>OX402000.1:2190074-3426911 GCA_947859395.1 Eupithecia insigniata
AGGAAGCTCAAGTGGTTACCTATACGGCTTCGCCGAAATTCTCATATTCTCTCTCTTCTCTTTAATATCTTGTTTTACGCCTCTGCACCCCCTTATCTCAAAGAGCTTTTTACCTTTTTCCATCATTCGCACGCTCTTTCTCTGCGCTCTTCTGAAACTTTTATACTTCAAGTACCTGTTCACTCTACTTCTTTCTTCGCCCATTCCTTTACTGCCTGGGCTGTACAACTTTGGAACGCATTGCCAGGCTCAGTGAGGCGAGCAAAGTCGTTGCCACTATTCAAAACCATGGTGAAGGAGCACTATTTAGGCTGTTGTCATTGAACGCATACCTGTGTCCCTATGTATATAAGTAAATATATATATAAATTTATATATGTAGTTTATTTTAGGCATAATATTTATTGTGAGTATTTTTATTTATTAAATCTATACTAGCACACAGATCCCCTAGTACTATCCAACAATCCTATCCATCCACGGTTGTCTGGTAGAGATCGCTCTCGAGCGATAAGACCGCCACTTGTAACTTAGTTTTAAAATTGTCTTTTTTTTGTATTTCTGTTTCTTATCAATAAGTGTGCAATAAAGAATTTTCTATCTATCTATCTAAATGTATCCAATAACGCATTATTGTATCCAATTGTTACGACGTGAACTGCAGGTTCTGTCCATCATCACGAAAACTGGTATTGATATGGACCAGTTAAGATTCCACCATCTCCCTTCCACTCCAGGACAAGCAGACGGACGGTACAATACCATCCTTATCTGGTGGATATACCATCCACTCGTACAAAGCGGTTTTCCTCCACCTTCATCATTCGCACCGCTAAGGAATGGAACTCGCTGCCTGCTTCAGTTTTTCCGGTGAATTTCAAACTGGGTCTCTTCAAGACAAGAGTGAACAGGTGTCTTCTAGGCCTTCGTGACACAACGTTGGCTACATCACTTTCCATCAGGTGAGATTGTGATGAAACGAAGGTTTATTTACTATAAAAAAAGAAAACGTTTTTGAAGACAGTAGATACCGTCGAGATAGTAGGTATCTTCCTCCATTCAAAAATTGTTCTAGAGAAAGGCTTTTTTGAAACTTAACTTAAGTGGATGTGGGAATGGAAGATCGGTTTTCAGTAATTCGTTGGGTTCCAAACAAGCGTGTTTTTGATTTTGTATCACTATTATTTTTTATAAGATTTGGCGACTTCACGTAAGCGTTCGTGACGATGGGCTGATACTGCAGTACGAGCAGTTTCAGTGAATTACCAATAACTTTGTATATTATATTATTTTTTTAATATATATTATCAATATTGCCTGTTAGAAATCGCTCTCAGCGATAAGGCTGCCTTTTATCTGGGGCTGTTGTTGGGGCTGCCCCGTTTCTGCAGCGCATCCCTCATGTTTGCGGAGGCCCAGGTTGATGGTTTTCATGCCATCATCCGCAAGAAAACCGCCTCGCTGCTGCACAGAACATGGGGCAGTACCAACACCATCCTACAGGTTGTATGTAGCAAGTTTGCTAAACCAATTATGCAGTCTTTCAACAGGGTCCTAACTCTTTAGACTCCTTGGGTTGGGATTTTGTTGAATGGCTGCAGAACTCTATATAATGAAATTGATATAATTTACTTAATTTTATTCTTATTTTATTTTAATTCCAACTTTGATTTTAATTTTACTGTAGCTGTTTGGTGTAATGTACCTACTTAATTATGGACACCACGTCTGAATAAACAAACTTTTTATTTATCTATTTAAACTGTTTTAACTTTAGATAAAAGAATTTTGTATTTTTTTTAGTACAATAAAGTGTTCATTCATTCATATATTATTTATTATGATGTTCTCCGTACTTACATTCGATTTTATCTTGTTTAGACGCGAGAGAAGCCGTGTGCTGAAAGTGTGATAGATAAGGCTATAGAACAAACTTACTGACTCGAGACAGACATTACATCACATACAGGAAACTATGACCATGTGTTGTCATCGTCAAGTACGAGAAGAAAATAAAGGCCTACTTAGGCTCAACTGAGCACATATCCTGCCTGATTATAAGATTTAGGTACATATGTTATTATGTTAGAGCGTTCGATGATTATTATCCAAGTATTGCTCCATCATAACCCTTAAGGTATATTTACAGTAGAGGTAATTTATTTGGATATGTGACGACCTCTGTGGCACGGCGGGCGAATGTCCGCCTGCAACGCAGGGTTGCGGGTTCGATCCCCGCATCGGGACAAATGCTTGTACGATCTGCAAATATTTGTTCAGGGTGATCGGGATGTTTTCTATGTATAATAAAAAATATCTATCTATGTAGTCTATTATATTGATCTAGTATACTGAGCCACCCCTGGCATAACTCTTCGGAAAAAAAATTGTATCCAATCTTTTTTTCCGAAGAGTTTTCTTTCTCTTCTTTCTGAACTATTTTACCGCACTCTTACCCGTAGTAGGTAAGGTACAGGATTTTTCACTCTTTAAGCTACATTCTGTATAAAAAAATCAAACGCATGAAGATATTCGTTAGCCCGCCTGTATAAAGAAATCAAACGCATGAAGGGATTCGATAGCCCGCGGAACGGATGGTACTGATAAAGAAATTTAGCTGAGAAATATGTTCCTGTGGGAAACTTTTACTAGTAAGTATTATACCTACCTACTTATTGGTGAAATGGAACATAACAAAAAGAAACTGGAGTAAGAACCACGTTGTTCATAATTGGAAAGTTTAAAAACTCTACATAAACGTTTTTAAATATATTCAAAAGTCAAAGAAATACCATAGATTTCAAGAAACAAGCCCGAAAATGAGACGCGTCCGGGAGACTTGACTCATTTCAAACCTAACTATGATCGTTCTGTATGTGTCATGCATGAGGATCAGTGAACCTTCACCCAGTTGTTAGCTCGTAAAGATACGTCACGTTATGTCATCGGTGAAGGAACTTAGTAGGTATATATGTATGTAGATGATAAGTTACAGATAATTTTCGCCTCCGTATAAATTGGACAGATTCGCAACTGGACAGATTCTCAGCTGGACGGATTCTCAACTGGACTGATTAGCAACTGGACAGAACGTGTACAGTTCATATGACATAATATACTATGATGTCAGGGTATTTATCCCATATATTGGTTAAAGTTGTATTGCATTTTTTTACAAGCTTTTGTTTAACTTGCAATGTATGTTTGTTTGGGTGGAATCTTGCAAATCAATTTAAAACCAGTTATCCTCAACTGATTGAGTTGAAACTTGGAATAATCATGTAAGTTTGGTGACAATGTAATGTCATCGTACCATCGAGCTGGTCTGATGATGGAAACCGAAGGTGGGTCCTAAACGAAACAACTTAACCACGTCACTTTGGTCCTCGATGGTATTAAAGCTTGTATTTAAAAGTTTTTTATAAAATATAAAACAATTATTATGTATTTGCTGTGCATAGTTACTGATCACTCACAACACTTTTGGGAGATTTATCTTGTTCAGCTATTTTTTCGCTGAGTTTCTATGGGATTCAAGAAGGAACTAACTTCTATCCGCATCTTAGCTGGATAAATGTAGGGTTCAGTATTTCCTTTTTTTTTTGCAGTATTTAACTTATTTTTTAGGTATTCCCGTTTCCGGTTTTTTATTACAAAAGAACTCAAAAACGTAATATGTATCTTTAGCACAATTTATAAAATAAATTATATCCCAAAAAATTTAGATTTTTGAGGGACTTCAACCCGTTGAAGCACCTGCTGAGTGCAAGACCCGCGGCCGGAAATCGTATATTTTTGGGATATCATTTAACTTCCTTGAGATTACTCCGAGCAAGGGCTTACGCACTTTAATAAAAAAACCTTACAATTTATAAAGATTTATAGGTAAACTTAGTGCAGCTGACATTAACTAAATTCAAAACGCCCACCAAGATTACCAAGAATCTATGTAGAAGTACTTGTTCTCAGTTATTTTCCAGGGAACAGAACCAGTTTCATACTTATTTACATAAAATAATTTAAACATCTTTATCTAGAGCAAAGCTAGAGTTTTATTATAATTTTATTACCTACTCAACAAAATTCAGTTTTACTGTTTTATCATAATTTAACGTGTGTCGTCCAGCTGCAGAATAGTCCTCTCTATTCCACTCATATGAATTTGTCCATCTTGTGTTGCCAAGCATAAGAACTTATTTTAAAGTAATTTCCAAAAATGCTACAGAGTACCTTCATAAAAACCTGATAGGTATTATCAGGTATTGTTTAAAGTTACGGTTAAGATCTTTGCCTTTATAGGCATGTTTTTGTTGCCCATTGTCTTTTGAAAGAAATAAGCCAATGTAGTGAAAAGGAGTTTGCCCATACCCATTGTTATTATCACGACTGCACGTCTTGTGGAAGTGTCAATAACCTTTTTTGTTTTCATTATTGATTAAAAATAAAGATCGTAGTATCATTTTCCGTTGGGAGCCTCATCTTTGATTGTTTATTTGATTAGCTTGAATTGATTGGGAATTACATCAATAAGCTTTATCAAAATTTGATAAAATTTGAACAGGCATATACAGAATTTAATGATATCCCAAAAATTTACGACTCCGGCGGGACTTGAACCCGCGACCCTCCTCTGAATACGAGGATGCGCTAACCAACTGCGCCACGGAGGCAAGTACCCGACCTGCCTCCGTGGCGCAGTTGGTTAGCGCATCCTCGTATTCAGAGGAGGGTCGCGGGTTCAAGTCCCGCCGGAGTCGTAAATTTTTGGGATATCATTAAATTCTTTAAGATTACCCAAAGTGCGGGCATAAGCACTATAAAACCTTAGGCATATACAGTATTTAATGTTGTATATGCCCGTTATACTAATGAAATTTTTTTATGAACAAGACATATAATAAATATATGCAGATTACGTAAATATTTGTCAGTCTCCTACTCAATACTAGAATGGATAGGGTGTATAGAAGAATTAGAATAGTTTAAAAGATGATCTTACCATCGATTTACTCTGTGTGAATTTATAAGATTTTGTAATAAATATAGTATATATAATAAATATAATATATATATAATAAATATAATATATATAATAAATATAATATATATAATACGAGGTTTTATTATTATAAAACCTCGTTAAAGCTGAGAAAGATAAACTTAGTAAATATCTTGACTTGGCTAACGAGGTTGTCAGCATGTGGGATGTTGATTCAGCGACCATCGTTCCGATAGACGTTTCAGTTAATGGCGTAATAGCGAAGAGCCTCGATCAACATCTTAAGAGACTCTCGCTAGGAAGTTGGATCAAGGGTCAGATCCAAAAGGCGGTACTCCTGGACTCGGCGCGTATCGTCAGGAAGTTCCTCTCTCTGCAGCCCTAGTCACCGGCCGCTTGAGCCTAGCTTCGCGGCCGGTGATCCACCGTTTTGATATATTTTTTACTGTAGATTAGTTTTATATGTTATTGTATTTTCTATAGTAAAAAATGTATTTTAAGCGAGATGTAAAATAAATGAAGTAAAATAATAATAATAGTGTTGTTCCTTTACCGGCATTTACGTCAACATTTTAAGGAACCCATCCAGCATTCGGCAAGCCGCCGTCTGCCGCTTGTAACAGTATTGAGAGTATGTTTATGGCAGGCGTCCATAGTTTCCCCCATAGCCCAATTACCTAGTCCATCCATTCACCACAATAACATGGCTTTTTTGTTATTTTCATTTTCCTTTGCAATAGTCTCTACACCTGGCGGATATCATCTTCGGGTGTATCATATTGTGCAACCAAGGATGATACCCGGTATGTGTAGCTCTCGCCTTTAGATTAATTCTTATAAAGGGCCTCTGTGCTGTTGGCTTCGGCTCCACGCATGCTTCCCAAAGGACCGGGTCACTATATGGCCCGTGATCATGGAAATAATAACAATAGCAAATAACAATCAAGCTTGGTATAGCCATAATTACGATCTTTTTTCAAGTGGCTAAAGCCTTTGCTTTACCTTTGTATAAAGTGTCAACAATCATGTAAATAGTCAACACCACATATCAGCAACAGCCACTTTGGCATGATCTGCCCTGCACATACTGAGTGGCGGCTGATTTTCTCAAGATTTGATAAAACCTTTGATAATGTCTTTTCAATGATTTGGATCAGGTGCTCCCAATCTTTTTAGTAGCATTTGCCCTGTAAATCTTACAGTAGCACTACCAACTTAGGTAAATACTTAATATCTTTTGCTCTAACTTGAAAACTAACAACCTAACAAGGTAAAGGTTTCTTGTTCGCTTCTTTAAAGAGATTGAAGTGAACAAAAATCAAAGTGATCACTTTTTTCCCAGTTTTACATAAGTCATTATAATTTTGTGACGTGTCCAAAAGTCCTGTAAGGAATTAAGGAAAAAAAGTACTTTGAGTTTGAGTTTATCACCAACAATTGCAAAACAGAACAATGAGAATGAGTCCATCGCAGATTTACGAGCCATGCCGCTAAGTATCCGTTTGCGACATGTCTATAGTGTAATTTTGAGGTAATTGTCGCATGGACGGTTGACCTGGATTGTCGTTGCAGAATATGGTATCAACGTAGCTGTCTAATCAGCTGGTGCAGCCAACAGAGGTTATTTTATGGGGAAAACATAGGCCTGGCTCATCGTCCGTGATGAAATAACGCTCATATTGTAAAACAGCGCGAAGTGAGGTCGATTATGGCAAAACCTTCCTTGCTTGGCTGTGGCATGTTTATCAGTGTCCGCGTGAGTGCCCCCCGAAGCACGGGGATTGTTGTCTAGGATAGAGAAAAAATATGTCACTTTGTCATCGAATGCGGAAACTATTTGAAATTAATTCCTTCAACTTCAATTATTTACGCAATGTATGACGGTGCGATGTCATTATTGCCTAATCTACTCTACAAAACAATCCCCGTGCTAGGGGGGATTCTAAAACGGAGTTCAAAAACACAGTACACCGCAATTAAATGCCGCATGATTCGTCGAAGTAGAATATTATGGCAATAACTCACTTGGAATTACTTATAATTCTCCAAAGGTTGCCTGGAAGAATCGCTTCTAAGCGATAAGGCCGCCCATTGTACTTGTTTATGTTATTGTCTATGTGTTTTATTTATCTTTGTGGTGTTCAATAAAGAGTTTTATAATTGTAATTATATAGGGCAATTATATTGTAATTATATATACCCATAACACAAACTCTGCTTAGCTTGGAACTAGATTAAACTGTGTGGATTGTCCAGCATTATTTATTTATTGTTTTAACGTTGTAAGTGTTTCAAAGATTATCACAAATAAAAAATTGGTAGCTCTACTTATCGACCCCATAGTGTTTACTTTACGATTGACTCTACATAATGACCGGAGCTCTATGTGAAGAACCAAATAGAACAAATTGTTTTCACAGGTAAAACGATTATGTGTCTGAGTTACATATGTACATATCTATCTTCCTTCTTGTACACTATTAGGTACGTTACGTCACACCTATAATTTAACTGCGAAAAAGCTAGGTATTACTCTAGTTCTAGCTAGGTACCAACTCAGAAGCTTTTAATCCATAACTTTGACTTATTTACCCCCTTTAAGGGTGTCTTGAGTCTTAAGCTCATAAATAAATGACTACTAATTTATTTATCATATTTTTTTTTACTGAAAGGGTGATGCCGAGCCCTTACGATTCAAATGCCTCTATCTTATGTACAATATTTATTCTAAATCTTTAGATATAAAATAGAACCCCTATTTCTCTTAGTCCGGCTGTATCTTGAGAACGGCTTTACCGATTTCATTCATCTTTTTTAAATATTTTCTTATACTTTGTAAAAGTTTTTACATTAAAAAAATTTAGAAAATTGCGCAGAAACTTAAAACATTTAAGAAAACTTAACGAGTACCTTTATTATAAACTTTTTTAATGTACCTTAGCCTCAGCGTTATATACTCTATACTAAGCACGTTTGAAATAACAGTCGGTTGTTTGTCTTGAATGACAGTACAACGTCTGTCGGGTCAGCTTGTTATTAATACATAATATAGTAAAAGAACTTACAATAAAAGCAGCCATCTCGACAGTGGATGAACACACACTAGTGGCCGATGAGGAAATGCGATGGGCGACGCGCCACCTTCCTTATATCAACTGTACAGAGCGCAGAGTTGCGTTTGCGCAGATTCCATGGTGTTACACATGTTTTATGGACAATTTGGATTGAGTAACGAAAAAATATTTAAAAATATTATAAATGCAAAAGTTTTATAGCGATATACATATATGTGTGACTTGGCTAAAGGAATCTCAGTCAAATTTGGCAAGGAAATTTCTAAATTTTTCCTTGCCAAATTTAGGTAGGTAGGTATATAAAACATATTAAACATTTTTACACAGTATTATCTGGCCCTAAAGTAAACAGCATGCGTAGACGGTTCTAGATAACTTCTATGTGAATCCCGGAAAAACGCGATCAGAACCGAGAGAGCCAAGAAATTGCATCTTTTCGCTCAAAAGAAGTCTTCTCCCATAGATCATCACATTGATTGATCCTACGCAGAAGAAAACTAAAAAAAACTGAAGAGAATCAAAAACAAGAAGACTCACGTTTTCATTTATGAATCATTCCATAAAATGTCTTAGAAAATGATAGAAATTATCATCAGAAGCTCATAAACTAACCACAAATCGTCTGGAATATTGTTTGTCGGAAGAACAAGTCTCGATTGTCTGTAAAAGGACTCCTTATTGTTTGTCATTTATCTACCTGGCATTTAGCCAACATTGCTTTGCATTTTCCGGAAAAATCATAATTATAAGTAGGTAGGTACATAATCATCGCTGTTTTATACATATTTACGTAAACTATGTAAAGGAATAAGTACCTATTGTAGTGTACCTATTCTTGGACAATTCAAACAGCCTACATCACTCAGGTTAGGGGTAATCCATAAAGTACGTCACACTAATTTCGTGATTTTTTGACCCCTCCCCCGTCCTTGTCACAGTTGATCACATTTGTGAGACCCCCCCTCTCCCTAGTGTGATGTCACATATTTTGCAATTTTACATCTCTAAATTATTAAATTAAAAGAGCAGTTCCTTAGCAAGAACTTATTCAGTCAGGGTTATGTTATGTAGGTAATTCTTTTTTTTAAAGTTGAAATCAAGTAGAAATTTCATTCAAACAGAAATTTTAATTTTAGATTTGAAAATATTTAAAGTTTTTCGTTGATAGTTCCAACTTTAACACTAGCATTTTAACACTTAGATACCTATTAGATTTTGAAATGTAACGTCACGAAACTTAGGACCCCTCCCCACCCCTTGACACATAATGTCACACTTGGTTGACCCCCTCCCTCCCCCTTAGCGTGTGACGTATTGGCCCCGGATGGCCCATTATTTGTTATTCCACTTTTTCTTTTATTCCACTTTAATCACCTGGAGAATAAAGTGGAATTGACTACGAGAATAGGCATGAAACATATTTGTTCTTTTCATGAGAACTTGCGAACTTGACTTGGTATTAGTTAGTAAATTTTTAAAAGCTCTCTGCTTTATGGTGTAGTACCAGTTTATTTCAAATTTTATCGCTATCTGTCCCAAACAAAGATCCTTCCTTATTGGTTCAGCGTCATAAATTTGCAAAGAAAAGTGTATCAGATGAATCATTTTGCATACAAATAGTAAAACCACACGTGGTTTTAAGTGAACGAGTATTGTAAACAAACAGCGCAACCACACCCAGTCGAATGTACCTATCTACTCGTACTACGCATTCGTAATATTTTACTGGCTTAAACCTCAAATATCAGAACTTAAACCGCGTTTAAGTCCTAAGATTAAAGTTTTATCCCATACTTAATCCTCAAATCACAGAACTTAAACCGAGTTTAAGTCCTAAGGTCAAAGGTTGAACTCGTACTTAAACATTATTTAACGTGGCTCTGTATGCATTTATTCCAGGTAAAATGAGGGCTCGGTTTGCGTCATACAACTTATTCATCCGTGATCTCCGGTTCTACCTTTGTTTGACGACCGATGTGACGGTGCGGGCGAAGGTCCGCCTTCGACGCAGGAGTTTGCGTGTTCGATTCCCGCCTTGGGACAAGTGTTTGTACCATCTGTAAAAAATTGTCTCGGGTGTTCTGAGTATTTTCAATGAATAATATAAAATATATATGTATGTATTAAGTATATCAGTCATCTAGTCCCTTTCTAGTCCCCACAACAAAAGCTCTGCTTAGTTGAGGCTAGATTATGCTGTGTGGATTTTCCAGCATTATTATTAACCTATGTATACTGTTCTTGATATTCCTTCATCATCATCAGCCCGTATACGTCCACTGCTGAACATAGGCCTCCCCCAAACGACGCCACGAATAGCGGTCCTGAGCCGCCTCCATCCAACGACTCCCTGCGACCGCTACGATGTCGTCGGTCCATGGAGTGGGAGGTCTTCCCACACTCCGTTTCGCATTGCATCGCGGTCGCCACTCGAGAACCTTTACTCCCCAACGGTTATCGGTTCTACGAGCTATATGGCCTGCCCATCGCCACTTCAGCCTGCTGATACTGATATTCAAATCAAATCAAATCAAATGTTTAACCAAATATATAATAATACCAAAATATATAAATCAATGGACAGCTGCTTATTAATCAACTCCTCCAACTCAGCCTATAAGTGTCGTCAGAGCCGACTAAGGGAATCAAGGGGGAAAACTGGAATAAGAAAAACGGTGAGGGGGAATTCTGGACATTTTAAAATAAGGTTTCCAGTTTTCCTCCTAAGAGGGATTTATCAAGGGGGAAAACTGGAATAACCCAACCTACCAGAGGAGGCAATAGCTTCCCCCTGTGTTTTTAACACCTATCATCCGCTTTGTGATCATGGCAAATCCCTCTTTATTCAGACAGTGGATTTATGCTGTATATACATACACGGCTGATGATGATGATGATGATGTATATACATACCAAGTTGACTCTACTAGGTACGTATATATATATATAACATACCTAATCAGGTACCTACCTAACCAGAAAATAAATTTTATATATATAAGTACACTACACTAAGTACACTACATATTTATATAAGTACACTATGTTTTTTCCTGAATATAGGCTAGTAGATAGGTACCTCCTCCGCAGGTTACTTACTACATACCTACTAACTTTATTGCTTACCAGGAATAATGGACAAAAAACTACAGTTCTCAGGACCGCGATGACTAAAAGTGTGGTTTAAATAATTCTCCAGAACTGCGACTGATTTATGAAATCGAAAAACCGTTCAGTCTACGATCGCTCTTGTATTATTTTAAAACTCTCTCAATTAGGATACTACGGTCATGTACCATCGCTAATCTTAGCGATGGTACATGACCGTAGTTGATTTTCAGGGTTCAGTACCTCAGAAGAAAAATCACTTTGTTGTCTGTATGTCAACAAAAATTTCTCAGGACAGCGTGGAGGTGGTATCGAGTAGAAATTAACATCATAAATACTCGAGTCCGTTAGTTCTTGGAGCCGTGATTTAAATAAAACTTCTAAAGCAATGCAATCCAAAGCTACAGACGTTTATGCCCGAATATTTTGAAAATTTCAAGGGAATGACATGCATACAAAACCTATATGGTACTTCCCGTTGACCTAGAATCATAAAATTTGGCAAGAATTAAGATATTTTAACACAAATATCGGGAAAAATCTCAAACCCGTATTTGTAGTCTTTTCCACCACCGGACTAAAACCTGGTACTAAAATATGGTATTTACCTTTGACCTATAGAATCATAAAATTTGACAAGAAGCAAGGTCTTTTATGGAAACTTCCTCGGAGCGCGAGTCCGACTCGCACTCGTCGTTTTATTTTTCTGTAGAGAAACTTGACATACCAAAACTAATTTAACGAATGCCTTTCAAAATTATGAGATATCCTGTTTGTCCCACCAGCTTCGTCTCACTGGTGGGAAGAGTGAGAAAATAATTCACAAGGCGTTATTGAAAACCACGGACTACCTGCGCTGTTTGGGGGACCATGTCATTACGTTAAGTTTGGGGACTAGATTGGATTAGAATTATTTATTCATGAACCATATTTTTACAATTGTATCTCAATATTATAGGTACGTAGGTATTTAAAAAAAGCATAATGAATCAATCATAATAATTACTAAAGAACTGTGATTATGTAGTAAATACAATACAATGTCACATAATTTAGTCTAAAGATAAATTTATATTAATTATAAATCGCTCATATAGTCAAAATCTACTCGTACATAAAGTCATCTAATGAATACGAGAACTTTTCCAACACAAGATATTTAAATTTTGATTTCAAAATGTTGGGTCTATCAAATCAATGCTTTTTAATTCAATAGGTAGGAGTTAAATACTCGTAACAGTTTCTTAGTAAGAGCCATGCTTCCCAAAATTTTAGTAAGGCTGAATAGGAGCCTCCTGATTATTTTTATACCGATGCCTGACACCGTCCAGAAGGACTACTAAAATTACTGAAAAATCGGCCCACGATGAATGAATACAGAAAACTATCCATATGAGTTGCGGCTATTCAGCCGTCTCTCATACATACTCAAACATACGTATACATACGAGTGTGTATAAAACTCTAAGGCGGAAGCCACAGCGTTCACATCAAGCTAAGCTTCAATTGCCTTATTTCCAGTTATATTTAATTTTATTGTTTGTTATGCAAGCACTTTGTCGCCAGATTTTATCAAGCACTAAAATGGCTATACTTACGACGTGCTCACACATAATAAATAGTGATACAGCTATTTTTATTTACTTACTCCCTCTTTTATTCAAGAATATTGTACATAGGTTAGCTTTCCAAAACATTTGGTGAGGGAGTATCAATGCATAAAGAAGATAAACAGATTATTTATTAATAATTTTCCTAATTATACGCCACATTGAGTCATTCATTTTCATTTGTAAAAAAAAATACACATTATGAAATTATTGCATATTACATATTCAGATTTAGATTTAAAAATTCCTCGTATGTATCAAACGTCCTCTCTACAAGCCAGCTTTTTAGTTTAATCTTAAAAATTTCGAGACTCGGTGCTTCCTGGGAGCTTGTTGTATGTAGTTGGTCCCATAACGTGCGTCAACTTGTCCGACTTGGCCAGTCGTCTTACCCGCAGGCCAGCCGCCCGAAGCATTGCGAGTGTTGTAGGTTGTAGCAATGCATATCCGCTTGTTTTGGAAACGAATTTATGTTTGAAGAGTGCAGATATATTTTGTAGTTTCTGAATATTTTGCCAATACATACCTTCGTCCCAGTAGTTTTGTGCAGAACTATTGCACAGAATGAGGTTACGTTTCATCTACAATTATATACGGAAGAAACGAGAGATCGCTGAGCTAGGCCGAGCCCCATTCTTGGCAAAACAAAATCACTTAGGCTGCGTTGGTTCGGCCACGTGCTGCGAATGGGGGAGGATCGGGGAGCAAACGGGCTTTCTTTGGAGCACCAGTCGATCGTAGACCAGTCGGGCGACCCAGATACTTAGGTAAAGGACCTTCACTCCTTTTAAGTCTTCGCACCGGATTGGATGGAGCGGCGCAGGACAGAAGCCGGTGGTGATCTATTGTGTAGGAGGCCAAGACCCACTGCGGGGTTGATGCGCCAGGATAGTGAGTGTGTAATTTCATAAGTCTGGTTATGAGGACGGAAATAAAACAAACGAAAAACTCTAGTTTACTATAAATTAAATAAATACAATTTTTTTGTCTTTTCAAGACCATATCACATTTTTTTTGCTTTCACATTTTTGTTTTGATTTAACTATACATAGATATTAGATACGAAGAATGAATTTTTTGTAGTTATTAATATTACATCTAGTTTTATAAATCTATGTTTTACCTACGTTCATGGCTTTAGTCCTTATTATGTACATAGTATAAAGGAATAAGTTTTCTGCTCTTACAAATAAAAGGCTCCAGAAATACAACTTATGTCTAGCTAGGCACTAAAGTTACACTACTCTCAGTTCAAAGTATCTTTATTTTGTCTCCTAGTAGAGAAATTCTTGTAATGTTTTGCTTCCTTCGGTGTCGCATAGTGCCTCTACTGTGTCTAGTCTCATGGTCCTAATGTCTATTGGGTATAAAGCTCTAGTTTCTATAATGGTTGATCTGAAAGTTGATGCCCAAGGCTGCAGGGTCCAGTCCAGCGATGGCGGTGGCTATTGGTCTAGCGATAGCAACACCCTTCTTGCCTACAGCGGTACCGATGGGACGGGACGCTGCTATGCCATGTTCGCCGATTACTGCCAAACCTAGAATTTTAAGACACAGCTTTTGATAACTGACTCTAAGCTCTTGATAAAGTCTACTCTAGTCTAATCGAAATGCTGGGTTTGACTTTAGTCAATGAATTGTTATTGTCAACCAAAATACAAAACAGTATAATTTTGAAATAAGGTTTACTATTTTGAATCATCTAAATTATACCTAAACCTAAATAGATAATATCTAGAAGACTGACTTTTGAAAAAAAAATATAAACTTTTGAAAACTGTATAAGTACTATCGAAACATACAGGACTAAAAAAATTATACTTCCATATTCATTAGTCTATGTACTGACTTTAAAACAGTTATCAAGCAGGCAATGTTTTATCTCACTCAGATTTGTTCTATTGACATAAACTCAAGTGAGAAATAATACTGCTTAGCACGGTCACTACGTAAACAGGTGATTATGAATAAGAAGGTATGATATTATTTTTAAAGACTAAAAAATTACGACTCCGGCGGGACTTGAACCCGCGACCTTCCCCTGAATACGGAGTTGCGCTATCCAACTGCGCCACGGAGGCAAGTACCTGACCCGTCGAAAATATTTGTTTTTTTATTTTTGATTTGCCTCATAATACTTTACGCACCTATAGGTTTAGCATCAGCAATCGTGCCGTCCTCGATATCAATTCCATCGTAGTCTGAACTCAGTGGCATATCTGTATCATCAGCATCAATACCAACTCCTTCCTCGCCAACCTGAAACGATATAACATCAATTTTATTAGTTAACATTGTTTATAGATGTTTCTTCAGATTAAAATGTTCAAGGAATAAAATACTTTCACATTAGATGCGGCAAATACGTATGCAAAGTGTTATGCTTGCTATGTTTTAAATAGCAGTCTGTCTAAAGAAAAACGAAGACGTATTGAAAAAAAAAAACATATTCGATGAAAACTCTGAGATCAATTATATTTTTTACTGTACATTTTATAACCTCACTAACTGCTGCTCTCGCCTTTGCCCGCGTTTTATCGGAATAAAAAATAGCCTATGTGTTATTCCAGGTCCCAAACTATACCCATATTAAATTTCAGCCCAATAGGTTCAGTAGTTTTTGCGTGAAAGAGTAACAAATATCCATACATCCATCCTTACAAACTTTGGCATTTGTAATATTAGTAAGATTTAAATATATCTTACTTCACTTACATCATCCTCTTCATCCTCAACGCTAGATCGTCTCAGTAATGTTGTATTTTTGATGAACAACGAATCAACATTGTCTCCAATCTCTTCCACCAGTTTGATTGTATTCGAAGCAGCTTCTCCTAACGCAGCTAGTTGACTTTTAAATCTATTCTTCTCAGTGTTTCCCAGTTGACCGGTCTTTCTCCCGATTGTATGTAACTTCAATATGTTATTCGATATAGTCCTAAGCATTTGTAAGTTCGCTGCTAGGACTTTGGATAAAAGATTTTCGTCGCTGTTTTTAACAATGTTTTCACTGCTTATTTTATCTTCTGATACTATTTTCTCGCTGGTTACGGATCCAGATGTGTCTTTCTTTATTTCTAGGTACTGTCCCTTTGCGCCGCCATAGAATGGTAGATATTGTACTGTAGCTCTGAAAAAAGAATACAGTCACGGTAAATTATATTTTTTTAATCATAAGAAAAATTAATAAAAAGACGTAAATTACCATTTTATCTAGAAAATAAAGTTTACACTATAAAGAATTTATATAGCGGCCTTCAAAAAACTGTAGACAACACGATGATTTAATTATAATTGTTATTGTGAATTTTGGACTGTGTGGGTGGACCTCATGACAATGTGGGTTATGTTTTTGTTGTGAAGCTATGTGGTCAAAAATTTAAGAGTATTTTATGCTGTTATGAATTTATAAGATGTAAGTGATAAAATAAAATTTGTAATACAATATAAAAAAATATATTTTAAATTAAAATACTTATGATAAGTTTGTACAAACAATAATAATTTATTCTCACTACAAAAATCTAACAACAATTTCAAGATTGAAGTCAAAATTATTTTACGAAAATAGTTTTTATTTATCTATGACAATATTAACAACAATTGTTATTGTACTATGCTTTAACATATTCATAAAGGTTTAGTTCAGAAAGAGCATGAGCAATGCCTCCAGGACCCGCCACGGCAGTTGCCTGTGGTTGATGGACAATGGACCCGGTATGATTACGAGCGATGACTAAATTTGATATTGGATTAGCTATAGCTATCCCTTTCACGGTCTCTGCATAAGCTCTAGGTTTAAGAAGTATCACGAAGTCAGGCAATCCCATCTTCAAAGCACCTCTCCCAAATTTGGTTCTGTCGTAGTGGTACTCTTCTGGTTTTCCTGTATACCCTCTCTCTGCCTCTGGTATTCCGTGGAATCTAATAGAAAAAGAGATACAGAAAAGTTAAGACAACATTTCGAGAATGTTAATGTTTGGTTAGGGTTAGGAGCGTTTCAGGGGTTAGGATGGTAGTAAATAACAGGACCGATAGCAACAACTTTTCCTTCAGGTATAGCTTGTAATGAACGTGAAACAGAACCGTGTTGTTCTTGGAGGCGAGAGATGACTGAGAGCAAGTCTGCATCGTGTGACAGGGCGACGACTCGGGCGTGTGGTCCAGCTACAGCCAAGCCTCCAGGCTGCGTGTACGCCAGGCCTCCTGGCCCTACTATAGCAGTACCACCTCTCCCAGCAGTAGCTACTCCTCCCGGTCCAGCAATAGCTACGCCGCCTCGTCGTACTTTCATTTTATTTATGTAGAACCCTGGTCCCGGTATTGTGGGCTTGGGAAAAAGGAACCCAAACCGAAGATTCTCGTCAGAATCAACCGTTTTTGTATCTTTGGTAGGTTGCACTCGCCTAACTGGCGGTCTAGTAGGAGTAATTTTTGTAATTTTGGATTTCTTTTCTTTTTTGTTTTCGACATCTCCATATATTGTTTTAATTTTATTATTTTCTTTAACTTCTTGGATATTAGTTTCATGTGATACAGTTCGTTTCTGAATTGCTCTCCCTTGACGTGTTTTAAAATGTTTGTTTTGATCTTGGAATAAATCATTAACAATTTCATTTTCAACAAGCAAATCGTGTTGACTTATGTCATCTTGAATGTCGTTAGATTTTTGCCTTCTGCAAACGTCAGCTTCTTGTCCAGTTTGAATAAAGCTATTCCAGCCACCACCACTCAACATGCTTACAATAGGATCTCTTATTATTATTGGGAACATTGGGGCAAAAGGCCATCCGCTTAGGAAGCTGCCAATTATTGACGGTGGGGATTGAGGATCTTGTCTTGTGAATGAACTTAAGTGCTGTTGAGTGAGCATTTTGTTGTATCCCATCATATTAGCATCCATTGCCATAGATGGCATTACAAGCATTGGCATATTGATCAGGTAAGGAACTGGATTTATCGAAAACGCTTGGTTTCCTTGCAGCATTGGTGAAATTTGTCGTGAATTTCTCAACTCAGTACTGTCGTATTCCAAGTTATGTGGTTGATGATTCAGGTTATTTGAATGTAGTTTTCCTGATGCTATAATTTGTTGTAACTTTTCTAATACATCTTTATCCATGATATAGCCACCTCCAGTTTGCGGTTGAGTGTTCCAGTTTAACTGAGGTCTTTTATTGGGTTGGTTTCTGCTTATAGCATCGTTGATCGCCCTTATTCTATCCACTATTTCTCTCGTGTTTCCTTGAGGTCCTTCTTCATACATCAACGATCTTTCGTCTTTGTGTTCATTGTTTATTTGGTTTTCGGTTACAAGAACTGTTTCTTTAGTTTCTCTGAAAAAGACATCATCCAAGTTTGAGGTAGAACTTTGAGAAAACTAATAAATTACTCAAAGCAATAACAGCATGTTACAAAAAGCAGTATTAAAGCTTATTAAAAAATTTAAAGGTCATACCTGAACCAGCAGAGCGGTGCGATCTCCCAAAGCCTCACTTAGTATATTTTGAACTACTTTGTTAGTTTTTGGTGCGTTATTTGTACACGTGACCGAAACTATTCAACCGAACTCAGTAGTAACACTAAGTTTTGGTTGTTTTAATCCAGAAGTGTTAAATTTTTATGTTTGTTACATGAAAGTGATATCACGGAATATTTTTTCCATTTGAAACCCAGTTTCGTATGATATTTTTCCGAAGTTTTGCAAAGTGGGGAGGATAATACCAGTATGCCTCTGTGATATCAGTTTCATATTGTAATTAATACCAAAAAATGTTTTTAATCAATTACAGTAATAAATTGTGCACTTACTCATTATTTGATGGTCGCGGTAGAGCCTCAAGAAGACAGCAGGAAATCAGCATCTGAAAACAATTGTTTTGATTTTAATCATTTTAAACAGCCTGATTGTGAGTTCAGCTGCTAGATATAGGTCTCCAAGTTCTAGTGCAATTTCCTATAGTTCTGCGCTTTTAATGTAACATCCAAAGAATGTACTCCGAAGTAGAATTCATTTACTTTTAGTGAGAGATCATCATAACATGTCAACTCTACAAAATGAAATCCCTATTTTTAGCATATTTGCAATTCAAGTTTTTTCTTAAATTATAAGGCTGGTACAAGCTTATTTAATGCAAGTTGCGGAAAAGCCAGTTTTTTATGCGACATTGACATTGGCAATAAATTTGTTTCAATATTACCTACGTTCCCAACAATGCGGATGATATACGCCTAAAATATATTTTTACCATTGTTTTTAGAGAAAAATTATTTGCTCAAACAAAA
Organism: Eupithecia insigniata; assembly: GCA_947859395.1. NCBI lineage: Eukaryota > Metazoa > Arthropoda > Insecta > Lepidoptera > Geometridae > Eupithecia > Eupithecia insigniata. The sequence continues at coordinate 2,209,151 of OX402000.1, forward strand.
GCTTCCATCCCAAAATTAAAGAGACTTAAGGCCTCTAATCTCCAACCGTCTATTATGTATGTATAAAACAAGGTTTTACATTCCAAAAACAAACACCCCTTCATGCTCAGGAAATAGTGAAACCATCTTAGAAGAAACTGAAGTAGTAGGACCTACTAATATAAAAAAAAAACAATATTGTAACGTGATTCACACATCCTTTACCATATCTTTCCATTCAAATTAGAAAACAAAGGTTAAATACGAAAGTGAAATGTTCAAGGCACCTTTGTTCATAAAACTGGGCTATGTTGGCTCTGTTGGCAAACTGACCAACTGTGGTGTTTATTTTGTTCTTTGGAGTCTAAATTGTGGGTCATCAACGTATATTTAGGTATCGACGGATGAAAGTTTCCCGTTATGTGTGTAGTGCACTTATTTGGCGAACACCATTTTGTTTTGCGTTGATGGCACGTATAAGGTGATTTGACTAGATTCTATTTATGTAGTTTTTTATTGCGGCCGCTTTACTGTTATACCGTATCATTCTATACATTGATTGATATCTGAATATTTAGCGAATCTTTTTCTGTGGAAATAATATGCTCAATTTGTGTAAGATTCTGTTTAAATATTTTTTATCGCGACTGCTTTACTGTTACAAAACAAATACAAAATATTTATTTCTTCACCTAATATACAGTAATTTAACATTGTTTGAGATTCCCTTTTAAGTAAAATAAATACCTGTGTTAGGGAATCTCGCTCTTCCATGACAATTGAAATAATTATGAAAGTAGATTAAGTTAAGTAATTTAGTCCAATTTCTATATATGTAGTGTGTTAGGTAGAGTTCTATATATGTGTGTGTTTTATATGTAGTATGATTAAAGGTAGTATTATATTTTAAATCTAAGCTAAGAGCTAACTGTTATACCGTATCATTCTATACATTGATTGATATCTGAATATTTAGCGAGTCTTTTTCTGTGGAGATAATATTATTTAATTTCACGCTGAATTTATGGTCAATAAACGTAATAATAATCTTTCTGTCAGTCATTTAATCATAATGGTGTAACGGGTCATAACGGAAAATATGGCGAAGAAAACTCGTGATAAAATTATATCAAAGGTTAATTATATGTAAAGCTGTGCAATCAACATTGATGTAATTTAGCATGGTGGGTTTTAATGAATAGTTTATCTATTTTAAAAATTTCGAATAATTTTGTGTCCGCTTGTTATCCTAACTAATATTATAAATGCGAAAGTGTATTTGTTTGTTTGATTGTCCTTCCTTGACGTTCATACTAAGCAACGAGTCGAATTGGAGAGTAACACAGGCTACTTTTTGTCCTGTTAAAACATTAAATTCCCATGGGAGATTTACGGGAAAAAAGATCTTTCTATCCCCCTAAAAATGTGAATTTAACGCAGGTGAAACTACGGGGCACAGCTAGTTAGCGTATATATTAGAATCTGCCTAAATAAGTATATCTTTGTGAATGCTCTATGTGTATCCTATTGGCGTTCCTTTCTTAATAAATAAATCAACACGAATAAACAGTCCAACTTGTAATGAGCGTTTGAGATGAAAATAAATAGTTATTACAATTTACTACCCGCCGAAAATATCTATGGACCTGTATACCCTAGAGCGCGCATACATTACAGGTCCGCAAATATGTATGTCTCACGTCAATAACTTTCTTCGGATTTCGGCAATAATTACTTTTTTAACTGATTTCAAAAGGAGGAGGTTCTCGATTCGTGTGTATGGTTTTTTGTTTTTCTTTTTTTTGTATGTGTGTTACGCGATATCTCCGCCAATTATGGAACGATTTTGAAATTTCCTTCACTGTTGTATAGAAAATGATCCCGAAGGGGTCACATAAATTTTTTATCCCCAGGTATTTATCCCGCAAAACAAAAATAATTGTAAAAGTAAGGGAATTTGAACTCGGTTTATCGTTTTTTAAATCACGCCATTATTTTTATTTTATATGTTCAAATCCAAAAGGAATGCGAAGTCTACCGCTTCTAAATAGCTTAAATCAAGTTTGTATTATTGAACCTAATTAATCAAGCTTACATTCTCTATTGTCATTGTTATAATAGCATAGATACTTAAGATGGCATAGACCTGTCTTTAGAAACTTGTTAATACGTTCATCAACCTCAGGAAACTGTACTAAAAAGATTATTATCAAGACCACGTGATTAAAAGATGATTAGAATTCAACCCGAGGACGCCAGGTTTATTGTTTTGCTTCATCTATCAAGATTAACTTATGTGAAAGCAGGTCAGGTCACTTGTTATAAGAAAGTTTTGTGTACGTTTGTATAGGAGCTGTTTATGTGGGTAAAGGTACTTGTCGGGTCGTAGATGTGAATAAACATGGTCTCAATTGGTGTAGCATTCTTTATGTCCACTGAACCTTAGAATCTGGAGTGATAGTGGCTTAGTAGACCAGTTTCTTTAATACTCTACGCGCTTACAAACTGTTATGAGTAAGCACCCTTAAGTTGGTTCAAATGTAATATGTCGAGATCTAATGTAAAGGAATAAATAAAATATTATATACTAGCGGATGCCCGCGCCTTCGCCCGAGTTTTATCGGGATAAAAATAGCCTATATGTTATTCCAGGTCCCAAACTATACCCATACCAAATTTCAGCCTAATCGGTTCAGTAGTTTTTGCATGAAAGAGTAACAAATGTCCATATATCCATAAAAACTTTGATATATATAATATTAGTAGGATACTAAACTTTAAGCTATAAGTGAAACTAGAGTTTAATTACAGTGATGAACAAAAAAAAATTGGACGAAGTTTGAACAAAGCCTAAAATAGAGCAAATACAGAAGACAGCTTGATCCATCGATAATAATTTCAATTCGGCTTCATTTAAAAAATTGTATAGATAAAATTTATGTGGAATTTCCCCCATATAATTTGAACGCATGCCATAAAATACAAACATAAAAATAATATGATCAGATAATGCTATCAAAAACAAAAATGCAGTTTTTTTTCTTCTTTCGTCACGAAGATCTCACGTAACTAGAAATGCACTGACATGCAAAAATGAACAAAATTTTGTCACTATAACATGGGACTATAGTCTAATATAATATATAATAATAATTATTATTATATATTAGTTATTATTATATACTAATATATAATAATAATTATTATATATTAGTTATTATTATATACATTAGATTATAATCTAATATAAAAAAGTGTCATAGGCACAGTAACAAGAAACTATAGAAGAAAGTGCTAATAAGTCTAAGAAACGACTGAAGGTATAATCTGTCGTACTATGTTATTAATGTAAATGGAACTGCCTTTCGTAGAAGGTTTGAAAAATAAATTGCGAAAACTAGTTGGAAAGCTGCCGAGAAAATTTTCTACAAACCACCCACAATAAAGCTTTTACTTGTCTCAAACCGCGAAGTTATGGGAATGGCATTAACAAGTAGGTAACCTACCCAAGTTTTGAGTTCTACGTAATTATAGTTTAGGATGTATAAAATCCTAATGATAAGTACTGTCTTAAAACACACAACATAATTCTAAAACAAAAACAGGACAAAAAAAAATAAGTGAAGAGAATATCAATAACACTTTATTTCCTATTTGATAATAATAACTATATTTATAGTATAAAATTTGACTTGTCTAAGTGCTTATTTTGTAGGCCTAAAGAAATAAAGTTATTGATTCTGAAAACTACGGTCATATCTAATGTACTATCTTAAAAATCAAGTTCACCGTATTTGATAATCTATGAGTGGAATGACCTGAAATATTACGTCATCAACATAAAATATATCAAGAACTTGCATTTGCATGGACGACAATGTTTTTGGCAAAGCTTAAATAATTTACATTATGCTATGTTTTATTTCACAAATTCAAAGCTTAGTGACCCTTTACGGATTTTGTTTGCAGTACTGTATACTTATTCCACCATTAACATTAGTACCTACATTATAAAAAAATATTTCTAAATTGACAGTAAAAATATATAAATCGGTGTATTTTTAAGGCCGGTTTCTATTTCAGAAAAAATTTGAAATATTTTCTCAAATTCTATCATCATCATCATTTTTTCAAGGTTCGCTATCACCCAATGCTGGTATATATTGGTAGTTATTTCGATAATTTTGTTGCCAGTACTTCGGGGTTTTTATCAAATAAATAAATAAATAAATATGTGTAATACTGGACAATTCACACAGCATTATCTAGTCCCAAGCTAAGCAGAGCTTGTGTTATTTAGTACTAGATAACTGATATAATAAACTACATATATAGATATATATTTTTATTATATTGTACTAAATATACTAATTATAGTATCAAATAGCGACAATAACGTCCTATTTAGGTATTTAAATTAAATTTAAATAAAAAAATAAGTATGCATTTCTAATTCGAGCTTGGAGTTGTTTTCAAATGTCAGTGCAATGCCTGTTGTGCCATATTGGCGATTTTACGAAAATTATTACGAGACGTATTAAAGGCATATAGATTTCTATTTCAAAATAAGATATTTTAATATCCCTCAAGCTTGACTAACTTAGGCATTTTTTAAGATTCCAATGATTAAATATCTTTAATTTCTTTTCATTATTAACTAAATAAATTCAATCGAAACTAATACATTTTAAATTAATACAATTTTGATAATTACTGGCAATATTGTTATCGGTGTAAAAAAAGCAGTCTGAACTGACGAAAACTCACCAAAAGTCCAATGAAATAGTGACGCGCCATCGTTCCGTTTTCCTGCAATATCGATGATTCTTCCAAAAGGAAGTAAAATTCACACACGTCTGACGCAGACCACGTCTCACTGTCGAATGAAGCTTGGACATCTCCGCAGCTTTTTGCTGATCGACTTTTAGCCCTTACTGTTGGAAGCTTTCTCGATTTATCGTGTACTTTATTAAAGGTTTTAATAAAGTACACGATAATTCGATAATTCGAGGAACAAGCCAAAACATTAGTGTTGGTATCTAGTGCGTAGGTATCAACACGTAGGTCCTACCTACATTTCGCCGATTGTGCCACGCTAGATATGCCTAATTAGTATTAAGTTATTGTTTGAATTTTTTTGTAAGTTAATGGTCGATGTTGCAACAAATTTTTAATCTATCTTTTTACAAAAAGGTTAAACAACTTTACATTTTATCAATTTTTAATAGAACACAAAAACATGCTGTAAACAATTTTTTTAACTATGGAATTTCATAGCTTTTACCACATTTTGTAATAAGAGAAACTAAAACATCATTTTCACAAGCTTTTAAAAAAATAAATAAATACTACTGGACAATTCACACAGCATCATCTAGCCCCAAGCTAAGCAGAGCTTGTGTTATGGGTACTAGATGACTGATATACATAATATAGCTTTTATTATATTTGCCCTGTTTGTTTGAGTGGGAAAAACCTTGCGACTGCATTTTAGATAAAAAAAATTGGTAAACTTATGTAAATTTGGTGGCTATGCACTGTCATGATTCTATCGAGCTGGTCTGATTATGGAGACCGAAGGAGGCCATAGGAACTCCTAAACAAAATGACTTAACCACTACAGTGTGAATTGTCCAGTATTAACCACCCACGTCGAGGTCGGGTTAATTAGGTGTGTCTTCCCAAGCACTTTGGTCCTTGATGATATCATCATCAGACCGTATATGTACATCCACTGCTGAACATAGGCCTCCCCCAAACGACGACACGAATAACGGTCCTGAGCCGCCTCCATCCAACGACTCCCTGCGACTGCTATAATGTCGTCGGTCCATCGAGTGGGAGGATATAAAAGCTCATAATATTAAATTTATGATTGCTTTGTATGAATTTTGTTCGAGTTTCTGTAGTTTCTTATCGAGGTGAAATGTGAAAGCCATTGCCAAACTGAAAACCTAAGCTCTTAAAAATAAAAGAACATTAACAATCAAATTCATTAATAATTAATTAGTTCACAGGCTTTATAGCGTAGGAATCTCAAATCTACTAAAAACTGTTGTTTTATTATCCCTCAACAAAATGTCAATTTGTGATGTTTCTAAAAACACGTAAAACTGGTAGTCTTTTGAATATCAAGTGAAAAGTTTGTGAGAGTTTTATAAATTCATAACAGGATACTTTTTAAGTATAGGAATTAGCATTAAATACATAGTTACTCAGGAGGCGGCTCAGGACCGCTATTTGTGGCGTCGTACGGGGGAGGCCTATGTCCAGCAGTGGACGTGTTGGGCTGATGATGATGATGACATAGTTACTGAGTTGTTTAATAGGTATTTCCGGATTGTTTAAGTTTTGACGACCGATGTGGCGCGGCGGGCGAAGGTCCGCGAAGCAGAAGGTGGCCGGTTCGATTCCCGCCATGGGACAAATGTTTGTACGATCTGCAAATATTTCTTTCGGGTGTTCTGGGTATTTTCTATGTATAATAAAAATATCTATCTAGTCATCTAGTACCCATAACACAAGCTCTGCTTAGCTTGGGGCTAGATGATGTTGTGTACATTGTCCAACATTATTTATTTATTTATTTATATTTAAAGTTTGTATGGCCAAGTGTAACTTAAAATAACATTGATTAGGACATAAAAAAAATTATTAAACAGTTTTTTATCAAATCTAGATTCTTCAAATCGAAAAATATCACAATGAAACGTTTTCTTAATGTCATAAAATAGTTTGACCATACTAAAAAGATATGGTGGAAAATCAAAATAATTGTACCTACCATTGATTCAAAATGCCTTCATTGTATACTTGTGAGAAAATTTTCAATTCTACTAGTGTATGAATAAATTTCATACAGGTTGGTTTACTTATTTTAAATTTGGGATTTAATTCTATTATTAATTGTACATTTTAATTTTAATTATAATATTTTTCTATTCCTTAACCGTTTGATTAAATTTTAATCGAATGGTTAAGGAATAGAAATAGATTAATTATTTTTTCTCCTATACAAACAGTTGAGATTTAGTAAGTGGGGTCGTGAAATTCGAAAAAATAATGTGAAAAACTGACAACAAGATTTATGTAAGGTAATTTTATATATCAATATCAGTGGTTTCGAAAGAACTAATCTTTGTGATTGATATAACAAATGTAATAAATGATAAATATATATATACTATATAATACATAAATATGTATAATAAATGATAAATACTTTTTAACGAGACTTTGTGGTTTTGATTATGTTGAGTGAGTGAGGTGTGTTCAAACATCGATATTTACTTACATGAGAGTAACGAAGATACAAATGCCTGCCTTGTGAGTTATGGTACAATTCATTTGAAAAAAATCCGCTATGAGTTTGGGTCTGTTAATTCAGAATGACATAAAATAGACCCTGCTTAGATCGTGCATAGTATGACATAATGAAACCCCATTCCCTCTATTCTTCCGCGAAAGATCCTTGCCCTGTATAATTATATGGTGTAAATTGTTTTTTCCTGTTTTTGGAAAATGCTTTAATTAAACAATAACAATAACTGTACCATTCGAAAAAATCAATTACATCATAGATCGATACGCGTATCGATGCGCCTTATTGATAAATGACAACACTAGAAAATCGAGGATCGTTAAAATAAATTGGCTGACAATCACCTGTTCACTTGAACTTGACCATGGACTTTACGAAGGTGGCCTAAATATCAAGACAAATAGTTTGTTTATGTATGTCAGCAGGAATTTATACCCTACTGACACATACATACGTTTTTAAGCTCTGTTTGTGTGTTATGTTTTGATGTAAATAACGACTTACGTGGTGTAGCGGGGGAAGATCCGCCTGCGTCCCAGGAGGTTCCGAGTTCGATTCTCGCCTCGAGATAAAAGTTTGTATATCTACAGATATTTGGTACGAGTGTTCTAATTTCTTTCTATGTAGGTATGGTAAAAATATTTAACCTAACCATATCAGGAGTTATGGCAATTTAACAACCCACCCCACACTCACTGCTTTCATCAATCAGCCGGCCAAGTGTGGTAATTTTGGTAATACTCTTTGGGGAGAAATTTTCAGCAGTTTTTGCTGATGAGGAAGTCATGACAACGTTTCAATGGTGGACCTATGGTGAAGGTCAATTCATCATCATATCAGCCATACCTACTCTTACACCGCCGCCTCTATCCATCGACTCTCTGCGACCAGCGATGGCGTCGGTCCATCGAGTGGATGGTTTCCCAACACTCCGTTTCGCGTTGCATCGTGGTCGCTACTCGGGAACCTTTACTCCCCAGCGGTTTATCAGTTCTGCGAGCTATGTCCTACCCAAATTGTACCTACTGAGGGAACCTTCCAGAGGAAGGGTAGCAGATTCCTTCTGAGTATTTTCAACACCTAAACTGCGATCACCAATCCGCCTGCCAAGCGTGGTGATTATGGCAAAACCCCCCCTACATGATGAACGGCCAACTGCGCCCGTGATTAAGTCGAACCTGAAAATAATAATTGAAACCAAAAACAGAGCTAGTATAGTTTATGATAGTTCTAGGAAATGATTGCCCAAGTTTTTATACATACCACACCCATGTGGTCTATTTTTACTGAGAAACATTTTGAGAGGTACCTAGTACCTATATTTTTGAGTTCATTATTTAGTAATCATTACCATCGCATGATGCTTTACTTACATTCTGGAACTGCTCAATCATTGGATTTTCATCATCAGCCTTTAGGTACACTGTTGGACATAGGTTTCCTGTAATGAGCACCATAGAGCCCTGTCTTATCTGCCCTGTTAGCTTGCCGCAACCAGGAACTGCCTGTAGTCTTCCGCGGGTCGTCATCCCCCTGTTCGGAGGGCGGCTTCTACGTTTGCCGAGTAGCGGTCCTCACTCAAGAACTCTTTTAGCCTTATATTTATGTTGTTAAAATCCTCAATTTGTATTTATTTATTTCCACCTTAGGTACACATGTTACACTTGATGTCGTTAATTCTATCCATCTTATAATATTCACACAAGTTTTCAAATAGGTAATAACATAAGGAATTGTACAAAGAAAAAACAGACAAACATGACGCTTTCAATTTACAAAAACAAATTGTAGTTTTAAGTGGTCAAAAATAAAATAAGAATAATGTTTCAAAATAAAATAAATAATAATCAAATTGGAGATTATGTCAAAGTGCTGATGTATAGGGGCGTTTTCAAACTAAACATAATGTATAATAATAAGCCGGAAGCCCGCTCATGTGCCTTCGTGATGGTGAAATCGGGGCCGCACCTCTCGACACCCCTTAGTCGTTTGCACCGATGTTGTTCCTTTACCGGCATTTAAGCCAACATTTTGAGGAACCCGTCCAGCATTCGGCAAGCCACCGTCTGCCGCTTGTAACAGTATTGAGAGTATGTTTATGGCAGGCATCCATAGTTTCCCCCATAGCCCAATTACCCAGTCCATCCATTCACCACAATAACATGGCTTTTTTGTTATTTTCATTTTCCTTTGCAATAGTCTCTACACCTGGCGGATATCATCTTCGGGTGTATCATATTGTGCAACCAAGGATGATATCCGCTATGTTGTAGCTCTCGCCTTTAGATTAATTCTCATAAAGGGCCTCTGTGCTGTTGGCTTCGGCTCCACGCATGCCTCCCAAAGGACCGGGTCACTATATGGCCCGTGATCATGGAAATGAGAAACAGAATATTACATAATTAACAAAAAAAATAATAAAGTGAAAATGTCAATGATGTACTACTATCTACTATCTCAAAGTACCGACTTAACTATTATCAGAAAAAAAAATTATGTTAGGTAATTATTAAAAATTATTCTTTTCGCAATAAATTCTTTAATCTTTACTTATATCTTGATCGTTTGTTGGGTCAGTAAAATCGCACAAATCTTATTCGAACTTCTTTTTTTCCTTCCAACCGAAGCTTTGTATAAATTAATTACTACAACTTATACCAAGATAATACTAGAGTCTAAAAGTACCATTATGCTTATCGAAGGGGTCACATTAATTAATCTAAAATGTGGATTTAATCGTTAATTAATAGGAACATCAATCAACCCATCAATCATTTTTTAGGATAAGTAACTGTTTAGTTTAATTGCACGTTAGGTGTAAATAAAGATCTCTATGTAACCATGAATGTTAGTACTTAATTTTTTTATACTTGTTTTTTCGCACGCGTTGTGTATATAAATAAATAAATAATGTTGGACAATGTACACAACATCATCTAGCCCGAAGCTAAGCAGAGCTTGTGTTATGGGTACTAGATAACTGAAATACTTAATACAATATATTACATAGATAGATATTTTTATTATACATAGAAAATACCCAGAACACTCGAGACAAATATCCATCCATCCATCATGATATATAGAAAAGTTATCTCTATCCCATGGGAATTGTAAAATGTAGCTTATGTTTTATTCGAGGCCTAGAATTACATCTAAGCAAATTTCAGCTGTGTTAAGTAGTTTTGCCGAAGAGAAGTAACAAACACCCATCCATCCATCTAAACACCCAATCTTTCGCATTAATAATAGTGTAATACTCGTACCTTCATCAAACCAGATTGTTTTTTATTTGTGGCATAAACTTGGCTTCGTATTAATTGAGAAGTTGATGATAAAATTTTTTGCTTAGACCTTAATTGCAAGGCAGACTTGTTTAAGATCTATAAGCTCATGTATAACATTCGAGGAAGCAGGATCTGTTTGCTTCAGTAATCTCTTTGTTGAGGAGTGACCTTGAAAAGAGATTGTCTAATGTTGCTCAGCGCAAGATGACATTTGATAGTGATTATCGATCTTTTGTTATGATCATATAGTGTATATTGTCCTGCCTAAAATAACAAAGAAGTCAAATTTAATTTGCACTAGGCATTACCTCGAGTCTATGCTCGATGAATGGTATTATGCCTAGAATATTTTGATTTAAAAGGTACAACTTACTCTCAACGTCTCTCGTGAGACCTTCCTGTTCCCAATTTCTCACGAAAAGTATTCCCAACATCTCACGTGAGACGTTGCCTAATCTCAGCATCTCACAAAAAGTCTAAAGAGAGCTTCTTATTACAACCTAAAACATCTATCAAAGTTGGCTTAATCCTACCTGCCTATTGGTTATGATAACCTATAGAATAGAACCTTATTTAATTTAAAAATATGAGGTAATGAAGAGAAAGAAAGGAAACAAGAACAGTTCCAGTAAAATCTTTATGGAATTAGTCATGTGAAAGTCGAAAGTACTACGTTTCAACGATACCTACAGAATTAAGAGATAGGTAACTGTAGCTTTCCCAAAAAATATCGAGTGAATATTATAAAAGGAAATAATTGCTTTTTCGAATGATAACGGTGTTATACCAAAGTAGGTAGTTACCTATTTATAAATCATTATTGTGTCTACTAAAATTAATTTGCCATGTTGGTATATAACTCAAACTCATTGTATTTAAAGAATTCGTTTAATATTTTCATGAAATATTACCACTATTTTTCTAAGTACTATGTTTTGTTTAACCTATCGCTGTTGACAAGAATACATATATTTAATCTTGCTGATTTAAGTCTTTAGAAATAGGCAAAAAAATCAGCCATTACTGACAAATTTATTTAATATAACCATTCAATCATAAACGATAGCTTCCTTTTGTTAAATAGAAAATAAAATTTGCAGTACATTATCAAACTTTCGAGCACCTTCTATTTTGTTTTCTGATTTGTAAGATGCTGTTTCACACATCATCATATCTTCTTCGGTTTTAGATCTCTCTTTTTCTTTCCAAATTTTGACTTCTTGCTTTAATTTATTAGCTTCTTTCTTGGGCGTTGTTCTATCAAGGTTTATTTCTTGGTTAATGTTGAAAATGTTGCGGGGAATGTTTTCTATAGTTTGATTATTGCCTCTTCGTTCAAGTATTATATCGCTGTCTGTATGACTGACAGTGCCTCGCAGATTGACGATTACCGTTGGTTTGATTACAGTCTGCGTTTCACGGTTCCCAATTTGACTCTGACCAGCCATAGTATTAGTTAATTGCATGTAGTCTTCTGTAGACACGACTTGTGGTTCTTGTGATTCATATTCATCATTTTCCTTGTTCTTATTTGGTTTATTTTTATTTTGTTGCGGACGCTGCTTCGGTCTTTGTATTGGTTTAGAAGGCCTATTATGAGTGTCAATAAAAACGACTACTTCTTTTGGAGCTTCTTTATTATTCTCTTTGGATTTTTCAACTGTATCTTTCTCTTCATATTTTTCGCCATTCGTTACTTCCAAGTTTTTCGGGAATCGGTATTTTAGTCTTGGCATTTCTATTCTATCGTTTCTTCGGGGGATGATATCTGCATCGCTCGGAAGCTGCAGTGATTCGAGTTCGTAACCATAACCTTCGTAGTTTTGTGATAGTTCGTTGTCATCGTGGCTTGTCTCGTGTGGGCGCGAGCGGATTCTCAAGGATTCTATGACGTCACGGAACAGTGATCTTTGTTCTGGTTTAGCAGTTGGTTCTCGAGCGATCCAGGGATTCGCGCTCGTAAGGATTATCATGTACGTGACACATATGAAGCAGTGCATCTGTCAAAGGAATGGAAACCTGTCTTAGTACAACTATATCTTAGTTCTAACTTATGATGAATTCGTTCAGTTATCTTTGTGCTATTGACCTAGAAAGCTGTGAGTTCAACGACTTCATTATGATTTGATTTGGTTTTTTATTCGTTCGAATTATGATGGTAAAAAACAAGTCGGACTTTACCTTTTTTAACCACAGATCTATTTTAACAAAACTATACAATTAGGGTAAGTATGTACTTCACAGAAACACGTCGAATCTGTGGTCCGAGTATCACAAAATTTTTATGGTGGTTATGATTGGAACTGGTCTTTTAACAATGGCTCAATTGTTTCAATTGCAAATTTATTTTCTATGTTAATAAAATTTATATAACAAAATTAATAAATAATTTGAAGACACTTCTTCAAATTATTTATACCTAACATAAACAGCTCGATGTCCCACTGTTGGATAAAAATCAATCCCAATCCAAAATTGCAATTATTATGTAAACATTTGCAAACATTTTCTTCCATAAATAATTTTATTTGTAATGGGAAATTTTCAGAATTGCAGCAGGCTTATCACCAATGAAAATATTGCTGTCTAGGATAAACATAATACATATTAGGTACACATGATACACCGTCAGCCACATCGTCACTTTCCATCAGGTAAGATTGTGGTCAAACGAAGGTCTATTGTCCATAAAAAAACATACTTACAAAAAAGGTATGGCCCTTTGCTAGATAATATGTAAATTCTGATGTAAGGCTTATCATTCCACCATCTCACTTGGGTGTGTGGTCTAAGACGGAGCTCGCTTTCTCAGAAGGATCTTATTCACTTTGGACCATAGAGTAAAAACTCGGTGCTATCTCAGCACTGGACGTAAACAAAATGAAATAAATAAATAATGCTGGATAATCCACATAGCATCATCTAGCCCCAAGCTAAGCAGAGTACAATACATATATCATCATCATCATCATCAGCCCGTATACAATACAATACAATATATTTATTGATAACACTGAGTTATACGTCCACTACTAAACATAGGCCTCCTTCAAACGACGCCACGTATAGCGATCAATACATATGTATATCTATAGATATCTAGAATTTTTTATTACCTGTTTTTAGGACCTGACGACCGATGTGGCGTAGCGGGCGAAGATCCGCCTGCGACGCAGACGTTGCGGGTTCGATTCCCGCCTTGGGACAGACCTTTGTACGAACTGCAAATATTTGGTTCGGGTTTTCTGGGTATTCTCCATGTAATAAAAAATATCTATCTATGTAATATATTATATTGTATTAAGTATATCAGTCATCCCATCTAGTACCCATAACACAGCTCTGTTTAACCTTGGGGCTAGATGATGTTCTGTGCATTGCTCAAAATTATATATTTATTAGAAAAAATAAAATAATAAACTTACTTACTATACATAGAAAGTATAAATGGTATAAAATATTCCATATATGTTATAAAATATCGTACCTTCTTGCTGACCGGCGCCTGGCCACGTAAGAGTAAGACTGAGCAGGCTCGCTCGGGACGCGCCGGGGTTGACTGAACTCTCCTGAACTGCAGCTTTGCTCAACGTTTAATCTAGGTTTTAATAGGCTACCAATTTTTTTTCCTTTTGTTTAATTTTAATTTACATTGAAAACAAACAGCTTGTAATATATTAATGTGTAAGTTTAACTAGCTTAACAGTTTTCACATGTAGAACTTATAAAGCTTAAATTAAAAATATTAAAAAAAAATCTAATGAGGTTGATACATAATGTACATGTAATTAAATAGGTAATCAAACTCAGTTTAAAATTTACTTCTCGGTTTTAGGCTTGAGGCGTATTTATCGTCACTGATAAAAGTTGCAGATATAGAAAATTGGCGGTATGTCACAGTGACAGAAACTAAATATATCTGTCACACGTACCAGTGTCACGAATGCACGATATTATATCGTTGTTATATTATTATGTACCTACGCAATAAATTGCTTCAGCTAGATAATATCGCTTCTATATTCTCTCTTTGATAATATCACTAAGTCAGAATGAGACACACCTAGTATTTTATACTTGGAAATCATCATCATCATCATCAGCCCATACACGTCCACTGCTGGACATAGGCCTCCCCCGTACGACGCCACAAATAGCGGTCCTGAGCCGCCTCCATCCATCGACTCCCTGCGACCGCTACGATGTTGTCGGTCCATCGAGTGGATGGTCTCCGGGATTTGCCATAATCACCACGTTTGGCAGGCGGATTGGTGATCGCAGTGTTGGTGTTTAAAAATACTTAGAAGGAAGCTGCTGCCCTTCCTCTGGTAGGTTCCCTTAGTCGGCTTTTACGACAACCATGGGTTGAGTTGGAGGGGTCGATATTCGTACGCCGCGACCCCACGGCTTGGAAATGTATACCGCAATGTAACAAAGTAGTTGAAGAAAATACCGTTTAAATTTATTCGGTTAATCAACATGCTACTGCTACTTACTCATTCATCGCTACAATAAATATTACATATTTACTGTAGCGTAATTAAAAAAAAACTATAAATAATTCTATCAAAAGAAAAAGGATCGTAGAATTAAATATAGTAAAGTAATATTGACAACGGCATTTTTTATCATCCTCTCTAGAAACCCTTTTCTGCGATCTTTTCTAAGAACAATCTCCTAGTAAAATGTTAGCCACCCCTGCGATATTAGCAGCAACTTGTCTAGTCGGGAACTACTCCCCATGTCCGGAAACACAGACCAAACTCTGTGCAAATTCAAACTCTATTGCTTAATAACATGGAGCTTAGAACTTATTACTTCATTAATGATTTATTAAAATTTTTATTCCTGTTTATGTTTATGATTGCTTCTTATAAATTGATTAGATCTTGTGCAATTTTCTTGGTAATACGTTTTTTATAGATTGCTGCGATTGAACTTTGGTTCAATTATGCCACTTGGTGAGTCGCGACTCGCGCTCCACCCGACCAAGTTCTATGTTTTTGTTTTTTAAGCTAATAGGTAAGTAAAATGATGCAAATTATTTAAGATATACAGGTGTGTATAAATGATCTCCACGGACGTCTACACTTAATTACTACCTACCTAGATCCTATCTTTTCTCTCTTTTTTCTTGTCTTGGTTTCGAAAACGGTGACTTTGTTGCTCAAAAACAGTGAACAAAATCGATTTTTGCTCACAAGTGGAATAAAGTATTCAACTTGTGTAATAAAGTAATTTGAATTCAGTACGCTGTACTCAATTTCGATGGTGTTATAGTTATTTGGCGAGCAAGAAGGTTTTACAAACTAAGCAAAGAGACTGTGTAAGATGGTATTTGCAACACAGTAAATTTTTTATAGGAATTCCGTTTTCAAATCTCATTACGTCACACTTTGTTTGAATTGTAAAGACTTTACAGTTCAAGCTATGCAAAACTCCTTGGTGAAACAATCTCTTTTCTTATAAAATGATAAGAAAACTTTTTACTGAAAAAAACTGTGGAAATGGCGGCCTTTCATTTGATTTGATTTGTGCGACTGTAATAAACTAAAGTTAAAAGTTAAAACTGTAATAAACACGTTTAAATTGGTAGTTAAGTATGTTAAGTACATCATCAGATGAAGAACTGGTCCGCACGCCTGATTTCTGTCATCTCGAAGCAGAAGATGTTGTACAAAATCTTTTAATAAATAATTAATTATTCTAATAAAAATTACATTTTGTCATACTTAAGTACATATATATATGGATGGAGGCGGCTCAGGACCGCTATTTGTGGCGTCGTACGGGGGAGGCCTATGTCCAGCAGTGGACGTGTATAAGCTGATGATGATGATGAAGTATATAAATGTTTTATTTGCCTCGCCATTATGATGTAAAGTAGAATGCTTACCTCAGTTGCAAGTAGCTATTACACCCTCGAACTATGTTCTCGGGTGCACTCGATCCATTAGCGCCCTTTGCGAGCGCTCGCAAGGGCGCGAAATTGTATTGAGTGCACCCTCGAACTATATTCGCCCTCGCTTCGCTCGGGCGTCTAAATATCTCGGGTGCACTCAATCCAATTTAGGGCCCTTTGCGAGCTGAGCTCGCACTGGCGCCAAATTGGATCTTGTTCTGTAATAGCTCCCTTACAACCCTTGTGTAACAATCTACTATGATGCATTGCGGTCGGTGGTGAAGAAAAGAAAACCTACGTGCTATATGTTATGTGTACCTTGACCACTTAGCTTGTAAAGACAATTTTTGCTAAGAAAACAGCGCCATCTTTAAATAATTTCCCAAGGAACAGGCACGTGAATTTATATGGGAGTCTCACCTCTGTGAGCTAAACTTATTCGAAGGAAAGGAGGTAAGATAACGTTCAACCTGGATAGAAAAGAATAATTTCGTTCGTTTGCGGTTTGAAAGAGGTTTATAGCATTCTCACCCTCCTGGTTCTTGACCGAAATGAGTTTCTGACATTCAACCTCTTTTGTAAATATTTTCCAAATATTCACCAAAATATTTTCTCGCTAGTCGAAATTTCGCCGCGAAGTTGCGGTGAAAAGTTGTATGTTCAACTCGAGAGAAATCATCAATCAAATGAATGAATGAATTGTACCTATTAAAATAACATTATATCTAAAATTTAAATAAATACAGTACAAAAGGCGGCCTTATCGCTGAGAGCGATTTCTCCCAGGCAATCCCACCTTATGTTTTAATTGCGAAGAGTTTGGATGTTTATATGTTCATGTTTGTTACCTAAAATAGAGAATAGGTTGGGCTGCGCATTGATTTTACTAGATCCAGACCTGAATTAAACTATAGGCTACTTATACTGGAAAAAACGCTATAATATTGTACAAAAGAAACACTAGATCCAGACCTGAATTAAACTATAGGCTACTTATACTGGAAACAACGCTATAATATTGTACAAAAGAAACACTAGATCCAGACCTGAATTAAACTATTGGCTACTTATACTGGAAAAAACGCTATAATATTGTACAAAAGAAACAAAAGAGTAATTTTAGTCTTTTATTTTTTGTATTTTACAGGTTTCATTTAAAGCTTCATAGCCAGCAAAGTAGGTATTGTCATCGTTCATTAGCCACAATAATTTGATAAACTCTACAATCTTGGAACTAGTTGCACAATGAAATTGTCTACGTCTCGCATCATGACATCCATCTGTGTCCTCAAGGGTGCCTGCTCTGCCTTCGGGTCATCATTCGCTGGTAGAACTCGGTACTGCCGGATCAGAGTTGATAGAGAGGTTTTTAGGGACATCATGGCGTATTGGGCACCTATAAAATGAAAACTATGAGGGACACACAAATAAAGTACCTACGTCCTACATTGACAATAATATTAGATTGTTTTGATAAAACTAAAACCAACTTGATATACCTTAATTTACACTGTTCTTAAATTTTGAGGGACAAACACTAATCTAATAAGATTCTGGCATTTACTAGTGTAGGCTCCGAATTACATCCTTCAGCCCGGAAAACATAGCTTGTTTAATTTGACACATAATTACATATATCCTCTTCAGCGTCAACTAAACTATGGTCTTATACTGAATAATCAGCGTTGAATGTTTTTCGTTGGAGCCTATCCCTTTTTTCTTTAAAAGGGTATATACTAAAATACATAAGGTAATATTGGGCACGAGCTTCCATTAAGATGTTCCCCCATATCCAGTATTATAACCACTTTTCATGGCGTCCGTCATTTGGGGGATTTATGTGCAGCAGTGGACGTATACGGGCTGATAATGATGATGATCCAGTATGCTCTTCGTCGTAGGTTATTCTCATTTGATTCTAATAAGCATGATTCATTAGTAAAGTGTCTTACCAATACAATTCCTGACTCCGTAGCTGAAAGCCAAGAAAGCTGCGGGGTGCCTCGGTTTGGCATCCAAGAATCTCTCAGGTCTGAACTGGTCAGGATCGTCCCAGTACTTCGGGTTGTGGTGGACTGCCCAGATGTTGATCATCACGCCTGTACCAGCTACTAGGTATTTACCTGAAGCTGTGAATTGAAACTATTGAGTTGAATTAAATTTGACAGTATGACAAAGGTTCTAGAAGTTGTTGCAGCCAG
Source organism: Eupithecia insigniata (assembly GCA_947859395.1). Classification (NCBI taxonomy): domain Eukaryota; kingdom Metazoa; phylum Arthropoda; class Insecta; order Lepidoptera; family Geometridae; genus Eupithecia; species Eupithecia insigniata. Next base: position 2,227,841 of record OX402000.1, read on the forward strand.
CGTCTTGGAGACGCTTTCTAGCTCTTGCTAGCTCAATTGTTTCAATGGTAAATACTAGTTCTAATTAGATTGTAATTTTATTTGTTAATAAAGAAGTTGTTAATATTTCTTGTCTGTTACCTCAAGTATTATAGAATGCAATTATAGTTTATAAACCCCGAGCTTGCCAGAAATAGTGGTAGCAGATAAAAATGTTCTATGGGGAAACAGAACAAACGATGAAATTGTATTGTATGAAAAGAAATGTCATTCTAGATTAAGAGATATTAAGTTCACATTAGCACTCACAAAATGTAGTGATCGTTTATGTAATGAATCTGGCCACAGACGTATTCTTGATGGGATGTACTCTGACATTGTGACCGCTCTTCGTGACGCAGCCAAGGACAGTAAAGAAAGCACTGGTAAGAAAGTTAAACCTAGGTTACACAAAATGTGGTGGAACACGCATGTGAAAGAGGCCCATAGGGAAGCTAGGTCGAGTTTCAGGGAGTGGGTCCTATTTGGAAGGCCGAAAACTGGTAAGGTTTACGAGGAAATGAGTGAAAGAAGAAAGGTGTTTAAATCGCGTCTGAGGTGGTCGCAAAACAATCGAGATCAACTCAAAATGGACAACTTGGCTAAGAAGCATGCTTGTGGGAACTTTCGTGGTTTCTGGCGGAGTACCAACAAAGTAAATGTGCGGCCGAGTCGACCGATAAGTGTGGATGGTGCGAGTGATCTTGAGAATATTGCAAATATCTTTAAGGGGCAATTCATAGTAAAGTCGCCACTGGGTCAGCAGAGGGAGGTGCTTAATGCTGAGGTACCAAATGAGGAGCTGGAGTATAGATTTACAGCCAAGAAAGTAGCCGGAATCATAAAATCGCTCTCAAAAGCGAATCCCCGGGCCACGATGGTATCAGCGTGGAGCACCTCCAGCATGCAGGCCCTCATATTACTGGAGTACTAGCGATGTTCTTCTCGTTGTACGTGAGCCACTCTTATCTGCCAGCAGATCTGATGAAAACGATTGTAGTGCCTGTGGTGAAAGACAAAACTGGAGACCTAGGCAATAAGACAAACTACCGACCTATATCCCTAGCTACCATCATTGCTAAGGTGTTTGACAGTATGCTTAATACACAGTTAGAGCAGTACGCTACCTTACACGACAACCAGTTTGGGTTCCGACCTAAGCTGTCCACGGAGAGTGCAAAACTGTGTCTTAAGCATACCGTCCGATACTACACAGATCGTGGGACGCCGGTGTATGCCTGCTTCCTTGACTTGTCTAAAGCTTTTGATCTGGTAGCCTATAATATACTGTGTAAGAAGCTGGAAAACATTAACTTGCCGCCCGAGCTGATTAACATCTTTAAATATTGGTACAGGCACCAGATCAACAGTGTACGATGGGGGGGAGCAATGTCGGAGTCATATCGGCTTGAGTGTGGGGTGAGACAGGGGGAGTTGACCTCACCCACCCTTTTCAATCTATACTTGAACGCGCTGATCGAGGAGCTCAGCAGTCGCCATATCGGATGTCACATAGATAATATTTGCGTAAATAACCTCAGTTATGCTGATGATATGGTGCTGCTGAGTACCTCGATCTGTGGGATGAGAGAGCTCATAAAAATCTGTGAGGAATACGCCTGTGGTCACGGACTGGTGTAAAACTCTAAAAAGAGTAAATTGATGGTCTTTGAGGCCGGTACAAAACGTTTGGAAAACATCCCTCCAGTTCGACTGAACGGTGTTAACTTAGAGAGGGTGTACTCATTCAAGTACTTAGGCCACGTGGTTACTACCGACCTCAAGGACAATGAAGACATCGAACCAGAGCGGAGAGCGCTGTCGGTGCGAGCGAATATGGTTGCCCAGAGATTTGCGCGTAGCTCAGAGAAAGTGAAGCTAACACTGTTTCGTGCATACTGTACTTCTCTGTACACGTGCAGCCTGTGGGCCAAGTATACGCACGTGACGTACAACGCCATCCGCGTCCAGTATAATAATGCGCTCAGAGCGGTGTTGGGGCTGCCCCGCTACTGCAGTGCGTCAGGGTTGTTTGCGTCAGCGCGAGTCAATTATTTCCATACCACCATGCGCAAGCGCGCAGCTTCCCTGGTGCACAGGTTGCGGGCTAGCTCTAACACCGTCCTGACAATGATAGCCGCTACAGTGGACTGCCCGTACATAAGGCACTGCTGTGAGCGACACCTGCCCAGCAATCCAATTAGTTTTTAAGTTATTTTAATTAATTGTACCTACCTTGATATGAGTTTATGTGCTCGAAATAAATGATTTTTATTTTTTATTTATTTTTATTACAAAAGCCACGTGCTTTTAGTAAGGTTCTCTTTAACACAAAGAAAATGATTAATATGTAATATGTATTTTGAGACAGTAATAGTGACTTTTTATGAGACATTCTCAATGCAGGTGTTCTTTTCTAGAAATATACTTAGTATGGAGCTCATAGTCCGAGTCACGAGGACTGTGGTAAAAACTTACGCAGAGTGATGTCCTTGTCAACTTTCCTCAGCATCAAAGGTGCTGGTGGGTACATTCTTAGCGTTTCCTTTATGACCGCCTCCGTGTACTTCAGTTGGGGAAGATCGTCAGCTTCCACGGGTTTCTTCGCATCTCCCATCACTTCCATGATTCTGGAATATCGTGTAGGTATATTTTTAAATTTGTACCTATTAAGAAGTGGTTATGTCCTGCAATGGAGTATTACAAAGTGATGTGAATGATGCACCAATTGTGATCAATGCTACAAGTATTTGTTTAAAACTTAACACCACGTTGTTAGAAGGTTTTTCAGCAACACACAAACAATTTTGCTTTAAGGGTTTTGTAGGTGTTTTAACAAACCTAGCCTGATAATTGTATTATAATTTTTGGCTATTCACGGTCTATAATTCAAAGATCTAAGAAACAAAAGTATAAAAAACAATGCTAGCAAAATAAGAGATTCTTTTAATAATTTTTTACTTTTGCTTCTTTTTTTTTATTCTTATTTATTATTAAGGACTTTTATTTTAAAAACATGTCTGTCCTATTTTATACACGATAAAACACATTTTAAATATAAGTTTAACAAATGAAAATATACAACAAAAAATTTAAATACATCTTAAGTTAACAAGCAAAACTAAAGCTCACTTATCTATAGGTACACTGAAGGTGTACCTATAATATATGTATATTATACCTATTTGTGATGGTTAACGGCCTTAAACAGCTGTATAGCTGATTCAATTGTCTACTTTTGCTTCTTGCATTCAAGTATCTAGCCGAATAACTTTAACGATGCCATCAACCTTTTGTGAAGATGCACTTACTCCTGATAAACTCTCTCTTGGACATCAGGGTGCCTAGCCAGCATCGCAAATATGAACGACAAGCCAACAGATGTGGTGTCGGTGCCTGCAAAGGTCACCACGAAGGTTTCCTCCCGAAGGTACTCGTCACTTAGCGTCTCGTTAGCGTTGGAAGAGGTTTCTACCATCAGCTGTAGCATTGACTTTGACGTATTCTTTGGTTTACCTGGAATGAGACATATTTTATTTATACCTACTTCTCGGGATTGTTTCGAAAACTTAAGGCTCACTGTTTATTATCCTTCTCGTGGATTTTCCGTTAAATCCATCCATCCAGCCATCTCTATGTCGTACTTATTACGTCTTCTCAATCATACTTATTCACTTTTTTCAGGCGCTGGGCGTCTAGAAAACCGTTTGAGTGCAGCATAATGTTTGTTGCGTGCGTCCATTTCTTTCTTACCTAATATCAATTGCTCAGATTTAGTATCAGTATTAGCTCGGAATTCTTTGCATTTCTTGACAATTTTCTGAAAAAGAAAATGTTTTATTTAGTGTTTGGAATGTTGTTTAGGGCTAACTCTATCGTTAGCTATAATCTATTTGATGGTCATGATGATGGTCAAAAAACCCTCGATTGGAGAAATCCAATCGAGGGTTTTTTTACCGTAACACGATTATTTTTTAATTCAATTTAACCATATTAAAAAAGAAGGTTTAATACTTTTAATAAACTTAAAAATAAATAAATAAATCCAGATAAAACAAACAAACAAACAAAAGTATTTATTTTCCGAAAAATAGAGCACCCGTTATAAAGTTACTTTCGATCGTTATGTACATATCTATGTTATTTACAGACTAATGACCCTGTTATAAAAGTAAGTTCGAATCCTAGCTCTAAGAAAATCTTGTATCTAGATGCGAGAGGGAGTGATAGAAAAAGACTTACTAAAAAATAGCGCTAAATGGTTTGCATACCTACCTGAATAAGTAAAAATGCACCTACATCAACCTGACTAAAGTCACGTCCTCAACTTGGAGACACTCCAAATAAAGTTTGTACCTATTGATTGATAAAGTATTATAAAATTTTTTATTTGTACAGCACACCTTATGCGATAGTGTACCTACTTATCTATGAAGACACATTTATTAAAGTGATAGAATGCAAGTAGAAGAGATTGGATTGAGCCACAATTATAGGTCAGTCGGGGTACGTGCCACTTTTAGTACATGCTGGGCTATATTTAAAATATCAATACCGCCTTGATGGGAGACCATCCACTCGATGGACCGACGACATTGTAGCGGTCGCAGGAAGTCGATGGATGGAGGCGGCTCAGGACCGCTATTTGTGGCGTCGTATGGGGGAGCAACAACACACCCAATTCTGCAGCTACGCAACATCTACCTAGTGCACAAACACGGATGCATAAAGGTAAAAGGTAAATACCGACAATACCCTATTTGATTCCATCACCAGGACGAGTGCTCCATCATGGAAGACCAGCGATATGAGGAACATTGAAATAGAGGATACCCTTGAGTTCTCTAATGAAATTGTTAATTCTAGTTTTGAAAATGTCAATTTCAGTCATTGTATGACGCGCCATCTTTATCCATCGACTCCCTGCGACCTCTACGATGGCGACGGTCGATCGAGTGGATGGTCTCCCAACACTCCGTTTCGTTTTGCATCGTGGCCACCACTCGATAAACTTTACTCCCCAGTGGCTATCAGCTCTGCTATATGACCTGCCCATTGCCACTTCAGCCTACTAATTCTGAGAGCTATGTGGTTGACTTTGGTTTTTCTATGGATTTCCAAATTCTGTCACGTAGAGAAACACCAAGCATTGCTCTCTCCATAGCCCGTTGAGCGACTCTGAGCTTATGAATGAAGCCTATAGTTAGCCACCACGTCTCGGATCCGTAGGTCATCACTGGCAACACACATTTATAGAAGACTTTCGTCTTGATCAAATGTTCTTACCTCATCAATAAAGTCAAAGATCAGCTCCGCGTTCTTCTTCAGCGTCGTACACTGTGACGTCATCTCATAGACCACCTGGTTATGCAGCCAGGGTAGGCAGAGACGGTTGGAGACCAGCTCGCAGCAGACTGAGAGGGCTTGCATCACTGGGTGTTGAGGGTTCTTCTGAGCGCCGATTTCGAAGGCGTAGATAGATTCTGAAATATAAATTGAAAACATTAAATGTTGTTGATGTAACATGTTGAAACAGGATAAGGATGTAAAAAATCAGAAGAAAGCAATTCCAGACCTTGAGGAAATATTAGTTTTGTTCGAAGATTTTTCTGCATGCGATTTATTTATTTTGTTATTTCAGAGGAACTAAAATAACAACAATAGAAACATTTAATTTTTGTTACATAGATATGTAATTTTTTTTATCCATGCTCTGCATCTATGTATTCGATATTGTGTGGTGCACACAAGAAGCTCTGCTTGGGGCTTGATGGTGCTCTGTATCATTCCCTGTCTGCGGAAACTTGAAGTAGCCATCAGCAAATATGCACTGGTCCATCTATGCATGTTCTACCATTATTTTTTAGACCCATTCATACATTTTACCAGTATTTTTTATCCTAGCTGTAAGTTTACCCAATATTTAGTAAATAAACAAATAAATCAAGCTTTTTTTATTTATTTGTTTCGATAGATGACACTTTATAAAAATGACCAGCTTCATTTTATAGTAGTCTCCACCGTAAAGGTTTTCGCAGATTAGGGCACAACGCTATTGCACAGCATGTGCATTGAAATTATGGGCTTGAATTGAAGTCGTAACATTTAGACGCATTTCATTTTGATGGCATCAAATGACAGATAGCTCGCGGGCCACTTGTTTACAGCTTATAGGAAGCTATTTTATCAATGTAAAATGTATCTAAAGATAACGAGTTTAAGCTCGTATTTGAATACAGATTTTTGTGCTGTACAGTAGCGTTGTATTTATGTTCGCAGAACTTTACTAGCATCCAAACGTAAACTTCAAAGAGAATAGTTAAATCCTTTGATCATCATTAATCGCAAAGTCTTACCAAAAACAGAGTCCAAAGCATACGGTGTAATATAGTTGTAGATCGAGAAAGGGCCTGAGTTGGAAATATGTTTCAACTTGTCAGCCAGAATTGAGCTGTTCCTCTGAAATATATTCACGTTCTGGTTCAGGTATTTCTGGGTAAAGGCTGGGTTCAGCGTTTTACGACGCAGTCGCCATTCTGGAACTAAATGAAAAAGAAAAATTATTTTAGGTTCTTATTAACTGGAATGACTACGTATTACGTACTTAGGTAGGTACCTAATTCAAAATCATAATCAATGATCTCTTTCTCAAAAAACCGTCAAGTCACACCGAGACAAAGTACCTCACGATTTGTAAGAATCCTCAGCCTGGACCTCACGACAGAAGCTCGACCTTGTGTGAGATCCATAGGTAAAATCTCTAAGTCCTCCGCAATCATTCCAACTGTAGTAATTAATTTCATTTTATTGCATAAAAACCATAGAATAAATTTGTATGCCCCCGTAAATTATTAACCCTATAAAATCAACAAATCTGTTTTTCTAACAGTTAGTTTTTTCAAAAATCTAATTAATGGTTTATGTTGTGATTTGCCTTGATCTTCGTTGTATTTATTTTTTAAATTTAATTCCTCAATTGAATCAAAGTGTGTGTTTTACCGTCTGATACTAATAATCCATTTCCAAATATAGATTTCAAAGTCTTCATAGAGTCGTCCTTTTCTAAGCAGTTTCTTAGAACTACTTCAGCTACTTCTGCATCGGCTACAACTGAAAGATAAACAAGATATAAATAAGGTTAACAAGGTAGGTCGGTACACATAGGTCACTCTTTACCTAGCGGTATTGAAACAAAATACCCAACTAATAACCGGTAGCCAAAATATCCAATAACTCCCATCCTTACAGCATTATAATGGTCCACTGCTGGACCATTGTAATGCTGCGCAGTCAGTAATCAGGCGCCTTTTTGGCTTATATGATATTCATTCGAATTCTTTCATTAATGTGATACGTAGATTCTTTCAATCAAAGATGGTGGAAGTCTTCCGGAAGATATAAAAGACAATATGTACTCGTACATCGGACCACTGCTCGAATATGGATTTCAAGCCAATGATCCTACTAATATTATAAGGTGTCAAAGTTTGTTAGATGGATGTATGGATGTACGGATATTTGTTACTCTTTCACGCAAAAACTACTAAACCGATTAGGCTGAAATTTATGGGTATAGTCAGGGACCTGGAATAATATAGGCTATTTTTTATCCCGATAAAACGCGGGCGAATGTGCGGGTAGCTAATATTCTATATAAACTGTTTCAAACATGGATACTACTATCGTAAAGACATAACCTGCTTGAAAGAATTCAGAGAAGAGCTACCAAGATTACGACGGATTTTTTTCTGAATTCCAGTTTTCCCCCTTAAGGACATTTTAGGGGGGGAAACTTCTGCCTAAATCTCGATATGACCGACCATATCGCTTTAGGACTACATACATACATAGCATTTGGACTAGATCGCCATAAAGCCTGATAGCGAAACGACTAAACTGTCGTTTGTTTTATAAAATACAGTTGTTCAGATATAATAATTTAAACATTCAGCTTTTTCACTCAGTAGTTAAAATAAAACCAAAGCAGTCATTTTATCCAACGCATATTTTTTTGTTTTCACAATCCGTTATTTTCACCGTTCAGTAAGCAGCCTGTGTAAACTTTGGCCTCCATTGTTAGGTTGTTTAAGTGATGATTAGGCTGAAATTTATGGGTATAGTCAGGGACCTGGAATAATATAGGCTATTTTTTATCCCGATAAAACGCGGGCGAATGTGCGGGTAGCTAATATTCTATATAAACTGTTTCAAACATGGATACTACTATCGTAAAGACATAACCTGCTTGAAAGAATTCAGAGAAGAGCTACCAAGATTACGACGGATTTTTTTCTGAATTCCAGTTTTCCCCCTTAAGGACATTTTAGGGGGGGAAACTTCTGCCTAAATCTCGATATGACCGACCATATCGCTTTAGGACTACATACATACATAGCATTTGGACTAGATCGCCATAAAGCCTGATAGCGAAACGACTAAACTGTCGTTTGTTTTATAAAATACAGTTGTTCAGATATAATAATTTAAACATTCAGCTTTTTCACTCAGTAGTTAAAATAAAACCAAAGCAGTCATTTTATCCAACGCATATTTTTTTGTTTTCACAATCCGTTATTTTCACCGTTCAGTAAGCAGCCTGTGTAAACTTTGGCCTCCATTGTTAGGTTGTTTAAGTGAATCAGTTATTTGGCACTTATTTACATAAATTATTATGGTATTTTAACCTTCTTTGTGTTAGAAGAACACCAAAGTATTATCACGAGGGATTTTTTCAGGGTGAGTGCAGTTCAAGTCGCGCATGTCAACAAAGAACAAGCGGTTAGTAGTTAACCAGCATTGATTCATTATGGATACGTCAAACTATGATAGTTTTTATAGTAAAAATAGTCTGCCAACATAAACTTAAATAAAAAAATTATTGACAAAAGATTGGAAAAAAAACCTGAATAGAGACACCTAGTAGTATGAAATATACTTTACGACCTATTCACATAATTACCAAATACACTATAATGTACATAAAAAAATAAAAAAAATCGGTCGAGCCGTTTCGGAGGAGTGCAACCACAAACAACGTGACACGAGATTTTTATATCCTTAGAAGTTGCATTATGAATGTAAACAGGTTGACTACGAACCTAGTCTGTGTTGGATGGAACATGGTATGTGTATAAAAAAACAAGGTATGCTCTTCCGAGGCACGACGGTCACGTGGGTGACTCAAGGCTACGTCATCAACGTCATCGGCGAATAAGATGACGAATTGACGAATCTGGTTTTCTAGTATTACCAGTAGCGTAAAATCGTAACGCCCAGAACTCCTTGTGGTTGTGTATTCATCCATTATTTATCACATTGATTTGTATTTAACTAACACTCTTTTGACTGATCTAACAAGCATAATTGACGATTGTTATTTATTATTGATTTTTCAATTGACCCTTATCACATTTCTTTCCCAATTTATACATTTTGTTGAAATAATGTGGCAAATGTACAGTGACGTCATCTTGTGTCACTCCCGGAAGAGCATACCTTGTTTTCTTATGCGATGGGTTGGAAGAACACCAACACGTTGACCACCACCATCTGACACCACCTTAGAACTAACTTAGAAGATACTTTAAAAATACGATACGTACTAGCATAAAATGCATCTAGCAGCCAAGACTGCATGACTGTCACGCCCCCTTGCTTGATAGCTTCGCGGCCCAGTGCCTGGACGCCTTTCATCTTCGCTGAAAAAAAATATTCCTCAATTCTAAGAAATTTAATGATATCCCAAAAGAACAGCAGCTGCTGTTCTTTTGGGATATCATTAAATTTGAATTGATTAGCGCATCCCGTACCGAGGGAGGGTAGCTACCCTCCCTCGGTACGGGATGCGCTAATCAATGAGGATCAGTAAAGTTATAGCAAAATCAATAGAACTTGTATTCACGTTATTCGTTATAGTATAAGGATGATATATCTTTTTGAATTATCCAAATCGGACCATTCACGCAAAAACTACCGAACCGATTGGGCTGAAATTTGGTATGGGTATAGTTTGGGACCTGGAATAACATATAAGCTATTTTTTATACCGCGAGCAGCAGCTAGTAAGTAATAATTTTAAATACATAGGTGAAGAGAATACAAACCTTCTCCAGTCCCGGTGAACAGATAAGCATGTCCAATGACGGGAATCGAGGGAACCTCATTCTTGAACTGCTGGAAACACAGGATCTTCTTCCGCCGGGTCCATCGCAAGAACGCCACCCAAACAACGACAGAAATTAATATCAACTGTAGCAACATTATCGTGTGTAAATATTTAATAATTTCGTGTGTCTCTCTTCGCGGATATAATACGAATGCAAATTATCTATCTGTTCAAGGGCACCTTTTATTTGTGGGGTTTCCGTGAATAATGACCTAGCATGAGTTTGTGAAGTCGAATGTTTCGATAACGTTTCGTTTAGTTACGTTTTCGCATAGCATTCACTGTTACATTTATTAACCAAATGAAGAAACGGAGTAGAATTCAGAATATGTTTAGTGGCAGTTTTTTTCATTTACCTCGTTTGCGATTATTTACAACGCTTTCGCACAACCATGTCTTGCTAAGTAAAGTCAAATCTTTAATGATATTATAAACGCGAAAGTTTGTCTGTATGGATGTTTCTTACTCTTTAACCAAACACTACAGAATGGTTGACATGAAACTATACAATAACATAGCTTATACATCAGAATATATATATCACATAGGCTATAATTTATAAAGATAATATAATGAAGTATTAATCCTGCGCAGACGAAGTCCCGGGCACCAGCTAGTGGAGGATAAAAGCTCGTTCAGGCCAATCTAGCTTTACATGTGACACGTTGATTTTGAAAATACCTACATTAAATTATTCCTCGATGTGATCGGCCTAAAAACTAATTAATAGTAAGAAATAATCAAAACCAAACCTTTGAATATTTGTATTTATTCAAATTTTGTATTTATTCAAAAACATTACTTCTATTAATTACAGGTCAGACCTAATACAATAGAGTAGTCATCAAATTAATTTAAGTCCTTCAATAAGCAAACAACAAAAAAAAAACATTAAATACATGTGTCAAAAAGCAAAAACATTCAACGATTCAATAAAAATAATAAGTAAAATAAATCAATACAATTGTCAATAAGCAAATAATTCAATAAATCTATGCGTAAAAAATACATGTCATAATGATTTCATAAGTCATAATTTGATTTGTAGTGTAACAAAATAAATATTATTTATCATAGCACAAATTAAATAATAAAGCTTTTACGAACTCGCTCTGTGAACAGTGGAAGACGTCAATGGTCCTCGCTACCAGATTTAGTCTTTGCATGGTACGCGTCAGTGGTGCTTTGTTAAGTAAGTTAGTCCTTCCGCGAGGCATTGCGAACAAAGGCGGCCGTCTACGCCGCCCTACGTATTCGTCCAGTACGCACAGCCTCATCATTTCCAAGATGGTCGGGTTGGATATCATCCCCCGGAACACCCTAACCACATACAGCGCAAGCGCCACATCCCTCCTAATTTCCAACTTATTGTATTGTACAACTTATTTATGGGTTTAACACTTTAACGACTTTATGCTAATGAATTACAATAGTATCGTGCGATGTGGTCCATTTCATTAACCGACTTAGATAAAAGAAGGAGGTTCTGTAGTCACCGACTTTGACGAGACTTTGGTTTTGTGGAGAAGATTGTTAGCAAGGTTGTACTAAAAAAATATCCCGAAAACGAGAAGTTAAATTCAACTTTTTTAGTTACTTCAAAACAATCAAAAGCTTTGTAATGTATCGAGTCGATAACGTTACGTTAACACGACAGCAGCTTTGTGCTAGGCTTCTTATCTCACCAGAAACAAGTTATTTTTATTTTAAACTCGTTTAGAGGTAGGTAACTTATTATCTTACATTATGAATGACCTAAGGATGTTAATTTTATAACAATGTTAATAGCCGAATATCGAATAACTACATAAGATGAGGACACGGTAATATTTGTAAAAAAAAAAATAGTTAGGTAGACTTGGAAGTCCAAGTTCAAAGAGATAGATGTGAATTTAAATTTAATCATTATAATAAGCTGCTGCCCGCGCCTTCGCCCGCGTTTTATCGGGATAAAAAGTAACCTATAAGTTATTTCAAGTCTCTAACTACTCTAACTACACACATACCAAATTTCAGCCTAATCAGTTCAGTAGTTTTTGCGTGAAAGAAGAACAAACATCCATACACCCAAACCTTTGACATTTATAATATTAGTGGAATATTCACGGGTATTTATCGTGTTTATTTACCTATTTCTCCCGACGTTTCAACAGGTTTACACTGTCGTGGTCACGGGTTGACTCATCATTATTATAGGAACTACTAGGTCATCATCATGGTGGCCTTTTCCTGTTCCAATCTTAGATATAGGCCTCTGCCCTGCGCTTCCACTCCTGTCCATCTTGGACCCTCCTCAATTAGTTATGTCCCCCGTCGAAGAGAATATCAATAACACCTTATTTCTTATTTGATGTTAATAACTATGTTTATAGTATAAAATTTGACTTGTCTAAGTGCTTATTTTGTAAGCCTAAAGAAATAAAGTTATTGATTCTGATTCTGATTCTGTTCCGTATGTCGTCCACCCAATGATTCGGTGGTCGGCCTTGTCCTCGGGTGTCGGTCGATTCTAGGACTCTTCTGGTCCAGCGTGATGCATCCATTCTGGCAATGTGTCCTACCCAAGTCCACTTCTTGGCTGCTATGGTGCTTACCACGTCTCTCACTGTATGCCTATTATAAAAAAAAAATAAGGCCCACTAGGTACATAAAACAATTACATAAACTTGTTGTCTCAATTAAATATTCGTTATTAACTAGTATTTACATTTGAAACAATTAAACTAACTGCAGACTGTTACAAACAATCTACAGGTAGCTCAACTGGTCCATCAATACCAGTCGGAAGCGTGTCTAAGATGCTGGCTACAGCTCCTTTAAAAAAATCTGCGTATTTATCTGTGAAAATAATAAAATGTTCTCCAAAAGGTAAGTGAACTCTACCTGTTCTCCGTTTTATAGGGTTCTCAAAAAACTGTGGTGGTGTTTTCTGGAAGTTTCTGGAATGACAGGATACCCTAGTTCATACTTCAATGTCATTTCAACAGATGGCGCTAAAACCAGTTTGTATAAATGGAACAAGGTCGCAAGGACAGCAGGTTAGAAGGTCTAAGCACAAGGGTCTACAACTTTAATGAAGGACAAATATTTCTAGACTTCACCTAACCTCCTAATTTTAAAAAGTTTTCCATAACTACTCGTTAAAATTTAAATAACTTTATGGGAACTGGTTAGGAAATAGGTAGCAAGATTGCGCCGTAGTTACCAGTTTTATGGTTTTTTTAAGGTTATAGTTTTTCTTTAAGAATCAATGGCTGATAACCTATGTGTTATATTTTATTTATAGGCTTGATTAACCATTATTTGCCATATTTTTCAAATTCGTTCAGCAGGTTTTCAGTGCTATAAAACCGAGCATCTTTAGAACGTTCGATAATTCTTAACGTTAGGCCTTGAAAACCTTATTTTTTATAAAATATCCCTACGCGAGATTTCATTCATACGTTAACAGCATGAATATAAGTATATATCTATGTAATATATCGTATTAGTATATCAGTCGTATAGTACTAGTACCCATAACATAAGCTCTGCTTAGCTTGGGGCTAGATAATGCTATGTGGATTGTTCAACATTATTATAATTACCTATTATTATATGAATAATTACGAATAATTATTTTAATATTTATGAATAAACGAATTAAGATAGTGGTTAACCACTACCTGATGGTATCAAGTAGACCATTTATCTATCGTTAGGCTATTGAAAAGGTAAGCTGTCGAAGGGTAAAGGGCCAGAATAAAGGGTAATGAATACGCAACGAGCCCCTTGCCAGGGATAGGGTTTCTAGCACTCTTTCACGACTTATTTATAGGGCCCATTATTTATCGCTCGGCCTTACGATTTTTGAGGAAACGAATCAAAAAATATTTTTTGGACTTTTGGTAAATTGCAAAAAATTCGCAAATAAAGAGAATGGTATGTAAAAGAGCTGTGGTACAACCCTAATGCACATGTGAGGACTTTATATCCTTGTTTCCAATTAATTAACTTGAAATAATTGAACAAACAAACAAAAAAAACTGTGACAGAGTGGGACGAACACGGCATCACTCGATTTGTCCTGTTCCACCGAAATCAGAGGAACAGGGCAAATCGAGTCCATATGCATTTGCATTGATGGGTTATTTTATTAATTGTTTATTTATTTATTGATTTCAATCACAAAATCCACAGTACTTTGTAACGATATATCATTTCATTTTTTTGTCGCTGATAAGCGAAATAGCATAGCTAGCAGCTTTATTCCGCAATAGCTTTGCTTAAAATTAAGAATTAAAAATAAGGTCTATTTCAGAAATTACATTTCATGTTTTTCTTACGAAGATTATATCTGAGGAATTAACTTGTATAAATGAAATTTGACTTGTCTAAGTGATATTTGACTTATCTAAGTGCTTATTTTGTAAGACTAAAGAAATAAAGTTATTGATTCTGATTCTGGAATCCGCAAATGAAACATTTTTGAACAAAAATTTTGATCGATCGGGGCATAAATGATCCATCCGTCATTTAGTAGCTTATTCTGTAGCACCTTGTATAAAAATACAGAAAACCTATTTGTGCTCAGTCAAATCTCCAAGTTTATAGGTCTCCTCTATTATCTCTTTTCTTTATTCAGATGTAATCTACCATTCGGACTTAATTCAGATTCTTCTCAGCCTCTGGTAGGGCCCTAAATTTTTAGTATCCCCAGAACCGTACTAAAAGGAATTAATTTACGGGTCTGAATTAGATTTGGGGAATTTAGTGAGAGCTTGGAGCTTGTTGGTTCTACGTATTATGATTATAAGGGGATAAATATTAAACTTCATGCTAAGTAGAATATGCAACGCGAAACGTGGTGTTGGTAGGCCATCCACGCGATGGGTCGAAAACATTGAGGTCGCAGGGAGTTGGTGGATGTAGGCCGCTCAGGAGGCCTTTTTTAATGCTCAAAAATACGCAACGTGTTTCGTTTCTTTTTTTGTGCAAATTAATACCCTAGTTCAGTATTAGAGTACCAACATTGGCTGAATCGAAACACGCAATTGCGTATTGGAGAATTAAAATAGAACTGCTATTTGTGGCGTCTCGCATTCGTGGCGTGATTGATGCAAAGAAAACTTAAAAATGTTTCCTTTGCATCATCCCTCTGTGCAGTGCAGTGGCGGAATGTTGTGCTATGTGGTACCTACTCGAGATAAAGATTGGAAAGATCTACAAAAAAAAAAAAAAAAACGGTTATGCCCGTCAATGGAATGATACTTTACGTTAGCTAACTTAAGCTTGTAAGTAAGTTAAAATGTATATATAATTTGGAATAAATAAAATAAATAAACAATAAAAATTCTTTATTCAGAACATTGTTACATGAGGTTCATAGTTACATTTAGAAACGATGACACTACCGAAGCTAAACAAACTGTGTGGTAGTGTCAACGCCCTGCTCCTAGATTTCTGATGAATCTTCTGATGAAGGAGTAAACAAGCCAATTACATGGAAATTTGTAAACCTCTGTCAACGATTTTACTCCGAAACGATAGATAAGAAAAATCTCACTGAAGTCTTTCAAACAAGAAGAAACTAAATCGAAATAGATCCATCCGATTCGGAACTTTAATACCATAGTATAGACAGACTTACATACAGTAAAGTAAACCCCTCGTTTTTGTGAGGGATTTACTTTGATGAAAAATTTTATTTGACATAAATATGTGTAGTTGCCAATTGGATATTTTACAAATCACTGTACTTAATAGACAGTCGGTCTTGGAAATCGCTGCATGTTTTCTTGTTCAGTGAACAAATCAATTCAACACCAATATTTTCTATTCAATAAAATAACTTTCCATCAGGGGAAGGTTCACTTGTAAAAATCAAAGTTGTTGTTTTGATCAGCCGTGTTTTGTTTGTTGTTTTGTATTGCTTTCAGTTTAACCTTAGGCCTGTATTATGAAACTATGCTCAGTCATCTACGAGTATGCTTGAGTTACGCTTTTGCCATAGAAAATCATTACTCAAGCATTGATCGATCACTGAGTAAGCTTTTAATATAAGCCTTAGATGCAGGCAGCGCAAAATCGGTCATTGTGGAGAACCTTAGGGGAGGCCTATGTCCAGCAGTGGACGTCGATCGGCTGATATGATGATGATAAGCCTTAGAGGAAGGTTCTATTATTTTTCTTTCACTATTTTTTCACCGGCATCCAAGTAAGCAGAAGTTTAAAAGATCCTTGATAATTGAAAGCTGAAAACTGCACCGTTTGTGATAAAAAGTTAAGATTGTGTAAGCTGTTTGAAGCGTTAACTTTAAATGAAGTTCTGGTTCTATTCATTAAGACGACCAGGTGAAAGGGGAGAGGAGAGAAATCACAATTTGTATTACTGAAATGCACTGACTGAACTATGAGTTAGTTCAGACCGTTTCAGTGATTGACACCGTCAAGACCAGAATCTGCCCCATCGGAGTATGAGCGTGAGGCAATCAAGTCAGAATGTACCTATGCTGTGCGACACTTAGGCAATAAATAATACAAAAACGTTTATTTCAAAATAATGCACATCGGTCTTTGGAAAGAGACTCGGCTAATTTCGGCATCGTAGAGCGTTGTCTCATCCAACCTGGCGTGACGTTTATCAGTTATATTCTTTGTTTGTCAGTCGTTATACAGGTGCAATAGAGTACGGTCGCATTAGGCTGAAAATATATAATACAGAGTTGTTTAAACGCCCCAACATTAAATCTATTCATTTACAAAATAATAGTTATGATTTTACTATCCTTTTTCTAGTAGTTGCAAAAAGTCCGTTACAGATATTTAAAGTTTACATTTTACATGTCATCGATTTCATCATCATCATCACCATCAACCCATACACGTCCACTGCTGGACATAGGCCTCCCCCGTACGACGCCACAAATAGCGGTCCTGAGCCGCCTCCATCCATCGACTCCCTGCGACCGCTACGATGTCGTCGGTCCATCGAGTGGATGGTCTCCCATGTAGGGAGGGTCATCGATTTGACGTAAACTAAAAGTTAAATAAAGTCCAAAAAGTGCAGTATTTATTTGATATGAAATGATACTTAACAAATACGGTGCTTAATGGACGGTCGTCAGTGTTCGGAAATCTTCGTAAACAGCCAATTGTCTTTTTCTAAAGACCGATGTGCACTGTACTATTATACAAGTCTACTTAGCTAGTCTCCGTTGGGACTAGCTGTCGTGAATTGCGGAAAATTCGCAGAGAACAAATCGTCGAAAACAATTCGTCGAGAACAATTCGCCGAAAATACAATTTGCCGAGAAATAGTCATAAAGATTTTAAAATAAAGCGGGAAATACCCATTTTTGTCCTACATCTGAAAAGTTGTGTTTTCGGTGAATTGTTCACGACGAAATTGTTTTCGACGAATTGTTCTCGGCGAATTTTCCGCAGACGGGCTGTCGTAACCGTTGCTTAGAGGACATCATCATCATCACTATATGAAAAGGACTTCCCCTAAAAATAGTTAGGGTTTGTGTTATTCCACATTCGCTTTCAACAATATTTTATTGAACTTCTTACAGAAAGTAGAGACATAAAGTATAAGTAGAGGCTTTCATAACACATCAAACGTACCTATAAAAGTAGGAAAAAAACTTGAAATTCTTGTTCGGTAGGTATATGTATGCATACCTATATCTATCTGCGAGTCTGTACGTTATTGGTATGATATGAGACACCAAATCGAACACCCACTGAGGCTTCTTTAGATCGTGAGTCACTCCCGCATAATTACAAAAATATTTTTATGAGACACGTCTTGTGAATGCCATGCGAGTTTGGTACGAATATAAAACAAGTAGGTATTAATTAAAAACTATAAAAACCCGACTAGGTGCCCGCTTTTCACTTTTTCCTGCTTGACATTCGCTTTTTGCAAAATAAAGGGCAAATGCCTATAGCTAAGAATTTGCGGAACTCAGGTTACTGTTTTGATAACTCGTTCAACAATCGCTTTACCCGTTTTGTGGCTTTGAGGTATTGAAGACTTTCAGATAATCTCAAACATATACAACTAGGTGCGAAAAAATATACCCTCGGGGGTAAATAAATATTCAGATACTAAATTATAACAAGGTCTCAGTTTTTAACATCAAATTCAGTTAACAGCTTGAACCAGTCTAGACTTCCAGAGATTAATTCAAGCGACTTTGAAAAATTTTACGTAGCTAAAGGGTAAAGTCCCCGAAAGTTGTACCTTGTTTTGTTAACTTACAGGTGGCCTGACTCATTTAGAAAGCGAAATATTTTGATTTAACTTATTTACTCGCTTACCTAGCTCCACCGTTGATTAGATTATAGGCGTTGCCCATTACAAGGTTTTGAAAGTTCTTTTGTTTTGTAGTCCCGAAGTTATATAAAATAAATAATTATTGTTGTTGGCAGTTTTATCCACTGAGGCGCTGCGGGCTGTAATTTGATACCCGACGCGCACGTGCCAAAGCGATGCGGGCTAGGATCCGCACCGCCAGCTGATTCGGTTACTAGTGGTTGAAAAATGTTACTCATTGGATTTTAAGACGTGACAATCAATCGACGTTTAGTCGATTGAAATTGATTCTCGTTGGACATCACTGTTGCTTAAAAACAAAAACTCTATGGTCATAGACAAGAAATTAGCCACACTATTGCCATGAAGTTTTGAAAAAGTTTGTTGTGAGCGTGCGTTTTCTTTTAGTGTTTTTACAATGAAGTAAGTATTTTCAAATAATAATATGTAAGAAACTTAATATTTAAGCTATGTGGATATAATCTCTTAACTTTGTAAAGAAGAATCCGTTCAAATTGTGGTAGAAAATATTTTTTGAAAATTGTCGGTGTTTCTTAGCCATATTTATATGGTCAGTAAATGCATCTATTTCTACGTTAAATTATTCAGAATGTTAAAAAGTACATGTTAACTACTTTTAAATATTTATAGACATAAATTAAACCTTGCAGATTATTGTTTTCTTTCAGAAAATAGGAGTAAATGTAATTAATAATTCATTTTAGGTGCAATAATATAAATCTATACCGCTGCGGGCTGCAAGCCGGCCGTTTAAAACGTAAAGGTGTGTTCAGGTGTATTCGACTGTTCGCTGGCCATTGACTTGAGTTGGGTCGTTTGTTTATGTTATCTTGTAAGTGTAAATCAAAGTTCATCAAGCTGTGTAATTGGTTGGCTTACAGATATTGACGTGTGGTGCCGTATACAGAACAATAAAAAAAAGGACCGCATATAAGTGCGAGCAATGCGAAGTTGCACTTTGCTTGGAAAGGTGTTTCAAAGAATACCATTCCTAGTTATTTATATTAAAGTAAAATGATTGAATGTCCATGGTTTTTATTTGCCTTTTATCTAAGTACCTATATAAAATGCGTGCGATACATTTCACGCATGACGTCATCTATCGAACAGCGCCCCGGATCAGAAATGTAGGTTTTTACTTGCAACGTTCAACCTGCCTGTCTGTCTGGTTCAGAAAAAATATCACTGTGAAACCACCTTTACCGTGTGACCTTTTAAAACGCTCCGGGCGCGAATCCATGCCCCTGTCAGTGTATTTTGCGAGCTAAGTTGGATAGGTTTCTTTTGTTATTTTAAAAAGTGCAATAATTCAACTCGTTGACAATATTATGTAGTTTCTTGTGTGATAATAATCTTTCTATATAATATTATAATAGTGGTATGATATAAAAATTTGTGAACAGTGACCTAATGAGGCAGTTGGAGCCTTCAACGATTTTTATCAAGGTATTTACTGATTCAATTTTAGGAAATGTTATGTTAAATCAAAGAATATAAACTTTTCTACGTTTTTCATCCATATTTGGCAGTCATAAAGTGAGTAGTTTAAAAACTACATAGGTTTAAGTTTACGTTGCGCGCCGCAATGTTCGGTTGGAAATCCTAATTTGTAATAGCCTGATTTTAGGAGGATATTTCTTTTATTTTCTCTACTGGCGATTAGTTTTTTTATCATTATTTGATTTTGTAGATTATCTGCGGTCTGAAATAATACAAAACCCGCTAATTTCATTGTTTGTTTTCGGAAATATACATTATTTTCTGCATGTGAATAAAAAAATTACATAACTTTTTTTAAACGTGATTTACTTAAATTTAGCACTTGATTTTCATTTAGTAATGCATGTGGATATAACGTCTAACTAATCTATTTTATGAAACTAGTTTTAAAAATGAAATGCATTGCAAAGATTTTTGTAATAACTGTAAAAGTGCAAACCCAGAACGCGCTATTTGCGGTTAGTAAATTACTACCGCTCAGCAGCGCTTTAGGCCCTGTTTGTTGCCGGGGGCCATCGCCTGAGTGGTTACACTTGCTTTAGAGCAAGTTTTGAGCAAATGGTTTAAAACCCGGAGAGCTTAGGTACCTAGGGCGGCACGGTAGGGCATGTAATATCGGAAGGATTCCAATTCCGATACTGATTTTCGATATTTGATCTCAATATCGGAATTCCGATATTAATATCGGAATTGCACATATTCGTTAGAAATTGCACAAATTCGGTATGAAGTTCGGTGGAGTACAACAAAATACAATAAACACCAATCGTAATGCACATTTTCATTATAAATTGCACAAATTCGGTATGAATTCTTTAATTTGTTACAAAAAATAATAGTTTTATTAAAGATATATCTATATTTATTAAAGATATTTCTATATTTATTAAATCACAAAGTCATTATTATTTAAAAAAAATATTATTATTATATACTTACATAATATTACTAATTAAACAAACTCAGAATCAACATTCCGAGACTCATGCCCTACACCTCACGGACCCAGAGTCTCGACTCCAAGGAGAACAAGTGGCTGTGGAAGACCTTCAAAATTTTGAAAGCATAGTTCCGCGTACTGTCCTTTTATTTTTAGCTGAAATCCGATGTATTTACCATATAGGGTTTCCGGGGTTTTGTACCTAAAATGTGCTAACGAGACTAGTATGTAAGGCTCCGATGTCTGTCTGTCCGTCTGTCATAGGGCTTTGAACGTTGGATGAGTGCTGAAATTGAATCTCAATAAAATTGTTTTTTAATCAACTATTAAAAAAGAAAGGGTAGTGTGGACTACACTACCCTGGCTATGACTGGGCTACACTACTCACCCACTACGTTTGGAGAGTATTGAAAATGGTAATGATTAGATTTTATGTGCGCTTTCATCATCTTTTATCTTCCTAATTTTTTCATCTTGAAAAGGAGTTTTTGTCAAAAAACTCCTAGTAGGCCCCTTTTTTGGAAAGAAAATGAATTATTTCGAAGAAAAAGATTTTTTCCAACAAAATAATTGGTTTTAATGATTTCCAAAAAGGCAGAGCCAGCCGCAAAATTTTAATTCTGAAAGATCACATCGAAATCTATAATTCATTAAGTACCCATTTTCAAAAACTCCCAAATTATTGGACACAAAGGGTTAATACGGTGGTACCCGTCGTGTGGGAATCAGACTCGCACTTGGCTGGTTTTTTTAACAATTCACCCTTTTTTTCGTATGCTGAATACGTAAGACCGGAAGCACTCACTCAAGGCTTTTATTAGTGATTTCCCTGAAGAATTACTCATGTAACCCATGGGATAAGAGTCTTTGTACCACGCTTGCTATAATGAATAATGTAGGCTGTATATGAACTCCAATAAGGTTAGTTTTACTGTTTGCGTTGAATTGTTTATTTCAGAGCCCTCACTAAATTGAGGCCGTTATTCACTATTTTCAAATCATGCACAATTTTTTAAAATTACCCTCTCAAATTATTGTTAAGAACATTATAAATGAATATGGACCGCTGACGTAGCCTTTAATTTTCAACATAGCAAGTTGTTCCGGTTGCTTAACGTAGATAATGTTCTAAACTAATTATACTTACAAAAGTTATAAGGAACCAATATGTTGACCTTCTGCTAACTCCTTTTTTAACCGATTTGGAAAAAATGAAGTTTTGTTATGTTCGTCGATTTCTGCGTCAACTATGGACCTATTTTGAAAATTTGGTCTCGGGACCGGTTTCTATACTTTCGATATTGTATAGAAACCGGTCCCGAGAGTGTCTCATAAAAATTGTATTCCTAAGGTATTAATTAGTATTTATCCCGCAAAACTTAAAAACAATGTAAAATTCGGGAAATAGGGGCCACCAATTCACTCTTGTCTTTAAGAGACCCAGATTGTAATTGGCCGGAAACAGGAGCAGGCAGCGAGTTCCTTAGCAGTGCGAATGATGAAGGTGGAGGAAAACTGCCTAGTACGAGTGAATGGTATATCCACCAGATAAGGAAGCATTGTGCAGTTCGTCTGATTGTCCTGGAGTGAAGAGAGGTTGAGATTGGGGTCATGAAGTTCGTTGAAAAACATTCATCGAAATGTATCCTATATAAAATCGAGAGAAAAACAACTTTTTTGTCGTGATCTACATATACTCGTATGTACATATAGGACGATATGAAATCTTAGTTCCTATCGAATAAAAATATTGTCATGAATTAGTATCAAATTCGATGATTTGTCGTTTTCGGTACCAAATGATGATATTTCATGTCTTTGAATGCCATTTGCACTACACTGATGTGTAGCATCAAGGTCAATCACAGGCGACCTTAATGGCGCTGTGGACAAAGATCCTCTTGAGATGCAGAAATTTGTTAGATCGATTCCCGCCCTGGAACAAATGTTTGTCTGGTAATACAAGCTATTCTTTGGAGATAAATGATTTAGTGTGAAGTATCCACAATTATTATTTCACTTATTGTAAACAATCTAAAGGTAGCTCAACTGGTCCATATCAATACCAGTCGGAAGCGTGCCTAAGAAGCTGGCTGCATTGCCCCGCTGCTGTATGGCAATGCTAATGCGCTGCGACAGATACTCACCAGCATACTGGTATTTATATAGACCAGTTGAGCTACCTGTAGAATATTTGCAACAGTCTGTAGTTCGCTCAATTGTTTCAAATGTAAATACTATTTTTTTTACTTTTTTATATTATTTGATTGTTATTTTCTTTGTGAATAACTCATTGTAAAACCGATATATTGCTCGTCATAATGTGCTTCGCAGACTTTGGTGCTAATTGCATTAGTTCGCTTGGTTATCAATAATTGTAACTATATTAGGTTGGTATCTGAGTTAATTAACAGGTGAGGAGATAATACCTACTACCCAATAATTTACACACGAAGCTATTGGAAGGTATTAGGAAATACCACGAATATTCAGTAGTACCATAGATAGAGGGTAGTACCTAGGTACAAGTAGCTTTTGCACGCCGCTATTAGAATCTTATATCTTTAAACGAGCAATTCCTGTATATACGAGTATATATATATATATATATATATATATATATAATCTGAATCTCGGAAATGGCTCCAAAGATTTTCATGAAATTTAGTGTACAGGGGGTTTCGGGGGCAATAAATTGATCTAGCTAGGATTAATTTTTAGAAAATGTCGTTTTATTCGTGTTTTCAATAATCAACTTTGTCGATAGGGCACTCCCATAGACAAGATTTCGACGCTACAAACACCTTCACCTATCATGTATGACAGCTTTTTTTAATTTACTGCATATAATCCGATATGACGTCACAATGGGGGAGGAAAGTTGTCAGATGAACCCATAGACAAGGCCAAAGACATAAAGTCCAATGTTTTTGTTCGTAGATAACCAGCCGTGACTGAAAAATACTAAAGCTACTCCAGCAGGTGGCGTTGTTAAGCAACTCTTAAGCCAATGAGTGTTTGGTTGTTATTCGTATTTAGATATAATTTCTAAAAAACACATATCCTACCAAAAAAAACCGAGCAAAGCTCAGTCATCCAGGTACTCTATATAATAGAATCATTTATTTACAGAAAACATGTCAAACATTACATATTAAGTGATATCTAAGTCAAATAAAAAAAAAAAAAAAAACTTGGTGCGCGGAGCTCGGAGAGGCAACATCACTGGCGCGACTCTGTCGGTATTGCTGTGCTGACTAATCTCAATGTCAAGGTCGAGTATTGTGGTGTCCTGAAGAAGTCTCGTGGAGAGACGAAACTAGTAGACAACTTACTTTGATGAATACTATCAGAGATACGCGGTATTGTTACTAAATATTTTTTCATTCTAATATCTAATTCAAACCTAATTCAAAATCGCGAAACATTACAGTAAAATGATATCCGTCAATTATGTTATTCAATAATTCTAAGAAAACATTTGAAACAACATTATAAAGTACTAGCTGCTGCCCGCGGCTTCGCACGCACTTTTCATGTACCCTACGTGCGTCCCTGGGAAACCATCTACCTCCCAGCCAAATTTCATTAAGATCCGTTCAGCTGTTTAGTCGTGAAAAGGTAACAGACAGACAGATAGACAGAGTTACTTCCAAATTTATAATATTAATAGGAACAGTAAGGATTAGTAGGATTAAACTCGAAGGCATGAAACGTTTTTTCATGTCTGGTAAAGTAGCAATTTTTTCAGAAAAAAGTTTAGGCTATTTCACCTTCGAAATCAGAGGGGGTATTCATTTATTTGCACTAGCTGCTGCCCGCGCCTTTGCCCGCGTTTTATCGGGATAAAAAATAGCCTATATGTTATTCCAGATCCCAAACTATACCCATACCCAAATTCATTGCTAATAAAAAATAAACAATGTCATTGCTAAATCCTTACATTTTGTTGTACGCGCTTTTCAATCATTTTGCAACTCGACATCTATGCAGCATTTCAGTAGCTTTCGCATTTATGAGAGAAGTGTGATTCATCATCATCATCATCATCGGCCCATACACGTCCACTGCTGGACATAGGCCTCCCCCGTACGACGCCACAAATAGCGGTCCTGAGCCGCCTCCATCCATCGACTCCCTGCGACCGCTACGATGTCGTCGGTCCATCGAGTGGATGGTCTCCCATGTAGGGGGGATTTGCCATAATCACCACGCTTGACAGGCGGATTGGTGATCGCAGTGTTGGTGTTTAAAAATACTCAGAAGGAAGCTGCTGCCCTTCCTCTGGTAGGTTCCCTTAGTCGGCTTTTACGATATCCACGGGTTGAGTTGGAGTTGGAAGTGTGATTAACCTATATGAAAAAAAACCGTTAATTTTGTAAAAAAATATTCTAATTTGATAAAATTTTGAGAAAACACCTGCGTAAAAATCGGTTTCATACCAAAGGTGAAATGTGTTTTTCTGACGATTAATTTAGTACCTATTGAAAAATACGAGCCTGAGATTTGTGGTCACATAAAACCCAATAAATTTAAGCCTTAAAAATAAAACCAAAGTACCATAACTCATGATTCTATTTCAGGGTTTCCAACAAAGAATTCCCGAGGTGAGAATTTCCCTAATTCTCGTCGGCCAATTAATGCATCCGCGGGCCGAATACAAAGATAAGAAGTCGTAAAATTTGCCGTTATTCTGAAATTTGAATAACATTCAAACGAGTTAAATACAGGGCAAATATTTCTTTGTATTTAATCTGCAATTTAGCCCAAGATGTGGGGGTGGAAGCACAATTCAAAACGTTCTATTAGCCATTTCTAATGCGATATAGAAACAACGACAGGGTGTTGTTTTCCTCTACCTTCTTATTAAATTTTTGACTTTCTAAAAAATTGCTGTACCTTATCATCAGGTTTTACGAAATATATATTTTACCATAAATTATTTGTTAAACATTACCTACGCAAACCGCATTTTATGCAAACGATTTGGTAGAGTTCATTTTTGCACTGTGTTGTGTTCTGTGAACTTTACTAAGCGTCACTTTATTTTGGAAAACAAACAAAAAACTGTGCTAAAAGTAGAGACTTTTACACACCCAAAGTGATTCCACCACGTTGCCACTCTCTACCGGATGCACTTTACCTCTGAAAGGTGCACGTAGCATAATGTGATACCTGATTCTCAGTACGACAATGTGATATACGACGTGGCTTAATGCATTGTCGCTTGGCATTTTCAACCGACTTCAAAGAGGAGTTTCTCAATTCAACGTGTTTTTTTTGTGTCTTTGTTACGCTATGTCTCTGCCAAATGTGGACTGATTTTGAAAGTTCCTTTACTGTTGTATAGAAAATAATCTCGAACAAGTCCCCTAAAAATCCCAGGGAATTAGTATTTATAACTAAAAAAACAGTGTAGATACTAAGGATATTGAAGTCTGTTTTGGTTTTTTCAAAACAATCAAATTATTATTTTACAGGTTCTAGGGAGAGCTGCGAACTGTAATAATAAAAATAAACCTATTCAAAAATAACCTAGGACTAAAAGGATAACAAGGAGTACTTAATCTTATATTTTTTATAGGATAAGATAATGCATGTGCCTGAACTAGGTAAAAACCTGATTTTAAGGCAAAGAAAAAGCTGACAATAAACAAAATAATAAAATCCGATTATATGTATAAGCAATGCATACTTTAAAATTACTTATCATAATTAAGCTTAATTAATTTTAATAATAAAGGTGCTGACAATTAGTGGCCTACTTTAAAACAGGCAATAAATTATGTTGGAAACACTGGGTTGGTATCTCACGGTATTTGACCTAAAAGGTTAATTAAAGTTTTAATCCTAAGACTGAACCATTTAATTAATTTTTGACGAGTTTTGTGCCGCAGTGGCAGGTCTGTCTAAGACCCAGAAGATTCTGGTTCAATTACGCTACGAGTCCAATGTTTGTATGATTAAAAAAAACCAGTTGGGTGTTTCTTTCCTATGAAAAGTTTTCTTAGTCCTAAGATAATACAGAGGGATTATTGAGACGGAACAGTAAGAGCAGGTACCTTAACCGATATAGCTACAGGAAAACGTTCCTTGGAGACAACTTTTTGAGATATTCTGAACTACGTTCATAGATTTTGGAAAAAAATTACAGTAAGCCAGAAAAATGACTTTTTACACAAAAAAAATTTTCGATGTCAATCAATTCAGTTTCTTATACAGATCAAAACTCTCTACCGGACCGATTGAGGTTCGAGTACTAGAAATTTTAGAAATGGTAAAAATGTTTTCCCTGCTCTTACTGTCCCGTCTCAAAAATCCATCCTGTATACATGTAAATACAAAAAAAAATGTATAATACACCTGCTCGGAAAGTTGCCTATTCTTTTTCCAAATATAAGATAGAAAGTAAGTCACTGCAGGCTGGTTTTTATTTCCTTAGAGATCGGCCGGTAGCTATGGTTATTTTCAATATAGGTCAAACGACAAAAAGTTTGTACTCCAAGTCCGCTTGCCTCTTCCGATTTCCGAACAATATTTTGAAAAAAGAACCCAAGTGAAAAAGGCTGGCGCGGGAAGTTCTTCTAATTTTGAATTTGGTGTAGGCAATTTTATTCATTCTACAGCATGTCGTCGAGTGATAGTGAAAATTTTATGACACCGCCAGAAATAAAATATTTATTCTGCTTTTTATTTTCCTCGAAGGTGTAGTATAAAGCACTATGTATCACTCGGCAGAAAGTGCGATTCCTACCTCGTGTGTTTTAAGGCCCTCAGCTGCGCCTCGGGCCTCAAATGACACACTGGATTGATAGGAATTGGGCACGTTCTCGCCTAGGTGTACAATGTACTATTATAACAGTTTCAACATTTATCATATCAACACGCATACGTCCACTGCTGCACATCCTTCCCCAAGAAGGGGGGTTCGTCCATAATTACTATCTTCCTACTATCGTGTCTTCGTACCCACACATACAAAAAAATAATAAGAGATAAATAATTACATTTCTTAAAAGACTTTTTCAAATCACTCAAAACCTTTCGAAAACTATATTCGAGATAAATTGAAACTATTCAATTGCTGTCATATTTTTTTATATTTTTCTAATACTTCCTAGAAGGTACATTTATCTTTTAGCTTAGATACATTTAAGAAAATTGCGCAGTTTCTGAGAAATTCATTATAAATGTAACCGGGTTAACTACGAACCTAGTTTGTGTTGGAAGAACACCAACGTTTCATTCCTTAACGAGGGACTTCTTCAGGGTGAGTGCGGTTGGCGTCGCCCTTGTTCAGCGTCGCGGCGCACACTGTTTGCAAACTAGGTGCGTAGTTAAACCGCTTACATTCATAATTAATTTATCAAACTACGAAAGTTTTTATAGTAAAATAGTTTCTGAGAAAATTTAAAAAAACTTAACCACTATCTTTCTTATGTAACCTTAGCCACCGGTAACACAAGCTCTGCTTAGCTTGGGGCTTAGAGGATGCTGTGTGGATTGTCCAACATTATACATTCAAACTTTCGCATATATAATATTAGTGTGATAGTATACACTATAAATAGTAGGTACAGTAAGGTGGTTGCGGACGCTATGAAACACGACGTTAGTACAATGTAAGCGATGTGCGGAAGTCTGCCTGAGATATCTCCTTGCTTGACTTGCTGTCAGCATGAGGCCATTAAACCAGCGAATGTTTCCACAATAAGAATTCTTTGGAATGGTAGCGATTCCCAGAGGCTCCAGACACCAAGTTTTATCTGGGATGTATGCTTATTTCTGCCTACGATTTCTTTAGTGATAGATTTAAAAATTGCACTTACTGTAAATACTATTTTATACAATGTAATGTACTTTGGACAGCGAAGGTTATTCTTATTTAATTTATTTATTACGCTTTTTTCTGCTAGCAAGAAGTAAGTAGCTATTGCAGTTTGCAGTGCACTAACCGAATCAAAGAAGCGTAAGAAACGGAATATTTATAGGTGCTGTTCGCGTAGCGTAAGACGATATTGAGTAGATAGGATTTGCAATGCAATTTCTTTGGTTATTC
This sequence comes from Eupithecia insigniata, assembly GCA_947859395.1. NCBI lineage: Eukaryota > Metazoa > Arthropoda > Insecta > Lepidoptera > Geometridae > Eupithecia > Eupithecia insigniata. The sequence continues at coordinate 2,256,846 of OX402000.1, forward strand.
CAGTGCTAGCAAGTTGGATAAATGGCGGTTTGGTTGGAATAATAAATATAACAGGCAAAATAATAAAGGCATTTTTTGCTAGGTAGAGTTCTAAACTAGCGACTAACAACTTTTTTCATCATATTACGCCTGCTGAAATAATCATGCCCAACGTTTTACCATGGCAGACGATGGCGCAGATTCCACTTATACTGAAGACATTTCTTCAAAAATGTTCTGGGTTTTTTTACCCTTTTTACAAGGAATTTTATCATGGCGGCGCGGTATTCCATAAAATGCAGCGATGACTCAGACATGTTGTTGTTTACAATTCAATTATTCTGACTACAATGATCCTAATATATACACATATAACAAACATTCCTTAAATACTAACTAAATATTGCTTAACTAGTGACAGATAGCGAGAGTAATTAGGACGACTGCAAGTACTTTTCAGCCGCCCCTCATATTTAGAGTTCTGTGGTTCTCATTATGTTTTGAAGATTTTCTACTTATGGATTTACCATACCGCTTCCCTTATCGCAAATCTTATAGCCCAACAACACCTGCGAAATAAGCGGAGTATCATTCCATTCATCACTGCTTGTCAGCTATTTCTGTGAGTTTTATTAATTCATCCACATTCACACGTCACTTCGTTTGCTTTAGTGGGGTTCGCTTTTATGGGAAAAGGGCACGTAAGGCTTACGATGAAGGTTTATATTTGTTTGTATGGAGTATAAATAGGTTCATTTTCGTAACCCTTTTTCAGTATGAGCTTTTTAGCGATATTTGATTAGTTGGTTTTTATTTGAAACGTAAATATTTGGTTTAGGGAAAGGAAAATACGGATCATAACTATAAGAGATCTTTTATCTTCTGAAATCGTTTGAAGAATTATATACCTCAAATATTAGACAGATTCTGTTTTCTGTGTATCACATGGTATAAAACAAAGTCGCATCCCGCTGTCTGTCTGTCCCTGAGTATGTTTAGATCTTTAAGACTACGCAACGGATATTGATGTGACTTTTTTCAATAGATAGAGTGAGTTCAAGAGGAAGGTTTATATGTATAACTAGCTGCTGTCCGCACCTTCGTCCGCGTTTTATCTGGATAAAAATAGCGTATATATTATTCCAGGTCTCAAACTATACCCATACCTCAGAGATAAGACCTTGTAAAAGGGCTGTGGTTCCGCCATCCCTTGATGAGATTATAAAACATGAGTTGGAAAGCCGCGAATCCGCAGCCCGCGCCAATGAACCCTTTACGGCGATGCCTACCGAAAGAATCCACTTCATTATTTTCCCTTTTTATCTCATTCATCATCATCAACGGCTTTTACCAGTACACTGGTAGATATAGGCCTCCACTGGCGTTTATCATTAGGAAGTATTATAATCCCTAAGCTGGGGATCCCTGTGGATTTCCCCCCGGTGAATATCTCACAGTCACCTCTTGGGGTAGCAGCGGGATGAATTATAAATAAATAATAAATAATGTTGGACAATTCACACAGCTTGGGGCATTATCTAGCCCGAAGCTAAGCAGAGCTTGTGTTATGGGTACTAAATAACTGATAAACTTAATATAATACACTACATAGATAGATATTTTTTATTATACATAGAAAACATCCAGAAGACCCTTAACAAATATCTGCAGATCGTACAAACATTTGTCCCGAGGCGGGAATCGAACCCGCAACCTCCTGCGTCGCAGGCGGACCTTTGCCCACCGCGCCACAGAGGTCGTCAGTAGGGTGCGAGTTGGAGTGGTGCGAAAATTAAGCGAGGACCACACGGCAACTATTAGGTAAGTACCTATACCATCTTCTAGAAACAACTTGGTTTGTTTCTTAAAAGATAGTTCATGCGATGGGTCAACCAACATGTAAGTGGGTGGGTCGAGCCAACGTAAACTTCGAGGTTTTGTCACTACCAGCCAGTGACAAGCACAAGCAAAAGTTCGCCATGTCCCGGCGAGCCTCCAACAACGTGGAGATGACGCAATATAACTAAGTAATGAAACGTTATTATTCTTCCAACATAAACTGGGTTCGTAGTTAACCCGCTTACATTTATAATGAATTCGTCAAACTACGAGAGTTTTTATAGCAAAACAACATAACGTTTCTATGTTTTTTTAAAAGTCTATTTTGTTTATATTTTTATTCTTTAGATAAAACAAAAGCAGACCAGCGTGTGATTACATATTGTTAAAAAAAATCTCATTGATAGCGGTGTCTTACTGTCTACCAATCTTTAACTTTGTAAACTTATATTTTTGAGAAGTAACGGCAGCTCATCGCTTGGTAGCATACTTTGAAACGGTGAATTTTTAACGAAAAAGTTTTGTAACCTGGTTAGGCGAGACGAAAATGCGCCGGTAAAAGAAAGTTTCAGCGAAAATACTGATTTACCTTCATTATGCGAGATAACATCTGCTGCTTGTAGATAGATAATAAGCTAGGCGTAGCTTCGTTCATAAATCAGGTAAGATAACAGCAAAATATATTAAATAGCTGATTTTTAAGCAGGCTTATTGCTTTTACAGAGATTTCTGCGTCACTTGCGATTATAGTTATTGCACATATGTAGGTATCCGTTCCAGTTATTTTATTTACCGTCATTTACTGTATTTTTCTTTTGTAGGTATTACGAAAGTAGTGGGTACTTGTACTGCCATTTTACATTCATTAAATCTATTTCAACCGACTTCAAGGAGCAGGTTCTCAATTCCACTGTCTTTTTTTGGTATATTTGTTACGCTATCATTCCGTCAATTACGAACCGATTTTGAAAATTCTTTCAATATTTTATAGAAAATGGTCATGAGGTAAAATATCCATAATATAGTAGATATGTTAAAAAAAATGTCATCCGCATGGGATTATTTATCCCGCAAAACTTAAAAACAATGTAAAAGTAAGGGATTCGAAGTAGATTATTAGGTTTTTAAAAACAATGAAATTATCACAAAGACTGGTAACAAACAGCTTTTATGGCAACGGGCGTAAACAAGGTTCAGGATTTTGCAGTCGGTTTATAGTTTTTTAAAACACGCCAAATTATCATGTACATTTCTAGCCCGGATATATTGGACAGACTGTGTCTGTGTGTGCCAGATTTTTATGTACACCGGCGCAGGCAACCTCGTCTATTTGCAATTCCTAAAACCAGGGCCAACTTACTGGGAAAAGCACCTCTTGCCCGCACTCTGCGCACGCTCACTTTGGTTGCAGAGAAAATAGATCTGTTTCAGGTCCTTCTGAACAAACTACATAAGGCTTCATTGTTTGTTTTGTGTTATGTATGTATGTCTGTGGTGTGTAGTATAGTGTGCCAAGCGATAAATAATTGCAATGTTTACTTATAACTAATTCTAAATAATTGAACTTAGCTATTGCATTAGGTTATTACATAACACTACATTACCGCTATTCGTGGCGTCGTCGTTTGGGGGAGGCCTATGTGCAGCTGTGGTCGTATACGGGCTGATGATGATGATTGCATTAGGATATTCCTGTAATGATAGTTTAAGATTGAAAAATAAATACAAAAACAAAATACTTAAGAAATAATTTTAAGAATAATTATAAGAAAAATTTATAGAAAATGTTTATCGTCAGCCCGTACACGTCCACTGCTGAACTTAGGCCTCCCCCAAAGGACGCCACGAATAGCGGTCCTGAGCCGCCTCGAAAATGTTTATTTGCATTTCAAAATAATAATGAGATAGGTGCATACTTTATTTTGACATACATAGACGCGTTGTTTTTTCTTTGACCTTGAAGTCCATATACTTGACTTGGTCAAATAAAGTTTCCAATTTTATGTGATAATTTTACGCACATCCGTAACAAAAACAACGTCATTTTTACAAATAGAAATACCCGGTTGTCTAAAACTAAATTCGGTTAACATCCAATAATCACCAAAACCGTAAACTGATTCGCAAACAGACTAACGAAAATTTTACGTTCAATTATTCCTACTAACGTCCGAAATTGAAGATAAACAAACCAATTCTGCGCTCGAATATAGCCCATGACAGCAATGATAGGTTAAATGTGGCTTTTAAATGACATTGGCTATGCCGCGGGATGGGCTAATCGCATGCATATGACATGTGACGGAATATCACGAGCATCATGATGATATTTTGATTGTGTCAACGATAGGGTGAGGCGAGTACGAAAGGGAATTTGAATTCTGGAGAATGCAGTTGCTGACCATATGACATGTGACGGAATATCACGAGCATCATGATGATATCCATTTCTTTATTGTGTCAACGATGTCATAGTTGCGGGGAGTATGCAAGGGAATTTGAACTCTAATGCAGTTGTTCACTATATAACATGTGACGGAATATCCCGAGCATCATTTTGATTGTGACAGACAACGATAGGTTGAGGCGAGTATGCCTTTAAACTCTGGTGAATGCAGTTGTTCACCATATAAAATGTGACGGAATATGATGATATTGATTGACATTGACATTATGATGATATTAATTTTTGATTGTGTCAATTCTTTTGATGCTGACTGTACCCAACCCAATGTAGCCACCGGAAAATCCTATCCATATTTGTTAGAGAAATTAGGAATAACTAACTGAGTTTGGACATTGCGCGTTGGAAAAGTCAGAAATCGAAAAAAACGTTTCACAGCATAAATGTCTAAGATAGTAATTATATCTAGACCTGAGACAAGCAAAACATGTTCAAAATGCTCTAAAACTCCTATATAGTTAAGTAGGTACAGGTACCTACGTCCTATATAAACTGACATCCTGAAGTGGTATAGTATTATAAAATCTGTGGGTGGTAGTGTGGTAGTAAATAACGGTAACGGTTGCTGTTGGAGTCGATGTTGTTGATGGCTCGATGGCTCGGCGGCAAATGGTACTGCGATGTTGGGTGTTATTCTGAGGAACGGGATATTATGACGGAATTATTGGTGTCATTAGCTTATTGTAAAAAGTCACTTTCCAACAGGTAAGATTGTGGTAAAGAAGATTTGAAGAATCTCTTGCCATAAGGTCTTTAGGTAGTTGACCAAACATTGCTCTTGCACCAAATACTTATTATGTTCTCTACGCTTTTTCTAGACGGAAAGTTGCAGACCAGCTATGCCAAATAGGTAATTTTTTAAGTTCTAGGATCATGAAATGGTGATCTTTAATTAATAGCCCAGTCGAAGTAGGATTTGATACGGAATGTTTTATAGGCAGAAATTTTCCTTCCTCTTTTCGAATAAATATGAAAATATCGATCCCAGAACAAAATTGATTAGTATCAAATTGGCTGGGATTGGTGGAAAAATTTCCACCAACTTTGGTTATAACTATTTTTCATGTAAAATTTAAAATAAACGAGTTATTCAATAACAAATGTTGACCCTTAAATTCAAGATGGCGGATGACACGGGGCACAACGGGTCTGTTACGCTGAGAATGAAGATTATAGACTGCCAGTGAGCCCCAACGAATACTAAAAAAAAATACATGTTTTATAAGCTAACCAGCTGCTGCCTGCGCCTTCGCCCGCGTTTTATCGGGATAAAAAATAACCTATATGTTATTCCAGGTCCCAAACTGTACCCATACCAAATTTCAGCCTAATCGGTTATGTAGTTTTTGCGATTTGAATTTTGAGAAAGAGTAACAAATATCCATACATCCATCCATACAAACTTTGACATATATGTATAATATTAGTAGGAAGTAGGATATGATTTGACTGGGCTATAACGGAGCTTACGTTTTCTAGGCAATTATTGGCTTTTTGGCGGAAGCGCGCTAACCGCCCTTAACACTTTTATTGCCCATGATGCTTAAAGACGTATGGGCTGAAAGAAACACATGGTCAGCATGACGCTTTCATCAGCACTAAGCTGCTTTCGTGTTATTACCGTTCTTCATAATAAACCCGTTGTTTTGAGCACATCTATGTCAAAGATTTAATATCGAAGCGCCGCAGTCGCGATTGCAACGCCGTTGCCGCCGCCGCCACCCCGAAAACCTGAATTATTCATTGAGAGATTTTAAAACTATATTTTCATTCTACATTACTGCTTATTCTTTGAAAAATAGATGTCATTTTCTCCGTTGCTATGAATGGACATACCCTTTGCAATTTATGACTTGGCAATGACCTCGTTTCTCTAGATTTATCAGGTTTTTTTTTTAAGATTGAGGTAATCGATCTCAACTCTCAAGCGAATGGCTAAATCATTTTGAAACGACTTTTTAAAAAGGAGAATCTTCTATTCAGCTGTATTTTCATTTTTTATGTATAACTGTCGATATGTCCGTCATCTATGGACCGATTTGAATGGTTCTTTTGAAGTTGTATACAGAATGGTCAAGATCATGCTCCCATATTTTGTCTTTTTTTTTAAGTTTTGCGTTTTGCCTTAAATTCTATTCCCTATTTATCTCGCAAACAGACTTGAAAAACAGTTTAAAACTAAGCAAATCGAATTCGTTTTTCAGTTTTTTCACTATTACATTGTATAACAATAGCTAAGAATCCTTTGTTTATTAATCTAAGCCCCAAGCTAAGCAGAGCTTGTGTTATGCGTACCTAATGGATAACTGATATACAAGTGAATACAATATACTACAAAGATAAATAGTTTTTAAATATACATATAAAGAGCACCCGACGCAAATATTTGCACATCGTACAAACATTTGTTCCAAGACCCTAAACCCGCAACCTGCATCGCAGCCGGACCTTTGCCCGCCGCGCCGCATCGTTGATCACAGTATTGATGTAGGTAACTGAGCAAATAAAATCATTCTCAATGCCTGAGCCCCTCTGAAGATTCAAGAAGTCAGTATATGCACTAAGTCGTGCCCATCCGGGAGAGATCCAATACATTCTTCAGTGCCCTCCGCCGGTGATCAGGTATTCATTGGATAGCGCTCACGACTCCACTCTGAAGTATAATGCCCTGTGCCAGGATAACTACTGGACCTACGTCTTTACTCGTCCATTTTCTCCAACTCAATTTCAGATTTGTTGTCCTGCCGTTTTCTGTTCCATTCTATTACGTTATGATTGTTATTATCGTTATGATTTGTGTGACTCAAATTGAACATTCAAACAAAATAACTAACTTTAATAGAAGGACAATATCACTAGAGATAGATAGATAGAAGGTAGACTGCAAAGGATACCCGGCAACAAATGATGATAGAATAGAATAGAATAGAATATTTATTTATTTATAACAATAAAGATATTTTTAGCTAATATTGCACCATTAAACCAGCGCACTAGCGCCAGCGTTGGTTTGTTTTGGTGCTCACACTCGTTTTATACTTATGTTTAGGTATATGATATGACATAGCGTTTGGATAATACAAGACAAAACTCAACTGAAAACTTCTGCAAACAGATAAGTATGACGGCTCGTACTTTCTGACCAGAATCAAAGCACATGTAAAGTAGGTAAGAAAATAAAAAATAAAGAAATAAAATAAAATACATGATGTTAACGGCAATCATAAATAAATAGGCTAGCCTCAACTGAGAGTCTCGACTCCATGTGACGATACTATTTCGAACCATGTTATTTCTATCCCCATGAAAACAAATTTTGGGATGAAAGAAATCGTTTGTGTTATTCCAGGTTCCACGTACACCTATGCAAAATTCAGCCCGATCCGTTGAGTCGTTTTGTCGTGAAGAAGTAACAACATACCCAACCAAATATTCGCATTTGTAATAGTGTGATACAGAAGAAAACAAGAATGGCTGGTAGAATAAAAAGGTGTAGGTCGGTCCTATGCATTTTTATCACATGCAAGATTATTTCTAGGGAACTAAGTATAAAATTTTGACGAGATTCCGTGCGTTGCGATTGTTTTCACTTTTTTTGTCGAGATAGCGTGCGTCGAGATTTCGGATTTTTAGCGTCCTGTAATCTATGGTCCATGGTTAGTGCTCAGCTTGCTGTACTGAAATATACACTGCGCAAGATAGTTTTCAAATTTGCGTTATAATGTATGATGCAGACCAGCTTTGATCGCATAACTTTAAATAAAACTTTCAACGATCTTTTTGCACCAGTTTTCAAAAGGCCACATGATTCTGGAGGCATACTTGAAAACCAGATTTTCTAAAAATGGAACGCTTGTCTCTAGCACACATGTACTATCAAAATAAGCAGGCCATAATAGCTCGTAGGGCTGATAACCGTTTAGAGGTTGAGGTTCTCGAGTGGCGACCGCGATACAACGCGAAACGGGGTGTGAAGACCTCCCACTTGATGGAACGACAACATTGTAGCGATCGCAGGGAGTCGATGGACGCAGGCGGCTCCGGACCGCTATTCGTGGCGTCGTTTGGGGGAGGAGCCATGTCCATCAGTGGACGTGTACGGGCTGATGATGATGATGTTAGTCACAAACAGCTAAATTCAAAATACCTAAGTAGATAATCAAATTAATTTAGATTCTAATACGTTTTCAGGTTTTACGGTAGGTAATAAGATTTAACGAGAATCTTAATTTTCGACGATCTCAAATGGCCTTTAAAATTGAATGTATAACACTAATTAATTTACTTTAATTACCTACTTATTCAACCAATCGTTTAAATGGGTTATTATGAATGGCTCAAGTAATGTAAGGATACGTTATGAAAATCTTGAATAACTGCTCGTACGGAAATAACTGACGCGTTACATGTTACGTAAATTTTGGTGGGCTGTAATGAAAAAGACGTGAAATTGTAGATACCTGAGGGGTTTAAGATTTCTAAGTCTTTATACTAAAAAAAATGGTCTTTATAAAGGACGCCTTAAAGACAAGAAAAAAAACTGGTTTTTAAAAACTGTGTGAGTAGATTATTTAGTTCGGTGCCCGGTTTCGATAATAGTACTTATAACACAAGCTCTGCTTAGCATTTGGGCTATAAAATGCTGTGAATTGTCAAGCATTATTTATTCATTTTTACTGTCGCATTCTTCTTGCAAGATTTTTTATAGTAAGTACTTACCTTATCCACAATAAGTGGTCTTATTCATTGATTTTTCTATACTGTATAATGTAATAAAAGCTATTATAAACTATAATATAACAGGAGACAAACTTTAGAATGTAATATATTCGAAGGTCTGTCTGTCTACTACTTTTGGTAAGAAGCTGTTCTCCTGTAACACAGCTACATTGTAGCTACCACAGGAGACAGTGTTACAACACCATTGTCAAACATAATTTTGAAATAAACGTTTTTTGTATTTGTTTTTTGTATTTTTGTCTGTCTGTTACGATTTCACGAGTAAACGGCTCAAGGGATCTTATTGAAATTTGGCATGAAGATTGAATGGAGTTGAATATACCCATGTATATAACTACTTATCTAGTTACCTATATAAGTAGTTATATAAACGGGTACATATACATTTTATATTTTTTACCTACCATAGAGGTATGCTTACAGACAAATCGAGTTCCTTACGGTTTAGGTGAGCGATAATATTACCTATAAAAAAGTATTTATTGTAAAACATAAAATAAATTAATAATTTTAAATAGATGGTATCCCAGGGACGGATATAGGTTACACTACTATATACCAGCTTTTAGCTGTTACGTCACGCTCGTTACCGTAACAGCTTCAGTATAATGATGGAATACTATCCAGTCCTCAAGAATCAGCTATCATCGTTAGTAATAACGATCGGAATGTACGGTTACGACTAGCTTTTCGCATGAAACTTGGATAGACAACATTTTGTCTAGGCAAGTAGACAAAATGGTAGACAAAACGTACTGAAAAAGTGAATTTTTTTATGCTATTGTGTTTTTTTTTATAATCCTGATGGGAAGAGTAATTTTAACTAAATTAATTCGGAATTTTATCAGAGGCGTTCAATGAAATGCATTCAATGAAATGACTTCGCATACAAATTTCCTTCGCTTATTTATCATGTCAAAGCCATTTTCTTTTTCATGTTCATCTTTAATCTTTTCCATAGAAACAACACGAGCGAAAATCTTCATAAGTATTTTTCATTGATGTGTACTGAATTGTAAATGCCGTTTATCCTGCTAAGCTAAGATTGTGTCGATCTCAGTGACTTAGAAAGACATCCTCGTTGTAAATTATCAACAAAGAGGGAAACTGGTTTTCGTTATCTTTCATCGTCGGCTAAATACGGGGATAGAATTGAACCATAAATAATTTGGCGTGTTTCAAAAAATGATAAATCGACTTCACCTACCTCTTGTTTACGCCCGCCCATTATGTGATTATTTGATTGTTTTCAAAAATCGAATAATCCATTGATAAAAATCCGCGGGAAACTTTTATGGGATAACATCGGGAACATTTTAAATACAATAGTAAAAGAATTTTCAAAATCGATCCATAATTGGCGAAAATTTCTTGTAACATAGTACAACCAAAAAAATAAAAAAAAACATAGGTACGTTCGAATTGAGACGCTCCTCCTTTTTTAAAGTCTGTTAAAAAGGTACCTACAACTAACGGGTCCTTTTTTAAACCAACAATACAAAATATTATTTATGTTTGTCTTCACGAAAACTCTGTGGAACAACAGTGAAAAAAAGAGATTGCGTGAGGTATCACGAACATTTGAATAATAGTTTTACTATTTGGAAGATTTTTAAGATTAGGTAGGTAAGTAATGTAGATTCATCATCATCAGCCCATACACGTCCACTGCTGGACATAGGCCTCCCCCGTACGACGCCACAAATAGCGGTCCTGAGCCGCCTCCATCCATCGACTCCCTGCGACCGCTACGATGTCGTCGGTCCATCGAGTGGATGGTCTCCCATGTAAGGGGGGATTTGCCATAATCATAATGTAGATTATAGATAGATAAATTAAGAAAAAAACTACTGAACATGATTTATCTCCTAAAAGCTGTAGAGCAGTAGAAGTACATATACATACGAAACTTAGGTATGGGCGTTACAAAAATTGCATTGCACACCAATTGTTGGCGATGGTCGCACTGAAAATATGTAAATTTATTTCTGTGGTTATTAGCGCTTTTATTAAAAAGCTAGATATGACTTATAGATATTTTAATTGTTTCATCAAGATGGTTTCTGCTCTTATTAGCACTCGTTAGGTGCAAAACTACACGTCTTAATGAACTCGACGGAATTTATCACTATTTTCCCATTTTATTAAAGTGCTGGAACACACTAAGCGGAATCGTATGTGAAACAATTTTATCCCAAGCTAAGCAGAGCTTATGTAATGGGTACTAGATGACTGATATACTTAATACAATATATTACATAGATAGCTATTTTTATTATAGACAGAAGAATACCCACAACAAATATTTTCAAATCGTACAATCATTTGTCCCAAGGTTGGAATCCGTAACCTGCTGCGTCGCAGGCGAATCTTCACCCGCCGCGCCACATCGTTCGTCAAAATCGTTTCCTGAAACAGTGCAAGTGCTGGTCCAATAATGATGATATTCAGTCTTTTATTAGTGTAGGTTTCGGATCTGCCAGAGCATTGTAAAATAGTACAGAGTATAAAAGCTTTAAAAGTTTTGTCATTTCGTCATTTGTTTTGTTACTACTAACTACATAAAAATCGTCGGTTCTATTTATCAAAAGAGTTTAATATAAGAGGTTAATACTAATTTAAATACTACAGTGGAATATACATACTTCAATCGATAAAAAATCCGTCCTCTTGGCAATTTCTTCGATTTCGTAGATCAATTCATCTGGTCATTACACCGCGCCGTGACTAAATGTCAGACAGTATGTCCACACTCCACCGTCACAAAATGGCTGCAAATCACGCGAAAACCCGCACATACGTTTACCGCGCGGTTAACGCGCAGGTGCGTATGGACTCTCACGTCGTATTTACGTCTAGTGTATTGCGCCCTTTAGGGGCCGGTCACGTCGCCTTATTTGCACGGCACGTGCCAAGTGTGCACGGAAGAGATTAATGCGCGAATAGTTGGCGACGCCCAGCTACGTGAGGAACATTCATTATTTTGTGATTTGTTTTCTGTAATGCACCTTCTATGAACCCTCATGGAACTTTAGGGGAGGGACAGGGCTCTTTGTGGTTATTAATGATCTGGTTGGGAAATAGATTGGACGTATGATTTGAAAAAAAATAATTTGATTATATGTTTCTTTTACCGTATTTAAAGAATGGAGGACGTTCTCGACTAAGCTGTATGTTATTTGAAAAAAAGGTAGAATTAGGTAGGTTAGTAAGGTAAATTGTAAGGGGAACTATCATTTTACTCTACAACATTTAGGTATATAAAAATCAATTGCTACTATCGCTAAAACTAAACGGCTTGACCGATTTGAATATTGTTGTTTTATGAAATTTCATGAGATCCCAAAAATTGTTCGATTTCGACGTGGCTTGAACTCGTAGCCCTCCCTCAGTACGGGATGCGCTACCAAGCGACACGAGGTCATGTGACGTAGAAGTCGAAAAACTCTGGGACTTCTTTCGGTCTTAAGCGCCGTTAGTTTTTGTTATTGTTTTCTATCTTGTTATTTATTTATTTATTACATATTTACTGCATATTTATATTACAATTTATTTATTGCATATTTTTCCACTATAAGTATATTGTTGTTTAATCTTATTTTATGTATTAATATTGTACACAACCTTGCCTTTCTTAAATTGAAAATTTTCTATCCATCCTAAGGTTGCCTGGAAGAAATCGCTTCTAAGCGATAAGGCCGCCCATTGTACTTGTTTATGTTAATGTCTATGTGTTTTATTTGTCTTTGTGGTGTACAATAAAGAGTTTTGTATTGAAACTGTTATCGATTCGCTTGAACTGAAAACCCATTCATTATACGCCACGTCGGGCACCTACGGGTATACACCTATTACATACACTTTGTTTTTGGTCTATCCTAAAAAATCCTCTTAATGTAAAACGAGACGCAATAAGCACGAACTTCCTAACTTCAATTTTCAAACATTTCCTAGGTTTTCGAACATTGCCCACGAAATCCAATTGCACTTTCGCGTAGACTTAACAAAACACGGTTTTTACAACTTTTAGGTCGGAGTGGGTAACGAGTTGTCGAAATTGCCACTAATGGGTGGAGTTCAACCTGTTCTCTAAATGCACTATTGTCTTAGTTGCCCCTATAGCGTCTGATTTTTCATTTAAAATTTGGTTCTCTCGAGGTAATTTTGCTGCTTTGTACATGATAAATGGGTGTCTGTCTTTTAGCCGAATTTTAGCCACGGGCTTGCCCCAACGGAGACTAGTCTCTCAGTTAATGTGCAATTCCAAGATGGACCGTAGGCCGAAAACTGAAAGAAAAAAAGAAGAAAGAAAATAATTTATTAGACACAACTATTAAACAAAGAAATAAAAGACTACTTAGAACCTACTAGATAAAGATAACACATAGACAATACACAGATGAACAATAAGTAGGTAGGTACGAACACTAGTAACCATTGGGTTGGTACTAAGTAGCCCACTCAGCAAGCAGTAGTGTGAAGGTCTAACAGGTCCTGACTCAGCTTGGTGCTCTAACACAAAAACCTAGGGAATTTGTGAAAGAGCGCTGGTTTTCAGTGAGAACCGGAGAAATTGACTAACTTTTTACGATTGTTGCCGGTCATATAATAGCTTCCTTTTCTAATTCGACTGTTATAAAAAAGATCAGGTGCATTTCTTGTTTTTTTCTGACATAAAGTAACAACAAGTCGTCGTCATCTTCCTCTTCTAACAAAATACACATTAGTAAACTATCGATATTCTGTCTCGCACAAAGGTATTATTGGAGTGACTGACTTGACTTCTTTGTTATTGGCAATATGTGTCTGGTTTGTCACTTTGCTGTCAGTGTCAATTCATAGAACTTTCATAGTCATGGAATGGAGAGGCATCGTTCTATGCATTATGCAGCCGCGGCATGCCGCCGTGCTTGAAAATAGAAGCAACCGTGACTGCAGGCAGCACTGCGGTCGACCGCAGTCGCTGGACGCAAAGTCTGCTGCGGTTGCAGTCTGCAGCCCATCTCGGACCTGTACTTTAAGGCGCAGGCCGCAAACTGCAGCTGCAGGCTGCAAGTGACACTACTAGTTTCTATGCATGTCTATGAAATTGATTCCAAGCGCGGCAACACTACGGCCTGCGGCCGCGGCACGCAACGACCGCAGACTGCAGCGCCCGTGGTGTCAATAGCTGCAATTGTCGCCTGCGGTTGCAGTCTGCAGCAAATCTAGGACTTTTACCCTAAATGTCATAAATTGAATTGCTGTTACGTCCATAGCATAAGATAATGTAGATCCTATTTTATATCTACTAGAAAATTATCACTAAATAATTGTCAGCATTTAATTACATTTAATTATATTTAATCGAAAAAGAAATTTTTATTAGAATTTAAAACAAATTTTTCCATTTTCGTTCAATTCGAGTATGTATAGATTGATCAATACAAAACGAAATTTCGTGATGAAAGAAGGCCTACGAAAAACAAAAGAGGATCGCGCGAGGTTTTAGTAATTTTCCTATACCCAATTACCCACCCAATCATTACATACCTAAGTAAGGTATTATGTTAAACTAAAGAGGCAGAGTAAAGTTTCCTTCAGAAACCCGTTCGTCAGAAAACAGACAATCCTACCTTTCCTCCTCATTATAACTATAATATCAGCCCAGAACTTTCAAGTAGGAAAATATTTAAATGAGATTCTGTTATTATGCGTAAAGTTTGCCTTTTGGGCCCTGATAAAGAAACGGTTACGGACTGGGGCCGACCCAAGAAAACCTTCACGTAGAAGTCGGGTTTTTGAAGCTGGTTATTCATTTATTTTATTAAGTACGCTAAAATTTAAGGAAAGAAGCGTGGGATGTGGTAAGACTATGTTATTATACTATCCATAAGGATGTTGTTAAATAACATCCATAATTTCTTGGCCTTCAGCTCGTTCTTCAGTGAACGAACTTAGGAACTGAGTATATGCAAGTCGCTACATTCGTACCTTTTTTATACAGTAGTACGGTTACATAAAGACTGACATAGGGTAGATGTAGGCAATCGGAATCAGTTGGCAATGGGGCTCACTCAAATAAGAGAAAATTTAGAAGCAAGCGCTCGTTTTCAATTAATTCAGTCGCTAGTGTCGCAGGCCAACGAAAGAATATAATCCTGACAGGTGTCTTAATACTCAAAAAAAAAAATGTTAATCACCCTTGATACAAAACTAAAAAATATAATTGTCCGGAACCCAAGTAAATAAATAAACAGTTTATTTCATTCATTCACATCAGCGCATACACGTTCACTGCTGGACATAGGCCTCTCTCACACGACGCCACAAAAAGCGGTCCTAAGCCACCTCCATCCATCGACTCCCTGCGACCGCTACAATGTCGTCGGTCCATCGAGTGGATGGTCTCCCATGTAGGGGGGGATTTGCCATAATCACCACGCTTGGCAGGCGGATTGGTGATCGCAGTGTTGGTGTTGAAAAATACTCAGAAGGAAGCTGCTGCCCTTCCTCTGGTAGGTTCCCTTAGTCGGCTCTTACGACATCCACGGGTTGAGTTGGAGGGGTCGATATTCGTAGAGTATTTATTCAGACGTAATTGTAAAGAACGATCTCCTATTCAACAACACACACCAACTCTTAATTCAGGATGTACACCCGGTTAAGTTTAGTTTCAAACAAAACCTCTAGTGAACGATTATTGAATCGAGAGAGGTAACAATGTACTGCCAATTTTGATAATTCAGACCTGGCATCTTCACAAACGTGTTCGTGATGATAGGCATAACCTGTTGTTCACCTAGTGTCAGTGAATTTCAATAACCCTAAGTTTATTTTTACTTAAGTACGTTCATTTAGAAAGGCATAATACCGGTACCAGGTTCTAGCTAACCAGGAGTAAGTGTAAATGCAGCCAGCCAGGTCGGGGTATTAACTGTCCGAAATATACGTTCACGGTCGGACGGACCGGGTGCCGGTCCACTCTTACTTCGCCTCTTTGGAACTTTTGGTTGTTACACATAGTATGGGGCTATTTGTTTCTTGGAGATATGTTTATTTGGGCTCTAGCAAGGTTTTAAATGAATTCCCTTTTTTGATTTTCGATCTGTTCTGTAAATAAAATGAATATGCCTATGTACGTAATGGTGAACATATTCACACATTCAGTTTTTTGTTTATTTATTTATTTTCTACTAGCTGACCTGACAGACGTTGTCCTGTCATTTAATTCATTGACTGACAGTTGTTTCAAACGTGCTTAGCAAAGAGTATATAACGCTGGGGCTAAGGTTACAAAAAGGTTAACGTTTAATAAAGGTAACCTAGTCGTTAAAGTTTCTCCGCCTTTTTTTTCTATTGTAAGAACCTTCTACGAAATTTTAGAAAACATAAGAAAAAGATGAATTGAATCGGTAAAGCCGTTCTCAAGTTAAAGCGTGGCCAGGAGAAACAGGGGTTTATATACAAAAAAAAATAACCCCTATTTCTCTCAAATTATTTAGATACTACATTAAATTGTCTTTACATACCTAATAGTGTATGCCAAAATTGCTTTAAAGATATTATCTTGGCTTATCATAACATTACAGTAGTCCCGTGCAGTGCTTTTTGGCTTGTTACTCTAATAAGCACGGTACTTCCCCTGACACGGCTCATTTGAAACTTTTGATAAATTACAAATCATTTCCATCCATTTTATAGAATAGACTTAACAGTCTCTGGCAAATTTGCTGAAAAAAAAATAATCTTAACGAACAGACAAATAGAGTTCTAATTAGAATAAAGTAATCTGCGGTAAATTTTGAGACCTTCAAGCAATAAACCATTCTAATAACTCTCGACGGTGCAAGTTTGTTTCTAATCTTCAACTTGGGGCAAATTACTTGCCCTTTAAGGCACTTGACGGCCTAATCGCGAAATAAAAACTAAAGTTTTATCACAGTGCTGTGCTATTGGTAAATGTTGGATAACCTACATAAAATATCAAGGATCAAAGTGCTTTATTTCCTTTAGACCTTACAGGACTCTTGGACACGTCACTAATTTAAAATTACATAAGTAAAACTAGGAAATAAAGTGATTACTTTGATGTTCACTTCAATCTTTTTAAGGTAAAGTAAAGAAGCGAACGAGAAACATTGACCTTGTGGGGTTGTTAGTTTTGGAGTTGGAACAAAACTCTTCAAATGCTTTTTTTGTCCTCTAGCTGGATAATCTGATATTTTGTTGTAAATTTTTGTAAATTTAATCTTGTAAGCCTTTTTACAAAGGATAAATTTGACAATTTGTTTGAATTTTTCATTAAATTGCGCAGCCACACAAAAAATAAATCGGACAATCTTTTTCCGACGTATTTTGAGCTGCTGAATCGACATTCGAAGTCAAAATTAAGATCCTGTGTAAGAAAACAATTGTACTTTAACGAACTTGAAACGTGTTGGCGTTAAAATCGTCCTTTGGTAGTCGGGTAAAAATAAGAGAATAATTCGTTTTTTGCGCAGTTTGCGCTAAATATACGAGTTCCGCGGGCCCTTTTCTTTGGTTCCAACGGTGTCAATATTTCTAACCTTATATGAATATCTAAATATCTCAGTATAATAAACCGAGCGTCTACTAGATCACTTTGGGAAGGTCCCAAAGTGATCTAGTAGACGCGTATGTATTTACAACATTTTTCTGAAGTTATCAAAAAAATTGCACACGGCATCTGAATTTTGACATTGAATATCGATTCAGCAGCTCAAAATACAACGTCGGTAAAGTATAGTCCGACGCGTCGCACAACCAGCTTTTTTTATGTGTCTCTGTTATTTAACTCACTTGGAGTTTTGTTGCATAAGTGTTATACATTAACTCCCTTTACAACATACCTAGTACAAGCACAGCGAGTTAATTCTTATTTCTAGTATTTAAATTATATCATTATCATCATCAGCCCATACACGTCCACTGCTGGACATAGGCCTCCCCCGTACGACGCCACAAATAGCGGTCCTGAGCCGCCTCCATCCATCGACTCCCTGCGACCTCTACGATGTCGTCGGTCCATCGAGTGGATGGTCTCCCATGTAGGGGGAGATTTGCCATAATCACCACGCTTGGCAGGCGGATTGGTGATCGCAGTGTTGGTGTTTAAAAATAGTCAGAAGGAAGCTGCTGCCCTTCCTCTGGTAGGTTCCCTTAGTCGGCTCTTACGACATCCACGGGTTGAGTTGGAGGGGTCAATATTCGTACGCCGCGGCCCCACGGACACACGGACACGGACACGAATTAAATTATATATATCGCTATTGTTAGAGAACTGATGATATTTCTATGAGTGTTCAACATATTTTCATAAATCTTTTGACATTCAATATGTTTATTTCTGTGAATTGATTCAATCGATCTACATAGCTTCAGAAGTATGTATAATAAGATTAATAAGGCATTTGTATTTTTTTTTTCTGAGTGGATTTTGTATCATTTCATATTTTTTTATAAACCGCCCAACCTCTACAGCTACAGAATCGATTAACGAGCGTGTCGCGGGCTCTGAAAGTGTTAAGATTCGTAATCCATCAACATCTGACCGACCCCTATCGGTCCGATTCTCGGTGTTCGAATTAGAGAAGTCGATTTATCTTACAAATCGTTCAATGAAATGTTTTGTACATACAAATGTATGTATATTACCATATTCATTAATGTGACCAACTACCAGCAGTTTTGTACGCTTTACAATAATCAAAATTTGATTATTTTAAGAAAGCCAAAGACTTTAAATTCGACTTTCAAACTGTTTTTTTTTAAGTTTAAGGTTTTAAATAAATACTAATCTCTTGGGATTTTTTTATGGGACCATCTCGGGATCATTTTCTATATAATTGCAAAAGAATCATCCAAATCAGTCCATAAATGACGGAGATATAGACGATCACATATAAAATAACATACATGACCCCCTCCTTTTTTGGAAGTCGGTTAAAAATACATTATTGCTGTTATCCTCCACCGAGATATCCCAAATTAGGTGACACTGGGATTTGAGCCTGGTCTACCCCGTTGCTAGACTAGATTATTATCTTCTTCTTCCTGCCCTTAACCCACATTAGTGGGGTCGGCACAACATGCCAATTGTGTGAAAGGGCCTTAATACAGAAGACCTTAATAAATTAAGTCTTGTGTATAAGTTATACACAAGATTTAATTTAGAGAAAAAAGCACCGAACATTAAAACGAGACTCTCTACCATCTGCTACCAGCATGTTCTCAACTACTTTGGTCACATACTCGTAGCTAGACGAAACCCGGACAACCTGGAGAAACTAGTTGTGGTAGGCAAAGTGGATGGGAAAATATCACGAGGACGATCACCTAGCCGCTGGTCTGACATAGTGAAGGATATCACGGCGCTCCCAGTGACTACTGCTCTATGATAAGCCGAAGATAGGGTGGCATGGAAGCAGCTGGTCCTCGACGAAGACATTTCAAAACGGGCACGACCTTCAGTAATGAAGAATACGATGAAGAAGAAGAAGAAGTATAAGTTATATTAGTACCCGAGTTCTGTTTACAAAATAAAGATATTTTATTACAATACATTTTGCATGCCGACCGAACCTGACAATATTTTATGAATAAAGAGGAACCCAGATAATAAAACCAAGTGAAAGTTCATTAAATAATCAGGAAGGAATTAAAAACTCGTTTTACGACGCGACGACACTGATAACAGCTTGTAAACAATAAAATTTATGATATAATCAGGGGTTTAAAAGGGAGTTGCGCTTTGTTTACAGCTTTTTCACTTCCTACAAATATTTTATGGCCTAATTTTGTGAAAATGTAAAGTTGCGCAGTTGTCAGATATTTGAGCAAAGGCAAAGCCAAAAGTACTGAAACAAGCGTGCAGAAATTTTGCAGTTACGTAGTTCTAGATTTAAAATAACTTTTAGGTTACTTAAAAAAAGCGTGTGTAACCAGTGAACGGAAAAAAAGTAACTGCCTGCAGAAACTAGTCCTTAGCTACCTTTGTGGCGCAGCGGACTAAGGTCTGCCTGTGCTGCAGGAGAATGCGGGTTTGATTCTCGCCGAAAAATGTTTGTACGATCTCCATGATATTTGTTCCGGGTGTACTGGGTATTTTCTGTTTATAGTAAAAATATAGTTTTTGTATTGTGTTGTGTCTATAGTAAATAATTTCTTACTTTCTTTCTTTCTATTCTTATGTACCGCAAATTATTTACTTAGTACCGTCAAAGTAAAAAATTTCCTCACCAAACTATCACGAACACAGTTGCCGAGACTGCCAACAAAGTTAGTGCCAGCGCGTACCTTTTAACAGCCCAACAACAGCAGAAAATGCAAGTTTTGAAAAGTGCAGACGAGTGCTTCCACTAACAAGATGGGAACTTACAATTGGTCTTTTGAAAAGCACTGCGGCACGGTAGCTGGAGGTATTTTCTGGTATATTTGTCAATAGGAAGTTTTATATTTTGGGTTCCGTATTTAAAGGTTAAGGGTGCTTACACCGAAGAGGCCCATATTGTCAATGTTGTTTTCGTTTTTCTTTTGTTTTTACTAAGTACGTTATCTTAATAGGACCACACTCGTGCTAAAATAGATATTTAAGTATCTGTAGTTTCTTATAAGTAAGTACTAATTTATTTTTCTCATTTAAGTGAACTAAACTGGAGGTATTTATGTTCTTTGAGATAATAAATAACCTTCGAACCGATATTACGTAGGGTGGTAATTACATACGTTTATTTCTATAAGCTTCCAAAATAAGTCTAAAGAAATAAACTACCTAGGATCATAACTTTTCACTAAAATTATTATCAAATAAGAAACAAAGTGTTGAATGATCATCAACCTTCTTGTCCACTGCTGGACATAAGGCTCATCTTAAAAGCGTCATAACGCCTAGTCTTCACCTTAACGCATCCAGCATCTGCCAGTCTTTCGCAGATCGTCAATCCACCTGGTTAGAGGGCGTTCCTACACTAACCACCACAACACAAGCGCTGGCTTGTTCTCTTACGGGACCTTAGCCAGCATTAAGCTGAGTTAGGACCCTTTTATAACAATTTATTTATTTTATAAGTGTGTCTTGTTTGTAACTGTTTGTATTGGTGTTATAAATAAATGAATTTCTTCTCTTCTTTACTACAAGGTACGACCTATACATACATATCGCAACTTTGCACGATTCTTGCTCGCACTTGGCCGGCCTTTTTCTTTGCACTGGTTCATGCCGGCGGCGGCTTCCCGCAAGTAGAACCTGTATCAAACGCAGCCTCTTTTATATCACTTACTTGCTTCTGCCTGTGGCTTTACACGCACTTTTCAAATAGCCTATAGTCCTCGGGATCCCGTTTACTGCCTGCCAAATATTATTAAAATCTGGCAGCCGTTTAGGCTTGAAAAGGATACAGACAGAATTAATTACTCTCTTTTTATTATAATTACTATGGATGGATATATCAAAAACCGATTAGGTAATTGTATTTTGGTTTGTTTTACTGGACGGTCTAATCCCATGTGCGACAAAGCCCTTTGATATATTTTCTTTGTTTTGTAATGTGTAATGGTGCGCACAGATCCCCGTATTCAATCCAACGATCCTATCCATCCAAGGTTGTCTGGTAGAGATCGCTCGTGAGCGATAAGACCGCCAATTGTCACATTTCTTTTTTTTTTGTTCAAATTGTTTGTAAACTGTTTTGTTAAGTGTGCAATAAAGTAATTTCTATCTATCTATCTATCTATCTAATGGTGAAAAAATCCTTTCATTCATCAAATGTCTCAAAATTTAACCAAACGACTGATAAGGATAAAGGAGATAGAGGAGTAAAGAACTTAATGAGCACAAGTCAAATTTTAGCGTACGTTCACGTGTTAATAAGTATATATTATTATCCCTCTTTACTCCATTTTGTTGATTCAGTCTTCAAAATATTCTAAGTAACCTTCAAAGTTGTTTCGAAAACTAGGCCATCATCATCATCATCATCAGCCCATACACGTCCAGTGCTGGACATAGGCCTCCCCCGTACGACGCCATAAATAGCAGTCCTGAGCCGCCTCCATCCATCAACTCTCTGCGACCGCTACAATGTCGTCGGTCCATCGAGTGGATGGTCTCCCATGGAGGGGAGGATTTGCTAAAACTAGGTCAAATAGCTTAAATCTCATCGTAGTTATTGTACAATCTGATTCATCAATATATAGCTTCTCTGACAGTACTTGGGATTGAAGACGGGAATGAAGATTGATGAAGATTCGTTTTCAAATGATTGATAAATATATTTTGATTGATAAATATATAGTAAAAATTACGCGCTGTCTCTAGTACGTTTAGTGTCAAGGTGACAGTTATTTCAAACGTGCTCAGCAAAGAGTAACGCTGGGGCTAAAGTTACATTAAAAAAGTTTATAATTAAGGTAGTTGTTAAGTATTCTAATATTTTCTAAGTTTCTGCGCAGTTTTCTTAATTTTTTATGTAGAACCTTCTACGGAGTATTATTAAACATTTAAAAAAAATAAAGAAATCGGTAAAACCGTTCTAAAGTTATAGCTGGACCAACAGAAATAGGAGTTCATTTTTCCGTACCTAAAAAGGAAAAACAGAACCCCTATAGGATCACTTTGTTGTCTGTCTGTCAAAAGTCAAAGTTCTTTATTTCCGTAAATACAATAAATGTACACTTAGAACAGGTCAAACTGTTAAAATTAAACACTGAAGTGGAAATAAAGTGATATTTTGATTTCGGTCGCTTCGGTGTGTAGACTAAATTAAAGAAGCGATGAAGAAACCTTTAGCCTGTTAGGTGTTATTTTTCGAGTTGGAGCAAAATCCGTTCCAAGCTTTTTTATCTTCTAGAGAGTCTGATATTTTGTAATAAGACTTTTTAAAAATTAAAAAGTATAAGTAAAAAGATTATTATTTGCCAGAACAGATGAGTAATGTACAGCAAATTAACCATAAATAAAAAGAAAAACTGGCAAAATCGGACTCCACTCAGCATGTGCTATGGTAGAGCAGATCATACCATAGCGCTGGTCTTCCTTGGAGACCGTGGTGCTCCAGGCAGCCTTATACACACTTACTACAAAGAACAAAAATAATATGCATTTTTTTTTGCAAATTTACAAACGATATGTTTTAGAATTTGTTTGAATTAATGTATTGTAAGTTTTTGCAACTCGCTAGGAGTTTTTTTGTACTCGTAGAGACGTATACATTGCCCTTTAAAAGGTACATTAATCTTGTGTAACCTAGTTTTGGGCAAAGCGAGTTTATTCTTATTTCTAGTATTTACATTACGTATGTTGCAATATTTAGGGAACCAATCGATATTTTTATGAGTGTACAACAAGTTTTCATAAGTATATTGACATGGTACTGTCATTATATTTATTTCTTTTTTTTCACAATTTGTCACATATCTACGTGTCTACGGGATCTGTCTGTATATCCATCTATTCGTCTGTCCGTCTTTCAACCCTCTTTTCTCAGAGCCGTGATATACGCAATCAAAAGTTACAGCCGTTGCCCAATTTTTTGGAAATTTGTATGGGAATAAAATGCACACAAAGTCTATAGGGTACTTCCCTTTGACCTAGAATCATGAAATTCGGCAAAAAGCAAGACCTTATAGTACAAGTAGAGGAAAAAATCCGAAAACCGTGAATTTATATTTTATAGACTTAAAAATAATATCTGATGCTCACCATGGAACGAAAACGTATAGGGTACTTCCCGTTGACCTAGAATCATGAAATTCGGCAAGAAGCAAGGCCGTATAGCACAAGTAAAAATAAAAATCGGAAGACCACAAATATTAACAAAAAAAGCTGTTTTTGCAAGCGACCAAAACATATATGTAGGGTACCACATCCCGTTAACCTAGAATGATGAAATTTGGCAAGAAGTAAGGTCTTATCTTATACTTACGGAACCCTCTCGGTGCGTGAGTCCAACTCGCACTTGACGTTTTTATTATATAGAAAGATGACGCTGTCTGTACATACGAATATGAATTCCAGTTGCATCAATAAAAATAACTGCATACGCAAAAAAAAAGCAAAAGCTTCGTGTGTGCAATACAAATAGACAGTAAAAAATAATTACTTCATAAAAATCTGACAATTTCGCCAACTCACAATCAAAATAGGTAGCCGCATCGACCAAATTACCTGCGAACATTTTAAACGTACAGAATCCTCCAATTTCTGCACGTGTCAGCTTTATTAGCTGGGTGACCGCTAGTTATCACGATCGTTTCATTCGGTCGCGATCGTATGGGAATAATGGGCACCGGATCGGTCGGTGTGTTTTCGGCGAGGAAGGGGTCCTTACCGAAAACGCACCGACCTGGTAAGGAACGGGCCTAAAGGTAATCGTTACTCAATAATATTGAATAATAAATTTATATTATATATTTATTGTTGTCATTCACTGCTTTTCCCCCGCATTATACGTAGATATTAATAACATTAAAAAGCTTTGTTACTTTTGCGAGGTATTAGGTAGTAAAGTGTAGAAAATACAGATAGAATAAATTAAAATCGTTCTACATGCGTATGTTCAAACATTCGTATGCTTCACAATCAACTCCTTCTAGGTCTAACGACTTGTATGTATTGCAGTTTAATTTTACAACGACCTCAAAACCTACATACATATGTATCGTATTTTCTTGTTCCAAACTTAGTAAGTTCATAATTCGTAGAACCTTTGTAGCATCGCTGCTATGAATTCCCAACTCGTAGCCACCTTTGTAGCACCAATAAGCTCGTAGCCACTTCGTAGCAGCTTCGTGGCAAATGCGTAATTATTTACGAGAACCTACTTAGAAGCTTTTTGGGAGTATTAGATATACAGTAAAATTCTGATATCCTGCAGTGCCCTTACAGGGTGCATGTATGTACCTATTGACATAAGCTACCTACCTAAATCTGTAAGCAAAGTAAATGAAATATGAAAATTTATGAGTTGTGAAATATATTTTTTTGATACTTAAAAAATCTTTTAAATACAAGCTTCTGTATCATCTAGGACCAAAGTGCTTGGGAAAACAAATCCAACGAACCCAAAATTCTACGTGGTTAAGTCGTTTCGTTTAGAAGTTCCTTTGGCCACCTTGGGTTTCCATCATTAGACCAGCTCGATGGTACCATGACATTGCATTGTCACCAAACTTACATAAGTCTAGTGCAAGATTCCACCCGAACAATCTAAGCTGTACAAAAGTACATTTAAGCAAAATAAATAAAATATGAAATATTAACATAGTTACATTGCAAGTAAAATAAATGCTGGTAAAAATAAATAAAAATTTGTAAAAATTATGAATTAATTCAAAGATGATCGTAGCAACTCTTCACGAACCTGTGGCTAGAAACTGAGATTCGTAATCCCCTTTTCGGCCATTTCACAGTAATTTTGGGGGTACTTTGATTCATAAACATATTTTCAATAGAGTTGGAGGCAAAACATAACATGCCTATACATATATACATCACGACACGTGATCCCTCAATGCCTACAATGACGATTTAAATCCTTTTCCAGAATACTCACACATAGAAATAAAGAACTCTACGAAAACAACCTCGCTTCGTCGGGCAAAAATAATCAAAATAAAGCTGTTTCTACAATTTATTGGTAATTTCTCGAATGCAAAACATCGGTTAGCAACAACGCGTTCATCGTATTAATGTGTTTACGGTGCTCCGAAATATTGGAGAGTTTTATTACCGTATGTTTCGGTAAAGCCACCCATTCATAGCGCGACGCGGCGCTAGGTGGAGGATCGTTTTCCTGACTGCCTTTTCAAACGTCATGGTCCCGGGTAAACGGCGGATAATTGTATACAAATTATACGTGTACAATAGGTGTGAAAGCTATCGTACATGTCCATACGCTTCGCAGCCAGGTACCCGGCACCGGCAACCCGGAAACTGGGGGCACGCATGAAAAGGCACTTATGGGTGCATTACTGCGAAAGAAGTGAATTTTTGACGATTTTTATGTAACCGTTTGTAATCGAAATGGGACGTTAATGTATTGTACTATTGGTAGGATTACAAACAGTTTTTGAACATTTTATTAGCATTAGATGTTTTAGAACTGCGTGAATGATCTGAAAGACTTACATCAATTTAATTCTAAAGAATACTCGTTAAATAAATGTCGCTCTATCTATGGGTGCCTTATAACTCAATTACCCTATAAATATTTGCATGAAATGAATGCCTCTTTGCTGTGAAAATTACTATTCATTCCTGCCAATACGTACCTATTACTCACATACACTGATTGCTTATCACTGCTTTACACTGATTAATATATTATAATAGGTACATAGTAACTTAATACTAAATATAAAAAAAAACAATAAATTGTTAGAAACACATTAGAACTAGTATTTACCTCTACAATTGAAACAATCGAGCCAACTGCAGACCGTAGCAAACGATCTACAGGTAGCTCAACTGGTCCATATCAATACAAGTCAGAACCGTCTCCAAGACGCTGGTGCATTGCACCGCTGCTTTATAGCAATGTTGATGCGCTGCGCTAGATACTCACCTCACGCGTCGCATCGACCAGATGCTCAGATATTTTTTTAAGACCTGGAGAGACTAGGTACGCCACTGACCTAGGGTCTCGACTGAAAGGGCAAATGTAGGCTCTGTTGAAACCTGCATATTTGCGCCTCTTGAGATCTTCGGCCGGATCTTCGGGTAAATCTGCCTACCAGCACTCACGGATGTAGTAACTTATAACAAAATTAAAATAGAAAATTAAAATAAACTCATATATCAAAAACTTCTTCGGCCAGGTGGACAGCTGACTGCGAAAGACTGGAGGCAGATGAGAGGTTGGAAAGTTGGATTGCGCTATGGCTCTTATTAGTGGAGGCCTATGTCTGACTCATATCGGATGATGATGACTTCAAACTGAGACGAGTCTAACCGATAACAGTAAAGAGTGGTTTCTCAAGTTGATGCATTTCTGCTTATGTTTTTAATTGATTGCCTTATTTTAATCAATTTTATTCAATATCTGGCATACCTATTATTGTTTATTATTGTATTATTATGTACCAGATAATTTTATCTAAAACAATTCTAGAAAGTCGAAGGAAGTCGTTTTCTTCAGCAATTTTTAGCTCCTGTTTTTGCTATATGAGCATATTATTAGGTACAAGTAGGTATGTAAAATAATTTTCTCTTATATTGTTATTTATTATAGGGGGTACCTATACCACAGTCGACATTTTGTATTTTGTTGCTTATGCAGCACCAATGAGGAACGAGGAATGGGCATTCAAATACGTTGTATCTAAGTAGCGATAAGATCAGAGTTCTAGAACGTTCTAGACAGTAAAATGCAGTCTTTGAAAGCGGCAAAACGTAATAACAGTTTTGAGTTCGCATTATTCAGAGCGGCATTATGCACGGGCACGCGCCGCGGGTAGTAATGAAGTGCAAGCGTTGAATGCTGTGAAACTGTGTCAACAATCAACATGTTCTTTAAGGATCACCTCTATGGGTGAGATTATCGCTGCCGTTAGTCTCGTTTGGTTCCCAGTCAGTGATACCTACAATACAATACATGACAAATAGCCTTTATTGCACACCAAGATAGAGAAAAACAAAACACAAACACAGAAACAGTTACCAAATGGGCGGCTCTATCGCTAAGAGCAATTTCTTCCAGGCAACCTTTGGATGGACACGACACAATTGCTATAGGTAATCATTGCTATTGCTATAACTATTGCTATAAATATAGGTACAAGTTATATTTATTGGAAAGCTTTTGTACTCGCTAGTGTTTATCGAAAATGCAGTATGAGAATCAACCTATGAGTGTGAGTCCACGCAATTTATGATACTACCCATAATTGATTTTCAGAGTTTTTTCGCACGATAAAGTTACTAATGAAGTTCTTTCGTTGAAAACCATGATTATCAGCAGTTTTATTAGAAAGAAGTTCGGAATTTTTGAAAGAAAATAGACATACCTTTGCCGATGTCAACTTCAATGTGTGTCAACTTCTATTCTGTTCATGAAGCTTATGACACTCTGACACGACACTGGCAGAATCGTAGCGTAAAGCAAGCGGCCGCCATAAAAGAAGAAGTTGAAGTTGAAATGTCTAGAATTAACTTAATGCTCTAACAAAATTTTTATCGCTATCTCTTTTGCTCACTTGCTTGTCTTGTAATAATTTGTATCCACATAAATCTGGATAAATATCTGGTACCTATTTCTGTATTCGGGAGTATTTATTTCCTAAAGCTTATGGGCCCAGCACGTTTCCAAACAGTTTCATCCCTCGAGTTTTCAAAGACTACTTTTTGAAAACTCGAGGGATGAAACAGCCATGTCTACATAATTATGGCTTGCCGACATTTGGGACACAAAATCTTCGGACTTTTTGTCCCAATAGTCACATTTTAATTTTAATATTTTCTTCACTGACTTTTCAGACAACAATGATAAACGCTGTTTTGTACAGTCAGATAAAACTTAAAACTGCCCATATGAATCCAATAATGCCTTAAACATAATCTAAAAAAATTTAAAACCACAACCGAGTTCGATGAAAACCTTACTGCTGCAATGACTGAATTTAGGCTAAGAGAAAATAAGTGTTGAATTGTTCTGAAAAGAATTTCAAAAACAAAGTCTGATCTGTCAATAAAATTTAAGCTGTATACTGTATAATGCCGAGCAATGTTCGCCGAGCGACGCATGGCAGAACTATCGTAATTGTCCATTGTTCCCTAATTTGTCCGTGTCGCCACAACCCCCAGAGAACCACTGGTCATTAGAAAATGCAACTCTATTTTGCACAACCCTTACACCTAAAATCAACCGTAATGCCCTTGGAATAAGAGCTACGGAAGCGGTGCTGAATTATTGTCAGAAGATTAAAAATAAGAATGACGCGACTGTGTTTTGTACTAGTATTGTCAAAGAAGCTTTGTTTGTACTTTAGATTTTTTTCATTGTAATTTACAGCATTTGTAAAAGATTTTTAGGAAACGTCAAAAGGATTTTTTCCTCAATCTATTGCAGTTGCAATTTCGGTTTTTTGAGCACAAGCTGGATAATTTTGAGCTTTATAAAAATTACGGATAGACAATTCAACTTCCTACTTTGAAATGACAGAGGAAATCAAATAGACACGTATCACTACATATTATGAAATAAAATCCTCCGCCGCGTCTGTCTGTCTGTCTGACTATACGCGATAAACTCAAAAACTACTAAACGGATTTCTAAGCGGTTTTCAATAATCGATAAGAGTGATTTATGAGAAAGGTTTTTAAAATTTGTCAAGGTTTTATGTAAATTGGTTGAAACATAGTTAACGATAATTCTTGGAAGTGTCGGAACAAGTCAAGCCGCCTGGGATCTTTTATCGAAAACGCTGCCTAATCCCTTTTAGATATAATTATGCTGATCTATATCTATATCTGATCTATATGATACCCGTGCAAAGCCGGGGCGGGTTGCTAGTAGTTTTATATAATCTATGCAGACAGTAATACAAGAATCGTTCCTTTGCTAACTGAAAGGACCTGATCATAAAACCAAAAAATATTGAAATGCTGTTCCGTTATCTGTAATGATGATATTATAGCGGTTTCTTCCAATTTTTCCATTTTATTAAAAGCCCTGTCCAAAAGCAATTCAATAAATTCCTTAGCTCATAACAATACATCTTGCATGATGTTCAGAATACCCTGAAATGGGGAGTAATGGCTATTTGATGGTCTAAACGCGTCTGTATAGCGTTGATAGAAGATTGATGCCTTCAAAAATTACGAAAGCGGTCGGACGGTCAGATTTTATGACAATAATAAATAGTTTATGGCCTTCACGGGGAAATTATGCGTTTTTTGTTAGGAAAATTGTGCTCCGTGAAAAAATTCACCACGGTCTGTTGAGAAGGTTATATACCTTCTGTTCGAAATTCAAATTTTACCTCTGACTGAGTTTTACACAACTCTTTAAAAAGCTAGATGTAAACATGTTTTGAAACATTCGTTGTCTATTCTAGAAAACGACTCTACATAATGTGACCACATTGTGGTCGATTCAAATGTATTCAAAACTCACAAGTTCTTTATTTCCTTTAGACCTTACTCTTGGACATGTCACAAAACTAAAATTACATAAGTAAAACAGGGAAATAAAGTAGTAGGGAACCGATGGATATTTTTATTAGTGTACAACAAGTTTTCATAAATAAATTGACATGGTACTGTCATTATATTTATTTCTTTGAATTTATCACGCCGGGATTCTGGGTTCGTGGCTTAGGCCCCCAGTGGTCGACGCACCTTCTATTCGAGAGTGTTTCATACTATTTTCGCAGCATGACTGGATTTTTAATACCCACAAATAAAAATAAAAGCGGCCAAGTGCGAGTCAATTCGCAAACGGAGGGTTGCGTACCATCGAACAAAACAATGCAGAAGAAACTCAAAGAAACTGTTTATTTTGCAATGGTAATGGTAATTGTGCTCCTTCGTGAAAAAAAATCACTATGATCTGTTGAGAACTTGAGAAGGTGATATACCTTCTGTTGTCGAAATTCAAAAATACATTATAGTCCATTCACAGTTATTTTACCTCTGAGTACAGAGTTTCACACAACTCTATAGAAAGCTCATGCCAAGGAATTTATATACTAACGTAACTGGAAAGTTCACTCGACATTTTGTGCAAAAAGAATTTTGAACCTTATCACAACTAGAAAAGGTTATTTTTTTAATTCAATTTAGATTTAAGGAAAAACGGTCTCGAGAGAGACTCACTTTTCAGTCGCTATGTCCCTTTCACACATTCGCTAGCATGATACACAGATGAAACTAAAAAGGGAAGATTGGGCACTAACTCTTTGAAAGTGGAAGGCTAAAACTAGGTTACACTAGGTTCACCCACCTTAGTCACGATCGCATCAGCGTTTGTGTTGCGCGTGCTTGCTATGACGTACTTTTGTGTGATTTATTGACTAAAAGACTACAGCAATGCCTTCGTGTGCGTTCACTTTGTGTCCAAAATAAAAAACAAAGCCCAAGGCACCACTTTTCACACGTAAATACACCAAAACTTAAAATTTTCTCATTATTCTACTGTATTTTGCGTTACTGCTTTTACCTATTGTCCTTATCATTTTCTTTTGATACTTAGGTAGGCAGAGGCCTTTATTCCTACTTGTACCCTAGGTATATGGGTGTTGGTGGGTGCCTTCAACTACTTAAGTATAAAAACAATAATAAGGACAATAGGTAAACGCTTATTTAAGACTTTTATGTAGTCAGATATTAGTTTTTTATTAAAATATATTTTTTTAACACCTTTTTGCTGATAGCTTGAGAATCGTTAACTTAACACAAGTTTTAAAAACGGTTTCGGAAAGTACAAACGAAGACCTTTGCAACGATACCACACACGAGCATATTTACTAACATTGGGATTTTCGACCCTTACCCAGCTATCTCGTAAGACCCCCATTTTATCTTACGTCACATAGCCTATAACCAACGGGCTATTAAGACGAATCATACAACATCTCATTTGTTGAAATTGGACCAGTAGTTTCAGCGCTAAGTGGGAACATAAAAATCGGTTACATACATACATACATACATAGGGTGTCAAACTCATAACCTTCGTCCTTCGGTAGTCGGGTAAAAATTATCGGACCTCGTGCAACATTACGCCACAAATTGCACAAGGCTATATTGCTTAGTCATGTATGATTGATTGCATGAATGCATCAGCATTGCCATATGAATCAGTTGAGCTAGATAACTCTAGATTGTTTCCAACAGTCTGCAGGTAGGTAGCTCAATTGTTTCAATTGTAAATTATGCTAGTTTTATTTGGTTTCTACACCTACTATGATTGTAATTAACTGAATAAATAGTAATATGATTGACTGTTTATAAAAAAATGGTTTTGTTGTATTGTATGAATTGCCACTTCAGTATTTTTACTCGCAAAAGAAACGCAATTTCAAAAAGCATGACAGTGGAGTGTGACTTCAGCCGGTTGCCCTACCGCCGAACATTTTCTGTCATATCAGAAAAAGTTTCATATCTTAGAGCTATTTTCTCATACAAAAGAAACGGCCTATTTACGTCAAACTTGATAGATATGGGGACGTTTATAATTGTTTCTGACTAAACGAATTTTCAATATCTAACTTTATAATAATAAAGGTATGCTATTAAAAAAAAAATCTTGTTTAAAAGGATACTTAAAAAGAATTAATAAAAGCAATAAAAAAAAAACATGATTATTCTCTGTCTTGTCCTGTTTCATTCATAAATTATGGTCGTCCTTATAGAAAGAGACAAACCTCCTTAGTATTCAGTCTCTTTCAGACCGCGGTTTTTGTATCAGTGAGCATTCCAGTTATGTTAGTATAAAAATTCCTTGGCTCATGCTTTGAAACATTAGCTGTTGTCTATTCTAGAAAACGAGTCTACATAATGTGACCAGATTGTAGTCGATTCAAATGTGTTCGAGAGTGTTATTCATACTATTTTCGCAGCTCAGCATCGTTTTGAATACAAATAAAAATGGTCAAGTGCGAGTCAATTCGCAAACGGAGGGTTTCGTACCATCGAACAAAACAATGCACAAGAAACCCAAAGAAACTGTTTTTTTATGAATCAATCAACAAAAACAAAAAGCTGACAAGACCCAATCCAAGTACTAATCGCGCCCAACGATGATTAACTTCGGTAATCGGTCTCAACGTGGCACGAAAATATACATAAGTCTTCTTATTTATTAAATTAATTTTATATTTCTTATTGAATCGACAATAGCAATACACATCCTCTCATAATTTCACTCTACATAGTATGATTCAAGAGAAAAACCTTGACAAAGGTAGAAAAAAAATAGCCAAACAAATCAGGTCTTTTGTATAGGAGCCCCCTTAAGTTTTAAAATTTATTTTATTTTTATTATTTGTTGTTATAGCGGCAAGAACACTGTGAAAATTTCAACTTTCTACCTCTTACGGCTCTTGAGACACAGCCTGCTGATGATCGGACAGACGGACGGACAGACAGTGGAGGCTTAGTAAGGAGCCATTATCACCCTTCGGGTGACTCCCAATCACCTACGGAACCCTAAAATGTCACGGATCACATGCTTCCATAAACTACTTATAGCCTTAACTACATAAACAAATTTGTAGATGTATAATAACGAAACGGTAAAAGGTAAAATAAACGATATTCATTGCCTTCAAGGGTAGGTAATGAGCATTTTATCACGGGTTTTAACTCGGAATCAATTACGGTGGACAAGGCTTCCATTACGTAGGTAAGCACAGATCTTTTAACGTAAACGGGGCCGCAGTCACACTGTAGTGTAACATCATCCTAAAGCTGCAGGCAGATCCGGCCTCTGAAGGGCGTGTTCCAGAAGCATTATTTCACTAAATATAATTATTGACCCTATAACCCACTAACAAATCACAGTTTCCGATCTCAGTATTTTCATTTTAGTACACATAGTTTCTGGCCACGTCTCTTTGTTGTTTCGTACATAATTATTACGTTATTTACCGCTCGCTTTTGTTTCCATCGGTGAAATTCTTCTTCAGTGTGTTCAGCTTGGGTTCAGATAGAATCTGTATTTTTTTTTAATACCAAAATTATGCATACCACAAGCTTGTAGCCCGCCACATGGAAAGCTGTTACCGCTGCTTGCTTGCTTTCTTTGCCTATATTCGAAATAGGTACCTCTTATTAATGGAGAAAACCTTGATATCAAATAAATCGCAGTAAGTAATTGTACAATAAAACGTAGGTCAGCAAATTGGTGTACGAAAAGTCTTTGGGTGTGTTAGTAAAAAAAATCTGCTTAGCTATGACCTAGTTCGTTGACCTGACCACCTATCATAAGTTGAGAACCTGTAATGCGGTATACCGTACATATTGGAAAACTTATTTTCTAATACGATACCGTGTAACAACCTTCCTCAACCCTCTGCCCGACAGGGTCAACAGATAATTGCAAGCGACGAATTCATTTTACCCTGATTTTCATCATTTTGCTTTATTTGCGGCGAGGGGATAATCCCGGCCTGCGTCATACAGACCTTCATGGCACGTTAGGTACGGGGGTAAATCCTGGGTGACAAGGTGTGGTGTATGTTTCTATGAGGGCAGGTATTGTTGAATGATGAGAGGGGGTAACTGAAATACCTACTATGTCGTTGCTAATATTTATATATATATATATATAATGACCTCCTGGTCCGGCTATAAATTGAGAAAGGCTTTACCGAATTCATTCATATTTAAAAAAAAAATCTTATACTTCGTAAAAGGTTCTTACATATTTTTTTTTACAAAACATGCATAGAACCTAGAAAACTTAAAGGTCTTTAAGTTTTCTAGGTTCTATGCATTTTTTGTAAAACTTAAAGACCTTTATTATAAACTTTTTTAATGTAACCTTATCCCCAGAGATTTAATCTGTGCTAAGTTTGAAATAACTGTCAGTTGTTTGACTTGAATGACAGGACGACGTCTGCCGGGTCAGCTAGTATTAATATATTCTGTGCTTAGATTGAGGCCAAAGGAGAGTTTGGTGATAAATATTTTGATTTGTGAGAAATGTAAAATGAGTCGCTTTTGTGTCACACGATGAGTTGTCATTGCTGTTGAATTCATTCACGCAATGTACTCGACTTACATTGTGAGTATTACATGACTTAGCACAACTGAATAATTATTAACGCTCATTTGGCGTCAGCCTGACTTAGATCAGCCTGACTAACAATTAGTGGAAGTCAGACTATAGCTGTAGTCTCACGACTACACCTGTTATTTTGATGGTTTACTTCATCATCAGCCCGTACACGGCCACTGCTACTCATAGGCCTCCCCCAAACGACGCCACGAATAGCGGTCCTGAGCCGCCTCCACCCAACGACTCCCTGCAACCGCTACGATGTCGTCGGTCCATCGAGTGGGAGGTCTTTCCACACTCCGTTTCGCATTGCATCGCGGTCGCTACTTGAGAACCTTTACTCCCCAACGGTTATTTTCTTCTTCTACAAATTTGGATGGATTACATACCGTCACTTAATTCTTTTCTCCTACAGGGACGGTCGGGACACAATTGTATCAACCCAACCCCTCCTTTAGGTACCGTTGGCACGAATTAATCATGTAAATATCTTGCTCCTTCCATGGAAAACAACATCAAATCAACAAAAGGCCCTATTTTTTTAAAAAATATGTTCGTCTTTGGTCATTTAATTTGATAGATTTGAAAAAAAGTAAAATCGACTTCGAATCCCTTAATCACTGTTTTAAGTTTTTCGGGACAAATACTTAATCCTCGGGATAAAAAAAATATGAGGCCACCTCGGGATCCTCAGAAATCAAAATCGGTCAGTAAATTCACGGAGAAATCGAAGAAAATACCTAATTATGCACACAAAAAAACATACATACACCCCAACATAAAACTTCCTCCTCTTTTCAAAGTCGGTTAAAAAGTAGCAGTAAATAAGTATCTACGGTCTTGTTTATCTCCAACGAGAGCACTAGTCTAATATAAAAAATACAAAAAAGGGTTGAAAACCTCGCTG
This sequence comes from Eupithecia insigniata, assembly GCA_947859395.1. NCBI lineage: Eukaryota > Metazoa > Arthropoda > Insecta > Lepidoptera > Geometridae > Eupithecia > Eupithecia insigniata. The sequence continues at coordinate 2,292,496 of OX402000.1, forward strand.
CATAAATCAGGTTGAAAGTTCGTAATGCTATTAGCCGGCAGCAAGAAAATTAAAAAAAAAAGCAACTGATAGACGTTGCAGCCCGAGGGACGTCAAGGTTTACTCCTGTAGGGGTGTATAGTCTCTTCCATCTCTACTTTATAGTCACTTTGATACAAATGAATCAATTAACACTTTATTGTACTTATATTAACATTAATACAAAAACTTATAACTAAATGAAAAAAAAAATAGCACAAAAGGCGGCCTTATCGCTGACAGAGATTGCTTCCAGACAACCAATACAAATACTCACACACACAACAGTACAATAGAATACAAATACTCTTTATTGCACACCGAGATAGAGAAAAAACTCGAAAACACAAACATAGAAACAGTTGCACAATGGGCGGCTTTATCGCTAAGAGCAATTTCTTCCAGGCAAACTTTGAATGGACACCTTTGATTTATGTAATAGATGGTGGGTTTTGATCTTTTAAGGTATCCAATTTTTATCATCTCTTTGAATTGTATTTAAAGTAGAAAGAAAATGAATAGATAATTATTTACTTATTACACATAACACACAAACTTAGGTACAGATAACATAAAACACATAAAATACTACTTATTGTTAGTATTTAAAAAATAATCTCAGCCTTCTTTCCCTAAATATGAGGTGCCAAATCTATGTGTATCAGCTTATATCTTTCTAGTTTCTACCGACCACAGCTTCACATGCGTTCTGAGATGAGAAAAGTTTTAATTATTATTGCTGATTCTAAAAGCCATGAGTACCAAACATCCCTATTCATTCAGTCGTTTTGGAGTTGTCTTCAGCCAAACCTTCATCGTTACAAGTCCTAGCTTATACATTATTAGAGTCATAGAATTATAAGGCTCAGAATAGCAGTTGACACAAACGAGGTACATCCCACAAAATAGGCCGATACCGGCGAATTTTGAAACTCGAACCGTTAGTACAAATGGCGCGGAATGCAGTTTTCACATAAAAATATTACAATTGTGTATTGTGCGGTAAAACACTACTAAGAAGAAAAATAACACTTCTAAAGTTTGATTTCACTTGTAAGTACAAATACTAAATTTGTAATCGTGCATAAAACAGTCATCAAAACTCATAAATAAATTGAAAATTTTTGCCCACCATTTTCGTGAAAATGTTGATATGCACGCGGGAAAAAATACCCCAATTTTGTTACTTAGTTTATGAAATAAGAAGAGAAATAAATCCACATGGATATGAACTTACATGTTGGGGCGAACTTTCGTCCGAATGATACATAGTGCTTTATTAAACTTCTACAAGGGAAAATCGTCGTTTAAGTTAATCTTAAAAATCACTCAACGATATTCTGAGAATAATTTACAAATAATAATTTACGATAATTTTCAAATTGTAAAATCATATTGAAAATTGGTATCAATAAATACTATGACATAAATTGTGGCCGCAAGAGCGCTTTTCTCTTATTGATTCTTTTTAATTTTTTGAATAACTTTAATTTAGAATTATCACACACCTGTTAGGTAGTTCAAATAAGAAGATTACCCAACTTTTTAGGGAAAATGCCATTCACCTGCAACATTCAATCATACGAATGTGTGAGTGAAAGCACTGTATTTACGTGCTGTCAAAACACACATAGATCAGGTTTTGGCTACACAAATTGTCAAATTGTTGAATGACACTATCCCTCTGCTGAGATAGCAGCGAGTTTTTACCTATGATTAGACTCATTAGGAAAGCGTGACATGACTGGCATGCAAAATAATATTTGTATTTTCTTTCTAATCTCTTCGCTCTAGTGGAAACCTTACCTTATCAAAAGCCCTGTGCTTCTATTTTCGACCGCAATATTTACCCAGCGATTTCCATAAAAAATAACATCCTTCCAATTCATTAGCCTCCACAACTAACCCTTAATAAAACCTAAGCGGGGGATAAATTCTATAAAATGACCCTTAACGAGTGCCTCGCGATTTATTGGTGATTCGTTACAAGATAATGAATTAAGCGCCCTAACATTAGTAACGTAGAACAACGTTTTTTTCTCTCCCTCAATGAGCTTGGGATTCACGGGCCGGTATTACTTACTTGACCGTGTCCATGAGACTTGACTCTTACACTCCGACACATGACGTTTACTTTTTCTTTTATTTTATTTTTTATTTCCATAGGCATCTCAGTACGGAGATGACGGCTGTTCTGATGTCTATTAAATACAATTTCAATCAGTCTACAACTTTTCATGGCATCAAATGTACTTTTTTAAAAATTAAAAATTTTATGTCGATACATCATAAGGAAGGGAGTTGTTCACTGTTAAATAAAAATTATTGGACACTTTACACAGCATTATCTATGCCCAAGCTAAGCAGAGCTTGTGTTATGGGTACTAGAATACTGATATACTTAAAACAATACATAGACACTACATAGATATATTTTTAACATACGGAATACCTGGAAAAAGCATCTGCAGATCGTACTGTCCCGAAGCGGGAATCGAACCCGCAACCTCCCGTGTCGCAGATGGACCTTCGCCTGCCGCGCCATATCAGTCATATAAACATTTGTCTCAAGGAGGACATAAAAAGCGATATATACTGATTCACTTTAGGGGTCGTCCATTAATCATGTGATATCTCACTACAACCCCCTCCCTGCATATTATATTTAGTGATCTTTGTCTAACTCCCTCCCCCCCTTTCCAGCCTCACGCGATTAATGGACGACGCTTTAAGAGAGGCATACTATGAAGGGGGAACGTGTCCTCAAAGAACGTTTCGACGCTATGAGCTTTAAGAACGTCGAGTATTTAGATCCGCATGTTTACAAGACTCATTTTCTCAAACTCACGATAACAGTTTAAGTCGTTTCTTGTTTAATTTCGTTAAAAAGAAATTAAACTGTATTAAATGGAGCAATCTTCTTTTGCAGGTGTTTTTAATTAAAAGCATAAAATATAAATATTGGTTAACCGAAACTCTCAATTAACTGTGATTGGAGTAACGGCTCTTTAGGGTTGGTGAAATTTGCATTAATTCAATGGTAAAAGTATGGGGTATTCTTCCTAAAAATCCTTAATGTTCTGTATGTAGCCCATGCTGGACATGGTTGCAGATACCTTAGACACACGCAAAACTTTTTCGGAAGAACTGTTTGATGAAAATGTATTACTGTAAAACGGGATGAATAGAGACTCCAAGGTGAATAGAAATGGACGAAATACTGGAGGAAAAATATATTTTTGCAGAAGTCAGATCCACTGACAGAGGTGAACAGTCACGGATTAAGGATACTTAAAGATTAAAGATGTTTATTTGCCAGAATATATGTTACAATAAAGGTCTTAAAATTATATTATTATTATTATTTTTTTTTAATACCAAAATTATGCATACCACAAGCTTGTAGCCCGCCACATGGAAAGCTGTTACCGCTGCTTGCTTGCTTTCTTTGCCTATATTCGAAATAGGTACCTCTTATTAATGGAGAAAACCTTGATATCAAATAAATCGCAGTAAGTAATTGTACAATACAATAAAACGTAGGTCAGCAAATTGGTGTACGAAAAGTCTTTGGGTGTGTTAGTAAAAAAAATCTGCTTAGCTATGACCTAGTTCGTTGACCTGACCACCTATCATAAGTTGAGAACCTGTAATGCGGTATACCGTACATATTGGAAAACTTATTTTCTAATACGATACGGTGTAACAACCTTCCTCAACCCTCTGCCCGACAGGGTCAACAGATAATTGCAAGCGACGAATTCATTTTACCCTGATTTTCATCATTTTGCTTTATTTGCGGCGAGGGGATAATCCCAGCCTGCGTCATACAGACCTTCATGGCACGTTAGGTACGGGGGTAAATCCTGGGTGACAAGGTGTGGTGTATGTTTCTATGAGGGCAGGTATTGTTGAATGATGAGAGGGGGTAACTGAAATACCTACTATGGCGTTGCTAAATTAGGGGTTAATCTATATATATATAGTATATTTGTGTAATCTTATACTTCGTAAAAGGTTCTTACATATTTTTTTTTATAAAAAATGCATAGAATCTTGAAAACTTAAAGACCTTTATTATAAACTTTTTTAATGTAACCTTATCCCCAGAGATTTAATCTGTGCTAAGCACGTTTGAAATAACTATCAGTTGTTTGACTTGAATGACAGGACGACGTCTGTCGGGTCAGCTAGTATGTATATTCTGTGCTTAGATTGAGGCCAAAGGAGAGTCTGGTGATAAATATTTTGATTTGTGAGAAATGTAAAATGAGTCGCTTTTGTGTCACACGATGAGTTGTCATTGCTGTTGAATTCATTCACGCAATGTACTCGACTTACATTGTGAGTATAACATGACTTAGCACAACTGAATAATTATTAACGCTCATTTGGCGTCAGCCTGACTTAGATCAGCCTGACTAACAATTAGTGGAAGTCAGACTATAGCTGTAGTCTCACGACTACACCTGTTATTTTGATGGTTTACTTCATCATCAGCCCGTACACGTCCACTGCTAAACATAGGCCTCCCCCAAACGACGCCACGAATAGCGGTCCTGAGCCGCCTCCACCCAACGACTCCCTGCAACCGCTACGATGTCGTCGGTCCATCGAGTGGGAGGTCTTTCCACACTCCGTTTCGCATTGCATCGCGGTCGCTACTCGAGAACCTTTACTCCCCAACGGTTATTTTCTTCTTCTACAAATTTGGATGGATTACATACCGTCACTTAATTCTTTTCTCCTACAGGGACGGTCGGGACACAATTGTATCAACCCAACCCCTCCTTTAGGTACCGTTGGCACGAATTAATCATGTAAATATCTTGCTCCTTCCATGGAAAACAACATCAAATCAACAAAAGGCCCTATTTTTTTAAAAAATATGTTCGTCTTTGGTCATTTAATTTGATAGATTTGAAAAAAGTAAAATCGACTTCGAATCCCTTAATCACTGTTTTAAGTTTTTCGGGACAAATACTTAATCCTCGGGATAAAAAAAATATGAGGCCACCTCGGGATCCTCAGAAATCAAAATCGGTCAGTTAATTTACGGAGAAATCGAAGAACATACCTAATTATGCACACAAAAAAAAAAACATACATACAGCCAAACATAAAACTTCCTCCTCTTTTAAAATCGGTTAAAAAGTAGCAGTAAATAAGTATCTACGGTCTTGTTTATCTCCAACGAGAGCACTAGTCTAATATAAAAAATACAAAAAAGGGTTGAAAACCTCGCTGCATAAATCAGGTTGAAAGTTCGTAATGCTATTAGCCGGCAGCAAGAAAATTAAAAAAAAAAGCAACTGATAGACGTTGCAGCCCGAGGGACGTCAAGGTTTACTCCTGTAGGGGTGTATAGTCTCTTCCATCTCTACCTCATAGTCACTCTGATACAAATGAATCAATGAACACTTTATTGTACTTATATTAACATTAATACAAAAACTTATAACTAAATGAAAAAAAAAAATAGCACAAAAGGCGGCCTTATCGTCTATTTAAAGTAGAAAGAAAATGAATAGATACTTATTTACTTATTACACATAACACACAAACTTAGGTACAGATAACATAAAACACATAAAATACTACTTATTGTTAGTATTTAAAAAATAATCGCAGCCTTCTTTCCCTAAATATGAGGTGCCAAATCTATGTGTAACAAGCTTATATCTTTCTAGTTTCTACCGACCACAGCTTCACATGCGTTCTGAGATGAGAAATGTTTTAATTATTATTGCTGATTCTAAAAGCCATGAGTACCAAACATCCCTATTCATTCAGTAGTTTTGGAGTTGTCTTCAGCCAAACCTTCATCTTTACAAGTCCTAGCTTATACATTATTAGAGTCATAGAATTATAAGGCTCAGAATAGCAGTTGACACAAACGAGGTACATCCCACAAAATAGGCCGATACCGGCGAATTTTGAAACTCGAACCGTTAGTACAAATGGCGCGGAATGCAGTTTTCACATAAAAATATTACAATTGTGTATTGTGCGGTAAAACACTACTAAGAAGAAAAATAACACTTCTAAAGTTTGATTTCACTTGTAAGTACAAATACTAAATTTGTAATTTTGCATAAAACAGTCATCAAAACTCATAAATAAATTGAAAATTTTTGCCCACCATTTTCGTGAAAATGTTGATATGCACGCGGGAAAAAATACCCCGATTTTGTTACTTAGTTTATGAAATAAGAAGAGAAATAAATCCACATGGATATGAACTTACATGTTGGGGCGAACTTTCGTCCGAATGATACATAGTGCTTTATTAAACTTCTACAAGGGAAAATCGTCGTTTAAGTTAATCTTAAAAATCACTCAACGATATTCTGAGAATAATTTACAAATAATAATTTACGATAATTTTCAAATTGTAAAATCATATTGAAAATTGGTATCAATAAATACTATGACATAAATTGTGGCAAGAGCGCTTTTCTCTTATTGATTCTTTTTAATTTTTTTAATAAATTTAATTTAGAATTATCACACACCTGTTAGGTAGTTCAAATAAGAAAATTACCCAACTTTTTAGGGAAGATGCCATTCACTTGCAACATTCAATCATTCGAATGTGTGAGTGAAAGCACTGTATTTACGTGCTGTCAAAACACACATAGATCAGGTTTTGGCTACACAAATTGTCAAATTGTTGAATGACACTATCCCTCTGCAGAGATAGCAGCGAGTTTTTACTCTATGATTAGACTCATTAGGAAAGCGTGACATGACTGGCATGCAAAATAATATTTGTATTTTCTTTCTAATCTCTTCACTCTAGTGGAAACCTTACCTTATCAAAAGCCCTGTGCTTCTATTTTCGACCGCAATATTTACCCAGCGATTTCCATAAAAAATAACATCCTTCCAATTCATTAGCCTCCACAACTAACCCTTAATAAAACCTAAGCGGGGGATAAATTCTATAAAATGACCCTTAACGAGTGCCTCGCGATTTATTGGTGATTCGTTACAAGATAATGAATTAAGCGCCCTAACATTAGTAACGTAGAACAACGTTTTTTTCTCTCCCTCAATGAGCTTGGGATTCACGGGCCGGTATTACTTACTTGACCGTGTCCATGAGACTTGACTCTTACACTCCGACACATGACGTTTACTTTTTCTTTTATTTTATTTTTTATTTCCATAGGCATCTCAGTACGGAGATGACGGCTGTTCTGATGTCTATTAAATACAATTTCAATCAGTCTACAACTTTTCATGGCATCAAATGTACTTTTTTAAAAATTAAAAATTTTATGTCGATACATCATAAGGAAGGGAGTTGTTCACTGTTAAATAAAAATTATTGGACACTTTACACAGCATTATCTATGCCCAAGCTAAGCAGAGCTTGTGTTATGGGTACTAGAATACTGATATACTTAAAACAATACATAGACACTACATAGATATATTTTTAACATACGGAATACCTGGAAAAAGCATCTGCAGATCGTACTGTCCCGAAGCGGGAATCGAACCCGCAACCTCCCGTGTCGCAGATGGACCTTCGCCTGCCGCGCCATATCAGTCATATAAACATTTGTCTCAAGGAGGACATAAAAAGCGATATATACTGATTCACTTTAGGGGTCGTCCATTAATCATGTGATATCTCACTACAACCCCCTCCCTGCATATTATATTTAGTGATCTTTGTCTAACTCCCTCCCCCCCTTTCCAGCCTCACGCGATTAATGGACGACGCTTTAAGAGAGGCATACTATGAAGGGGGAACGTGTCCTCAAAGAACGTTTCGACGCTATGAGCTTTAAGAACGTCGAGTATTTAGATCCGCATGTTTACAAGACTCATTTTCTCAAACTCACGATAACAGTTTAAGTCGTTTCTTGTTTAATTTCGTTAAAAAGAAATTAAACGGTATTAAATGGAGCAATCTTCTTTTGCAGGTGTTTTTAATTAAAAGCATAAAATATAAATATTGGTTAACCGAAACTCTCAATTAACTGTGATTGGAGTAACGGCTCTTTAGGGTTGGTGAAATTTGCATTAATTCAATGGTAAAAGGTTGGGGTATTCTTCCTAAAAATCCTTAATGTTCTGTATGTAGCCCATGCTGGACATGGTTGCAGATACCTTAGACACACGCAAAACTTTTTCGGAAGAACTGTTTGATGAAAATGTATTACTGTAAAACGGGATGAATAGAGACTCCAAGGTGAATAGAAATTGACGAAATACTGGAGGAAAAATATATTTTTGCAGAAGTCAGATCCACTGACAGAGGTGAACAGTCACGGACTAAGGACTACTTAAAGATTAAAGATGTTTATTTGCCAGAATATATGTTACAATAAAGGTCTTAAAATTATAATACGTCCAGCTACGTATATGTATATTCTACCTAACATAGGCATGCAAATGTTAATTTTTAATTACACTTAATTAAAATTACAATTTCTAAATTACAAATATAAAATGAATTAATTAATAACAAATTTCAAAATAAATATAATTCAATGTCAATTAATATCTTCTCTCATCTCATCTTTACTTGCACTGCTACAAGCCAGGTAATGTCTTGTTCCAGTATTTTGTCCATATCTATTCACCCTGCAGACTCTACACCCCGTTTTAGCCCGTACCACCATTTTGTGTGAGCGGAAACGTAAAATATTGTTAGGTTGGTACTGACTTCTTGTTCTTCTTCGTAACACTGTTATCAGAGCGGACGTGGTCCTGATGACGACGTTCATTCTTGTTGGGAGGCTGTTGTGGTTCACCTTACGATATCTCGCCATCTTTCTAAAATTTTTGTCTTTCTACTGTAGGTTAGGTACTCATGTAAGGGATCCTCACTGCGGTTTTAATCTGGTCGGTCCATCGCATGGGTGATCTTCCGCGCGTCTAATGTCCTCCACTCAGCCCCACACGACAAGACGCTCAATAGAGTGACCGTCTCACCTCGAGACGTGTCCGAAGTATTTGAGGATGCGAGCCTGGACCAAGATACTTTACTTAACTGCTTAAAATCAATTTGATCGATTTACCTCGAGCGAGGGCGTCGAAGGAATCGAATTTAAAACAATTCTGCTCTTTCGTTCAATTCGGCGGCGCGCACAATTCTGTAAGCTAAATTTTATGTCTCTACTCAGCAGTTTGTATGTATGTGCTCAAGCATAATTATAATTATTTAAACACAACCTAATTAACCTTCTAAATGTGTTTCATAAACAGACGCTCCGTGAAATTATGAAAACTTTTGTAATGAAAAAGTAATTTGTTGTCTCAAATATAATTAGAAATGATATCTACGTTGGGTTTGAAGTAGACCGTAATAATTGAATTATTCCCAACTATCCTACAGCTTCTACCAGTGGCACTGGACGGTTCGAATTGTCTCAATCGTTCCAATCATGGGGACAATTTTAAACATATACCTCTATATATGGAACCCTATACAATTTAAAAAATTTCTTATAAACGGTAGGTATAGATGTGGGTATATGACGTGTACATAAAGATTGGTAGGCATGCACTAAACGTGTCCGCCATTGGATCGGATCTAATCCGACTCCAGATGGGTTCGGATACGTATCCAGGATACGACTTCGCGGATCTGTTTGGATCCGCCTGCAGTTTTGGTTCCTACATGTCCATTAGATCTGTTTGATTCAGTGGATCTGGCGGATCTGTTAGAATCGCTTGCAGTAACGGTTCTTACATGTCCATTGGATCTGTTTGTAAAGGACACGTTTGTTTCAGTGGATCTAACGAATCTATGACAAATACTTTCCTGTTTTTTACAATCATTGTTCTAGATTAGTGAGTAGGTAGTTACAAAAGTTTCGTACTTCTAGGTTCATAAGACTATACTATAGTATTGTAGTACCTACTTATTTAAATAAGTAGGTATATTATAAATTTATTTATCAAATTATCATATGGTATAATTTGTCTGTAGTAGTTACTTGTTTACTCGTAAATGGATCCGGATCCATCGATCGAACACGTCCGAACCCAAACCAAAGCTCAGATCCACACAGCTCCAATCACTCGTTACATTCATTCGACTCGATAAACCGAGGCCGATGCGGCGAGGCTAACGCGTCCGCGGACACGCCAAGAACGCAAGTCTGGAGCGGAACCACACAGATCCAGGAGCGGACACGACTCCAGGATCCGTTTGAGTCCGGATCTACACACCTCTAAAGATTGGGATCATGATATTGAGATCATATTTAACGAAATATGATGTAGCGGGGAAGTATCAGAGAGGCTGTCATTTCCATCCCAATATTTTTCTACGCGACTTATACAAGGCTTTTTGAGATGAGAGTATTAATAATTTTTCACTACTTAGTATAAAATAAAGTCGATTCCCTCTGTCTGTCGGTCTGTCTCTATGTTTGCTTTGATCTTTAAAACTACGCAACGGATTTTCATGCGGTTTTTTTATGGTTAGAGTAATTCAAGAGGAAGGTTTATATAATTTAGTTTCAGCATTTCACCCGTACGAAGCTGGGGCGGGTCGCTAGTGAGAATATAAAAACTGTATACTTATATTTTTTTACGGTAACTTTCATTCTAGTTTATAACATTCATTGCTAAGTATCCTGGATGACAGTAAGTATACCATTTTATACGTATGATAAAATAATAAATAAATAATGTTGGACAATTCACACAGCATTATCTAGCCCCAAGCTAAGCAGAGCTTGTGTTATGGGAACTAGATTACTGATATACATAATACAATATATTACATAGATAGATATTTTTATTATACATAGAAAAACGACCAGAACACCCTGAACAAATATTTGCAGATCGTACAAATATTTGTCCCGAGGCGGGAATCGAACCCGCAACCTTCTGCGTCGCCCATCGCGCCACATCGGTCGTCAAAAAGCTGGCACGATCCTCTTTATTTTTCTTATATTGGCGGCTTGGATTTGTGACGTTCGCCTGGATAATTGTATGAAAAAAGATAAGAGCTGCTTTTAAAATTATCTTAACTCTATTGTTACTTATAAGTAATTTTGAATAAATTGTTGTACAAATTGGAAGCGAACTTTAGAACATTTGCTAGAAGGCTAGAAGTATATAAAATACAGAAAATATTCTGCTGGATTTTCTTTTATTCAGTATTTTCTAAAGAACAATGCAAAACCATTCATAAACCAAAAGACCCTTTAGCTGGTCTTACTTTTACCTACCCTAAATGGGGTCGATGGAAGCGAACAGTTTCCGTGAAAAATATGCTTTTGATAAATCACAAGGCGGTAAGGGAGCTGACTACATTTTGGTTCAATAGCTATTTGCTTGAAAGCTCATATTTGCTTAAACTAGGAAATATAAAAGATCTCCAATTTTATCAAAGAAAACACATATACTCGTACCTACCTCTGGCAAAAAGGTTACAATATACCCACGAAAAATAAGTATTTTACTTATAACTCTAGTAATATTATGTGCTCTGGTGCAAAGAATCCTTAACAAGGATCAACTTTGCTCTCAATTCAATAAAGTTTGTTCCTCAAATATTTATAAAACTCAGTATCACAGCGAGGTATTTAATAAGGAGTCAGCGAACCCTGACATCTTATTAAAATTCGGAAAAATGGCAGTGATTTTTCACATCATAATGCGGTACCCTAAAAATGTTAATTTAGGAAGGCGCTCCGGCTAATTGGCGGGGGCACCGCAATCTGCAGGTAAAAGTGACCAGTCTATCCAGACCCACAGTTTCATTAATATTAACCCACCCCAAGGCTCAGACAATGTAAGCCAAACGAAGGAAGCGATACAGAATATCTAGTAGTATGTATCGAAGATAAACACTTCGAAGGTCTTAGAATTGGCGATGCTAAGCATGAAGCTGAAGTTACCGTGCAAGGAATATTGATACTTCATGCTAAAGATTGACGGTTTATATTAATTTTATAAAAATGTTGGTCTTTGTTTCGAAAGGTAATTTGGAATCGGTCATTGTACAACAAAGTATATTAGTTCCAAAATCATAAGCTTTGAGTTCAATTTTCTTTGAAAGGAGAAAAACAAGGCGGGAATAACGAGGAAAATGTCAAAGGAAACCTGTTTTTGTTTAACTTTTGAAGTATGTTAAATTATGTTTAACATGATAGACACGAAAAGTTTGCGATTCACTAAGATATAATTTTGGATTTTGATTAGGGAAAAATATTCCTTAGTTAAATTAAATCAAGGGTACGAGGCATTTAGCCTCGTACCCTTGATTTAATTTGACGGTGGTAGAAAATGAATGAGAGTAAATCTACCACTTTCAATCAGAATTGTAGGATCTGTATAATGACAAGGTTGCCTGGGAGAAATAGTTCTCAGCGATAAGACCGCCTTTTGAACTGTTTATTTTTTATAACCCGTGACCACGACGGTGTGTAGGTTCACACCTGTTGAAATTTCGAGAAAAATAGGTAACCAAAATACCGTGAATAGTTGTTTTAAGGTCTCATAATTATGGTCTGGCTCAGTAGCTGTCTGTCGGTAACGAGACAAACATAATCTGGGTTTTAGACATCAGATCTCTTTAGATCTGTAATGTAATCAGACTTTTTTGGTCTCATGCAGCCCGGTGCTCCACAAAGTTGCTTGCACAAGGGCTCATTTCAACTTCAACGTTTTTCTCTGTCTGGGACGGCTCACTGAGTCAGAATGAGACATAGTCATCAGCACACACACGTCCACCTACTGAATAGGCCTCTCCCAAACGATCACTGGTATCAGCCTCTTGCAGGCCCCAAATAAAATAACTATACTCCGATTCAAAAACCTGGATATGTTTTATATACAGGGTTACAAACCCAAGGAATATTGGTGGAAAATATTTTAACGGCATTGGCATCATTGAAGCAAAGCACAGAAGTCGATATTTCGCAAATTTTTGTTTAGAAAGCTTTCATTCACCATTTAATTGATATCTCTTTCGTTTTCGAAATAAAAAACATTTTTTGCTACACATTTGGAATAATTCGTTGTTGAAGTTCGTGTTTTAGTTTTTAGTGATAACTTTGCTATTGTCTTGTTTTTTTCTCTTATTGTTATACTTTTTTTAAAGTTTTCGTGTCTTTGTTGATATAAAATATCTGGGATTCTAAATCAGAGTAGGTATAGCTATAAAAAAACCGACGATATCGTAGCGGTCGCAGGGAGTCGATGGATGGCGGCTCAGGACCGCTATTTGTGGCGTCGTATGTGGGAGGCCTACGAGTATGTCCAGCAGTGGACTTGTATGGGCTGATATGATGATAGCTATAAAATTAGGCAAGCCAAAATTGTAAACAATTAATCTTTTCTAAGAGAAAATAAATATATTATTCAATCAATAATCACGCTTGGCAGGCGGATCTTAGTTCAGGTTGTAAATACAGAGAAGGAAGCTGCTAACCTTCCTCTGGTAGGTTACCTTACTCTGCTTTTACGGCATTCAGGGTCGCAGTTGGAGGGGTCGATTTGTACGCCAAAATCACAACATTCTGGATTAAACACCTACTGTGAATTTTTAAAGTCATTCTTAATTTAAGTTCTTCTAAAATGCAGAATAAATCAGGGACATAAAGAATTTAAGTTCGCTCTTATCTCGTTTTAATTCAATTTATCTCCTTATAATTCACACGATTCACCTGTACTTATCCCGGACTTGGCAGGATTATTCGTATTAGACTTAGTCTTAAGACGACAGCTGGTCTACTTATTATATCTTTAATAGAATACATATATTTCTGAATAACAAGCTTTCATCTAGGACCATTCTGCTTGGGAAGGTGAATCTAACGAACCAAAACTCGACGTGGCTATTTCGTTTCGTTTAAGAGTACCTATCACCAACTTCGCTCTCATCATCAGACCAGCTCGATGGCACCATGACATTGCATTGTCACCGCACTTTCATATTATATGTAAATATGCCAAATTTCAGCCTGAGGTCCTAAATTTAGTTGCAAATCCCACACAAAATAACAGGGAAAGTAGAATAAAAGCTTGTTATAAAGAAATAATTCCACTGTACGTATTAAGTATATATATTTATGTATGGCGTCACCCGAACGGCGTGGCCGTTAAAAAAACCTGCGCAGATGCATCTGGCTACGTTCTTCAACTTCTTTAACTGACTTCTCGACTATGCGAGAAGCTTTTTATTATTTTCAGTCCAAATCATTCCGTCTCTTCATGTTGTTTTATAAACTCAAGATAATACTAATAATAATAAAGAAGTAATTAATAATGTTGGAAAATTCACACATCATCATCCTAGCCCCAAGCTGAGCAGAGCTTTTGTTACGTTTAGGTACTATAGATAACTGAAGATTAGTTAGGAACTCAACACTAAAGTCATTTATAGTGGGATATTTACCATGATCTGAGTTTATAGCCCTTTGCCTGTTTTGAGCCCTTTGAGGAGGGCTCATAACTCAAATCATTTTTTTTTGCCCTTTTCCCACTTAGATGGGGTCGGCACAACAGGTCTTCTTCTTCCACTCGCTTCTATCAGTCGTCACCTCCTTTTTTACTCATGTCACTTTACCCATCTTTTCTTAGACCTACCTCTACTCTCTACTATATCCATCGATGGTCAATATCTCATTATAAATGACTTTAGTGTTTGTTGTGAATAATCACGATAGTTTCAAAAGTTCTACCATGAAGATTATTTTTAGCCGAGTTCAAAAGGAGAAGGTTCTCAATTCGTCTGTATGTTTTTTTTTGTTATTTTCATACACATATATTCATTTGCAAGAAACATATTATGTATGAAAATAACAAAAAAAAAATACTTGAATTGAGAACCTTCTTTTGAACTCGGCTAAAAATAATCTGCATACAAAATAAGGTCTTAATTTTGTATGTATGTTACGCGATATCTCCGCCAATTATGAACCGATTTTGAAATATCTTTCACTATTGTGTAAAAAATGATCCCGAATAATTATTATCCCCAGGGGATTAGATGCCCTCATGGACTCTAACCCTGACTGTGATGTATTTGCGGATGCGTGGATGAGCCTGAAGACGGAATGCCTGACTCTGTGTGAGTTAGATGCCTAATTAAAATGCTTATATAATTATACAGACTACACATTTTTATTGTTATTATGGATAGTGTGTTATTTTCTATTATCATTTAGTTTTTAAATTTCTGCTATTAAATTGACATTGTTAAACATAACCTTGAAATATAATTTTAACTTAATTTATTCTACACTATTTATAATACATAGGAGTATAATTTTAAATCGAATTATAATGTAGCTAGTGTAATTAGAATTAATTTCTGTACTACTTCAATAAATAAATAAACTAGTATTTATCCCGGAAAACTTAAAATAATTGTAAAAGTAAGGGAATTTGATGTCGGTTTATCGTTTTTTTAAAACACGCCATTGCCATTCTGTTTGTTCACCACTTTTTGCATGGAGATAAATCTCCATGAAAAAAGTGGTCAACAAACCTTGGAGAATAACTTATTTGATAAGGCTCTCCTCCACCAGCTACGCACGGGCACCGCTAAAATCCGTCAGGAACTTGTCTTTTGTAGCAAAACCTCCGCAGCTGATTCAATTAAAACGTTCGATCCAATTGAACCCTAATCCAGTTCATCTATTATTGCTGGGTTGGATTCAGGAGAATAAGTATGTCATAATTATGTATAAATCATGTAGATAAATGAATAAACAAAATAAACAAATATTGCTGGATAATCCACACAGCATCATCTAGCCCCAAGCTAAGAAGAGCCTGTGTTATGGGTACTAGATGACTGATGTCCTACTATCCTTCCTACTAATATTATAAAATTTCAAAGTTTGTGAGTATGGATGTAGGGATATTTGTTCCTCTTACACACAAAAACTACTGAACTGATCGGGATGAAATTTGGAATGGGTATAGTTTGGAACGTGGATTAAAATATAGGCTATTTTTTATCCTGATAAAACGCTAATTGAGAATGTCATGCTGTCCCGCTTAGATCATAATATTTGAACATTGTGATCTAATCGGGACAGAATGACACACACACATACTTATTATTTTTCAATCCCGTTCTTTATTTACACGACTTATATAGGTATCTTTGTAAAAACCCAAAATTCCCTTGTTTAGAGTTGCACGGTCAGCAGTCTTGTATGGTTTGTTTATATGTATGTCATGCATGAGGTAGGTAGGTATGGCCTATTTGTTATGTTATGATTTTTATTTTCATATCATCATCATGAGCCCGTATATGTACGTCCACTGCTGAACATAGGCCTCTCCGAACGAGGCCTCGAATAGCGGTCCTGAGCCGCCTCCATCCATCGACTCCCGGTCTCCATGTTTTCATTATACTCAATACTCGCTTGGACAAGATTAATTTTGTTTTATCATAACATAATAACAGCCAGGACTTGAGATGTTATGAAATTTTTAAGTTAAATAACACGTAAGTAGATACTTAAAAACAATGATCAGTTTCATGATAAGTTTCATGGTCAAGAACAAAAGCGCCTTTAATAAAAATGCGATAAATTTTCACATTTTTCTAATAAAGAGTAATTGGATACAATTATCACTATACTTGTTTCTCACATATCGATTGAGATAGTTTCAATTTAAAGTTATTATGGTCGATCGTCATTCGCTTCGACTCTGTAACAAATTATAAATAACAGCCAAGGTAGAGCTTGGCTGTAATTATATACCCTAAATCCACCCCTGCGTCTAGTGAAGCGAAACCACGGCGGAGAAAATTAAACGCGCATCCAATCGCGCCCGCGACGAATTAATTCTTAATCCGCCCGAATCTGCGATCAACGGCCACTTAGCACGGGCAGGGACTTAATAAGAATAGCTAGGTGTGCGAGGTGCAGTAAACTCTGATTTACTGGAATGCTAATTATCTGCAACCGCATTAGGTACCTGCATTCTAGATTGGAGTAGACTAGGTACCTACATTTTTTTACCATAGCAAAGTATCTAAACGTTTTATTTTAGTGATCTTTGGAATGTGCGTCCAAGTTAGACATTTAAGGCTATTTAGGCTATGTTAGACAGCCACTGAGAAATCCTTGTATCGAGTTGGCTGAAAACTGGTATTGAAAACAAAAAACTGGTACCCCTGAGCTCCGCAGCGGCGCTGATTATATAAACTGTGTCGGAAGTCGCATCCTAGTGAAAAATACGATGCGAAGATGGCGCAGTAGTCGACTAGCCTTAGCCGAGCAGTTTCACCAACCGTACAGTGGCAAAAAACCGACAACTGACTGAGATTTTCTGTCCGTATAATTAATATCAGGTTCAGTTTTTTTTTTTAAATAATACTCGTTTCTTCCATCAATTGCAAAATATTAATCATTCACAAGCACTGGCAATAATTTCAGGTTTATGGCGAAGAAAAGCAAAAACCTTCCCATGAGGGGTTTGAAACCAGGACCCTCAGAACGTGAGCGATGCACGTTACCTCTTCGCCACCACATCTAGTAAATAATTTGATGAAAAATAGTAACCATTTATCGAAACTGCTTGCTGTAGTAAACTTTTATATCATAAATCATTTTTGTGTTCCTGATTATTTATTATGTATTGTGTTAGTGTACGTGACGCGTTGGGTTTGGTTCCGACGGAAGATCAGCGTTGAGATAGCTGAGCCGCCTCCATCCATCGACTCCCCGCGACCGCTACGATGTCGTCAGTTCATCGAGTGGATGGTCTCCCATGTAGGGGGGGATAGGAGTAGTCTTGGTACACGTGACACTAAAAACTGTTATGTTTACCAAGAAGTTACATCGTACAGAATGTACATCTAACATCCCTGATTTAAGGATTTCTAGAACGGAGTAGGGTCTTAATAACATTTGTTGACTCGAAATCGGCTTAAGGTCAAGAAATAACTTTATTTTTAAATCACCTCTGTCACGTTGCGACCACTTAAGACTATTACGTTGTTCACTTAGCTTTTTCTGCAGTGTAACAACCCCCCCTTTCTGCTACCCGACCCCCATACCTAATCCCCTATTTACCTAAACCCTTTGATGACCTAATTAATTCCTTATATCTAATTAATCTTAATCTATAAAATATAGAAATAACGATAAGTGTGGCCAATGATCGTCTAGTTAGTGGTAGGACTCCTATGTTGTGTAGCAGTAACTTAGATTCTTTTAGATGCTAAAGACAAACGATTTGATTTAAAGTTAATTAATCCCTACATTCTTAATATCAAATTATAATTAATAGATTATAAAGTTTCATTCAATTCGAAGTATTTAAACCTAAATTGTGTTGTAAATATGGATCAACTGTACTGAGAAGTTAATCTAGGCTTCCTTTAATTTATGTGTCGAGGAAATTACCTAGATAGTTTTGTAAGTCATTCTTCCTTCTATCAGACTGAATTTAAGAACGGCAAAGATCTATGGCCCCAACCAGACCGCCATAGACAGTAGCATCCGACCCTGACTGGACTGCTCCCTCCGTTAGGTCTACAACAGATAGACCAATCTATCATGTCTAGACAATGGGATATATCACAAATAGTCTGTCAGGGACAAGAGGACATTATCTTTTATCAAAATTCCTAAGTCAGTTTATAGTCAGATGTAATTTAACTTCATTCATCGGGAATATTAATTTGTGATATTTTTAATTCAAACCAAGCACACAATAACTCACAAACAAAAGGTTAGTGTCCTCTAAATTTCCGCGGGGCTAAAGCCTACTAAACTAGAAACTCTAGTTAGTACCCAAAAGCCCCTATTTGAACACTGAGAAGTGTCGTACAAAAGCTGCTTTCCACAGTCTTATCAATCGACTATTTCAAGGCTAATGTTTCTATTCCGTATAGAATAGTTAAATATGAATTTAAAGTCCTTAGACTGTATTTCTATAAGTCCACAGTACTAATGTAATAGGAATAACAACCAAAGTCTACAGCTTTAGATAGTAATGTATTTGAAAATACTAAGGATATCTCTCGGAATTAGTTTCCAGGATCAGTACGCATCTCCTCGTTGGGAGCTTTATTGCGAGAAGTCAACAGCTTCTTTTAGTAAAGTATTTCTGAATTTCATATTTCTGGTTTTACTCTCTTGGTAATAAATATAATTGCATATTTCCTCGTGTGGGAATCTTAATGCGGAAGACAACAGCTTCTGTTACCAAATAATTCTGAATTTAAATAATTCTGGTTTTATTTATTTTTTTACTCTCATGGTAATTAATAGATAATTGCATTCTTCCTCTTGTGGGAATCTTAATGCGGAAGACAACAGCTTCTGTTACCAAATAATTCTGAATTTAAATAATTCTGGTTTTATTTATTTTTTTACTCTCATGGTAATTAATAGATAATTGCATTCTTCCTCTTGTGGGAATCTTAATGCGGAAGACAACAGCTTCTGTTACCAAATAATTCTGAATTTAAATAATTCTGGTTTTATTTATTTTTTTACTCTCATGGTAATAGATAATTGCATTCTTCCTCTTGTGGGAATCTTAATGCGGAAGACAACAGCTTCTGTTAGTAAAATATTTCTGAATTTCAGGTGTTATTTATTGATTTTATTCTCATAGAAATATAATAATTCATCCAACAGAGATACGAATGTCTCAAAGTTCAAATAGGATTTCCCACGACCGGAGATTTTCCCATGGTGTCGTTTGCACCGAACTTAGTCAGATTCATTAAGATATAGGAGGTTTTCCTCACATAGAGATCAAATATTAATGATTATAATGTAAATATTAGCTCGTGGCCAAGTCTGAAACCAAAATATTTTACCATGTCAGTTTATTCAAATTTAGCTATAATTTAGCTCATAATGGACATTCTCTATGGAAATATTGTCCAAGCGTCTCTAGCGCTGAATATGTACAAAGTTAGATTGTCTAAGATTAATTTAAACATTTTCTCTTATGGAGATAAAACACAACCATATTTGGACCTAGATTATTCCCACTAAGTGAGATTTAATAAGCTTTTGTTCTCTACTCGTTTTGATTTTATATAGATATTTTGTGAATTAACTAGAGTACCGGTTCTGATGTATGATAATTCCTAGGAAAAACACAGTAAATAATATAAATGGTTTCAAATGTAACAACACGTCGGTTTCCTTCCTAGATGGAACATAGTATTATTCAATAATCGGAAGACGATAGAAATTGTACTTTTGTATAAATCCTGAAAGCGAACACAATGAAATAAATAATAAGCGTATCACATAGAGCGCTCTGTGAAATTATAGGTTTAATAACTCATGCAACTTATCTGACAGGAACTGGAACTACAGCTACCTGAAAAACTGACTCTAATCTACGATAATCAGCCTTTATTTATCAACACTGAATCTAGATTTAAAAGGCATGATTCTTCAAAGATATTACTAATTACAATGAATCAAAATTAGATTTTATATGGAATTTAACACAGTTAACACTATATTTAATTTTTGGCAAGGTCTCACTGAATTTATCAAATATTTAATTTACAAAATTACGATCTACTGAAAAATCCCGTTAAAACGTCAGAAGACCGGTCTCGATCTCTTCTAAACCCCGACTGCCCCGATCATCCCCCCGACATTTCCCCTCTGAACCTCGTGATTTTTTGTATAAACTTCTACTTTTGGGTGACGCCTACGCACCCTGATCAAACTCCATTGGCCTATGCCCTGTAAATTCGATTTCAGATTTGAGACCACACCCCCTGATCGTCTAACATTCTCATACGAGATGGCGCTACTAGTTAATAGCTACCATACAATTTGTAATATCAAATCAGTGAAAGTGAACTAATTATGTAGATAATGTAGTTAATGATTATGTAATTAATAATCACAATACCAAGGGATGACTAACCTCTAAGGTCTTATTTATTCAATACTAAAACTCCTCATCTATGACATAAGCAAACTTTCTTTATTACACATAGCAAACGACCTGATCACTCCGATCAAGTATGCGCAGCTCGTACAATTACTCGTCCCAAAGTAGGAATCGAACCCGCAACGCCGACGCAGGGCATCCCTCGTCCACTGTGCCATAGAGGTCGTCAAAGTTATTAAAAACATTTCTTTTCCGTTCCCACATTTGGGTGAGGCTAGGTATGCACTTAAAGTCGATCCGTATAAAAAACCGTCGCGACAAAATGTCGTTAAAAGTCTGCACACTTGAATATACGTCGACACCACGCTCAAGTAAAATAAAACTTGAAAATCTCTAGTGTTTTTAAAGTGTCAGATAACAAACTCCACACAACGTTCCTAACTCGTACGCTTATCTAGTCGTTGACAGATGTCCATAATTTGTTAATAAACAAACTAGCAGGTATCAAGTTCGACGCTGAATCTGTAAATCTTACGAGTACCTATGTCATTTATATTTGCAAACAACAGTCAGGTTATGGACTGGACTGTTACAGCAGATTTCAACCAATTTACACAAAACCTTGAAAATTATGTATTTAAACCTTCTTCATGAATCACTCTATCGATTGGTGAAAAGCGTATGAAAATCCGTTCGGTAGTTTTTGAGTTTATCGCGTTTAGTTGATTCGCCACCAGGCCCGGATTAGCCCCTAGGCCCGGGCCTAGCACCCTGGCCTGATGCCTCATATCTAAAGTAAATAAAAAATTGTTTATTGACATATTATTGTTTCACAGACAGTAGTGAGTCCATAGGCTCCTGAACTACTAGTTTAAAACTGTGTTTCAGGAGCCAAAATCTATTAGGCATCTTACTAGTTGTATTAAATTTTTTTCCTTAATGTACCTAATTTGTATCTGTATCACCTTTAAGTAGTTTAAATATCATCTTCATCATCATCATCAGCCCATACACGTCCACTGCTGGACATAGGCCTCCCCCGTACGACGCCACAAATAGCGGTCCTGAGCCGCCTCCATCCATCGACTCCCTGCGACCGCTACGATGTCGTCGGTCCATCGAGTGGATGGTCTCCCATGTAGGGAGGGATTTGCCATAATCACCACGCTTGGCAGGCGTATTGGTGATCGCAGTGTTGGTGTTGAAAAATTGTCAAAAGGAAGCTGCTGCCCTTCCTCTGGTAGGTTCCCTTAGTCGGCTTTTACGACATCCACGGGTTGAGTTGGAGGGGTCGAAATTCTATGCCGCGGCCCCACGGCCTCTTAAATATAAGTGTAGATAATGTGTTTAAATATAGTGACTTGCCAACTCTCACAAATGTAATAGTGGATAAGAAATGTGAAAAGAAAATGGTTTAGTAAGAAGGATTATAAGGTTTTTGGTCTGAGGGTTATGTTACGTATGGGGCTAAGTCCGGATTGTTGTCCCCAACAGGGAATGCCAATGCCAAAAAACACAATTTACAAAGATCATGATCGGTTTAGATTGGCTGATTATATTATCAGGAAAATAAGCTTTAACTAATACCATACTTCATTAATTGATGTCATTGGTTGAGTCATTGGTTGAACCCATACTTCATTGATTGATTTTCAGAAATTGCGATTATTAGCAGTGGGACACGCATGTGTCAGCGCTCTACATCTGGATTTTAGCCGTGGTAATTTTAGAAGTTGTTTACCAGGAATAATAAAAATTGTCGTAATTGGTAAATTGATGTTGAACCTGAAACCTTAACATAATGCTATCAATCTTTGTAATAAAACAACGAAACATAATTTCCATCATAAATTTTTGTAACAAATCGTGTTAACTTACGAAATATTTCATAATGAAATCTCAAATATTATCAATACTTCTCACGTGTAGAATGTCTAACACTACTGTTTATCGTAATGCCTCTCTCTACTACATTAACATCCCTTCAATATTTCCAATAATTCTCTTGTATTTTTAACAAGTTATTAGAGACGGTTTCCATCATAAATGTTATTTTAAACAACTGTACGAACCCCTACTTTGTACTTTAATTTAATTACACTGCATCTAAAAGATCATTGTTTAATAGCGCCCTCGCTGCCGGCGGATAAGTCAGACGAGATTTACCCTGAGCCTGGCGTTAACGCAGTTAGATTGTTAACCCTAGATGTGGGGCAGTAATATAGCTACTAGAATAGACAGTTTTAAAAAAATTGCTCAATAGTAATTTTGAAAATTTTAGATGTCAAAATGAGGGTGCGATGTTAATAGTATATATAGCAAAATCACATAATAAGGAACGCAAAAATTTTGTACTGCTGTACACGAACAACGCAGTCTTGTGCCTTCTATAACAGTCCTAAGCAATATGGATTTTAGAAAGTACAATTACATATTTCCCGGTTTGTTAGTTGGTGCAAAAAACGTATTTGTCATCGGACGGATTGTCTAATCGCAATTCGCCACGACCCGACCGCTTATTCCCAGTTGTCTTATGCAGTAGTTCTGTACAGGATAACTGGAACAACTTTTAGGATCGTGTTTTGTTCGCCGCGCGCGTGATTTTTCTTGAAATCTGTCAAAATTCTACCGTCCCTTCCGCTCTTTCTGTCCACCGAAAATATCTTTATGTACATATATTTTGTGATGATATAATTGAAGTGAAGAGAAAATCAATACCACCTTGTTTCTTTTTTGATAATAATTACTATATTTATAATTGTTTATAGTATAAAATTTTACTTGTCTAAGTGCTTATTTTGTAAGCATAAAGAAATATAGTTATAGATTCTTTAAAATGAAAAAAAAAAAACTTTAAAAAGAGTTAACAACGAACCTTGTTTGTGTTGGAAGAACAACATTTCAGAACATTTTCAGGGTCAGTGCGGAACACTAAAAACTGACCGTAATCTTACCTACTTCTAAATTACATACTCCTGATATCCCGCTTCTTCTAGTTCTCCGTAGCTCTACATCTCCAAGCTTCCGCTAAGCGCGTTAGTTTAGGTGTGAGTTAGTTCTAATAATGAGACCCGAAAAGGCGGTTCGTGGAAAAGTCGATAATTTACGACTCCGTGAGGCTTATTGGGGGTTTATAAAATCAAGTCGGTACTTATTAGGGAAGTAATTAAGGCATAGATTAAGTAATGTCTGTTAAGGTAGTATTTGTAGCTCCTATTCAAAGCATTTTCAAGTGTTCTTAGTTTGTAATTATAAAAATATCTACCATTCTATAGACCGAAGACCGTTGAGTGAATAAAGAATGGGATTGAAATTACAGCGTCTTTTATCCTCATCTATGTTAATTTTTTCCCTATTTAATCAAATATGATCTCAGCGGGACAGCACGAGAGAGGCGGTCATTATCAATCCCGATCTTTAACTATGTCAGTTATACTATACTTCCTTTAGCGGCATGCAACGGTCCGTACCCACATAGGCCGTGCCATGAAAGACACTTGTTTTTGTTTGAAGTTCCTATGAAAATCTAAGCATATTCCGAAAGGTACCATACAGCCCAAGGTTTGTTGTGGCTACAGAACCCCGAAACCAAAGCCACCTCATTAGCGAAACGCAATCTCTTAAAATCTTAACCCTAAACTTGCTAACCCAATCCCAATATAAATTGGCAAAAGCTTCGGATTCGAGCATTAATTTGCGGTAAATCGCGTGGAAAATGGAAATTTTGTGCAGCCCGTGGCATCCAAGCTTCAATATGCCACATAAACACAGCTTTACGTGAGCCACAAGGGAACATCAACCGTATTTTGATGGAATAGAGTCGTTCATAAGCGTAGGATCTACGGCGGTGAAGGGCAAAACGTGATAGGAATTTTCGCAGCGAGCTTTAATGAGAATAACATATTTTATTCGTACAGAGTTTGATGTAAACACCCTCGGGCGCCTTGGAATATTCTAGATTCTGAAAAATTGCTGTAATATCAGATCTTGGAACGATGACGGAGTTTGACGTAGATTGTAGACAGTGCGGCACCTATACTGCTTCGCTAGGCCGACCATGATTAATAAGTAGGTACAACATTGAGAACGTCATGAGCATTCAGTGGCGTACAAAATATGCATGCTAGACAAGGACCTTCTCGTACTCAAACGCCACCGTCTATTATTATTCTTTTATGTCCAGTCCATCCCAAGGTTACCTGGAAAAGACCGCTTAAAGCGATAAGGCCGCCCTTTGTTCTTCTTTGATTGTTCGCATTTTCTTGCTGTATTCTATTTTGTGTTTGTGTGGTACAATATAGAGTTATCTATCTATCTAAGGCCGAGGCTCTGACGAAAAACTGGCCAAGATGCACTGGCCAGAGTGCCGTTTTAAGGCTAACTCCTCTATGATAAATGCCAGTAAGCCCCGGTTCTCAATCCCCAGCAGCCCCGCTATTTCTGGTTCTGGCAGCGGCCATGGTTCCAGCGGAGATAGAGGGTGTTAAGAATCCCTGGAAGATGCCCAGCTGCCACCAACCACCGAACCTGATCCTGGCATGTTACAATGCGAGGACGATGCGCACAGGCAACAGACTATACGAGTTGGATAATGTCAAATGGAGTATTTGATATAATATTACTTGTTTTATCAGAAATCTGACGAAAAGGATGTTTTATGTAATGTCTATTTTTAATGTTTTCTTCGTGGTGTACAATAAAGAATTTTGTAATTGTAATTGAAAAGGAGAGGATCTCAATGCAACAACCTTTATCATTCAACAATTTTGAGATCTCAGTGTCATTCAGATTTTAATGTGAGAACATTAAAATCTGGAGACCTATTCTACTACAGGCGCCATGA
Organism: Eupithecia insigniata; assembly: GCA_947859395.1. Taxonomy (NCBI): domain Eukaryota; kingdom Metazoa; phylum Arthropoda; class Insecta; order Lepidoptera; family Geometridae; genus Eupithecia; species Eupithecia insigniata. The sequence continues at coordinate 2,318,186 of OX402000.1, forward strand.
AGATAGATAGCTCATATGATGACAGAGTAGTGGCAGAGGGACGGCTATGGGATCAGGGGCAGATGTGTCGATGACATCCGAAAGACCATGGGCTGTACTTGACCTAGACTAGCACAGGACCGAGGCTATGGGATAAATATAGAGAGGCCTATGCCTAGCAGTGGGTCAACAAGAGCTGACAATGATGATGATGATCTTAATAAAATAAAACGCAAAGTCAAATCACGCATATTGTTTTATTAAGTCGTAGTGATAGCTAGGCTGTTCTATTTCAATTAATAACATATTAATTGACCGACATATATATTTCTTACGCATAGGGTACAAAAATAAAATGTAAAAAATAAACTATCTATCTGGATAGTAGAACATTGCACAAGATATAAGAAAAATAATTCACTTATTAAAACAACAATAATATCTTACTAAAACAAAAAAAGAGTTAATTAATAATTAATAATAAGTTAATTGTTTGTTTTATTTTCAATTATTTAAAGTTAAAAAGCATCGAATAAATTATAATAAATTTCTTTGGGAAATCTTAGCTTATAAAAACAACTTTGGTTTATCAATTTATTAAGTAGTTACAAGTATTACAAGTATTTTTTACAAAAAACACCGAACTTTTCCCATTTTCAAAAAGGTACCTACCCTTTGTATGCAGTACCTACTACTATTAGTATGTAGTAACTACAACTAGTTACTAAGTACTAACTAATAAGTACTAACTAGTTACTACGTACTAGTAGTATGTAGTAACTACACCAAACATTAATTTTATTGCCTAAATAAAAAGTCTTCCTTTCGTCTAAATATTTATCTATTTATTTACAGTTTCATTGTTATTGCCTTCCATATTAAATCTGGAAACAATATAAATATTAATTAGTTATTATACTATAAGTACCTAAAGGGTTTACGGCTTAGCTAAACCAAACGCACAATTATTATTTATATATTAACTACACTACAATTTTATGCTAAATTATTAGCGAACTACCAACGTTTTGTGTTTATCCGAAACACGCATTGGTATAATTATCCGAATGAAATTTTATTAGCTAACATAACGATTAGTTTTCTATCAGTCTGATTTCCATACGTTAAAACTATATTTTGAAAATTCAATATTTACATTTCACTCTGTACTTATTTGAGAGTTATTAGGATTGTTTTATTATTCTACAAAGCACAAGATTGCCCACAATCAACTCAAAATCTCAAAACTCAAAGTGCTTTATTTCCTTTAGAACTTACAGGACGTGTCCAAGAACACGTCACAAAATTAAAATTAAATAAGTAAAACATGGAAATAAAGTGATCACTTCGAATTTTTGTTCACTTCAATCTTTTGTCTTCTAGACCTTCGTGTCGTGATACACCGTCGGCCACATATTCACTTTCCGTCAGGTTTATGTATGATGATTGCATAAAAACTAAAACAAAGAATTAAGGGAAGGAAATATTGAGTACTTTTGAAAACAATCCCTGAGACCGGACGCTATGACGTAAAGAAGTGATAAAGATGAAAAACCAAAATTGACTTTATTTTAGTATCATTTAATGTTGGAAATTCAAAATGAGTTTTCCTAGCATAACATTTAGGATTTGTTACAAACTTAATTTTATGGCATCTAAGTCATGTTTTTGGCACGACTCCATAATTATAGCCATTACATTACATTTCCATTTTCCTGATATCAGAATCTTTTTAACATATGAGTATTGTGAAATTATAAATTCTGTTATCTCTAGCATCTTTTGGCCAGCACCGGTGATTTAATTCAAAAGATACTTGGAACTATATTTATACTTATTTTAGGCACATTGGGATTATACTAAAATACTCTATCAACAAAATTTTTAATCTATCTCAGCAACCTTAGGTATTATCTATCTATATTCTACGAAATAGACATACGTCATTTTAACTCGGAAATCAAGATTTTTTTTTAAAGCTGCCCCTATCTGTTATTTTTATTGTTATACGAGTACTTGGACTCGTATATGCTTTTATAGGCTTGAATTTTTGAAGTCAATGTGGGTAAAGTAGGTAATTGTATGAAGAAACAAAGACAAAAAATGGTGCCACCTTTAAAAAAAAATATGGAATGGCTTTATTCCATTTACACTTTTTGACAAACTTCGATAAAAATCAAACAAATAACAGTCAATTTATGAATATATTTTCAATTATTTTACAGTAAAAACTTTCGTAGTTCGACGAATTAATTATAATAATTATCAAAAATTGATAAAAGCGTATTTGAACGTGTTAAAACTTCTCATAACAAAATCTGAGGATAGTATTATAAAAGCTTTCTAGCCTGAATGCCACTCATCACTGTATCTTATTTACAAGCAACAAACTTCATTAACATTTGTATGTACAAATTATAAGCTAGTTTTTAGTCCTTTTTGCCGCACTAAAGGCGAGTTTTGCACTATATTGTCTTTGTCACTATACTACTGTCGCTCGCGCTGGAATTGTCGTCATGTCTGTGATTTTTCAGTTCCTGTAACAAAAATTGGTCATATACTCTACTCTCTCACTCTGGGTTTTTGATTTGTCGTAAAATTATCAAATGTTCTATAACTACGTATTAGTTCCATGTTACTACAGCGGGTTTGATTATATAAGTGTTCTATAAATGTCATAGAAAGACCACAATAAAAACGTTCGAGCGAGGTTGAAATATTTTTTAAGTTAATCTATTAACAACTCAGACCATCTTTGATTTATGGATCATAAGAAAAAAATCTGCCCGATCAGTTCAGACGTTATGGCGCGAAGAGACTGCAAACATCCATCCAAATTCCAAACTGTCGCATTTGTAACATTAGTGTGATATATGTAAGGTCCATGCGAACTTCACGAACTTGATCTTAATACGAGCCATATGTTTTAGGCTAATCGAAAACTCCTCATTATTAATATAGTCTGCATTTATCATCATTTATATAGACATAGACAAACATTTATTCGCTATTCACACTTCACATAGTACAAAACAGCCAAATGATTTCTTTATCTTGACTGTACAAGGTCCCGGCAAATACCAATTACGCGTATTAGATTAGTTCAATAAATTTGAAAGAAAGAAAGAAAAATATTTATTAGACAAAATCCAACACAAAAACAGACAATGAAATAAAAGACTACATAGAACCTACTAGATGATAGAAAATACACAGATGAACAATAAGTAGGTACTAACACTAGTAAGCATTGGGTTGGTATTGGTACTAAGTAGCCCATTCAGCAAGAAAAATTGATTGAAAAATTTGTGTTGTATTTATGAGAAAGATTCCAGGGAAACACAAAAAATAATATGTTATGCCCAGAGGGGCCTCACTACGTTTACTGTATGTATGTTTTTGGGGTTACTGAATCAGAATTCAATATCTCAGATTGATCGATTGATTGAGTGATGGGATCAATCTGACCTTGGATTCTGATTCAGCGACCCCAAAAACATGCAGTAAACGTAGTCAGACCCCTGGGCCAAACATTATTTTTTTTTGGTGTGGCTGTGGTCTCTGATATTATGAGCAATCAAATAATAATTACCCGCGAAGTGACCAGCCTCTGGACGACGATCTCAAGCCGATCTCCCGCCGCGGCGATAAGTGGTACAGTCAAACAGCAGTCATAGTCCACTGTTCTAGTGCCGTTCACCTGAAAACAGGTAAGGAAAATTTAAAAAATGCGATGTGTTATTGCGTTGAGATATTTATTAACCTACGGATAATTCAAAATAACCAAAAAGAAACTTCTCTTTGGTATCGGAATAGGATGAGATGTCAAATTTCCTCTTGAGATTATATGTCTACTCGTTTATTTATCTGTGACTGATTACAAAAATATAATTCATTTTATTTCACAGCGTGTATGAGTTGCAATAAAAATAATCTAAGAAAGGTTCAAACCTGTAGAATCCTATCAAAAGGCCGCAATAACCCCACAATGTCAGCCGGCCCCCCTTTCCTGATCCTGTTGATGTAGACTCCACGTTCGTAAAGGCCATCTGACACTGAGAAGCCGTAGTCATCGTAAATGGCGTCTTTGTAAAGGATGACGTGGTGGACAGAGCCTCTTGCAGGTGAGATGGTCGCTTCACTGCTGTACAGACCTAGGAAACATATAATATACGGTAAATATGGGGATAAGTAAATAAAAACTATAGAACGATCAACTGATTGATTCTGAAAAGAAAATGTACCAATGGCTATAAGTGGCTATAATAGTAAAAGTTTGAGATTCACGAAAACATCTAAATTGCACCAACCATAGAAACGTGGATACGTCATTTGTCCCGATTTTTTATGGTGGGCGAACAAAGGAAATTAAAAAAAAAGTATATTTGCCGTTACATTAATGTCGAGTCATAATCACATACGATGATACGACAAATGTACTCACTTTCTAAAGTTACTTTAAAAATCGTTAAGTAAAATTAAATCTTAGGGATTGAATTTTACTCAATTTTATTACGAAAATTTCAATATCAATGAGTTCTGAGAGCAAAATTGAAATTTACGAAGTGCTGAAAATATGTGGTTCTTACCAGGCACATCATTTTCATAAATAGGACTGGTAGAAAACTGGAAACTTGTGCCTGGAACGCCAGGGTTCAGCGGAGATTTTTGCGGCGTTGTCACTGTGTAGATGCCATTGTTCAAATAATCACTATCCCAGTTGGATCTTTCTGGTCTTCTGTTTTTAGGAGACACTATTCCATACGGGCCCATCTGAACGTAATCACATTTGCATGAAGCCTTCTCCACGTTATGTAGTTGACAATCTTTCATGTTTGTTGTAAGAATCTCTATTTGCTGAACGTCGTCTTCTCTAGTTATATTCTGCTTATTCTTCAACGTATTCTCAGGAATGATGCAAGTATTCTCGTAGTGGAAAGTTTTCAAGGAATTGTTCAGTGAGTAGTTTGGTAGTGGTAAATCATTGATAGTGTAAGGGTTGGAATTGAAACTGCAAGCCATTATTTTGTCTTCATCTGTCGGGGAGTAAGGTACTTTGTCTGGTAATCTTGTTTTGTCTGGTACGGCGTATTCTATTACATCTGACGGGCCTGAAACCATCATTGACATTGTAAATTATAGTTTAACAGGATAACAATAAAGATTGTTTAGTGATGCTATCTTACCACAGTTAGCACTAGTCCTAACAGGAGTGTTTTGATCCCAAGATTCTACAGCACTGTCGTTAGATAATCCAGGGCTTGATGTAGAATGGCTTGAATCCCTGGCACTGCATTCTCCGCTTTCTATTGAACCTATTTTACAAAGAAATAAATTTAAGTTTCTTTGATGACATTTTACCTTTCTTCAAAATTATTGTAAAATCTACTAATTATGCTTTACCTGTAACTTTTCTACAAAGTTGCAACTGTACCCTTGTACCGCTTTGCTGAAGCAGTTTGATTGCTTCTGACAATGGTTTGTTGAGTACGCTTTCGCCATTGATGCTAAGTAATTCGTCTCCTATTTGGAGCTTCCCTGATTTCTCAGCAACACCACCTATAATAATTTACAGTTTATTATAATCACTATTTACGTTATCATATCACTTACGATACAAGCATATCATGCATAAATATGCCTTTTTACCTTCAACAAGCCCACTCAGTAAAATAGGCTGAGTAACATCTTCACTGCCTGCTATTGTCAGACCCAAAGGTCCATTCTCTTGCTTTAAAAGCTCTATATTGAACACAGCAGTATTTTCATTCTCAGTGCTTCCATGACTTCTTTCACTATCTTTAGCGCTATTATTTGGACTTTCTGTATGATGTCCAGAATCCTCCCCACTGTGTACAACAGCTTTTATTTCTATATTGCTAAAGCTTTGTAAGGTCATTTTTGCGTTCTGCCGGTGAATGTTAGACCAATCTTCAGTCAGGTCTCTTTTTCGGATTTTTAAAGTTATTATGTCTTCCGGCGAGTTCTGTAGTATGTTAAATGCCGTGTCCTGGAAAATTATAATAACGAATAATTATTATTTCAGTTATAGAACGAGATATTTCGTTATCAAATTCCATTGAGTTATAGCTAAATTTTCTTACCAGAGAAAGGTTATGCAGCGGTTGCCCGTTGATAGCTAGAAGCTGATCTCCAGGAGCTAAAGCTCCACTACGATGTGCTACGGAACCGGGTTTGATATCTGATATCACCATCGGTTCTTCTGTGCTTAGCAGTTTCTGCTTGCATCCTGTAAAAATTTGATACGTATAAAATATAACTTCAAAGAAAGCATGTGCTTCATTGTAATTTTCATTAGCGTCTTGGAGACGCTTCCTACTGGTATTGATATGGATCAGTTGAACTACCTCTAGAATGTTTGCAACAGTCTGTAGCTAGCTCAACTGTTTAAATTGTAAATACTAGTTATAATTTGATTATAATTTTCTTTATAAATAAAGATTACATAGCCAAACCATAAAAAATTGGTCCATGACTACGTTTACTGTTTGTTTTTGGGGTCGCTGAATCAGAATCTAGGTTGACGTGATGGGATCATTTTGAACTTGGATTCTATCCCAAAAAAATCAAGTAAACGTAGTCCAATAGGGCCAAAAAATGTATTTTTTTTTGTATGTGGCTGTATTTTTACTGGGAGTTTTAATTATACCTTTGTGTCAAACTATTACCTGTTATAGTAACACCGAGCCCAGCCGTAGTCTTAGCAAGTTTAACGTTGAACACTCCACTGCTCGCTTCAATGGTATTCGGCATATTGAACTCCACGTTAAGAGTGAGGTACTTCGGGCTGTGGGAGTCATTCCTCCTCTGGAGTATCTCGTTTGCGACATCCATCGTGAGGTTCTCGTGGCCGTTTATTGACATCACTCTGTCGCGTATTTGGAGGCAGCCACATCTGTTGGAAAGATACAGTCATTATATAGGTGAGTTAAGAGATGTATTATGTGTGAATAAAGAGAAAGCTTTATATGTTGCTCAGGCAGGCGACGTACTATGCCTATGTAAGTACTCGGTTCAGTATGTAATGGTAACCTGATTGAACAGCGCTTGACAAGCAACACCAAATCTTAGACATACATAATGTACGTCACTCTTTTTACCCTACTACCGAAGGACGAGGTTTATGAGGTTGACACCCTATGCTGAGGTTGGCCCAGGCCCTGAGACTAAGTATACCTGTAAGCTGGAGACTGCGTTGCCACATGTGACACCACCAGTCCAGAGTTCTCTTCATGCACTGCTATGCCGCAGCTCTGTCCGGGTGGCACTTCCAGCTGGATGTTCAGCGCTTCCGTTCTGCAGACCCCCATGCTCATGTAGTTGGACTGGCTCTCTGCGGACAGTAGATAAATTTGAGAACTTCAAAGTTTACAGAAGCTTTTCAAATTTATGGGAGGAAATAATATCGCCTGAATCTATTTGCTGATGGTTGGTTGTTAATTATTATTTATCCTTCCACCACTTTCCTAAAAACTTGAGTAATAATAAATTTGTACAGGACCAGGCACAAAATTATGTAAAAACGCGTCAACTCCTAAAGTCACGTAGTAAGTGACAACGCCACCCATAACAATCAGTGTAAAGGTAAACATTTCATTTGTAAAATTCTGACAGTTCTATTACTTTTTGACGCTTAAAACGTATTGGCCCCACGCGTGGGACAAATAATCAAAAACACAGTTTGTTTTGTTTCTCTGCACAAGCATAACAAATAATAATGAGCCCAGACTTGCTATGACTCAGCCACTAAGACTCAGCCAGCGTGGATGTGCTATATGGGTAAGTTAAGTACTGACGGGCATTACGAGGCGCAACGTAACGTGCTACACAGTGAGCGTTCGTGCAGTCAGTACGGGGAAAAAAGGCGCTTACAATGAGCAACGAGACGGATTATAGCACACGGCAGCGTAACTTTTTATGCTCGCTACGAATGCTACATTATGCCCCGTAACAGCAGTCAGTACCCGGCTTTAGATTTAAAAATAATCAACAACTCTGTTTCTTTATAGAAACTCTTAGTTTCCGGTTCTTAAATGCTCTTATGACTTACAGAACATGTTGCTATAAACGATCGTTTGTACCACCATGAATATTATCTCTATCTATGTACCCATATCAAGCGCAGCTAAGTAGGTCGACACCGACACTATCCAGAAGTGATTAGGCTCCTACTTTTCTAATAACACTGTATAGGGAGATGCGAAGCCCGTTATCTCTCCTAATGGATGAAGTTTGACCTGAATGATCTGGGAACGAAATTAGAAGGTGCATTTGCTGTTCAACCTCATTTCTAAGGTGGACAGTATTTAACAAGTTAAACAAATAATAGTGAACTTTTGGAATACCTGCATTTTGTTATTTAAATACATAGGATCATGGCTACGTACAGAGGTTATTGTTACCTCACAGCTTATTATTATTATAAAATGTTTATTGGTACATAGTTGTTATAATGCATGTAATAGATTAACAATTGCACGCCCATTATAGGGCAAATTAGTGCTCATATACACGAGCGGCAAAGTGCCAACGGCAGAGGTAACTGTAGCCGTCGACGGGCCGACGGCAGCCGTCTACAATTGACGCCAGCCGTCGACTGCCGAGGGCTGCCGTCCACGCGTCGACGGCTGCAGTTACCTCTGCCGTTGGCACTTTGCCGCTCGTGTATATGAGGACTTACATTGCTACATTATTTTTACACTGTACCATCTTTTTAACATGTAATTATGCAGTAAATATACTTTTACTTTACAGCTTACATAATCAATTTGACTTTGCCCGTTATTCGAACTCACGACCTCCAAATAGGGACTTACAAGTACAAGTCATGGTACTCGCGACTCATGTCAAATATTAACTTAATTACCTTCCTTTCAAATGCACGTTTGTCGAAATTAGAGCTCTTTGTGGCAAATTTTGCGTAATTTCCAATATAAATTAGTTACAAAGGACAGGTAATTTAGAGCCGCAAACCTACGCCACTAATCACATAGAGGACAAAGGAGGCATGGTACTAATTTCAACTAGGAATCAAAAGACCCAAAAGTTTCCCGGGCAGGATAAATAGGCACAACTAATTAATTTGCCCGCTGAAAACATGCAGGAAAAGAATATTTGCTTAGGACCTTTGTGACTTGTTTGGGATAGTTTGGGAGTCAACATGTTTGCACGGTGTATTATGGTAATGAACTAAAGGTTAATAAGGGTGAGGCCGGCAAATAGTGATTAGGCCGATGGGTGACCTTCGGTAGGAAATGACCATTTTCGATGCTAACCTCTCACTGTGACGCCTACTGTGTTTAGCCACCAAAGAACATCACTAGAAACTTTACATTGTGACCCTTGTGACCTTATTCAAATTTCTAAGTCTAATACCTCATTGACATGCAATAAAATAAAATTGAAAAATAAATATGAGATATAGGCCGACTGATTAGGCGTTGCTCAGTTTGGGTCTATCTACCTTCATCTATAGCACTGCTGGACGCAGGCCTCCCCCTGATAAGCGCCTTATTAGCTATACATGAACCCCACGCTGGGCATGCAGGTTGGGGATCGCAGTTCGATGGTAGAATTATTCTGCAGAAGGCGCTGCAATTCAAAAAACCGCATCTAGTTTTTTTTTGGAGCACGGCTTTATAGAGTCGTCCAACAAACAAACAATCCTTGGTTGTTAGAAGCTTTCTATGTAACTGTTACTACATATAATACAAGTGCTTTGAACAAGAGAGCAACTGATAAAACTGTCCGATAGCTTCCAATACAAATCCGATAAATGCTGGTGGAACAATCGATTCTACCCTTTATTGAGCAAACACTAAAGTGTAGATTCGTAAGACTGTATGGTATCTTACCGTAGTCATCTTGTAAGCCTAGTTTGGGCATTGAGCTTTGTCTGTAATTCCTCTGTCGATGTTTCTTAGCGTTCAACGTCGATGTACCCGATATGGAGTTTTCTGAAATAATAGAAAAACGTGATTTAATGACTTGTTCTTTTCAATGGATGAACCTAACTTAAATTCCGTTATACAGTTATTATACCCCTAGATGGATATGAAGCTGAAAGCTCGTAAACAATTTAAAAGTTCGCTTTTAAATTTTTACATACTTTTTAATACATTGCATTCACAAGGACTTGCAGATGGATTGGACCTGTGCGTCATGACGCTTGGGTGATGAAACTGTCAACACGAGGTGTCGACGATTGTGCGACGTTGTTAAACGCTGAAAGTACTGAATGGATTGTAATTAAAGTCGGAGAATACCTTTCTTTTTTATGTTAAACTAGTAATTTTTCATAAATTCATTTCTCAATAATTCACAACACGATAGCAAGCCCTGGTCTTTTACCCTCGAGTGTGGCAGTCTCCGTAAATTCTTTTTAAAACTAGCACAGCTGTGTTTTATTAAATTAAACAAGCACTAATTTAAAGACGTTGACGCTTATTTATTCAGCAAATGTATAATTTAGGAAAGTTTTTGATAACTCATGTCAACATATGGAGTTTATGACAGCCCCGTGTGGCCCCGTTGCGTCACGTTAGTATGAATAGGTATCAGCCTAACACCACGAAAAATTTAATTGATGACTCAAAGTTAACCTTTTCCATGGCCATTTGTTGATTGTGCTTAAACTTGGATGTTATAAAAGCACAAGCCAAAATGTATGTATGTACCGTAATTATAATAATAAAGAATTGTCTCAGGAGAGACTTCTCTCTGTGTATATTCTACCGCTTGTACAATGGCTTGATGAATTGTTAAACATGAAAAAATTTTTATTTTTCTGTATTTGTATTGTGCCAGCGCGGTTTCCTTCAACCATCGCATCGCTCACCATCAGCAGAGAGATCATCCCCATACTTTAGAGACTTTAGTTCGCGGACTGTTAGGTTCATGAGGTATTTCTTCCTGCGAACATTTGGGTTGTCAAAAGATGTCGAGGTTTTCCCTCAGGACTACAACATGAGGTTCTTCAAAAAGGGTCTTCTACGATATTTAAAAGGTAACGCGCGTGTAATGTCCTTGATGTTTCACGCGTCAGATGGGCCGCAAGCATTTTTACCACAAAAAACATTAAGGACTGAAATGAGCTTAATTACGCCATTTTGCTGCTTGCGAGTCTCGCAATAGTGTTCCAGTAGGCACAAAATAGAGGCACAAGTCCAAAAATCACATTAAAACGCGGTAACTACAAACTGTGGCAAGTTAGCAAACTCCAGACGTGAGGCTTGAGTTAATGAGCTATATATTAGTACGAGCACATTACACATCAGAAGTTAAGCCTTTTGAGTTATACGAGCTAACTTTGATGTTCATACGTTCTTATTAACTCGGTTCAAGTTCCGCCAGGTTTGTTTTGACTGGACGAAGTTGGTGCAACTCTGTCCCTCGAGTTTTCTAAGTTGACATTCTGGGGTTTGGATATGGTGCCTGTCTATTTGAATAAGCACGGTTTGAATATGGATCTGTCTTTTGAATATGCAAGTCGTTAGTATGTTTTTGTGAATAATGTTTTGTAGAATCTTTTCATTCGCTTGCTTATTATAGGATAAGAATAAACCATATATAACTTTAATTGTATGACTTAGTCTTACAACATCAGAAGTGAAATTATATCAATGTTCAAAATAACTCTAGATATTTTTACTTCTGATTCTGGGTATTTAATTCTATTTTTCATAAAAATTTTAAGGTATAAGTTATAGATAGAGCCAAAAGCAATAAAGACGTAAATTACCGGAATCTTGTAAAAATAAATCAAAGAGATTCTCTTGTAACTTACGCTCCGCTAGTTCCAAAGTTGGCACTTACGGCGTGGGGCCAAAGTTAACTAAGTACCTAATTATTTCATTTACGATCTACTATTCTGTAGTTTTCCTTCTAGTACCTATTATGCGGTTCCGTTTTGATGTCGTTCCATTTCTGGGGCTAATTACTTGCCTACTGTATCTACCATTTTCTTAGACCTTTGGTTTCTCTTGTTGTCGTTTATTGTCGTTAGATTTTATAAACAAAAATAAGACCGTTTATTGGTGAGTTAATGATTTTGTTGCCTTTAGTTTTATTTGGCGTCTTTTCTTTCTTTAAACAAGAAACAGTGTAGGCGATCTAGTTATTTCTTTGGGGCAGCAGAAAAGCAGAAAAATCATTTTAAAAATCCAAAAAAGCCTGGGTTTCGATTTCCTTTGTATCCTAGGAAATATCAGAGCTTATCTCCTTTACTCTCCATCTCACACAACCACTTTTCACTCATTAATGCGCCTTTGCCTTCTTACTCCAAGACAAATGTTTATATTTCCTGGTGACATTCATCGTTATTTTGCAGGCCAGTTGTAAAGTCACTCTTACTGGGCACAAAATTTTCGATTTAGCCTCATTAAACTCTTATACCCAGAAATAAGAGAGAAACACGCTGAAATTATGACTTGCTTCTGCTAGCTAGTAATAAAACGGCCCACCTCTGCTAGAAATAACATGACCTACTTCTGCTAATAATAAGATGACCTATCTCTGTTAGTAAACCGTCTATGTGCCAGCACGTGCCTAGGTGCTATATGCAGACACGTGAATCCTCCCTCGCAGTACTTGAGGTAACACATCACCTCCTATGCTATGTTTCTACTATGACCTACATCTTATAGTAATAACATGGCCTCCCTCTGCGAATAATGATATGGCCTACCTCTGCTAGTGAACCGTCCATGTGCCAGCACATGCCTCGGTGCTATATGCAGCCGCGTGAACCCTCCCTCGCAGTTCTCGAGGTAACACATCACCTCCTCTGCTGTGTAGTTATTGCCGTCGATGACGTGGTCGTCAAAGGCTAACAACTGGTCGCCAGGGTGGAGGGCGCCGCATCTAGAAAAACAAAAAAGATGAACAAATGTTTATATCTCTGAATATTCCACTTGTTAGTCTCGCATACCTTCTATTACAAACTTTTATTTTCCTACTAGGTTCGGCTCGTGACTTTTCACACTCTTTTCCGAAAAAAATAGCCTATTATGATAATCTAGGTCTAGTACTACCGTTTTGGCGCAAAGAGGAAACAAACATCCAAATATTCAAACATTCGCATATTGATTATTATGAAGCATGATTTTGTCTAGTTTGAGAGCAAAAGTCTCCCGTTTTTGCTTTGAAACTAGACAAAATCAAGGTAAGTGTTCTGTCGAAGATATCCAAAATTCGCCTCCACTCCCAATCCGAATTGCTTTGTTGTAGTGTCGGTTAAATTACAGACGGCTTAAAATTGGTTGTAAAACAACTCCGTAAAACAGAACATATAGAAACCCGGAGTAAAAATTTACCGAAACAAAACTACTGGTAAAACAAAACTATTGTCTTGTTCGCTAGTAGGTACAATTTCTTCGCTCGTTTGCGTGAACAAAATAGTACCTATGAAAACATGAAAAGAAGGCTATTGCGTACGTTTTTATTGATTTTATATAATTAATGTACCTAAAAAGAAATAATCAACAATGGAATAATAAGGTAGCCAACCTACCTTATTATATATAGGTTTTAGTCGTCTATTTGGTTATTCGTGTTTGTCGTAATAAGCAATCCCGCAGTTACTTGATGTTAATTTCTTACACAATTTAAAGTCATTGTCGAATTGGGATCCTTTCTGCAATAGGTATTCTAAACATATTATATTACGACATGTCTATGTCTTAGTTTTTTTGTTCAAATTTACTTTCTGTTTAACTGCGCTTGAGTACAGATGTGTACCGTACCATTTGTACCAATTATACCAATTATAAAATGTTCAAACCCACGCCACGGTTTACTTGAAATATCTACCCATAATCTTCATGTCGCCGTGGGGCCGCTGCGTACGATTATTGACCCCTCCAACTCAGCCCGTGGATGTCGTAAGAGCCAACTAAGGGAACCTACCAGAGGAAGGGCAGCAGCTTCCTTCTGAGTATTTTTCAACACCAATACTGCGATCACCAATCTGCCTGCCAAGCGTGGTGATTATGGCAAAACCCCCCTTCACCATCCACTCGATGGACAACGTAGCGGTCGCAGAGAGTTGATGGATGGAGGTGGCTCAGGACCGCTATTTGTGGTGTCGTATGGGGGAGGCCTATGTCTAGCAGTTGACGTGTATGGGCTGATATGATCATGATGATGAATCTCAAAAAAAATTACTCCCTTATTAAGTATTCTTAAGTTTCTCATCGAAAGCTCTGTAAACACCTTATTCTTGTGCGCGCAATGAACTAATTACTGTGAAACAATTACAATTCAAAAGAGCATCCTAAATGAAAACAAACAAAGAAACAAGATAATAAGCAACGTTTTTAGCTTACAAACTCGCAATTACCAATACCTTTAAAGAAAATGAAGGTTTCAATAGACCCAAAGACATTAGTGAGCGTAACTAAAAATAAAATACCAGAAAAACTCAAATAAAAGAGGCCATTATTCGATGCTAATGAAAAAACCCAATTACGGCACAGACTAAACGGAAAATCAGATTGGTGCAATTAAATCCTGAAATAAAACTTTGAATTGAATACCTGTCTGAGTTACTGTCGTCATCATCTAAAGGTGAGTACAGACTAGAATATACATATACACAGAAAATCAAGCATTTGCTGTTTTTAAAATTTATTCGAACCACACTTCTACCATGACGTTCGATGTTTTGTTACAAAGTGATTTTAAAAACCGACCAGCGTTTTGGTGTAGCATTTTATCGAGCAAAGGCACGGACTTGGGTGACGGGGACGATGATGAGGGGCCGAGAATATAAGCAAGGTATAATAGTATATAGTCTATACTCACCTTAAGGTTTAAGGTTTCAGAGGTTTACTGCGAGTCAAAGCAAAAAAAAAGCCAGTTGTTAACGAATTTACTATCATATTTTCCTATTTTTTGTTGACCTTGACCTGCTAGGCATATTATATCTTTCCCCTCCAATAATATTGGCATCGGTCCACAATCATGTGTTATGTAAAAAGACTATTAACAATATAAGACTGGCGAAAAAAGACGATATTATAGCCGTATCTTATCAATGTCCATAACACTTCAAGCAGTTGAAGCGTGATTTGAGTTTATTTCTCCAATATTTAGGCACAGATTCATGCGCCATGATCACGGATCTTTTGTGTTGTAAATAATGATCATCATCATCAGCCCATATACGTCTACTGCTGAACATAGGCCTCCCCCAAACGACGCCACGAATAGCGGTCCTGAGCCGCCTCCATCCATCGACTCCCTGCGACCGCTACAATGTCGTCGGTCCATCAAGAGGGAGGTCTACCCACACCTGTTTCGCATTGCATCGGGGTCGCCACTCGAGAATCTTTATTCACCAACGGTGTTGTAAATAACCATGATAATTTCAAAAGTTTTATCAGATAAATAATGGGTAAATACAAAACCACATAGTTTTATCAGATTCATACAAGAGATTGGGAAGTTACGATTTTACGCTACTGGTATTACCAGGAAACAGATTCGTCTTCTCATTCGCCGACGGCGTCGATGACGAAGCCTGGAGACACCCACGTGACCATAGTGTCTCGGAAGAGCATACTTTGTTTTCTTATACCATAGGGCGATGGACCCCATAGTCCATTGGATCCATTGGGTTATCTCGCTAATTTATATCATTCACTTACCTATCACTTATACTAGCCGGTAGTATACTATCAATATAAATAGCATTGCAGGTCCCCACTCTCTGATACGTGTCCGATCCAGAACTGTAAACGTCTTCTGGAACCCTCTGATTTGACAGGAACAGGCCAAGATCCTCGTTGCAAGGTCTTTCGATCTCGATCAGTAGAGGTCCAGTTGCTAGTTTCACTGACTCCATGATAGACACGTCATATTCTATGGTCAGGCTGGTGATTTGAGGGCAGTTCTGCAGGATCTGGTGGACGTCAGAGAGGGTTTTGTTGGTGAGTGATATCTGTGAAGAGAAATAAACTCGGTATAGCAAGTGTTTAGGTGTTGAAGGTGTGACACAAGGAAACTAACTCAATACTTATCATCATCATCATATCAGCCAATTGGCGTCCACTGCTGGACATAGGCCTCTCCTAAGGATCTCCACAATGACCGATTTTGCGCTACCCGCAGCGATTTCCCGTGACTAACTAAACTAACTCAATACCTCTATTTGATTGTTATGAAAATAATAAAAAACGATTTGGTATCCCTTAATTTTACACTGTATATACGGTTTTACGGGATAAATACTAATCTCTCGGTATAAAATTTTTATAGGACCACTTCTGAATCATTTTCTATACAAAAGCGAAAGAATTTTCAAAATCGGCAATGTTGCAAGTTTTTTTATGTACTTTCGTCGTTTTCTCCGTCAATAAATACAGCCGAACATAACCTCCTTCTTTATTCGAAGTCTGTTAAAATAATCGAACGTGTTGGCATTAAAGTATTTTCTTAATAACTCAACAGAATGTTTATTACTTATATTATGTCTATTAGATTTTGGTGTAATTTTTCCCCAAAAGCTTTTTCACCTTACGGTTGGTATTTTGACTTCAATTTTTTTGTTACGTTACCTCATTCACTCCGATTTAAAAACCTTTTAAACATAGTGATGTTCCTTTTAAACATAGGTACCATGTGGCACATGTCGGATGGGGCTTAGCTAAGACATTGAAAAAAATACCACCAAGCGGGTACCTACACCTGTGTTTGTGCACACACTTGTGCACTACAATATGTCCTGCACAGATGGCCTCCACGTCTCCGTTGGTCTCCGTTGACACTGGCCGACGTGGTCGAAATTCGGCTAGGAAGACATCATCATCATCAAGTAGGTTCCAAGACGCAACACGATACTTTTAGAGAAGCTTCATTCTTTTGTATTTAAGTGTTAGCTTTTGTCTTTCACTTTCTTTTTACTCACATGATCAACCTTCAAAAGCCGATCTCCAGGTTTAATCCTCGACGTGTTGTACGCAGCACCACCTGGCCGGACATGCGTCACCACCAGAGGCTGTGCATCCAAGGATCTGCTGTTCAGCACTAGATCAGCACTGGGCGCTGAGTTCTCCGGTAGACCACCCCTGATTGTGATGCCAAGAGAGCCGCCGACTTTCTCGACGGGGACCTCGGCTAGCTTCGTCGTGATGTAGAGGGAGTTTTGGGAGGCTGCTGTGAAAGAAAGAAAAATAGTTGAATGTCGAAACATTGTAGCTTCAGATTTTAAGAAGTGATTTGACACTAGCAACAGTTACGCTAGAAATTACTACAGAGAAATTTTGGAAATTTCAGGAATATATGAAAATTATGACAGAAACCATTCATTTTAATATTAGAAATGTTTAACCAGTATTTATCGCGTTTGTTTATCTATTTTCCTATTTTTTTAAATTTATATATCTCTTTTTTTAACAGTGCTAAAATCACGTAAGTTTAACAATATTTATTAAAAACCATTCAATTTCTTAGTCTTCAAGAATTTAAAGCAACTAGCCAAAGAGTTTATCTTTAATTCTGTGACTGAGTGTGTGAACCTATGATAGGGGGATCTGGGAGTTAATCTATTCTGTTTTAAAAATTACATTCTAAGCAGTTCTATAAAGACAAACCCTTGACATAGCTAGAGTTTGCCGTTTAAAATGCTTTACAGAAAAACACCGCTCAGGAAGATCCTTACTATAGTCAGGCATATTATCATATATAATATACCTACATAGGTAGTTCAAGCACGACCGCTACTCCACATTGTCCAACAGCCTGAGTCCTTGGAGAAATCTACTGTTGAACTTATGTGGTTAATCCTCATCTAATTGAGGCCCAATATACATAAAGTATAATATGGCGTGTTTTAAAAACGATAAACTGACATCAAATTCCCTTACTTTTACACTTATTTTAAATTTTGTGGGATAAATACTAGTCCCCTGGGGATAAAAAATTTATAGGACCCCTCGGGATCATTTTATATACAGTAGTGAACGACTTTTCGGTCTTATGGACCGATTTTGAAAATTCTTTTACATTGGCAGAGATATTGCCTAACATACATACAAAAATAACATACATACGAATTGAGAACCTCCTCCTTTTGAAGTCGGTTAAAAAGATATATCGCTACTCGTCATCTAATCTAGGGCTGCATGATTCGATACTTCAATTCTGAACATCACAATATTAGCCCGGATCTAGTATGCCCAACAGGACATATATATGTACTTACTCTAGCTATAATTAGAACCTAAGTTACCCATTTAGTATGTACATATTTCCAATTAATAAATGATTATGTCAATAAATTTTATTGACAGAGTAAATAGCAATCAAATAATATAAACAAATTAAACTAGTATTTACAATTGAAACAATTGAGCTAACTGCAAACAATCTACAGATAGCTCAACTGGTCCATATCAATACCAGTCGGAAGCGTCCCCAAGACGCTGGCTGCATTGCCTCGCTATATGGCAATGCTAATGCGCTGCGCCAGAAATAATAAATGAATATGAGTATGTTAATAAATGAATATGAATATGTTAATTAATGAATATGAGTATGTTCATAAATGAATATGAGTATGTTAATAAATGAATATGAATATGTTAATAAATGAATATGAGTATGTTCATAAATGAATATGAATATGTTAATAAATGAATATGAGTATGTTAATAAATGAATATGAATACGTATATCCTGACATACGTATTCATATTCATTTGCAATGCTACTGGTAGTGAAATACAGTGCAGCCTGCTGCACTGTATTTCACTACCAGTAGCATTACCAGTGCAGCCTGATCATGGCTGCTTGATGTCAGTTTTTGCAACAATTTCCTATTTCTTAAACATGTTCTAAGTTTACTTCATAGTACCTAGTTGTAAACAAGCCAGAACTGTATTTCCATTTCTCCTCCCCGTAAGCAAGCCGTATTTTATCTTATACATGCGAGGACACATAAATGGTTATGAGTTATTATGTAAGTTTACTGGCGACCCGCCCCGGCTTTGCACGGGTACAAATTATACATATAAACCTAAAAATAAAATCTACTAGGATTTTATTTTATTGTATGAGTAGAACAAACAGTTTTTAAATCACTGTACATAGTATAAAACAAAGTCGCTTCTCGCTGTGTGTCTGTCCCTGTATTTGTCCTGTAGATCTTTATAACTACGCAACGGATTTTGATGCTGTTTTTTTAATAGATACATTGATTCAAGAGGAAGGTTTATATGTCAATCCTACTAATATTATAAATGTCAATGTGAGTATTGATGTATGGATGTTTGTTCCTCTTTCACGCAAAAACTACAGAACCGATTGATCTGAAATTTAGTATGGGTAAAGTTTGGGACCTGGAATAACTTATAGGCAAATTTTGATCCCGATAAAACGTGGACGAAGGCGCGGCAGCAGCTTGTAAAAAATAAAAAACTCCAGAAGGAAACAGCTGACTGAGATCCTTACCATAGTTAGGCATGTAGTACTCCACTTCCAAGCTCGCCCGCTCTTCCACATTATCCAACAGTCGCAGCACCTCATCGTTGGTGAGCCTCGCGGTGGAGATTCCGTTGACGCTGCAGATCCTGTCTCCTGGCGCCAGACGGTCAGACTCCTGGGCCACTGAGTCCTTGGTGAAGCCCACTATTGAAGGTATGATGCCTGGTTCGGATCGACCTGTAAAGAATACGTTTTAATTTAGGAGCATTGCTGATTATATTGTATCTACTTATAAATCTTGAATTTGAGCTAAGGGTGGAACAGACGACCTAGAGGGGAAGTACCCGAAATATTTAAGACTAGCTGCTGCTCGGGCCTTTGCCCGCATTTATTCGGGATAAAAATTAGTCTATATGTTATGCCAGGCCCCAAACTATACCCATACCAAATTTCAGCCTAATCAGTTCAGTAGTTTTTGCGTGAAAGAGTAACAAATATCCATCCATACATCCATCCTTACAAACTTTGATATCCTATCCTACTAATATTATAAACAACCTGCTGCCCGCGCCAGCGCCGGCGTTTTATCGGAATAAAAATATCCCATATGTTATTCCAGGTCCCATACTATACCCAAACCAAATTTCAGCCTAATCGGTTCAGTAGTTTTTGCGTGAAAGAGTAACAAATATACATACATCCATCCCATTTCCATTCCAAGGAAATATTCCTTTATTAAAAGTAAGCCTTACCTGGTAATCAAAAATAAAACAGATCATCCAAAATATAACACCTTTTTATGTCGCTGATCGATAAAGTTATTTATGTTTGTTTAATGATTATACAATAAGCCTCAAATAAATCACATTGGTCGTGATAAGCCTTACGGCTGGCTCGTTTCAGATTACTTCAATGAAATATGAAATAATTTGTAAAACATGACAAATGACAATCGTAAGTCGATAAAAAACTTTCGCTGCACGGCTCCTTGTTTTTCGAATTCCATTTTCAAATCATGTTCCAAATTGAAATTACGCTCCATTATTCGATATTCGAAACTATTGGAGAAAAAGTTTTTATTGCGCTATGCCTTTAGCCATACATAAGATCGTAGCGCCTTGCTAGATTTTCAAAATTCGGTGAATGCAGTTCGTCATATTTTTATTTACTAGCCCTCCTTGTTATATCTGTTTCTTCCACCCAGTAGTAGTGTTGCACACTACTGGGTAATACCGTACATTAGTATGTGCTCGATATGTGCAAATTAGTAGGTAAGATAGTCAAGATTACCCAATTGTCTGTGTCTTTTCCGAAGCTACAAGATTTAAAAGTTCAACAAATTGTAGAAAAGTTTCTAAAAACTAATTCAGAATGGTGTTGCCATATAATATTTGCTACGTTGCCTTCAAGTATAATTGCTTATGCCTGAAATAGTTGCCAGAATCATCATAACAAGCGTCAGCATAAGTGCATAAAATAGCCCAATGCTTGGCGTCAGGAAAAGCACACAAAATATCCCATTACCTCGGCTAATATCCATATTGGTCAAATCAATAGTCCAACCCGTAAGTCCAAATAGCAATTACAGCTGAACTGAACCTATCCTATAATGCCATAAATGTTATGAAATTGTGGGCGTTTGCGGCGACACATAACTCGATACAGCGTAAACTGAACGATCAATTATCGGGCCAATACGAGCGGGTGAAACGATCCGTCGAAGTGGGCCTGGAAGGATGCAGAACTGGCTATAGGAAAATGGATGAATGATTAGTCAGAATCAAAATTAATTGTTTATTTGCAGAATACAAAAATATGTCAAGATCTTAAAGCTATGTCAAGTGACTGAATCAGAATAGATATATTATGGTAAGACGACTGATGTGGCGTGGCGGGCGAAGGTCCGTTTGCGAATCGGACAACCTCCTGAAGGTTCGATTTCTGCCTTGGGATAAGTTTGTACGATCTGCAAATATTTGTTCCGGGTGTTTTGGATATTTCTATGTATAATAAAAAATATCTACTTAATAATAATTATGTATATCAGTCCGATAACACAAGCTCTGCTTAGCTTGGGGCTAGATGATGCTTTGTAGATTGTCAACATTATTTATTACTAGCTGCTGCCCGCGGCTTTGCACGCGCTTTTTATGTACACTATGTCCGTCCCCGGGGTTCCATCTACCTCCCTGCTAAATTTCATTAAGATCCGTTCAGCCGTTTAGGCGTGAAAAGGTAACAGACAGATAGAGTTACTTTCGTAGGATTATTATTTATTTAAAAGCTCTGTATTCGTGAGTGTTTCTTCTAATATCGATATTGGTATGTATCTCATAATATTTTCGCTGCTCATTGATTAATTTTGTTATTACAATAGTTTTTTTTTTCATAATAAACATTCGGTAGAATGAACATGAACGAAATGAATGAGCGTTAAAAAAAGAAATAATGATGCATTCACGAATATCTCAGATTTTTTTTCAAATAATACCTGCTGATCTGTCAATATGAAGGGCATATTATTGTATGTACGATCATGAGCTGCGTAGGTAATATTGCCTTTTTAATTATTTAAAAATCACATATTTGCATACTGCTTCGTTCTGCGTTACTTTATTTCTTATAAAATTTTGAAAAATTCAATAGGTACATGCATATTGTTTTTTCTTGAGTAAAAACACAATAACCCTAAAAAGACGCATGGGGCCTGATTGACCCGAGCTCATATAATACCATATATTAATAAGTTCGCCACATACAGCTATTCCATTGTTACTCCTCGGACCGTTCGCATAAATAACTGATCTATGACGTAGTAAATACTGGCGTGTTTGTTATGGAAGGGTAACTTAACCGGAAAACTTTCACCGATCGACGATTGAAAATATGACCTATGCTGATCAAAATAAGATTTACGTATGTATGTATTCGACAGTAAAACGGATAGTGTAGAGGGGTTGAAGATAGAAAAAATACGTGCTATCGAGGAAAATAATTTTATGGCATTTCTTGAGGAACTCGTATTTTTAGCGATAATCAGTAACAGGTAAGCATGCTTTAATAATATTGATTGACAGAAATTACAAAATTCTTGTGATAATATAGCTGATGTTGAGAAAGTAAAATAGAATAGAATAGAAATATTCTTTATTGGACACCAAATATTAAAAATAATAAATAAAGAACACAAAAACAAATACACATAAAGTACAATGGGCGGCCTTATCGCTAAAAGCGATCTCTTCCAGGCAACCTTAAAATACATAAGATTTTGATGGAAAGAGAAGAAAGTCATAGATATAATCTTGGCAATGTTTATTATGATTATATTACATTATGTTATTACAGTGCCTATCTAAAAACAAAGTAAACTGGGTTGTATATTTTATGTCAACAAAAGCATTTGATAAAAAACTTCACCAACACTTAAAACAATGACAGAAAACAAAAACAATAACTTTAACAACTTATAAAGAGAAACGAAAAAGGGTCATATTATTATTCGAGTTTTGATATGGACGCCAGACAAAGCTTTCAAAACCAAAAATTGTTTCGAAATTCTACGATTTACTGATGATATCAGGGGGCCTACTCGGATAAGGAAAATCGAAGTTTCTTTTTCGTGTTCGTGCAAAACCAACTGCTATGTCGTGTGCATAAGATTAGCGTTTGCACGAAAAATAATCAGAAACTTCGATTTCATTTTTAACAGTACGGGCCCAGGTGTCATTAAATATTTCCTACCATTATGTCTATGATATTGTAATCCTTTTGTTTACAAAAGATATCGAGCATTCTAGAACCATAGAAGAAAATAAGCTATTTGCGAAGATCATCGACCCTTTTCGCAGAACCGTAACTCATGCCGATATAATACTATTCAAAGCACGTAGATCTTTCAATGCTCTGTTACTATTATAAATCACATGAAAAAGTTGTTCAAATAAGAATTTATTTCACTACTTCTTGGAGGTTTTTACCGTCTAGCTTTTATTGTTTCGCGCAAAAAGTTATTTATGGTCTGTAAATATATTAGTGAACTAGTAGAATAGAGGTCTTTTTATGCACGGTAAAAGATTGAAACACGTTGTGTACAAAAAACATTACATTCATTGTACCAGTAAGGTTTTCTTCAAACTCGGCTATGGTATGTAATTTTTTTAATATGCTTATAATAATTGGATTCATCTTTGCAGTTTTTTTTTTATCTGACTGTACAAAACAGCGTTTATCATTTCTGTCCGAAATGTTAGTGAAGAAAATGTTAAAATTCAAATGTGGCAATTGGGACAAAGTGGCCGAGAATTTTGTATCCCAAATGTCGGCAAGCCATCTTATTGGACCCATATATTTTTTTCATTAGTTTTAAGATAAATAATATTAGTCTGGCATGTCAACACGCCTTGTCCTTAAATCTAGAAATCACACTAATTATATCAATTGAAAAATTTTAGATGATGTCGAATGTTTTTATCTCTTCACGCTAAAATTACTGAAAGGATTTGGCTTAAACTTTGCATGTATGTAGTTCTTGGCCTATAATAAAATACTAAAAGGCTTTTTTTATCCTGAAGAAATACTTGCGAAGCCGCGTGCGGTGACTGTAGATAAATTATATATTATTTATTCATAAATAATTTTTCTTCTTCCAAAAATCTCTAAAATTTTATTCACTTTATTCATTTTCACTTGCGCACCTAAATTTTTTACCCATCACACTTTACGAGGTAACACTTGACGTTAATGCTGCCAGAATGACCCCCGTAGGCACTAACCGTTTCATATTTACGATCAATTCATACTTTTATGAGTCGCTGCAAGCGTTTATGACACTGTTAGGGTTAACGTCGGTGGATCGAGGATTGAGCTTGAAAACCTCTCACTTTAGATTTTCTTGGTGACTGAGAACCAACAAAAATTATTAAACGACCTTTGTAGCGTAGTGCGGGTTGCGGGTAAGAGGGTTCTATGCTCTGTGCGACAAATATTTGTAGAATCTGTCAATAATGAATAGGTCTGATGACTTCAGTGATCCATACATACAGTGAAGTACAATAATTCTGTATGTCTGTCTATTACCTTTTCACGCCTAAACGGCTGAATGGGTTCTTATGAAATTTGACAGGGTGGTAGACGGAATCCCAGGAAATGACATAGTTTAGGTTAAGTTAGTTAAGGACTTTTTATTCCAGAAAACCGCATGCGAAGTTAGTGTTGAATATGGACAAAAAACTTTTTATACCTTCTCTTATCTATCAGTCATCTAGTATCCATAACACACGCTCTGCTTAAGGATGCCATGTGAATATAAAAAAAATATAGTTTTGTTGATTTTTGTATGTGCAATGCTATATTATAATGCCTAACTATTATAGATACAAAAATAATTAAAACTGTTACTTCGAGGCACCGACTTAAGAACGGAACGGACAGCCTTATTCCCCATACAAACGTACTTTCCGCTTCATTTCGAAACTATGTCCCCGTTCTTATTGAAATTTTTTATACGTAATCGGATGAGAAAAAGCTATGTTTGCAGTGATTTAGTTTTTGAAAAAACATAATATTTAAATGAGAGCGAAAACAATGTTTACCACCAAATCGAGTCATCTTCAAGCTATTTTTAATGCACGATAGACACCTTTATTCGAATATCTGTCGCGCTGCAAACATCCTAAATATATTCAACATTATAAACAATCAAAGCAATTTTTGAAATCAATCGCTTACTCAAAATTAATCGCAAAGTACAAAAAAATATCAAAATATGGTGCCAAAACCAAGCACACGCACATAGCCACATGACAGCTTCGTATTAGATGGTTAGACGCGCTTTCTAACTCATATGGCGCCCCATTTCATTCTACGTGAAACAACAACAAATCTGCATGGGAAAATCCGTTTTTATTCGGGAGAGGTTCGTAGCCTCCTTAAGATTCAAACTTGCCTAACAATTACCCCTGCAATCAAAACGGGAGCTGTACTCGCATACAAAACACAAACCGTTTAGCACTATCACGTACATCGTTGAATATCTCCATTCAAATACTATCCCAATTGATTTACAAGCTAAGTTAAGCTATCGGCTTTTGTAGTAATGGCGTAATAAGGTTCGATAACACTGTAAGGGTTAAGATATGGCACATATACTATGGAGGGTAGAGGGGTTAAATCATAGGGTTACAGATACAATAGGTTAGTAAATACATTGAATGACTTCCACTCGTTACTCGTTTTTGGACAGCGAATGGGACCTACCCCAGGTACTGTCACCAAGTTTTTTCATTTTATACTAATACTAGCTGACCCGCCAAACGTTCTTTTGCCTTCAACCCTTATCACTTAGGGGTATGGAAAATAGATAGTAGCCGATTCTCAGACCTACTGAATACGCATATAAAATTTGGTAAAAATCGGTAAAGCCGTTTCGGAGGAGTACGGTAACTAACATTGTGACATGGAAATTTTATATATAAGATTATAGACTAGCAGCGCCCCGAGGCTTCGCCCGCGTGAAAATTGGTATGTCGTGGAGAACAATATCAGATTCAGATGTTTATTGTCTCATTGTAAGGCATCGTTATTTTGAAAAAAATCGAAATACGTAATTATAATTAGTTACTTTGTTGTTTATTTATACCAAGTTTTGAATGACTACCTCGAATGAATAATTTTCCATAGATACTTTACCACCTTTTTTAAACCCCTCAGAGCCTAATTTTTCAAAATTAGTACCTGTATAAAAATTAGTATATACAAATAATTAGCATGTGTGTTATTTTAGAACCTAAAATATCTACATACCAAATTACATCTATGTATATAAGTTAAGTAGTTATGAAGATACGTGATAGTATCGTTTCGTTCGATTAATTTTGGACCAATCATACTTGATTGCGATTTTTAGAAGTGAGGGTATTTACATTGACTTACGTATCACCACTAAGAGGACTACCCGGACTACCCTCATCATCAGCCCGTAGAAGTCCGCTGCTGAACATAGGTCTCCCCCACGACGCCACGAATAGCGGTCCTGAGCTGCCTCCATCCAACGACGCCCTGCAACCGCTACAATGTCGTCGGTCCATCGAGTGGGAGGTCCTCATACACTCCGTTTTGCATTGCAGGGGAGGGCGACTTTGAGGTCGCCACTCAAAAACCTTTACTCCCCAACGGTTATCGGTTCCACAAGCTATATAATAAAATACCTAGAGATATAAGAGAATTGCCATTTGATAAATTTAAGACAAAACTCCGTATGTGGCTCATAGATAAATATTTTTATGAAATCAAAGATTTATTTTAATGTTCTGTAAATTTCAAACCCCCTCATTCATAATAGTCTGCTAACTTAAAGCATTGCTAATTCTCTTCTTCTATTGACGTAAGTCAGAGTTAGAAACAACACTGCTTAGTAGCAGACCAATATGAATAAGGGGGTTAGTTATATAAGTTAAATATTGTACGTTCGTAATTAACGGACAAATTGTTGTTTCCACCTTATTGTTTAAGATCTCTTTGTACACAGTTTCGACAATAAATTATCTTTATCTTTATATGGCCTGCCCATCGCCACTTCAGCCTGCTAATTCTGGGAGCTATGTCGGTAACTTTGGTTCTTCTACGGATTCTCTCTGGGTGACCTGGAGCTTATGCACAAGGCCTATAGTCAGCGACCGCGTCTCGGATCCGTATACCATATTCCGTGTCCAGACTACGCAATACCACTTATACTACGTATTGTCTGTGCCCTTCTAATGTTATAGCGACTAGCTAAATATCTACCTATATTAATTCAATATGTATTATTAATATTAATATTATTCCAAGCAAGACATTAATAACAGTTTTTGTGTCACTCCAGGTACAGTATAACCAGAGGGAATAAGCATCTCATCCCTTGATAAGGGTATGAGCGCAGCAAGGTGTTTTTGTTAATAATTCAGCTTTGCGTCTCGCACGGAATACTGGGGTTTAAAACAGAAGGAACAGTTTTTTTTTCGTGATTTTTTTTCTTTTAGCCATCCATAATACGTCCATTGCTAAATATGCTTTCTCAAACGAAGGAAATTTTCCCATAACGTGAGTCTTTTGTCGCAACAATATTCGGGAGGTTTTTCCGCTAATTGACAAAATATTAATTGAAGAAAATCAATTATAGGTACATAACACTTTATTATAGGTAGATAACACTTTATTGTCTTTGTGCTTATTTTGTAAGCCAAAAGAAATAAACGGAGGCCCATCAGTGAATAAAATTATTTTATTGGCGATTAGCAAACATGAAAGCTAGCGGATTTTCTGATGTTTGGGGAAATCTTGCCCAACGCAGTCAGATAGCCTAATAAAGATAACATTATTTTTTTAAATAATACATATTTTACATCAACGTGGACTCATATCTTCATAATTTTTACATCCTTATTTATCTTTGGCCTCCTGCTTACGCCAATTTTCCAATTTTATTTTCTTGTTACTAATTTTGTGTGCTCATGAAACCTAAATACAAAATTGGGTTTTGATACTTACATAATGAGCTTGTCTTATTACGTAGTTAATTATTTGATAAACGTATTACTTGAAAAAGGTCGTTTATTTTTTTAACATTACCTACCATCAGTGTTTGGGTTTGCACGCGTGTTTCAGGGATAAATAGTAAACTAATTGAGGTCTATCGAGGTGTAGAACTACTATATCTATGCAATATTTGTCGTTTTGGCGTGAAGATGTAAAAATATAAAATAAATTTATTGCGAAAAAGAATCATTTCAAATAATATTTTTTTCTGAGAATAGTTAAGTTGGTACTTGGAGAATTTCTAGTTCTAATTATTATGTAGCCTCAGCTGCCTAAACTAGACTGAAAAGTCTGTAATATAGGCAGCTACCTAATTTAGAAATTGCCATGATTCTAATCTTTTTATCCATGTTATAAAAGGATTTAGAAAAATTCTGCATACTGCATGTAAGAAATATCCAAACATCTATTATCCAGACTTTCATTATAATATTAGAGAGAAACTACGATAGTTTTTATAATTTTTTTCATTATTTATAGGCTCCAACTCAACCCGTGGATGTCGTAAAAGCCGACTAAGGGAACCTACCAGAGGAAGGGCAGCAGCTTCCTTCTGAGTATTTTTAAACACCAACACTGCGATCACCAATCCGCCTGCCAAGCGTGGTGATTATGGCAAATCCCCCCTACATAGACCATCCACTCAATGGACCGACGACATCGTAGCGGTCGCAGGGAGTCGATGGATGGAGGCGGCTCAGGACCGCTATTTGTGGCGTCGTACGGGGGAGGCCTATGTCCAGCAGTGGACGTGTATGGGCTGATGATGATGATGATGATAGGGCTTATGACGTCAGCCCTGCCATTTTTTTAGTATTTTTACTGCTTGTAAACCGTACTGTGTTGACGCAAACGAGCAATTTAATTTAGTTAACTCTAGAATTACAGTCGTAAGTTATACTAATGCGCTGCTGAAGAAATAATGGAGCGCGATGTCTGCTGAGAACTTTATATTTCCAGGTAGAATCTTACATAATTTTTTGAGGAAGGAATACTATTATACTTTACTAGTTTGTGCTTTCGATTTTGCTCATGATTTTTTATTATGCATAAGAATTTTTTTATAGTCAACTAGCTGCTGCCCGCATCGTCTCCCGCGTTTTATCGGTATAAAAAATTGCCTATTTTTCTCTCCAGTATTCCAGGTCCCAAACTATACCCACACAAAATTTCAGCCTAATCGGTTCAGTAGTTTTTGCGTGAAAGAGTAAAAAATATCCATACATCCATCCATACAAACTTTGACATTTACATTTATAATATTAGTAGGAAGTAGGATAGACATTTTTTACAGTTTGTCCACAATCTCACCTGATGGTGTGGTGATGTGGCCGACTATGTATCACAATCCTACTATATAATTATTATAAATGTCAAAGTTTGTATGGATGGATGTATGGATATTGGTTACTCTTTCACGTAAAAACTACTGAACCGATTAAGCTGAAATTTGGTTTGGGTATAGTTTGGGACTTGGAATACCATCTAGGCTATTTTTTATCCCGATAAATCGCGGGCAAAGGCCGGGCAGCAGCTAGTTTATAATATTAGGTAGCAACTCCCGATTTAGGTGCATCACTAGCTTGCTCTTTTTTTATAGACTTAGAACTACCAATGAGCCGAAGTTCGTTTTTTCATAAGTAAATAGAAAATGGCTTACGATTTGCGTCAACTTACTTTTCCGCTAGATTTATTCCTGAAGAAAGCAGAATAAATATTTAAAAAAAATTTAAAAAATTGAATCTCGCGCCTACCCGTGACGAACCACCTTAATAGTAAAAACTTTTTTTTCATATATACGTGCATATACATATATACATAGCCGGAATTCTCGTAACAAAAATCTGTTCGTAATAAATAACTCATTTTGGCTTTTCCGGTTTATAAAATGGGCTGTGTGAACCTGGCGACTGAGATATGTTTTTGATCTCATTCGATTGTACCGAGCTTGTACCCGATTTTACCGGCAAAATTTTCGTTTGTACTCTAATGGGGTAAAAGTTATGGGGAGGGAGGTTTTTTCGATAGTCGATTTTGACCTACGTAAAATGAGTAATTTGATTTCAATTATTTTCTGTCGGCCAAAGGTACAGATTTTGTTCCAACTTCAATTTCAAGTTGGAACAAAATTTGACCAACGTACTAAACTTATTTAAACACGTTGTAGGAGGAAACAAACGAAACGGATATGAACTTGAAACTTTGTTCAGAAATTACCATGTTTTGTAAATACACAAAGTTTTGTAAGAAAATCCAATAAAAAGCGCTTACAAGCTACATAAAAGGTTAACCTTAAATTAAGTAAAAAGTGTTCAGTCAGACCTGAAAAATATAAAAAGGAAAAATCTAAAATTTTAACTTAAAACTACAAATTTACAAAAAAGCCGATTTTCGGAAATCGATCTAGAAGAATCCAACAGTAATTATCGAGTTGGTGTTTAAACCTAGAGGCCTATGTTCAACTGTGGTAACTGTAGTGTGGTCAACTTTGATGATGAAGATAATGAAAACAATCGAAAATCCTCCCGTGGTGATGAAAATTATCCAAAACTCTACGAAAAACGACTCATAAAGAAAATTGTATGCCATAATCGTGCTAATGAACGACACAATAAAACGTAATAGCAAACCTAACTAAAGCAATAATTATTAAGACCACGTCGGTCGTTATTTGACCTAGTAATATAATAATGCTTTTATTCAAAGGCAGTGTATTTTGCGGGTTCAGATTAAAACTGAGCTCTGTGTTTGCTTTTTGTATGGAACACGTTCCATTTTTGTATGGAATTTGGTAACCGCGTTACCAAATTCCATAACATTAACTTTATGGAATTTGGTAACATTTGGGTTTTTGCGCCTCGGAACAACGTAAATCCCATACAAAGATGGAGCGTTCCGATAACGAAGTGACGTCTCGAATTGTCGATGTTATCGAGTGACCAAAGTCTCTCAAGGCCTATTATAATTCTCCAAAATACGCAATTTTTTTTTATTTAGTTTTGTTGTGCAAATAGGAACTCTAATTTGATGTGTTAGAGTACTCTAATCGGCCGAAACGAAACACGAGATTTCATGTCGTAGAAAACATTATGCCACATGGTTTCGAAAACGCCAAGGGAACCAAAATAATCTTACACTGTCATATGCTGCATAACCAGGATGTTATTCTCCTCAACCTCTTCTCCATCTATACTGGTAACACCCACTGCTGAGTATAGACCTCTTCCTTATCCCGCCTCCTCTGGCGTTTTTGTGCTTGTCGGATCCACAGCTTCTCCATACCACAGAATAAATTAATAGTATTTACATTACTACCGAATACCACAGATTATCTAATAGTACACTAGTACCAATTTCCATAGAATAAAATACGATAATTTTTATACCACACTAGCTGCTGGCTGCAGCTTCGCGCTACGCGTTTTTTAAGTAGACTATGTCTGTCTCTAGGATACCATTTACCTTTCAAATTTCATTAAGATCCGTTCAGCCGTTTATGCGTGAAAAGGTAAAAGACAAACGGAGTTACTTTCGAATTTTTATAGTTGAAATGGAATGTGACACAATACGGTTGAGGAGAAATACGAATGAGAAAAAAAATAGCCATTGAGTGACCAATTAGAAAACTTTTTTGGAGTGACGAATTGTTGCCTAAATCCTGACGAAAATCTCAAAGTAAAACTGAGATTTTCGTCGGCTTGAATAACGATTAAGCTGAGTACGACCGGTTAACACACTGCCTGACAAAATGTCGGGAAAGAAATAAACAAACATGATTATAAAAAACATGAATAATTTTTATTAAAATATTGTTGGTTCATTTTATTTCCTTCACCTCCCTCGATGCTCTCGAATCGTATAATGTGCATTCAGCATAATATAATTTGCAATTAGATATTTAAACGCGATAATAGCCTTTGAGTTAATTTAAACGTTTGGCTGACCAAATTACTTAGAAACGAAATTCCAGGTATAGTAAACCTATTGTTAATTCGAACAAAGAGAAAACCATAATATTGTGAAACGGTAGACAGGTATTTATATAAGGTTACCCATATTTCCTATTAAGTACATAGGCAACGTTAGGAATGCAACATGTGATACAATGTTCCTTATATAAACATGACTGTAATATGTATGTATTTTTATAACAAAAATTTAGTAAATAAATGCTCTTTCTTTGACCTGAAGATTTGTTTTCACTTCCTAAAGCCGCTGTCCTACCGCATGTTGACCACGCTGTGCACGCTGTTTATGGTAGTGGGCCATCGTGTGGTCACAGCGTGCAGAGCGTGCACAGCGTCCGCTTAAAAATTATTTACGTAATCGGAATCAAAAAATTCATAGCTCATTCGTTTTCAACCGTTACAATAAAACTACCTATAGGTTGGTAGTTAAAAGACATTTGTTTTTTTTTTTTCGCACGTGTTATTGATTAAACATTTTTGATTATGTTCACTTCAATCGTTCTTAAGCTAGAGCTAAGTGGTGCAAAAGTTATTTCTACCTTTTTACAGAAAAAAAACTGATAGGTAGCGTTCTTTTTGGATACTACCATCTACTTTTGTCATCATCATTATCATCAGCCCATACACGTCCACTGCTGGACATAGGCCTCCCCCGTACGACGGCACACATAGCGGTCCTGAGCCGCCTCAATCCATCGACTCCCTGCGACCGCCACGATGTCGTCGGTCCATCGAGTGGATGGTCTCCCATGTAGGGGGGGATTTGCCATAATCACCACGCTTGGCAGGCGGATTGGTGATCGCAGTGTTGGTGTTTAAAAATACCCAGACGGAAGCTGCTGCCCTTCCTCTGGTAGGTTCCCTTAGTCGGCTCTTACGACATCCACGGGTTGAGTTGGAGGGGTCGATATTCTATTCCGCGGCCCCACGGCCACTTTTGTACTTTATATTTATTAATGCTGTCAGACATTGTCAAAGATTAGTGTCTGTACACTAGCCATCGATGTGGAATATTTGTAAACAAAACACCCATACCTTAAATTCACTCTGTGGGGTCATAAGCAGTTTATATTATTTGTCGATTTGAGATCATTCCTTCAATAAATATTGTAAACAATTATATCTGAAACTCGACGCCAATCACTGAGTTTTAGTTTTTTGTGTTGTGGTTTATTAACAAACCACATCGAGTTTGAATAGTGTTTATGTGACTAATATTAAAACCATTTAATTGTGACTATAAGTCACAATTAAATGGTTTTAATGTGACTGTCACACCTGCTGAGCTTTCAGTAAACCCAATCACGAAATCAAACCTTTCGAAAATCCACAAGGGAGTCAGATCGACCTACCACATAGAATCTGAAATGAATTTGTGCACAATCTAGACCGGATAAAACGTTTTGACTTTGATTTGACAAGCTACGAAATCCCTGTTGGTTCCGGGAGTATTCATGTCGAATTTCAATCCTAATTCTCGAATGCTACTCGTCAGAAACAGTTGGGGATAGGGCTAACAGAAAATACGATTCGGTAGATATCGAAATTATAGCTGAAACGGCAACTACTTAGACAATTATTTTATAAAAATCGCAGATGGTGGCAAAAAACTGACAGACTAATGAAGTGGACTATGGAAGTCATAAAATCACATGCATATTAAAAATGCGGAAGTTTGGATGGATGTGTAGAACTAATACGCGGAAAGCCGCGGGCAGAAACAAGTACCTAAAGAATAAACAAAAATGACGTAGGGTATAAATAAATACAATCTTAGACAGTTGAACTCGTTGTATTGTTGTAATACACGTTGTGTTTTTGAATGAATGAATGAATGAATGAATGATCACTTTATTGTACATACTAGAAAATAAATACATTAATTAAAGATCTTATATCTAAACAAAAATGACTAGTACAAAAGGCGGCCTTATCGCTGAGAGCGATTTCTTCCAGGCAACCCTGGGATGGAGAAGAAGAAATAAGAAAAATTGGGTTGATAGTGCACAGACAGTACCTAAATAAACAGTTGTAAACAGTTAATAAACAGTTTTGTTCATGTTTCTTTTATATTTATGGATAACTAGCTGTACCCGCGGCTTCGCGCCCATTGTATTAGTTATTTGCTACATTTTTCTGGAACTATTTTTTTTTATAATTTATGTCCTATTCCGGATACAGACAAATCCAACAAACCAAAAATCATTTAAATCGATTCAGCCTTTCTCGGGTTATAAGTAGTGTAACTAACACGACTTTGTTTTATATAGATAGATAGATTGTGTTTTTATCTGTGGAAATTGCTTAGCATATTTTTTATTCCAAAGCTTTTTGTTTTTCTTGTATAAATAAATACAATTGAGACCGCAAAATGGTCAACACTCATCGGGTACCATGTCAGAAACTATCCTGTCACAGCGCTAGTGTTCCATGCTAGTACCTCGTTGCAATTACATCTAAAATACAAAAAAAGTATTTTTACTACACTCGGCATAGATTTTCTGAAATTCACAACACAAAATAACTAAACCTAGCCTTTTACCGGTCCACAGCACACCTGCCTGATATTCAAATCGTCACATTTACATGAGAAACGATACTCAAACGCATGTAATTGCGCTGATGACGTGTGTGCATGAGTGCACCACGTACCAGGGAATTAGTGTACTACGTATTTTGGCAGAGTTCCATTGTAGGTAGACGGTTATGGTTGCATGCATGTTTTGAAAAGCTTTAACGAATGTAGTGAACCTCTCCACTGGTTTGCTGGAAGAAAACAGTTTTTCAGGGTTGAGCTCGCCTACGAGTATGTACATATTCTAATATGGGTCCTTAATTTGGATTAAGTATGTGCCTGAAATAAACGATTTTTATTTATTTTCATTATTATGATCTACTGTCGACACACTTGCGCCTTCCCATCTTTCAAGGACATCCGTGAGGGCTGGTTCGGCGGCAGATTTGGCCGCAAATATGCAGGTCTCGACAGAGCCTACGCATTTCCTCCCCTTGGAGTCGAGACCCTAGGTCCGTGTGGTACCGAGGCTCTCCGGGTTTTCAAAAAATAATCTGAGCGCCTGGTCGAAGCGACGCGTGACCCGAGAGCTGGTGAGTATCTGGCGCAGCGCATTAGCATTGCCATACAGCGGGGCAATGCAGCCAGCGTCTTGGGGACGCTTCCGACTGGTATTGATATGGACCAGTTGAGCTATCTGTAGATTGTTTGCAACAGTCTGCAGTTAGCTTAATTGTAAATACTAGTTTAATTTCTTTATATTATTTGTTATTGTTATTTCTTTGTCAATAAAACTGATCTACTTAGATAAGT
Source organism: Eupithecia insigniata (assembly GCA_947859395.1). Lineage (NCBI taxonomy): Eukaryota > Metazoa > Arthropoda > Insecta > Lepidoptera > Geometridae > Eupithecia > Eupithecia insigniata. The sequence goes on from OX402000.1 coordinate 2,353,481, forward strand.
TGATGCAATGTTTTACTGTTTAGGTACAATAAAGAATAATTACAAGAATTACAAAGGATTTTTTTTTGTAATTATGTTGGGGTGATTGTGATTTGTATTCAATACCTACACGATTGTTTCAGATAAAATCTTACTCATTCTTTTCCTAAAATTAAAAACTAATGTTGGTTTCATTTTATTAAGCTCTTGTAGTTTTACTTAATATGGGACAATGAAAATACATACAGGGTTATATAAGAATGCTGGCATCCTGAATGCCCAATATTCTACTTAAGAAAAATAAACTGTAACATTTACTCTTCGGGTTATCAAAAAAATATTTGAGCGCCTGGTCGACGCGTGACCTGAGAGCTGGTGAGTATCTGGCGCAGCGCATTAGCATTGCCATACAGCGAGGCAATGCAGCCAGCATCTTGGGGATGCTTCCGACTGGTATTGATATGGACCTACTGAATTGTTTCAATTGTAAATACTAGTTCTAATTTGTTTCTATTATTTGATTATAATTTTCTTTGTTAATAAAGAGTAACATTTATAAAAGTTAAAAATTTTGACGAACTAAAATTCAAACTTCATTAACCAAAAACGTATCATCGACACACAAACGCAGTAAATAAACGGACAATATTCATGCAATATTGAACTGTTGCATAATTCATTGGATTCTGGTATATTGTTCACAAATTAACAATATCAATGTTACGCTCCAACTAATGAGACCCGATTGCCGATGTGAGTAAGCTATGATTTTGCAATTTATATCATCAAATGAGTTTCGAGTTATTTTGATCATTACACGTTGTATAAAGAAATAAAGGGTGCAGTTCCGAAAAGCCTATTTGCCGGATCGACTGGAAATTTGGTACACGTAGGTACATTTTTTGACCTCCTGAACACAAATTGGCGATTTTTTAAATTTATTGATATATACAATTACAATAATATAATATAAATAAATTAGAACTAGTATTTACAATTTCTCAAATTTAATCTTCGAAGACAAAACTAAAAAAAAATTGTGCGGTTTTTCTAGGATTTTTCAATAACTACAGATCAGAGACAAAAATATGTTATACAAAAGTTGTACAAAATATTATACTTATTGTATGTATTTTATAATTTTTGCTGCAATCAGTTTTTGTTTGTTTTTTTTTTTTTCCTATTTTCGTTTTCATATATGCACTCAGGAGGTCAAAAAACGTACGTATACCAAATTTTAAGTCGATATGGCCTATGGACTTTTCGGAACTTTATTCGAAATTAAACTCTTTCAATAATAAATAATGATGCTAGTCGTTACAAATAACATTGGAATATGCTCTGGGTACTCATCTACTTCCTGTTCACAAAAAAAACAATGTTTATTTTTTCAGTTCAAATGCTGGCTTCAAATACTTACAACACGTTATGACAGAGTAAGTTTTCTAGGCTTATAAGGAATAATGGATGGCCTGGCGTATTTCTAACATTTTTTCAAAGTAGATTGATTGATCACAGGCACCTAAAACTTCCAAGTTGTCTGTCCCCGACAATGTTTTGCATAGTTTCATTTCGTTTTTCTTAGCAAGATAGTGTCATTGCCCTATAGAATAATAATATTAGTCAGTATTTTCAACTACTGTATTATTATAGGAACTGCTGACAGTAAAATTACCGACTAAACTTGTTCAAATGACCCTGTATTGCAGCAACTCAGAAGCTTAGTAGAGCTTGTTTCGTGTTCACGACCCAAAAAGAAAAGCATAAAGGATTCTAATGCAAATCTTACACCCATAATCACCGGAAACATGGAATAAATTGTGGTTACTACAGTACACTACGGTACAGTTGCTATCACTCGGATGTCAACAGCGTATAATAGCTTGCACAATAATAGCACGCATAATACTGTGAGGTTAAATAATCAGCAATAATCTAGTAGAGCGAAAAATTTTAAGGCGTAGACTCTATTTTTGCAATTAACACGTTCAGCACCACGTGTATATGTCATTATTACCTATACACCCTAGTGCAACTCTCACAGCCCAACTGGTTATACATCTGGAGTAGTAAAAAAACCGGCTAAGAGACTAGGAAAAAAAATAAAACACATCACATAGTAATTTAGGACCAGGAGAAGTCATTCATGCAAAAAAATGCGATTTCCACAACATTTGCTTCAGAGGCGCTGAATGTGTGTGAATGCGTCGAATGAAGTTGTGAAATATAATGTTTACATTATATTTCAGAACTTCATTCGACGCGATTTCTTTCTTCTTCTGTCAGGATGCATTGTTTATGTTCCTGATCTTCCCAAAATTGTAATTTTTAGCAAGGGTTTGGGAACTTAAGGGAGCGTTATTATTACTATCGCGTCGAATGAATCTGTTCGTAATAATTATGGTCGAACGTCACGTACAGGGTAAGTTCCTTTGATCATTAATAATTATTGGTTCTTACAAAATTATTCCCACTGTGTTTGTGTGTACTCGTAAAGTAGGTAGACCAATCAATTGTTTCTACTTAGATCAATCTGATTCAGCACCTTTCTGGTGTTTGATTTTTTATGATTTCAATAAACGCGAAAATCAAAGGCATTTTAATTTTTTAATATTGTTTTTCTTAAGGAAGTAACAAGTTATTTCTGCGGGTGACTGTACCTACAACATATGTACGTTGTGGTGAAACGACAAAACTCAGTCATTTGAAACGAGTCCAAAACCCAGGTTTTAATAGCAGGTTGTGTTGAAATGCACCCATTTTGAGGTGCTATTGGCAATAGATAGAATACAGCAAACATAACACGTTAACTGTCCATGCACTACTTATACATTGTGACGTTAGCCATGACGTTTGTGCACTACATGTAGGGCATGCCTCCATTGAATATAGGGCACGAAAATCAAGCTATGACATCCATGCACTACATGGACATACTGAAATTCAGCTTTTTTTCATGTCTTACGGGTACCCCATGACATGACATATTATACCTAGTCTTGGGTTATACTAGGCAAAATCCGATACCTGTGACTTACGCTACTGTGACTTCAAAATACCTGTGACAAAATACTAGCTAGTATTTCTACCAATCACGTACCTACAACCGATGAACGACGAACTTGATTAACCGAATAAATTTAAATGGTATTTTCTTCAACAATTTTCTTACATTGCGGTATATTTCGATATATTACGGTGTATCTCATTCTGATTTAGTGATATTATCAAAGAGAGAATATAGAAGCGATATTATCTAGCTGAAGCGATTTATTGCATAGGTAACTAATAAAATAACAACGATTTAATATCGTGCACTCGTGACACTGGTACTGCCTATGTAATAGTCATAGATACATACATATATTTATGTAGTTTCCGTCACTGAAATACCGCCAATTTTCTATATCTGTGACTTTTATGAGTGACGATAAATACGCATCAAGCCTTATTATACCAGGCAAATCAAATGTTACTTACACAGTTTTAGTCAAATATTGTATATGCGAAATGAGAATGGATGTACCGTGCCAATCAGCTGGGACAGTTAACGTGTTAAAAACTACACTTTTAACGTGTGAAACTTTCAGATCATTCGTTGTTACGATTCAAATTAATTACTTAAAAAATTTTTTAGTGTTTTAGGTAAAATATTGCGCGTTACTCCTAGTAATTCCTTAGACCTTAGTCATTAATTTTAACTCACTCCTGAAAAAGTTCAAAAAGTTTTATCATATTGCCGAATGTTTTTACTTAAAGCTGTTGTAGTTAGCATGTGTAGATGTTTCACATGCTATTTTTAGAAAAATCTTCACTTACAAATGTAAACTACCTTAAAATTTTGTATACATATAGACAAAACAAGGCATTTTATCTCACTTCAATCAATTTTTAGTACCATTTGATCTCAACAATAAGCTTAATCCATTATACATCCAGTTAAGTTCAAAATAACAGCCAAAAGACTCCTAAACCACATTTGAACGTTCGAAGAGATCACTTAGGCGGCGGAATACAGGAGTGGTGCCATAGGGCTGCCTGTTTTGTATCCGGCAATCATCCGGCCACATACTAGACAACTACTTTTATAACACTAAAGAGTATATGGACTATTGCGACAAGAATCATTAAAGGTTTTGATATATGTATAATATTTTGAAATTGTTAATAATAAAAATCTCAATTATAACTTTATGCATGTGGATGTTAAAATTAACATTTAATGATATATGTACATCAAAGCTCATATTATTATAATAGAACATAATTAAATCTAGAGATACCGACCCCGCCGTGGGGTCGCGGCGTACGAATATCGACCCCTCCAACTCAACCCGTGGATTTCGTAAAAGCCGACTAAGGGAACCTACCAGAGGAAGGGCAGCAGCTTCCATCTGAGTATTTTTAAATACCAACACTGCGATCACCAATCCGCCTGCCAAGCGTGGTGATTATGGCAAATCCCCCCCTACATGGGAGACCATCCACTCAATGGACCGACGACATCGTAGCGGTCGCAGGGAGTCGATGGATGGAGGCGGCTCAGGACCGCTATTTGTGGCGTCGTACGGGGGAGGCCTATGTCCAGCAGTGGACGTGTATGGGCTGATGATGATGATGATGATACCGACTCATACGCCCCTAGGGTAAGATACAGAGAAACTATATTTTATAATAAGACCATAAATTGTATACCTGATATATGATACATGTAAGTGTATATTAATAAATGATTCTGATAGGTAAAAATGGTTTCAATCATGTAATATAATGTAAACATAAATAAATAAACTAAACTTATTATCCAAAATGTCTCTATCTAATAGGAAGACTTGAAGTGAGCAATGGAGAAGGACCTTCTATACTGCATCCTTCCATCTACATCTGGCTATCGAATGCCTGGGTAGAGCATGGTACTCTTTATCTCAGGGTTGTGGGTTCGAGCTCCACGTTGGGCAGTTTACTTTTTGTATTTGATTCTGCTACTAAACATATTTTTTGACCTTGCCCAACCAACGCTCCAAAAAATCCCAAATCTGATACTTCCCCATTCTTAGCTCTTGACCAAGTCAGCGTAATTCATTTTGTTTTGCTAATGATGGTAGGCTCGGCCACTAGTTTAAATCTATATCTTCAGATATACGTAAATAGACATTTTGCATGATTCACATAATCATTACAGTGACCCTTTTTAAAAGAGAAAGTCATACAAATACCAGTTCATCTCATCTGATGGTAAGACATCAAAAGAAGGTCACCATACCTTTTGAGCTAATAGAAAGTTTTTCTTCGGGTTGTTATTTTCCGGCTTTTCTAATAACCCCTCCCCACTAGCCCAGCACTAGACAATTCTTTTGAATTAAAGATATGGCTCACGTCTTGCGTTCAATGGGGATCCCCTAGCGGAGTATAATTGGAGATGTGAAAGAACATTGTAATTCAGATAAAATGATTTAAATCCTCTTCTTCGCGGAGAATGGAACTTTAATAGGTTTTACTTTGCACTTTAGTCTTGAAACCCGGGTTTTTAGTTGCTATTGTATTCTTGCTCTCTGGCGGAAAGTTATATTAGAACTAAAGTATCTTTCTGCGGGGTTTTTACAAGACGATAAAAGGTAGGGTAAAGTGAGTAGAAGGGCCACTTTGAATTCTTAAAACTTGCGTAGTTAAAAGTGGTCGATCTGGATAAATCTGGGTTGGCGTTTTACGGATGTGGTAATATCAACGTTCAGTTGGCATTTTCCGTTTATGGTACTGTCCGTCGAAAGGTTTGATAATAGCTGCTGCCCGCGCCTTCGCCTGCGTTTTACCGGGATAAAAATAGCCTATAAGTTATTCCAGGTCCCAAACTATACCCCTACCAAATTTCAACCCATTCCGTTCAGTTCAGTAGTTTTTGCGTGAAAGTGGAACAAATATCCATACACCCATCCTTACAAACTTTGATATTTATAATATTATAATAGAAGGACTTACTTCAAACTTTTTAGAAACAGATTTCATTAACTTATAATCGAATAACCGACGCATGAACATAAGGATACTCAAGGAGAACAAAAACCTGTTTCAGATGTATAAACCCGATAACGTCAAAAGATTCCAAAATCTGAACTTCCAATATTACTTTGGTGCGGAAATCCCCAAGAGGCTCAGAAAACTGATGACGCAATACCCCCCTACCTGTCTTTACCCTGCATTTTGTAACGGAATCGAACTCATAGCTTTACGTAAATATCTGATGCCATGGGCGGCGTGAGTCAAGTGCACTGAATCATTTCCAAACGGTCACAGCCTAGGGAAGAATAGCTGGGTGACTACTATATTTTTCAGAAGTTGGGTAGGTATCTAATTTACCAGTTTTTTTTAATAATTGGAAATCTAATTGGGGGGCTAGAAAAAGAAATCAATATTTTTTTGTGCTAACATTTCAAATAAATAATTTTCTATTCCAGTCTACTTACGGACAGACAAAATAATAATGATTGAACAATAGTCGTTCATTCATTCCAATTTTAGCAGTTAGAAAATGTATCAGTCCGCAAAAAAAAAAAAATCTATATACAGGCAAAATAGTTCTAAATTTTACAAAAAAAAAATTGTACCTACTTCGAAACCGACGACTTTCTTTAGAATAGTAAATTATGCGCGGGACTGTGAATCAAATTGAGCTTAATCGTCGTCTACGGTTCAGTGTTCGGTGCCCCAATTACAGTTGTACCAGCTGTTTCTGAGCTGTGACGTGATGTGACTGAGACTTGGCTACGTGTGCTATCTTTAATTCAACAGCTCAGCGAGGAAATCCACTCCGCGAGGTTGGTCTAAGGCGATAGCGTGGTTGTTACTTCGTTCCGGATGCGACTACAAAGTGGATTTTAAATAGGTTATTTGGGATGATTAAATGTGACTCGGAGTCACATTTAATCATCCCAAATAACCTATTTAAAATCCATTTGAGAATATTGACTTTTCCAGCCCAATTTTATTTACACAAAATGATGATTTTTTTCACTTACAATAATTGCAAAATAATAATAATGTCACTATTATACTGAGTGACATAATAATTATCTAAGCTAACTTGGTAGGTAAGGTACTTTATTCTACTTTCGTAAAAGTTATTGGTGGGTAGGTAAAATACATACACAGGTACTTAGCAACATATTTTTATCGACCTGTGCTTTTGCATAATTATGAAAAATCTGTAGCACAGGTCACCAGTGTACCCATTCCACGGGAGTAAGTAATGTAATAAGTATATCTAAAATATAATTAAAAATAATCATAATAAAAAAGTAAATAACGTAGCAAAGTGTATAAGGTTTAACAAGGGCAGAAAATAGTGATAATAGTGAGCCGTTTGAAAGAAGGGAGTTGATTATGCAGTACCACATTTTGATGGAATTGAAAGGAAGAAAATGAATAAATTTTACACAAGATCATCTAGCTAGGCCAAAACTAAATCGAGCTTGTTTTATGGTTATGAGTACTGAGTAGGTACCATAAGGACTAAGATGATGTTTTCAATAATCGCATAAATTGTAAAAAGGAAATAATCGTTGCTGCGTCGTCATTATGTTCACAAGATAATGTAATTTAATTTTTTTACATTTTCAGCAATTCTATATTAATGTATGCGGGTTAGCTACGAACTTAGTTTGTGTTGGAAGAACAACAACAAAAAATCAGGAATTTTGTGTTTCTCATTTGTCTCGTCTTATAGGTGTAGGTATTTCTCGCTCCCCCTCACATCTTGTTCATTGTTGATAGATTATTTTCTGTCTTCAACTGTATTTCAATATTTTTCACGCGAAACGAATTGGGATGAGAGAGGCGTGGACTAGAATCGTAATTCTTCCTTTTATTCGGACAATTCGAAAAACAGGTTCAATAATTCACGTTCAGAAACGTTTTGTGCAAAGTTTTTTCTGTTTTATGGAAAGTGAACTGTTACATGCAGAATATTATTTCCTGAATACGCAATGGACATTAGCATCTATCACCTATTTTTTATAGTACCCTATGATAGTTTTATCCCAAATCTTTGTTAGTTTTTTAGCACCCATGTGATATTGAAGTTGTTATCTACTATAACTTACTTTCGTTTATTTGCATTTTTTTTTGTATATATAAGTGTTGTTTACATTTTGTTTTTCAGCATCTGTTCAAATGCGATAGTGTATTATAATTTTAAACATATAAAAACTTAATTTTATTCAATAATTAGGTACAATGAAAAACAAAGTTGACACCGACTAAAATAGACAAATTTTGAACAAACCCGTGTCATTTTCTGTTCCTGAAACTGACAGACAGTGTTATACGAATATAAAGTATTTGCGCAATATCTACAATCAGTTGATTTAAGAATTTTATCAATATTTAAAAAAATCTTTACTTTCAATGGTGAGGTGATCCAAAATACCTAGTCTATTTAGTTAGCCACATCAATCACCTGATTAGCAAAGCCGTCACTGACAGTTTTGTTGGACAAAATGTGCCATTTGTGAGTCAGGCTCGCGTGAGTCCCGTGAGTCATTATTGTACTGTAGTCACGTAAAAAGCAGGTTACCTGCTTGCAATCTACGCCGATTTATCTATATCTAACCTAGAATAGAGAGTGCACCAGTGTTTTTAAACATACTTGAGCAATATATTACTATTTCCAATGCTAAGATTGATTCCGACGACACTGTGGCCGAAATTCAGTTAAATGGATATCATCTTATGAATAAATGAATGAATGAATATAGACCTTCATTTCATCATAATCTGACCTGATGGTAAGAGACGATGTGCACGGCGTTGTGATCTAAACTAAACTATTTGTTTCCAGCGATGAGGGCCACAAGAGGGGTCCATTTTGCGTTGTTTTAGCAAAACCAATGCATAATGGACCAAATAGAGTCCAAATGCGGATAGTGGAGAACCTACTTACACCTAAAGTTTATCCTCAGCTTTGGGATAAAAGTGTAAATAAAAATACGACAAGACGTGACGTTGTGTAAGTAGGTGTAAGTATGTAGAAGCATTGATAACAAGGTCTACGCAACATGTAGGTTGAAACAAGATAATTAATTCATCATTTCAAATTTTACGATTCCCGAAGTACTCAATGAAGAGGTTAAATCTGCTATGTACTAGAGGAAGTTGAAATTATCAAGGTAACTTTTGTAGAATACGGTAGAGTCGGAGAAAGAAGACTTGAGTGGTCTTTATGAGTCTAATGGAGGAAAGATTCGAAAGGAACAAGTAGGTGCCCATGACGCCATCTGACGGGGTGCCCGCTTTTATAGTAAAAACAGCATTCTGTTCAACCAGGGACGTGTTGTGCACTTTGTAAATGAGTTTAGGCAAAACGCAACCACGCCTCGCGCGTCGCAGTGTAGTATTATGCAGAAGGACCAATTAATACTTCCAGGTTTTAGATCCAATCTTTAGTTAAACTTTGTACTATTCATTATGAATGTAAGCGGGTTAACTACGAATCTTGTTTGTGTTGGAAGAACACCAACGTTAGTCTAGTATCATGTTTGCTGAATTATCAGCTACTAGTGTTAGAATAAGTGATCTGAGTCTCTGATTGTGTTTATTCAAGTTCGTGTTCGCAATCAGTCGGGTCGTACCCGCGCATTCAGCCTAGACATATCGATGGGTAGTTATTTCATGTTTCATAAATCTTGTAGAACTATTGAGACTTTTATTAGGTTTATATTGCTGCACTCTTTGGGAAAAAATGCTTTATTATGACTATAAAAGTGTTTAATAAAATACACAGAGATTTAAGAGAATTGCCAATTAATAAAACGACAAAACTCCGTATGTGGCTCATAGAGAAATGTTTTTATGAAATCATATTTTATTATTCAATAAATTTCCTAGTTATTTAATTTAAATATTGTATATCCGTAATTAACGGAAAAATTGTTTTTTCCACCTTATTTTTTAAGATCTTTTTTTACACATTTTCACACTAAACATTGTTATCGTTTCTGTGTTATTTTTGTTTCAGTTGTCCCTTTGACGCGTTTTTTGGCATAACTCTCCAATAATGAGATGAACTAAGTCAGTAACAGGCTCTTGAGAAGTTGTGAAATTCAAATGGCAGGAGAAGACACATTGCTTGCAGAACTATCGGCTGCTGGATCTAGAAGCCTCTCGAGTGGTGGTTACGTACTGGCGGCGCTGAGTTAGACCAGCCATTGTATCAATATTTTTGTTTTTGTCAAGGAGAAAACGTCTTTTGACTATATACTTATTAGGTCCTTACTACACTACCCTTTCTACATAATTTGAATTTCTGAATAACTATACCACTTTTATGTTCTCTCCATGTTTTACGGGACAAATAATAATCAATTTAAAACAAACTTTTATAAAACCACTGAGATTCTCCATACCAAAAAGAAAGAATAATAACAATTGGAGGATATATCAAGAAACAAACATTCATAAAAAATTATACAGCCGAATTAAAAACACCTCGTTATTAAATTATCAAACGAACTTACAAAGTGAAGTTCGATCTTGATTGTCCTGTCTTCGAGTGGAATGCAGCGTAGCAGTGCCTACTTATTTAAGAATTTCAAATCACGAAGCTGAAGACAGGACAATTTGAAGTCAGTTGTAAAATAAAAATTAAATTAAATAAAGCCCTACTCCACTGTACCATGGACGTGAGCAAGCGTGTCATTAGCAATATTGCGATGAAGTTAATACGGCAGCGTTTGTTGGGAATTAATTACGCGTATTTAGATTGAGTGTTCGTGTTGAGCTTAGTCAGAGGGTGGTGAATGTAGTCAAAGGGTGGATGGGAATTGTTGGAAGCGACTTTTGTGAGTAATGTTTGAACTAGGTGACTCACAGGTAACTGAAATTTTAGGTTTATTCAACCTTTACTTAATAAGGGATGAGGGAGACCGAAGAAAATATAGAAAGGCGTAAGCACAGAGATGACAGCTGAGAGGAGAGTGGAAGAAAAATACATGTTGTGCTTCTAGAAAAATACATGTTCTCTTAATAAGTAAGTGAAATGGCAAATAAATATTTTTATAACTTTTTTTTTGGTATTTTTTTTTTTTTTTTTTTTGCTGATCCCACTTAGTGTGGGCTATTAGTGAGCGTTGAATCAACGAACCGTTTTTTAAACAGTTTTTTTACAGTTAACAAGTTAACCGTTTACTTTTACAGCAAAACTAGTGATTCTATCAACTGGTTAATTCATTCAACGACATACGCAAACGAAACATATGGATATATTACTAAATTCAGTTGGCGAGTTAGTTTTACAACGTTAAACGCATAGTTCCTTCTACTAGGTACAGTGTACGTTTCTACGAACCAAAACAGTTAAAGTGAACTGATTTTTAAACTAATTGACCGTTTATAGATAACTGTTTCGTTTCGCTAACACAAAAACAGTCAACGACCCACTACTAGTGTGGGATAAGGGCAGGAAGAAGATGATTCAACCTTTTCCTATGAGTAAGATAGTTTTCATCGAGCTGAATACTGGGCGCTATAGTGCATAATAAGATAGGTCTATCCTATCCTACTAATTTTATAAATGTCAAAGTTTGTATGGATGGATGTATGCATATTTGTTGCTCTTTCACGCAAAAACTACTGAATTGATTAGGCTGAAATTTGGTATGGGTATATAGGCTGTTTTTTATCTCGATAAAACGCGGGTGAAGGCGTGGGCAACAGCTAGTAGTTCATAAGTAGACTAATATAATTAGTATTATTAGTACAAGCTGATAATGATGATAGTTTTAATTTAACAGAAACCGCTTTGTCTGTGAAATATAAGAGTTTCAGGGTTTTTCAGCCATTGATTTTGTGTAGAATGGTTTTGAAAATAACAAAAATCTGGGCGTTACCTTTTTATTCAAATCTAGATCCCTATTCTAATTCTTATCCCATGAAATTCTTGGAGATAGATGATTATATATTTTTCCGAAATAGAGAAACAACTCCATTATATTTTCAGTTTCATTTGCCTCCACCTAAATCGTATCCTAAATCCGAATCAGAATCGTTTGATTCTGATTATTTATTTATTAAGGAACAACAAACGACTACATTAAACTTATTATACATTTATGTTAGTTCTTTACTGTGTAAAGATGAGATATATTAACAATGTAGCCCACAGCGCTATCCACATATACGTTATATACATAGAGAATAAAAAGAAAAACATGCAACTAGAAGGCCCAACTAAAACATGAAGTAGATTAGGGTAGCTAGCCGATAACTGGGCTCCTCTTAAACAACTAAGTTGAGAGAACAAACTAGAATTGCTATAGATTATATTATTCTAATCTCAAAATTAGTTATTATTTGTAATAAAAGTAATAATGACAAAATATGATGTAGAAATACCTAGTAAGGAATTATGTTGTACTTAAATTTGCTTGACAAAGTAGACTGTATATCAACTTTTTAAATTTATACAAATTGCAAAAAAATATGTCTATGTTTACGAAGTAATTATTATAGGACTCAACCATACGACGAATAGGGGCACGTAGTCCCGAGTTTGTGCGGCAGGTAACAAGGGCAAACAAAGGACGCGAGCGAGTAGCTCGCGGGGTGCAGGTTCTCGGGACTGCGTAGCATAGCTTATTGACAAGATCCATGCAGTAAAATTTATTATTCACGATATTGTATAGGGTAACAGCTTCAAGATATATACGTCTGGACTCGAGAGTAAGGAGTTTAGAATCAACAAGTGAGTCAGCATAAGAGCTACGGGGACGACGACATCTGTAATTCATTGAACGCAGATATTTCCACTGAACTTTTTCAATTGCCACCACGTACTTATTATAAAATGGGTTCCATATTGGCACCGCGTATTCTAGTTGAGAGCGTACCAATGTTTTATATAGGTATAGAAAAGTCGATGGTTGCTTAAAGTCCACCGACGACCTCATAATAAAGCCATACATTTTAAAAGCATTAGTAGTTATAGATTCGATATATTGATTTAGATGAAGCTGACGGTCAAGTAACACACCAAGATCTTTTAGTTTGGTAACTCTATTCAATGGGGAATCGCAAAGGTTATATGAGAAATTTATGGTGTTGATATTTTTGGTAAAGCTGATGGAGTTACATTTGGGCAAGCTAAGGTGAAGTTTGTTGTTACTGCAGTATGTGGCAAGTCTGTTCAAATCTGTTTGAAATAAAACGCAGTCGTTCAGGTTACGTATCGGCATATAGGCTTTGAGATCGTTGGCGTATAATAAGAACTGACAGTGACGAAAGCATTGAGAGATGTCGTTTATAAAAAGTACAAAGAGAAGCGGTCCCAGTATAGAACCTTGGGGAACACCAGATTATAATATTCTATGAGATTTAAGACAGCAAAACTATAAAATTGTTAGGATTGCAATCGATGAACTGTTTTGCAAGAGTTAGCACCCTCTGCACCCTGCTCAGGCTTCTCCAAACAGAATTTCCCAATAAATTATAATTTCAAAGCAACATCTGAAATGGAAAGTTTGGACTGGACAGCTGGTATAACACTGGACTGATAGATAAGTTGGTACAAGTTGAAATTGTCCTAAGTAAATAAGGTAGTAAAAGGAGATCTGATCGACCTCTCTGATCCAATAGTACATAGTTTAAAAATAACAATGAGAAACAACATAACCCTAAGGTCATGAAGCTTGGCTCAATATTTCATTAGATAAAGGGATCTCATCCCGCCGGGATGAGATATTACCGCCAAAAAGTTCAAAGTCAAAAAGTTTCTTAAAATGTATGTTGTTCGTATCGTAGGTACTATTTTAATATGCTTATTGACAATTGAACTCAGACACTCGAGTTAAAATCGATCATTGTGGAGATCCTTAGGAGAGAACTATGTACAGCAGTGGACGTCGATTGGCTGATATAATGATGATGATGATGATGATTCGTGTTAAAAATAAACTACTCAAGTCAGAATCGGTTTATCCTTTCGGGAAATTCTACTTAAAAATCGTTTATTTTTCTAAATGTACCGATTTTTTATATCGTCATCCATACTGCAATGCTTGAATACGAGAGCTTTCAATCGGTGCGTCGATGAAAGTCAAAACTATATATTTTATAGTTATAAGTACATAATATTTATAAATATAGATGATTTATTATGTTGACAACACTATTTTATTAGGTAATATCAGTGAGAATAGATGTACGTATAATAGGTATTGTGAATACATACAAATAAAAACATGTTATTATATTCCTAAAAGATTTGTTTATTTGAGATGTTATTAAAATGAACAAGAATACAACTATAAAACCTATTTCATGACGGAGTTAGCAGTCTGATTGGGGATCATCCAAGAATTTCGTACATATAATTTAAAATCACACACGCAGGTTCTTACAATAGTAATTATACCAATTTTTTTTATAAAATATTCCATTCTGCGATTTTTTATTCACAATCAAATACAGATACCTCAATGAATCGCACTTGATCGGGACTCGTTTTATTTTTAGTGTCGTACCGAGACGTGCCTTGATTGGTAGTCCAAATTTCATTCCGTTCTATTCTTTTTAGTCCGTCCATTACGTAGCAGGTGAAAATGGTGTGTCAACGGGAATTTTAAAACGGACTAGTAAATGAGATTCCGTCAATTCTACGTGGTCAAAATATAATGAGTTCGGATTGGAGGGATTGCAATTTTTGAATGCTTTTGTTAAAGATAAGATAAAGATTAAAGATAAAAATGTTTATTTTGTCTTATGTAACATATCAATTACAATAATACATTTAACAAATTTAGTCTTAAGTTTGTTTACAGATGGTGTGTCAAAAAGACCTATTATGGGGCCTCGCTAAGGAGTTCCTCGCTTTCACTAAGTCGAAAGGGTCGAAACTTGTGTTATGGAGTGAGGGTTCCTGCTCTGGCTATCATAGGTATTTTAACCTACTGGTATACAAGATGTACTACGTTCTCTTAAATAACTTAAATAAATATATCTAACTTAAGACAAAAATAAAACTGCTGATTCGCCTAAAAAGGAAAAAGATTACTAGGTTGGTATTACGTGTAAAGGGATTAGTGGTATTTTAAGATAATCTTCGAAATAAGTCCTGTCTGATCATAGGTTAAGGATTTAAGGTAATCGTTAAGTTCTTGATTCGTTGTTCTTGTTCTTGAGACGATTGTATTTTTCATTTTGAAATGATTCTTCTGAGAATCTCATATGTACTCGTATATTCACTACGAGTAGGAAAATATTAAAAATGAGCCAAGCCAAGGCTTACCATGACAAGGCGAACATGTAGATACCGTACTAAACGATTACACTGTAGATCTTTACTTTTTAATAAACTGAAATTGTCATTCCCGTTACTGAGTACAAATGACTAAAAGCGCAGAGAATAATCTTTAATCCCGTAAGTAGTGCACCGCAAAGATCAAGTTAACGAGTCGTTCCACCATAATTCATCTCGCTTGGCCATTGTAAAAAATAACCAGACGCAGACTGTGTAGCAGTTGAGGGAAGTTAAAGTCAGATTCAGCAGAAGCTAACACGAAACTGTAATTTTTTTATTTTAATGCAGAATTTGAATATTACGAAAGATTATCCATCAATTGAAAAAAAATTGTACGTAAGTTCGTACAAAACAAATATTTTCTGAGCAAAAACCATTTATAGAGGGATAACTTCCAGTTTGTGTCGTTATATTAGGTTTTATTGGATTATGTTCACAATATCCGAAATAATGTTGAAATTTCAAACAACATCGAACTAAGCTTTGCCTTGATCCGATACGCAAATCTTCTCTACATTTTTATAGCGAGCCTCAATCCTACGTTTGAACACAATCTTAGAATTTTACAAAAGTATGATCTTGCGATAGGGTCCGGAATACGGAGATTCGTAGAAGAACCAAAGTTACCGACATAGCTCTCAGAATCAGCAGGCTGAAATGGCGATGGGCAGGCCATATAGCTCGTAGAACCGATAACCGCTGGGGAGTAAAGGTTCTCGAGTGGCGACCGCGATGATGATGATGATGATGATCTTGGGGCTAGATGATGCTCTGTGAATTGTCCAGCATAGTGGCACTGTCTTGTAATTAAACGCAAGACGATATGACAGAAGGCATTCAAAACTTACCGAAGAGAAATCGTAAAGTCTGAGAAGACGATGTGATCGATCGTGAGCTCATTTTACACAAATCTATTGGCAGGAAAGATCACATCGTCTCGCGTCGTCTTTTGTTTCTTGGAGAAAAAGTAGACCGACTTATACCGAGACAAAACAATGGATCTTTATCGTAATTTCTATGCAGTCATGATCATCATCAGCCCGTACACGTCCACTGCTGAACATAGGTCTCCCCCAAACGACGCCACGAATAGCGGTCCTGAGCCGCCTCTATCCAACGACTCCCTGCGACTTTCTATGCAGTATAGCATGTTTTTTCGTAGTACATACAAAACAAACAGAATGATAAGAATATGCCTTGTTGGTTGTAATTCCGACCGACCAATAATTAAGTTGAAAGATTAAGCATTTATTTGCTACTGCAACACACAATACAAAATAAATTCACTATTGTAATCAACTTGTTACCCAAATAAATGATCTGATTTGTATAAAAAGGTTGATGATGTAGCAACAAAAAATGTGGTTGTCCTACGGAAAGATAATTCTTTTATAGAAAAGTTTCATTCAACAAACATAATTTTCATTGGCGAATCTGCTCTCCGTTCCGTTAACATTGAGGTAACTTTATTTAGTTTTCGACTAGTTTCATAAGGTTTATCTTTATTTTCAGCTAGATTCATAAGACTTATCTTACAGGACGTCTATGAAGTGACACAGGTTGTTCCCGAGTATTGCTCACATTACCATAAGCCCAATTACTTAGCATTGCGAGCTGTGCCCGCCCAGAGTATAATTTACGGGGTCGTTGACTTTTCATAATACTAACATCTTTATACATTTTATGCAAACGGCTGGAAGGGGTGCGCTAGCTTTTTTCTAGCTTTATATCTACCCTTTTGGCGCGTGTGAAGAGCCCCCAGCATAGTGGAAAATACTTCAGTAGTTTTTTGCTTATATAAAAATTGGGGCTCTATCTATAAAGCTAATGTTTTTATACTATACTAGGTATTAAAACTTTTTTGTAGCTAATTTTTTCGAGCTACATGAATGGATTATAAAATGTTCCTCTTCGATTCAATAAAAGGGTACGAAACCCTGTCTACCGGTACAGATACTAACGCATTTTGAACAAATGCGTAAACCCAGCACATTTTCACGTAATTATATTAGCCTTTGTTTACGTCAAAATATTAATGTTCCAATTTCTCAAAGCACTCAAGAGTCGACCAATCGCCACCCGTAGCACGATAAATGAATTAATCATTTGATTACTGAACCAGTCGTTCAATTCAATTTAGGCTTGAGCGAAATGAAATTTCTGAAACATCCTTTTCTGCTGAAAATAAATTGATCTTCTATTGGCTTGCGTTCCGCGAGTTAACTGCAATTTGAAACTGTATTTTACGTTGATTTTGATGGGAATAGATTTTTCATTGTGCCTTGAAAGTTGAGAGCTAATCAGTGGGAGGAGGGGGTACCGTAAGTAACTATTTTCAAGAAGCGGATTGATTGCAAACACACCCAGGAAAATACTAAGAGCGTCCTATATGAAGTTCACATAGAAACGTCAAGTTGGTACTTGGTAAGTAAATTTAAAATAGTCGGCAATACTTCTATACATACTGTGGACTACTACACCTCCTACAAAGATCATCCCTACACCTACCTACCTATAAAGGAATCTTACTTTAAGTTAGAATTTTACTGGATTTGATTTCACGTGATATAAATTGTTATTGCCAAGAGGCTGCTGACAGATATAAGAAATATGTCTCAAAGAAAAATACTGTCGTAATTCGGAAACATCGACATTCGATATTATAGACAGAATTTACGTGGAACATTGACAGATAAGTTGACGTTTCATTTTAAATGAAACGTCAACTTATATCAAGTGATAGGTACGGAATGAACAGAGGGTATATATAGAAAAGCCACAAACTTATGTACATGTTAACGTTTTGGTAAAATCTGGAAGTAGTTTTAGAAAAATAGGTTTCCTCTCTTTGTCCATCGGAATATTATGATATAATATAACATCGTTGGTATTCTATTTTAAATGTAATAGATTTGATGAAATTTTACTATGAAACTGAGTAGAAACAATCAATGGTAGCTCCACATCAAATGATTCCCAAAAGAATACAAATACAAAAACATTTATTTCAAAAATATGTTTGACAATGGTCTTGGTACACTGTCTCCTGTGGTAGCTACAATGTAGCTGTGTTACAGGAGAACAGCTTACAGCTTCTTCCCATAAGTAGTTAACATATTATGTTAATAATCTTAATATTAACTTAACTATTTTTATAAGAGTTGTAGTTTAGTGCACTTAACTTGTCTATACTTAGTTGATAATATCTTAAGGGGCCAAACGTTTGCTATATATGTAGATATAGATACTAGTTTTTATTTATATTTGGCAAACGATTAAATAAGCTGGTAATATATATTTAAGGAATGCAGTTGGTTTACGAAAGAATTTGACACCGAGAAGGGAGTCTCAACTGGAATCTAAATCAAAATGCCATTTACGAGGAACATTACACCGTATAAGTTACAATTTAATTACAAAATACAAAGTCACTAGACCCTTATCAAGGGCTCACCGGCGCGGGTAGCCGCAGATAGAAATATTTATGTACCCCAAACTGCGAAAGGTTGACAGTTGTCCAATTCATTGCTTAGGTAATAGATAGAAGCTATATTTCTGTACCATACCGGGGTGTCTAAAAGGGTT
The DNA here is from genome assembly GCA_947859395.1 of Eupithecia insigniata. NCBI lineage: Eukaryota > Metazoa > Arthropoda > Insecta > Lepidoptera > Geometridae > Eupithecia > Eupithecia insigniata. The sequence goes on from OX402000.1 coordinate 2,372,331, forward strand.
TTAAAGGGTTTTTGCAAAAGCACCTTTACTTTGTAACTGTACTCTATTGAAGACCTGGAGTACGAGTAGGTATAGTTACTGCGTAAAATTGTATATTTGAATGGTTGGACGAAAAGGACCGGTAAATAGTGGAACGAACTTCCTGCGCCTGTTTTTTCCGGTAGAATACAATCTAGGAGTCTTCAAATCCCGAGTGAATAAGTTCCTTCTGGGAAAGCTTGCTTCATCTTACTCCACATCTTCACTTTCGCAAGTGTGATGGTGGTCAAACGCTTTATAATAAAAGAAAAAAAAAAAGATTTTAATCTCGTTTCTTATGTAACAGGCTATAAAAACGTTGAATTTTTTTTAGAATATAATGAAATGATGACAAACCATCGAAAGTAGCTTTTCACAATGATGTTAAAGCAGAAATTTTCATCTTTTCTAGCAGAAAATTATATATTTAATATAAATACGATTGACAGAAAAACAGGTTAAATAAGAATCCAATAAAAACAAGAATGTGATCTATGCGAGTTTGCGTACGTGCTTAGACCTCGATTGATATAATATGCTGCGTGACTTGGACGCTTTGTCAGTCTTTATGAAGCAAATATAGCCAAGTAGAGGAGAAGAATTAGCAATTTGTTTTTTTGTTGTTGTTAAAACCAGCTTTATGATGAATACATTAGTGTCGATTCTTTCAATTTCGTTAAATTTAATTTAGAAAAACGCCGATTCGACACCATTGTCATTCATACTCGTCGGTTTTAGAATCGAGGTTTTTTTTTTTGTAAAAAAATGAGATCTTATAGAAAGTAATGTAAAATCGGTGACTAAAACAGAAATAAAATACTTAAATATTTTATGATACCTGGAGACATCGGAGCCAATATCAGAATATTTAATTTGTCTTTCTTCCGTTTTTCACTCGAATTTGCACCTTTTTCGCTGCACGTTTGCAATAATGCATTAATATAGCTTTTGTTTTTGTCTTTAATGGTTACCTTTGGTACCTCTTGGTTTTTTGTTACTGTTTAGTGCTACCTACTTACCTACTTATGAAAACTTAACACAATCAAATCAGCTGTTCTTTAGAATAATTTATCATTGTTCAAAAGTCACGTTCTATTTCAATCTTTTCACTGGTTCTTTGTATTCATTCATTCACTTCACATCAAAATTCACAATGTAATGGGAATGGAAACCCAATTATAACATTTATAAATCTTATAAACCAACTATTCATTGAAGTACTCCTGATTTCCTCATCCAGGTAGGATAGGGGATATTAGGCAGCACGTAACAATCATGATTAAGCGCCTCTTAATCGAAAATAAATCGCAGATGACCGCAACTAGGTAAGGTGTGTAAATCACACACTGTGCACAGTTCAGTGTTTACATAAAATAACTACAAATTTAGAACCGAGAATAATACGGAAATCAAAATATTTTGTCATACCACTTGCAGACTACTTTTGGACTTAATCGTTAAACTTAGATTTTTCTCGTACTTTTCTTGAATTTTCAAACTGATTTTAAAGATTTCACCGGTGTCTTTTTGGTGAATGAATGAGTCAGATTTTTTGGAAATCAACACATTTCGAATCAAACATCTGTTGTCGGTGTCGAAGCGAACTATAAAACCTTTTACGAGTAAAGGCCTGTACATAATGGAAAGACATTTGTATCGCGCAGCGGTGTTACCAGCTTGACTTAACGTTTTTGCTAATAATTTGCCTGATGAAAATGAGTATTCCATTTTTACATGATCAATAAAAGATTTATGGCTGAGCTCATTCTGCGTTTTAATATTTTTATATTGAAAAGAATTATGGGTAATCAAAAATTACAAGAGTGAACTGAAGCCAAACATCAGGCTACTAAGTAAATTCGTTTGAATTATGCCTATCGTCCGACGCACGAATATACCTAAAACATTTTTTTTTTGTTTATTATTTTCTTGCATACATATTTAAACACACTAGAATTACATTACAATCTAGCCATAGATTAGGCGAATTTGGCGAATTGATTTAACTTATTTTAATAAACAATTTTATATACCTAATACATGAAATTATTTTCTTTTTGGTAGTTCGATTGACGATCTAATAGTTATATCCGATCTTTAACGATCCGATTTTTTATGACAATCGATTTTATTGTTGTTGCTCTAAATTTTATACTGTATTATTTGACAGACTACTCAGGCGTCTAAAGAATTTTATTTTGGGTATCAGAATATTTTTAGTCTATTATTTTTGTTCTATTATTTGCTGGTTACTTCTGCCAGCGGCATTACACGGGTTTTTCCGTGATAAAAAGTAAGACAGATTGAGTTTCTATGGTAAACTATAATTTTTATATTATTTTCAATTTCAATACTGTTTTCATGGAAAACAGTATGGAAAATACAGTAAATAAATTCGTCAACGGGGTATACGTATAGAACATTAGTTATAAATAAACCGAGGGAGGGATAGGATAGGCAGGTTACACTGATTAGTACATTGATACTAAGTGCTGTATGCATAAAAAAAAACAAATATAAGAAACAGCGACAAAGTCAAATCCGGATAGAAATCATTCGTATATACGAATGATTTCTATCATTCATACATACTCCCACGCCATTGATCGCGTGGCCTATGACAAACATAATCGTAACTAATATTATAAATGCGATAGTGTGTTTGTTTGTTTGTCCTTCCTTCTCGCCCGCCCTAACTAAGCATCTAATCGATTATTGGCAGTTGAAAGAAAAAAAAAACGTAGAGTAAGATTGGCTACTTTAAGTCCTGGAAAAACTTCGAACCTTCGACCTTTTTATCCCCCTAGAAATGTGAAACTCAAATTTAATGCGTGAGAAGCCGCGGGGAACTGGTAGTATTTGTATAGTTCATAAACAGTCTTGGACGTGTCATGGTGTCCTGTCTCCAGCTCGCTGCATCCAGCATCTGCCAATCTTTCGCAGTAATCCGCAACCTATTCTTTCACAATATGTCATTTTATAGGTTGTAAGAATACTGGTTACACATGGTGAAAGTTTCTGGGCACGTCTTCGTGATCGAGCGTTACTGCCGGGTCACAGAGCGATAGAACGGGCATTTCGGACATTTGGTGCTGTACAGACGGACTGTGGCTAGGGCAAGACATTTATTTGATGACAATAAGTCTTTATTAACAAAGGAAATTACAATCAAATAATAGAAATGAATTAGAACTAGTATGTAGAATTGAAACAATTGAACTTACTGTAAACTGTTACAATCTACAGGTAGTCCAACTGATCCATTGTATGGCAATGCTGAGGGTATGTCCCAGTCGAACACACGAAAACTGATCACATCACGCGTCACATAGCGCCGAATAGGTTCGTTTGATAATGTGATCAACCGGAATAAGAAAAACGCTAATGGCCAGCATAAAGCTGAGACTGATCCATTTTGGCTCATCTTGGCAGCACTGACATACCTACATGAGACTAGCCTACGTGTAGGTAGGTAGGTAGGTACCTACTCTTACCCTAAGTTTAAAATTTAGTATATTTGATGTTCCTTTCTTCTTTTTAAATTGTTTGTGTGTTTTACTTACCTAAAAATATGTACCTATTGTTAAGTATATTTTACTGATACCTACCTACTACAATGTCTATGTTTGTTTTTTGTCTTGTGCTGTCTATGTTTGTGAATCAAATAAACAATATATCTAATGGAACCGGTACGTTTGATCACGCCATAGCTACTTGTTCATGCCTTACTTTTATTTTACCTTTGTGAGTATATTGTAACAGGTTTTTATTAACTTAAGAATGTTAATCGTACTGTCGATCTCAAAATTCATAGTTGGAGTATAATTTACATCATCATCATCATCATCAGCCCATACACGTCCACAGCTGGACATAAGCCTCCCCCTTACGACGCCACAATTGTGATCAATTGTACAATTGTAATCAATACAATTACATGATTCAGTAGTTTGGAAATAGATAAATAGACAGAAAATTCTTTATTGCACACTTATTGTTAAAAAACAAAAATACAAAAAGCAACTTTAAAACTAAGTTACAAGTGGCGGTCTTATCGCTCGAGAGCGATCTCTACCAGACAACGTGAACATAGAAAAGGTAAGAAGGGGAAAAATTAAATATAAGGTAAATGAAAGGTTTCATTCATTTAGGTATATCGGTTAAGTAGTCGTACAGTCAGTACCTATTACGAATCATCATCATATCAGCCGGAAAGGGTAAGTTTTTTCATTAATTGAGTGCAGTTTTATTAAAAGTGTTGCAGCCGAACTAGTAGTTTATTATTATATATTTGTTTTATTAAATATCAGTGAAGCGTGAAGAAACAAACTTCCACATTTTTCGCGTTTATCGTATTATTAATTAAAACATCTCATCGATAAAACGAAAAAGCAAATAAAGCTTGATTATCATTGAACGCATGCATTAACCACATTCTAATGATATTATTTGGTCAAAATACCAAATAACTTTTACACAAATATAAATACAGATATTTGGTCCTTATCCCAGTACTTTGCCATGTGGCAGCTCTTCACGGTTTGACGCGTCGTCTGAAAGGCCTCGTATGCTGCGTCTATAGCAGCAGGCTATTTCTGGAATTGTTTGATATTTCGGCAACTTGAGTTATTCCGTTTGATTTTTCTTTTTCAGTTATTCTGTTTGGGATATTGCAATTTAGAATTAATTTGGTTATTGACTATATTTTACTGAAAGTAAATCTTTATATTTATTCAAAAGCATATAGGTTGGTATTCAAACACCTAGGCTACACTATTTATCGATCTTCGCTATCATAAAAACTCGTCAGATTATGTATGTATTTACCTACATTGAAACTACTATCCAAAAAGTCAAGGCCTGTAAGCGTTTTTTTCCTAAATATGACTATTTACTGCCTTCTTTTATCAAGTAAAGTATGAAGACACTATTGTATTGTATTTATTTATTCTATGTAGATACATTGTAGTACACTTGGAAAGGTCAATTTTTAAACAAAGGTAAAACTAACCATAAATTAGTACAAACAGTACATCCATCTAAGATGAAGGGGTAAGTATAATATTTAAATCATCAGCAATAGCCTCGTCCTATAGTAGGATTTTTCTATAAGAATTTTTCTTATCGCTATACTAAAACTGTTTACATTTGTATTTCTTATTTCAATTCCCAGTTTATTAAAAAGTTTAACACTTACACACAGAAAACTTTTACCTACTTTTGAGAGTGTCTATGGCACGGCTATGGATAGGTATGGCAATGACATTTCTTGTTCTGGTGTTATAGCTATGCGAGTCTCCATTTAAATTAAATATACCAAGTTTCATTTTTACATACATAAGATTTTGGTAGATATATTCTCCCGTCATTATAATAATACCAAATTCTTTAAATGTACCTAAAGTTTATCCAGACATTGCAGTCATATCGGAATTATTTTGAAAAGAAATTTATTTCCCCGATTAAGCAATCCAATATGAATAAAACCAGAAGTTTATGTCTGTTTGTACAACTATGCAATGCAGGGTGCGATTAAAAATCGAAATAGGATACTGAAACTATAAAGTAACTTTATACTCTATACTAAATAAGAGATGTTTAAACAATAGCAGAGGAAAAATGGTAGATATAGTAAAAGAAAATCAAAATGTTTTAGTTATATTTTTGAGATAAATTTTCCTATTTTTTGTTCGTTGACGCAAGTCCAAGCTGGAAAGCTTACAACAGACGAGTAATAGACATGCTCTATGAATAAATAAATAAATAATGGTGGACAATTCACAAACCATTATTTAGCCCCAAGCTAAACAGTACAAAAGGCGGCTTTATCACTGAGAGTGATTTCTCCCAGGCAATCTTGGAAAACTTGGCTCTTGGTGTCGTAGGTACGTACATAATTAAGCTCAAACTGGTGTCAAACGTTAGAGCAGGTGCTTTCAACTTATTGTTATTTCAGATTTACTATATAAAATTTCAAACATTTCCAAATGTTTTCCCATTTGAAAATTTTATATAAAGAATGTTCTTGTAACTTTTCAAAAGCAATTTCTCGAGTAAAGTGTTTTGTTAGCTTGCGAAGGATACCCTCAAACACTAGAAATACAGCTGTTTAAGAAATGTAAAGTGAAAGAAAGTCGTGAAAGAAAGTCGTACTTAAATACGGTAAGAAAATAGAGTTATTCCCAACGTCTCACGCACGAGAGACGTGCTCATTCTCAACGTCTCAAGAAAACGCACCTATGGCCAACGTCTGACGAAAAGTTTACCCAACGTCTCCAGAAAGTCAGTGTCGTGATTAAAACACTTATGGCATTAAAATATATTCAGATATATAAAATAAATTCAACGAATAAAAATCTTAAATATATTGAAGATCATGCCGTCTGGTCGAAACGACGCGTGATTTAGAGCTGGTGAGAATGTGGTGCAGCGCATCAGTGTTACCATTCAGCGGGGCAATGCGGCATCTTGGGTAAGACGCCTTTGATTGTTATTGATATGGATCAGTTGAAGTACCTCTAGATTGTCTGCACCAAGCTCAACTGTTCCAATTGTAAATACAAATGCTAATTTGTATATTTTATAATATGTTTTCCAGACGTTTTCCTGTCATTCAAGTCAAACAACTGAAAGTTATTTCAAACGTACTTAGCATAGTGTATACATATGTATAACGCTGGGGCTAAGGTTACATTAAAAAAGTTTATAATAAAGGTAGTCGTTAAGTATTCTTAAATTTTCAAATTTTCTGTGCATTTTTTTTAATTTTTATCCAAGAACCTTTTACGAAATGTTAAAAACCATTTAGAAAAAAGATAAATGAAATCGGTAAAGCCTTTCTCAAGATAAAGCGTGACCAGGAGAAATAGGGGTTAATTTTTATATGTATACATAATATTAGATTGTAATTTTCTTTGTTATATCAGTCAGTGTTTTTTTTATATATAAATAAAAATCGTTTATTCAGAACATTGTTACATGAGTTTCATAGTCACATTATATAAACGATGACACCACCGAAGCTTAACAAACTGTGTGGTAGGGTCAACGCCCTGCTCTTAGATTTCTGATAAATCTTCTGATGATAACTAAATTAACATTAATAACAAACTTAAAAGCTACTTAATTGTAATAAGTAGCTTTTAAGGGATTTAGATAGATAGATAGATAATGCTTTATTCAGAAAAATTTAAAGGATTCTAAGGGATTTTGTTACTGGTTTATACCATTTCTCAAATTTAATTCTGGTTTGTGTCTGTGCATGTGTGTTATTATTATGTTTAAAAAAAATCACAAAACATACTGACAAGTTCACCTATGTAACGGGTTAGGAAGGTACTCAATCAAACGATCGCGACCCTCTAGCTAATCAGAATGATCGATGAGTTTAATCATTGGTTACATTTTACGCAGGTAGACATAAATATAAAAAATATAGATATAGATTTGGAATACAAGCCCTTACATAATTGAGGAATAGCTTTTATTTTTACCCGACTATGAATAGAGGAGGGTTACTAACTACGAGTATTAGAAAACATTTATATTGAGAGTACTACCATTGATTATAAAATTATATCAAGTTTTCGCCTTTCATAAAATTACGTTGTAGATTATTAGTCGCAGTAAGTCAGACGTTTGGAAATACTAGTTCTAGAATCCTAGATGTATTGTCAACAAAAGGGTACCGAAAAAAAATTTCATGAATTTCAGTTTCGCGAAATATTTTCACGAAATCATTGGAACACTGATTTGTTTCATCATTACATTCGTATATTGTCCATTTTTTAATTCAAAGGCACGTTTTCGCTAAGCTGCGGCTGTTGTCTGATACTGTTATCAATCAGTTTTTGTATGTATCTTCATCTAGAATAACAATAATTCATCTAAAATTATACCTTAGTAGAGGTACTTATTGCTATCGCGTAAAATTAATTTGGGTCACGAGCGTGTTTTTAGTAGGTACATAGTTAAAACTAAAATTATTATATCCATGAAGTCATCAAAACAATATTTCTTAATATAGATACAATTCTCGACATAAGAGAGAAAATAAATCTCTGTTTATTATATATTTTAAGTAAACGGAGATTTACGTGTTTACATAAATGTGTTTACTTAAATAATCTTGGACTTACAGTCAATATAATACAAGATTTATTTAAACAGAGATTTATTTTCTCTCTTATGTCAAGAATTCTATCTACATTAAGTAATAACCGAGTAGCCTTTATAACAAGCTCTGTTTACTTTCGGGCTAGACGATGCAGTCTGAAATAGTCCAGCACTATTTATCTATTAGTTTCCAAGAGCTTTTCAAAGTCAATACTCGTCCTCCTCAGTTTCTAAGAAGTCTGTCGTATCCATGACCGCACGTCAGATCTCCCCCCATTGAGTGAGGGGCTAGGTATATTTAGAAGTTGCGTAAAAGAGTCTGACCCTAATTATGGACTCCTCATTGGACTTGAGCCATCTGTCGGCGGAAGTCCAAAATTATAACAATTTTTTTATGAGACTGTGCAGATTTTTCTTAAGAGAAGGTGACGTGGAATGTCAGTCTGCTGTCTGTATTAATTCGAGAGGACTTTGCGATCTTCACGCTAAACGTTTGAGAGATTAGCAATAAACACGTAGGTAAAATAAAAGCAACAAAAATACCTACTTCATATAGTTTCATTTTGAAATTTTATATATTCAGAGTTTAGATAAATGTCGAGTTGTAAGTGACAAATATGATTGATTGGTAATTATCCTCCATCAATAGATAGTTTTATTAAATCTATATTTTATTTACGAATGTATTCAATATATTAGATTTTTTCAATAGATCGTATGGACTATGTATAAAGTGACAGGGTATGCAACAGATACTTTTTCCTACCCTTATTAAACTCTAGGTGATATCGGGACAACTAATATTACACAATAATCAGTTCTTTTCCATCCTTTTCATGATAATTATTATTATTTAGGTATTTTTAGATAAAAAAAATAAAATCGACTTCGAATTCCTTCGCTTAAAAGTAGCTTTTTTATGTTTTGCGGGATAAATACTAATCCCCTAAAAATAAACTTTTTATAGGACCATATAGAAATTATTATCTGCAAAAAAATCATCCAAATCAGTCCATAAATGACGGTGAAATCGACGGACACGCATAAAAAAACCATATACGAATATATAACCTCTTTTACTATAAAAAATTGTGCACCGCGACCCTGAACGAGCGCGACGCGAACCGCACTCGAAAGTCCCTCGTTAAGGGATGAAATGTTGGTGTTCTTCCAACACAAACTAGGTTCGTAGTTAACCCGCTTACATTCATAATGAATATAACCTCTTTTTTTTCGAAGTCGTTTAAACATACGATTGTTTTGACCTACAGCAGGGACAGTTAAAATGATAAACAAATCTCATTCAAAGTTCTTCCACTGGGTCAACCCACTCGACCCAAAAACTGGTCCATGTGAACATTCAAAACTAATCCATTACCCCGCCATGTGTGAAAGCCATCACTCCTAGTTATAAAGCAAATTTTTCGCACAGAGCAAAAAAGAGATTTTTAATATTTTTCTGACCTTTTATAAATCCATTTGCCAATTATATTTGAGAACACGCGTACCATTTGGATATTTGTTAGTAATAGTGAAAGTAGTCAAAGCATTGGTTTTTGACCTGTTTTTCGTTTCAAATTGTTTGTACCTACGTTATTTGGTAGTTGGTGGTGAGTAAATGGACACCTCACATTATTCTTACTACCATCATCATCATCAGCCCGTATACGTGCACTGCTGAATATTAGGCCTCCCTAAACGACGCCACGAATAGCGCTCGGAACCGCTGCGCTGTTCTGAGCCGCCTCCATCCAACGACTCCCTGCCGACAATGTCGTCGTTTCATCGAGTGGGAGGTTTTCCCACACTCCGGTTCGCATTCTATCGCGGTCACCGATCAAGAATCTTTAACCATGTACCTGTTATAACTATATATTCCAAATAACAAATTCTTAAAATGCATGTATTTTAGGAATTTGTTAGCCATATTGTTCAAAATATAGTCCCGTTTTAAAATGAAAGGTAAAACTGTACTGAGATGTTTGTTATACAACAAAACGACTATCACACCCTATTTACCCTTATAAAAACGTGAGTTTATTGTTTAAATTAAGCAGGGAAACATTAAACACGTTTAAATTTATGCACCAGAAACACATGTTGGCCTAATAAACCTTTTTGTTTACGGTTTTATACTATTTCCGTCGTGGCGACTTCCCAGAAAGGAGTTAAAGCTTGCTTCCTTTTGAGAAAGTCGTTTAGGACACTTTTGAGCTGATTTCAAAGAATTTCAATTACTTTTTCGATATACCATCTTAGCATCATTAGCCTATATTAGTCCACTGCTGGACATATACCATCTTTATGTTCGTAGGTACTTAATTTTGGAGGAAAACATAACCCTCCTTCCGTAGCCAGGTAAAATTGTCTGTTATTGAATGTTAAAACTTATACCTGACCTGACTATTCAGAGTCATTCCATAATAAGGGTATTTTTAATTAGCCAAACCTGATGTGGAATGTTAGTAAACAAATCACGACACAAGAAACTAAAACTTGTTCGGCGGCGTCGAGTTTCAAGATTCATTTAAAAGCAATATTTATCTCAAATTGACAAGTAAATTGTGTATAAAAAGACGCGGCCACACAGTGAATTTTAGGTTCATATATGCGGTTTGTTAACAAACATTCCACATCGAGTTTGGCTAATGTATATTTTGACGCTTGTTTTTTCCAAGTATACGTGGGTATTTTACCTCTTGAAAATATTCTGTATCTACTCACAACGATTGATCTTGTGTCGACTGTCTGTAATCGAATTACTTTTGGAACTTGATTTCACAAGAAACAAGGATTAAAAAAACGAGAATGAATGCGCCGAAAGGATTCAAAGTAGGAGCAGGGATTTTTTACATCTATTTTAACGGGTTCAAAACGTATATGGATCACACGCAAAAAAACATAAAAATGATATCACTGCTTGCCGACCGTCATTTCACGGTACGCAACGCAACGGATGTATCCGTTACTCACTCAAATTCTGAACGAGAATAATGTTTATTTCCTACTAGCGACCCACCCTGGCTTTGCACAGGTGCAATGCTGATACTTAATTATACATATAAATCTTCATCTCGAATCCATCTATTATCACTATATCTATTAAAAAAAACCACATCAAAATCCGTTGCGAAGTTTTAAAGTTTTAAGCATATATAGGGACAGACTGAGAAGCGACTTTGCTTTATACTACATAGTGAATATGTAGTGAAAACTTACAAAATAAGAGTAGTGAAAACACACAAAAGTTAAAATTTAAACGCCGAAAAATTTTAAAAAGTTTTTATTGAAAATTTTAAAAATTTTATATCAGACTCGAATATGGACACAATTTATTTTTGTATTATATTTAATGTTGTCTGAAATAAACGTATTGAATTGAATATTGATTATCTTCTCTTCAATGTTTTATCCACTAGCAGAAGAAAGTGAAAAAGAGGTGACGCTTTTAAATCAATAATTAACTAGTAATGTTGGACAATCCACGCAGACTGTGTAGATAAGAGACATGTAAATTATTGTACAGGTACTATAATGCACTATGACTGATATACATAACACAATAGATACATAGATAAATATTTTAAATATGTATACATAGAAAATACCCAGAACACTTGTAAGAAATATTCGTAGTTCTTACAAACCTTTATCCCAAAGCGTGAATCGAACCCGTAACCTCAGGAGGCGTGGTGCACGAAGGTATGGCTGCTTAATTTTGGTCGTGAAATGCATATTTTAATTGAAACTAGGCCGGTTCTAAAAGCGAACTTTATCAACAGATTGATAAAACAAATGAATGAGCCAGATAAATGAATGAAATCACAGAATTCTGTGATACTCATCAGAATTAACTAGATGATCACAACTACACGCCCGATGGAATGCAGACTGAGGCCACCTTTGAGATTACGTCTATCTCATACGCTATGAGTACATAAGGATTCGTTCTAGACACATCGAGAGCAAATCTAATATCTGGTCGAATTGTTTTGGGGGTAGATTGCGAATATTGCGCTGATGCTTTGTACCTCAAGTCCAGAATTTTAATATTTTGCGATGATGCTTTTTAATGGGATGATGCTTTATATTGCGATGGTGCTTTATATTGCGATGATGCTTTATACCTAAAGTTGAGGATTTTAGTATGTATTTGAGATTTTGTTTCTAGGGGAAATAGTTATATAATAGTTTAAGTGACTCCGTTTTCTTTGTCTGTGTTGTGTGTTCTGTGTGAATTGGGCTGTGTGTGTGTATCAAAGTATGGATGTGGTCTTAAATAGGTACCTACATACTACAAACAAATTCCAAGTCAGTGTTTAAAAAATAATTAATTATAAATGTTTTCTATCTAATATTCTATACGAAGCCCGAAGTTTGAAACTATGCTAATGTTAGCTGAATTCTATTACTGACAGAGGTATCGCAAATTGCTTTACGATTCAGAGAATTCCAATTCGTATCCAATACGTTCATTTGCACCCAGTGCGTCTGCAGTCTAAACCAGACTGAGCTTATCCCGGATTTCAACGCATCCCATTAGCAGAAACATCTAATTTCAGTGTTTGCTACGAACACACAGACAGAACTGCACCTCATTAAGCTGTGTTTATTTTCGCGTACGTACATATATCTACAGTACAGAAACTCACGTCTTTGAAGTCTCCTCGCGCGCGACAGAGTCGGCGTCTTCGGAGGTTTGGTCTTCACGCTCCGGTAGCAGTACAAGGGTTCATCCTTCCCTTTCTTAGAACTTAACTTGAAATTGAACATTTCACTTGGTATCACTTCACATCACTTTCCGCTGTCATTTTATAGATCTCTCGCGATGGCAGACGTGCGCGCGCGCCGCGTCCCTAAATATTGTGGGTTGTTGTTTTGTAGCACGCGTGCGATTAAATATAGAATGCGTGCGTCTGCTATGGGCGCGCGTCCGCTTTTTTTAATAAATAAAACTGATACAAATATTACTGGTAATAAAACATCGATACGCGGCTTTTTATCTTGTTTTTAATGTGGGTACCTACGGATTTAGTTCATGTGTGATGTTTACTATGACCGTAAGTTATTATTATTTGGTTTGATGGTTTCTCATGCAAAAGGCATATAATAACATAGTCATCATCATCATCAGCCCGTAGACGTCCACTGCTGAACATAGGTCTCCCTCAAACGACGCCACGAATAGCTGTCCTGAGCTTCCATCCATTGATTCCCTGCGGCCGTTACAATGTCGTCGGTCCATCGAGTGGGAGGTTTTCCTACACTCCGTTTCGCATTGGATCGCGTCGCTACTCCAGATCCTTCACTCCCTAATGGTTATCAGTTTTACGAGCTATATGACCTGCCCATCGCCACTTCTGCCTGCTGATTCTGAGAGTTTATATCGGTAACTTTGGTTCTTCTACGGATTTCTGTACGTACAATAACATTATACTATAACAAATTAAATTTAAGGGTGAATGTTTGTTAAACGCTAATTTTTTTTAACAAATCTGATTGATTTTAGAGACACACAGAGGCTTAGACTTCTTTATGCCTTAGGAAAGCCTAATTTCTAGAACTAGACAAGAGAAAAGCTCATCACACTATCACATCACACTAATAAATCTACTTCTTCACGCCAAAACTACTAAACGGATTTAGAATTAAACATATATATACTTTTAACCCATAAATTAGTTAAATAAATAAATAATCTTTGACAATCCACACAACATCATCTAGTCCCAAGCTATAAGCAGAGCTAGAGTTTGAATTATATATTTAGATCTTTAAAACTACGTAACGGATTTTGATGTGTTTTTTATAGACAGAGTGACTCAAGAGGAACGTCTATATATATAATTTGCACCGGTGCAAAGCCGGGGCGGATCGCTAGTACAATAGATTACATAGAGTACATATTATATATTAGATGACATAGATTAGATATTTTTTACTATACATAAAAAATACCCAGAACACCCAATACAAATATTTGGAAATCGTACAAACATTTGTCCCAAGGCGGACCTTCGCCCGCCGCGCCACATCGGTCGTCAGTTTTCGTTGGATAGAAATCCTGCTATCCTATCCTATCCTACTAATATTATAAATTTCAAAGTTTGTATGGATGGATGTATGGATATTTGTTACTCTTTCACCCAAAAACTACCGATTGAGCTAAAATTTGGTAGGGGTATAGTTTGGGACCTGGAATAACAAATAGTCTACATTTTATGCCGATAAAACGCAGGCGAAGGCGCGGGCAGCAGCTAGTATACTATAAACGTTTGAATAGAAACAAAGCGAGCGAAGCCGCGGGTAGAAACTACTAATAAGTAACCTACCAACATCCGAAAAGATAAATTCAAAAGCGAAGGGAAAACTCAATGTCAGACGACGTGAATGAAATTGATGCCAAGTTTCCACGTGAAAAACAAACTGAAAGTAATGTTCTGTGATTCAAAGAGTTAAGATCTGATATAATTTGTTTTTTTGAGATGAATAATAGCTCTGGGGAAGATAAATGTTCGTTGAAAAGACAGTGTTGACTGGAATTAGGAAAATCTTATTAGAATATTGTCAGTGGAACTTAAGTAAGTATATCTTGTCTAATAGGAGTTCATATAAACAATAATAAAGTTAAATCTGGAAAACAAAAGAATGTAGAAACTGTGTGTTTGACTCTACAGACCGTTCACCATAAGATGTTGCCTTGGGAATTGGCAGCAGGCAGGCAGGGGACATCTTATGATGAACGGTCTGTAAGGCCCATAGCGCAACTCGTCGTAAGCACGTCTCAAGTTGCAATGTTTTGTCAGTTTTTTTGACCACCACTGTGGCGCGGCGGGCGAAGGTCCGATTGCGACGCAGGAGGTTGTCTTAAGGAAGGACCTTACATTTTTTACATTATATGGACCTACCTAGAATAACAGATAATGAAAAATGGAACTTGCACAATACCGACAATAATCGCCACTATAAAACTTTTGAAACTATCATGGTTATTCACAACACTAAAGTAATTTCTAACGGGATATACCATGAGCTTTGAGTTTTCCAATGTTTTATAAAAATCATGGTAACCATCACGTTATAAATGACTTTAGAGTTATAATAATCAATAATTTATTTAAGGCAATAATAGTCTAGTAGAGGATATAAAATATATAAAAACTACGGCCCATATAAAATACATACCATATATATTATAAACGCTACTGCTTTAAATCAGGATTGAAAGTCTCTATGGACAAATTAAAATACAAAGTAGGCAAAAGAGTCAGTAGTAGAAATGCTATACTTAAAAAAATAAACATTTTCCTATCAACCTAACTACAAAAAGTATATCCGGAACTTAGGTAATTTCCAAAACCATTAGTCGTTCCTTTGAGGAAAAACTAAACTGTAATTACGGATTAGGAAAAAGGGAAATTACGAATAATGCTCACCGTCTATCAGCGAGACACGCACCACCTCATAAATTTTGTTAACCCGAAATGCGCACTGGCATCTATTTGCCCCGCAGACCACACCAATCCCTGTTCACCAAAAAGTTCGTACCTGCAACAAAAAAAGTTTATTTTTGATATTATACATATATCCTACCTACTAAGCTTTATGTAAATGAGCAAATCTATATTTTTTTTGTTCTAATATGAAAGTACTCATTACTCGCTTCTAAATTATAAGTTCTCACGAACGAACGGTGGTAACGGAAACGCACACACACAGCCGGATCAGAAAAATTTCGGCGGCTCGCTCCACTCGCCGACAATAATAATTTTTGTCGGCATCTTTTTTCTTTTTCTTACGTTTTTAGTAATGGCCGAAAAAATCAGAAAGATGTTGCAGCTATCTCCGCTTGTTGTCGCCTTAGTTTATTTGTCTTTGATGCTAACCTAGACTGCATGTGACCCCCTCATAAAGGCTAAACTTGCTCGCTCCGATTGCCGATGTCGTAGAAATCCGATAAAAGGTCATGTCAATGGGATTACATAGTGAGCTTATGTCATTCGGAATCACATTATTTGCTGCATTCGCCGCTCATAAGTAGGTATGTACTTTTTCGGTATTATTAAAAACAAGATTGAGCCCGCAAATTCGCAAACATTCTTTGAAAAGGTTTTAGGCTTAATTGTATCCCATGGGACCTGATTTATTGAATAATAAGTAGCATTATGTGTTATTTCAGGTCTAAGGTTTCATCCATGCAAAATTCAGCCTGAACCGTTCAGTCTTTATGGCGTGAAGAGGTTACATTACAACCATTCAAACCATTTCAAATCCAAACTTTCGCATTTATAAAATTTGTGTGATTCAGTCAATAACCATGAAAAAAGTATACCGGAGTCCTTTATTGAGTTTCATAGACAATATAATAATAAAATGTAAATAAGTGGATTTCTGGAACTCGAAGTCCAAAAATCCCGTGAGCGTCTTGTCTTTAAGATAAAAAAAAATTGGACAAAAAGTTCAGAAATCCCCTTTGCAAGTGGATTATTGGAATAAGCCGTCTCCCGTATTCAAACCTCAGTTATTTTAGAAGATAATTATCCTCATATCATGAACAGGGCTCAACTAGGACCGGCGGCACTAAATCACCGCCCGAACCTGCTACGTAACTTTAATTAACTCTCAGAAAGTTAAGAAGAGTAGGGTCTGTCTGAATAAACTTCAGGTTAGAACTGAATCTCCGGTATATACTGGCTTTATCAGGTTTCACAACCGAAGGCACAAGATGAAGATAGAAAATACTTTATTGCACACTTTATAAAACAATTTACAAAAAATTTTATACAAAAATGTGACAATTGGCGGTCTTATCGCTCACGAGCAATCTATACCAGACAACCGTGGATGGAAAGGATCGTTGGATTGAACACGGGGATCTTTGTGCATTATTATAACAAGCTATACAAATTACAAAAATCGAATCATTTAACCAATATTACATACGAATACCTACATAACTTACAAAAATACCTAAATACATTTATATTAGAGTTTGGAGGCGTGTATAAACGTTCGGATGATAATGATAAACCTTTTTGATCGTATCAAGAAGATAGCATTTCTGATTGTAGTGTTATTTTTTTGCCCCAGGTAGAATAAGTAACCAAAGAGGAATAAGTCGGACATAGCACATCCATTTAAAATATGCGTGTAAACGATTGTACATGTGTTTGTTGTGTCTTGTGTGTTGTAAGATCGCTGACCGGTGATAAAAAACTAAAATTTATCATTATAAATGTTAGCGGGTTAACTACGAACCTGTAAAAAATACCATTATTTAAATAAGCAAAACAATACTAAGGTCCACCTGCTAAATGGCATAAATTTGATTAGACTTTTAAAAATCCTTGTGGAGGAGAAACTAATAATATTTTATTCAGAATAAAATCTTTATTTTATGGTCTTCCAGTTCCTTAATAGAACGAGTACATCTTCACTTGAGTAGGAAGGTGACCAAACGCTTGAGTAATAAAAAAAAGTGGAATTATTCTGAAAATTTGAGTTTCACTTGTTCATCCTGAATGTCAATGTAAAGGAACTAAGAGGGCGGGGAGTTTCACCAGGTTTACAGAACTCCTTGCAAGTAGTAATGGGCTGTTATCGGCATTACGGGATTACGGTGGAGGTGGTTCTTTTAGATTTGTAAGAGCGCACGCCCACGGAGACTTTTTGTAGCGCTATAAGCGCGCGACTTAATCGCGACTGTATTGCGACTGTAGTGCGACTGTAGCGATGCAAGCGCGCGACCGTCTTAGATGACACCGGGGAAAACGAAGAGTGGAGAAGGATGCTCGCGGTCCCCACGCAGCGCTTGTTCCCCCGATGTTGTCTGAGACGGTCGCGCGCTTGCATCGCTACAGTCGCAATGCCTGCGCGCGTTTTCAGTCGCGCGTTTGCAACGCTACAAAAAATTGCAGTGGGCACGCGCTCTAAGATGAAATCTAAGGAATAGTATACAAGTAAATAGGACTCATCGGGTATGCAACTAAAAATAAATATATATTGCTGGACATTCCACAAAGCATCATCTAGCCCCAAGCTAAGCAGAGCTTTTGTTGTGGGTACTAGATTATATACTTAATACAATAATATTGAAGAGATATTTTTTATTATACATAGAAAAAACCAGAACACCCGAGACAATTAATTCCAGATAATACAAACATTTGTCTCAAGGTGGGAATCCAACCCGCAACCTCCTGCATCGCAGGCGGACCTTCGCCCGCCGCGCTACATCGATCGTCAAAAAGTGAATAGAATAAATATATATTGCTGGACATTCCACAAAGCATCATCTAGCCCCAAGCTAAGCAGAGCTTTTGTTGTGGGTACTAGATTATATACTTAATACAATAATATTGAAGAGATATTTTTTATTATACATAGAAAAAACCAGAACACCCGAGACAATTAATTCCAGATAATACAAACATTTGTCTCAAGGTGGGAATCCAACCCGCAACCTCCTGCATCGCAGGCGGACCTTCGCCCGCCGCGCTACATCGATCGTCAAAAAGTGAATAGATATTATTTTTGGAAGGTAGGTACCGAAAATATAAACACACTGCTTACATAATTAATTTATCATTAAGTCATGGAACTGTTATTGACCAATAAAGGCTCTTTTCGACCCAAAACTATTTGTTTATTACACAAACTAAATAATAAAAACTTTCCTTACTGACAAAAAATCACGCAACAACTCAAAAACAGAGCTCGCGGCAAAAAAATATAACTTTGGCTTGTGACAACCAATTCTAGCGCGTATGATAAAAACGTATAACAATTTTATTACTTCCGCAGTAATCGCCTCTATTGTTATGGTCATAAAGCTGAAAAACTATGGTACGTTTTCGTAATAACTTACAAAAGCTTTTATGGCTATAACTAATATGAAAGTATCAAGTTTTTTCACGCTATCGTCGATTGAATACATTGTTTTTGTTTGGGAAAAACAATGCACTGAAATTGGAACTTTAAGAACTTTGACCTAATTCATACTTTTCCTTGAATTTTTCCTAGAGATCTGAATGTATGTTTATTTTCGTTTTCGCATGTCAGAAGATATTAGTGATGGTATGAAGTTTCTTGGTCCTTCAGCTGTGATATTTGTGTCATAAAATAACTGGTTACTTTCTTGGTAGGCTTGAGGCGTATTTATCGTCACTGATAAAAGTCACAGATATAGAAAATTGGCGGTATTTCACAGTGACAGAAACTGAATATATCTGTGACTGTCTCACAGGCAGTGCTAGTGTCACGAGTGCACGATATTATATTGTTGTTATTTTATTAGGTACCTACGCAATAAATCGCTTCAGGCAGATAATATAGCTTCTATATTATCTCTTTGATAATATCACTAAGTCAGAATGAGACACACCTAGTAGTTTATACTTGGAAATTTGAAATTTGTACCGCAATGTAACAAAGTTGTTGAAGAAAATACCGTTTAAATTTATTCAGTTAATCAACATGCTACTGCTACTTAGTCTTCGCTACAATCAATATATTAATCTATCAGTAAAATAATGAATTTGTACGTGATTGGTAGAATTACTAGCTAGTATTTTGTCACAGATATTTTGAAGTCACAGTAACGTAAGTCACAGATTTAGCCTACACTATTTCTTGATTAGATTATGTGAAAAATTATATTCCACCCTATCTTCCCGCGGTTGTCGTAAGAGGAGACGAAAGAAAGAAATAAAGAAGATTTGTTTATTGGTTCAGAAGTACCTACAGCTTACGACTATTATAATAACATAACCGAGAAAATTATATACAGCAGCTTCCATGATATTTTTTGACATGTACTCGAAATATATTTTATTTATTCTGACATAATTTTATAAATACTCGGCCCTTTGACAGCCAACTCTTATAAAGTTTTAATGTACTTAAGATTTTACTGTCTGTTTGTTTTCTTTCTGTGTACAATCACTTGTGGTGCTTCTTTTTTCCTGTTGTAATTCATCATCATCATCAGCCCGTACACATCCACTGCTGAACATAGGCCTCCCCCAAACGACGCCACGAATAGCGGTCCTGAGCCGCTTCCATCCAACGACTCCCTGCGACCGCTACGGTGTTGTCGGTCCATCGAGTGGGAGGTCTTCCCACACTCCGTTTCGCATTGCATCGCGGTCGCCACTCGAGAACCTTTACTCCCCAACGGTTATCGGTTCTACGAGCTATATGGCCTGCCCATCGCCACTTCAGCTTGCTAATTCTGAAAACATTGACATGTGTGTGTTACATACATAATATGTCAATGTTTATTATAAAGCTAAGTAGAACACTGAATTTCTTACTTTCTATTGTCATGCGAAACGGAGCGACATTTGGCAAACCATTAACTTCATTGATGTAATCATTTATTTTGTTTTATTTTATTTACAAGTAAATAACATAATTTTTTATAAATAACATAAATTTCAAAGCTAGAACAATTAAAGCTAGGACAGCTTCCGCTTTTTTATGGAGTAAAAGGCTTTCCATCAGGGAAGACCTTTTACTGCATAGATGATTACAGATTAAATTATTGTAGGGATCTTAAAGTATATAGACTCCAACTCAACCCGTGGATGTCGTAAGAGCCGACTAAGGGAACTTACCAGAGGATGGGCAGCAGCTTCCTTCTGAGTATTTTTAAACACCAACACTGCGATCACCAATCCGCCTGCCAAGCGTGGTGATTATGGCGAATCCCCCACATGGGAGACCATCCACTCGGATGGACCGACGACATCGTAGCGGTCGCAGGGAGTCGATGGATGGAGGCGGCTCGGGACCGCTATTTCTGGCGTCGTACGGGGGAGGCCTATGTCCAGCAGTGGACGTGTATAGGTTGATGATGATGATGATGATGAAAGTATATAGATTTCTTTATATATTATACGAAATGAATTTCCTTACAATCTTTCAAACATTCATGAAATATGTCGAAAAACTAGGCCTTTATTATACGGTTCAAAGATGAAAAACAGGCAGCTTGTCAAAACAATAATTTATTTTCTTTCTTTATACATTATTGGACTTGTAAAGAAAGTTTCTTTTGCCTATAAACCGTTTACACATCTCTGATTTATAACTTGTGGGGAACACCCTATTTTTATAGATGTTTTACTAAAGTTGGTGGTATGATATAAGGTTAATACATTATATTTTTTGTTAAGTATTGTATTTTTATGTCAGCTTACTAGATTCCACGGCGGGGCAACGCAGACTTAGTGAATCTCATTGTATTATGAATTTATTTATTTATAGAGCTTGTACAGAAATACATTTCCAATAACATCAGCCATTAGACATTTAGACATTTATTTATAAAAAATTGACAGTCGCATATGTATACATGAATTACAATAAAATGGATACAATTCAAGGTATATAAGGGATAATAATAAGCCACATTGCACTTGTTTATATTAATGTCTATGTGTTTTATTTGTCTTTATGATGTACAATAAAGAGTTTGGTATTGTATTGTATAATAAATAATTAACTAATAATGAAATAGCCTCCCGGCTTTGTACCTAACGCCATCTGTGTTCAGGTAAGTAGAGTCAAAAAAGAAAGAGAAAGAAAGAAAATAATTTACCAAACAGAATACACAAGCAAACAACGAAATAAAACACTACTTAGAACCTACTAGATGAGATGTAGAAAGTACACAAATGAACAATAAGGGGTCATCCATAAAGTACATCACACTTATTTCGTTATTTTTTGACCCCCCTTGTCGCAGTTGACATTTGTGAGACCCCCGCTCTCCCTAGTGTGATATTTTGCAATATTACATCTCGAAATTTTTAAATTAAAACAACAGTTCCTTAGCAAGAACTTATTTAGTCAGGGTTATGTAGGTAATTCTTTTTTTACGTACTAACACAAGTAAGCATGCATGTAAGCAATCAAAAAAGGTCTTTACTTCTTTTATTGCATTAGAATTTATTATAACTTCCTCAAATTTTAAATAATGTGGTATTTCGCTGTTTTTCTATGAAATAATGTCTTCCTATACAAAAATCCAAAAATTAAGTATTGTGAACTTCCGCAACGCAACGCAATCCGCCAATAAACAACCGTGACGCAGGATGTTCCGGGTTTGTTTCCATGAAATAAATGAAGCGCCGAGAACATTCTATGGATACGAAAAAGTTGTCACTGGTAGCTTTAAAAATGCAAACATACTATTCGCTTGAGGCTTTGCACATGTTTCATGTACAATATTAGCTAGGTTTTCAGAATTTACTACAGGATTTTAAAATATATTTTACTAGCTTCAATACTTAATACAGTTGTGTATTAGTTTTTTAACTACCTATCACTTTTAATGCCTTTTGTAACGTTTTTTTTATATCTCCACGTGTTTTTTTTCGTTTGCTTCAAAGCTTTTCTTTTAGTATCTATGTAAGTTCCAATGCCGAAAAAAATTACGATTAAAATTACGTCATATTATTAGTAGAAGTACTAACATGACGTGATTTTTTGAAGCTTGTTAGTTTACAAGCTTGCCCGTGAATACATTTTTTATTTAAGATGTAGGTAGGTACAGATACATTTTTACTATATTGCACCATCAACACAGAAAACAAAGAAACAAGTACTTTATACTAACTATATCAGTTATTAAGAAACGACTGTGATTTTTTAATATATCAATTTATCCAAATAAAGGCGTGTAATTTTTTCCCCAAACATTTTTGTTCTCGTATGTACATATATTTCAAATAGTAATTACTTCTTTTTTTAAAGCGGGATGAGTTGACCAATCAAAATTATAAAAATTAATTCTTTAGTCAACTTATCCCGTGGGATGAGTTTAGAGCGGGATCAGTTGACTAAAGAGCCGAATTCATTTCGTAGCTATTCAAGTCTTAAATATCAGGAATATACCTAACTGATAATAATCTACTCAAGTCATGCTTACATCAAGCACGCCCACGCCCACTGTATGTTTGCGACAAAGCTAAGCCGTTGTCAAAATATTATTTTCAAGATCAAAATACGAGTGATCCAAAATCTTCAAATATCCTTGTACATCACGAATCTCTTCATTCGTGGCTCATTATTCGTGGATATAAAAGATCCCCTCTCACAAATATAACTTTTCCTTATTAAATGTAAGACTAGCTAATATAAATACTGGGGCAAGAAATCCGATTTTTTCCACATACCGCCGATAAAGTACCACACATTATCATATAAAACGTTATTACACAAAACGCGAAGAAAATTCCGTTTAACTTTTTGGGAATAACGAGGCGGAATTCTTCGGTAAATTACCGCTAGTTGTGCCAACTGGCTTTACTTGCGAAGTAACATTTAGATATAAACATTAAATAAATCTTTTTCAAGCTATTTTTTTCAAGCAAGGTCTTAAAACCCCCCTAAAGGCCCCCAGACATTTCAAGGGTGGGTTGGATTTCATTTAATCTATAATAGTAATAAATAGACAAGTAAAAAAAGAAATTCTAGAAAGAATCTAGAATATTATGAGACCATAATACACAAATTACCGATAACCAAAACGATTTCTCCCATTTATTCGTAAACAAATAATAATATTAGTTTTCTTGCAAACAAAGTAATGAATGAAGATATCCAAACGCGAATAGGAACAAATATGGCGGGCGGATGTGGTACGTAAGTCACGCCGCGGGCACGTACTTCCGGCCGTTGATTCACGTTCACGAGACGAGACGTCTGTTTGTAGGGAAATTGAGTAGGTATTGTGATCTGTGGTGCGTATCGGAAATATGATATTTATTACAAGGTTCTGCCAGAAGTTTTATACGATATCAGAAAAAAGTGGCCTATATCTCATAGGCCAGCTTTTTTCGGCCCGGATTTTCATTCCAGGCTTTCCGGTAGAGAAGACGGCACGTGGTGGTATGTCTCCTTCTAGCCAAATTTCGGCCATAGCGCGGCAACCAGTCTTAACAGAAACTAGCCTATTTTGTCAGTGTACATTTATAGTGTCACAAACGGCAGTCTGACACGACCGGGGAGAGATCAGGCGCAGGACTGAGGGCTTATTTCATCTTTTGGCCTCAAAGGATGTCAATAATGAAAAAGATAGACAAATACTACCACTAAGTATAATACTAACTAGCGGCATACGATCTGCGTTTTCAACACGGCACTAATCACGGCGAGTTCGTTCTGTGCTGGTGGCATCGTCGTCGCTACGTGCTCGCTACGCAAACACCTCGCTTCGGTTCAAATCGCTTGGAAATTGCCAATGTTATGATTTCATGGAACGGGGTTTTGATTAACTAAAAATCATACTAATAATATAAATGTCAAAGTTTGTGAGTATGGGTGTATGGTTGTTTGTTCCTCTTTCACGCAAAAAAATACTGAACTGATTGGGCTGAAATTGGTATGGGTATAGTTTGGGACCTGGAATTATATTATAGGCTATTTTTTATCCCGATACAATGCGGGCGAAGGCGGGTAGCAGCTAGTATATTTTTAAGCATACATGCATAGGGTGTCAGGGTGTCATCATAACCCTCCTCCATTGGTAGTCGGGTAAAAATTTATTTATCAACTCCAATAACATTTATGTATGTACTCATTCGATTGCGGTTTGTTGGGAAATTGTTCACTTATCAGTAACTACCCTTACCCTGGAAAATTATTTAATTAGTTAATGCAGCTTATTCACGTAAATGTAATTTAATATCGATACAAATTAACCCAATTAATATTATAAAATTATTATATTACTAAAGTGCTATCGCTTTTAATACTCGCGATAATTATACGTGGAGTTTTTATATCCGAGCAAATTTTAGTGAAATTTTAATGAAACGCTTAAACAGTTTATTGGTTCAGTTGGTTGCACTCATTATTATTACAAACACTAGTGATCCCACAACTGGCCTACCCTCATTGCCTCCAGACATCACGATCTTATGACACTTTATCAAATCTGCCAGGAATTTGCTCATTTCGTCTCGCCATTGGTTGCATTTATATTTTTTGTAGTAATACTGACTACAAAAATGTCTATGTCCTCTACAACGTTAATCAAAATCATTTTTTTATTGTGATTCCCAATTCATCATCATCATCATCATCATCATCAGCCCATACACGTCCACTGCTAGACATAGGCCTCCCCCATACAACGCCACAAATAGCGGTCCTGAGCCGCCTCCATCCATCGATTCCCTGCGACCGCTACGATGTCGTCGGTCCATCGAGTGGATGGTCTCCCATGTAGGGGGGGATTTGCCATAAGCACCACGCTTGGCAGGCGGATTGGTGATCGCAGTGTTGGTGTTTAAAAATACTCAGACGGAAGCTGCTGCCCTTCCTCTGGTAGGTTCCCTTAGTCGGTTCTTACGACATCCACGGGATGAGTTGGATTCCCAATTGCCGGTTTACAAATCGACACGCGAAAGGATACTGATTTAACTCTACAAAACTTAAATATTTTTAAACGTACACAATCTGTTCGCATTATTATTATGAGAACTGTTTAATGTCGGGAAAATAGGTAAAAAACGCGATAAATAGTAAAAAGTAAAAAAGAGGAAATACCCGCTAAGCAGTTCTAATAATTTGATAATCTTCATTTACGAAAACTTATTTGGAAAATAAATCTCTCATATTGTATTGTTTCAAACGTTAAGGAGCAAAGATAATACTAAAAGATGCAAACAAAATAACATCACTATTGTGTAGGAAATAGCAAAAAGGCGAAATGGAGAAAATGGTGAAAATTGTGTAAGTGGCGAAGTAACGCGGAAATGGTGTAAACAGCCGCGGGCGACGTGGATTCCAAGAAAACATTTTAAAATTTTATATAAATATTTCTATGAAATAGGGTACGCAAATTATTTTAAGGAACGTTTTCTATAACCGAGTTTAAGGCAATCTATCCAGGTTTTAGCCTGTTTATGTTGAAACCAGGTCGAGAACTACATCCATGCAAAATTTTGTTATTCATGTCATCATTTATTGTGATTTTATGCATGCGTATTGGTTCAGGTATTTCTGTCGGATTCGTTCATTCGTTTTGGCGAGAGGACGTAACAAACATACACATATGATATGATTCCATTGGAAGTGTATTTCATATTTACAATATTAAGTGGCGGTGGCCACCTCATATTGCCATCGCAGCGTTGATGTTAATACTCATAGAGGTAGAAAAACGTGCGCGGAGTCGAAAAATATGGATTTACCCTTAAACCAGGGTTAAGGGTTTCTTTGTAATTGTAAGGGTGAATTGAGCCTTGAAAAGGAGGCTTAGTCATCAAATCGTTTTTTGCGCCAGGAAAAATATTGAGTTGCTATTATTATCGAATTTTCAAGGAAATTGTGTTTGTAGAGAAAAATATATTTCTTGTGGGTTGTCTCCTTTCTTATGAATGATGCGTAGCATGGACCCTCTACTATTAATTTGATATGATTTATTATATTAATTTAATTATTTCGTATTTAAATATTTTGCTTTTGCTATACATATTTTATTTTAGGGAGTCGAGGGATGGAGGCGTTTCAGGATCGCCATTTGTGGCGTCGTATGGGGGAGGCCTATGTCCAGCGGTGGACGTGTATGGGCTGATGATGATGATGATACATATTTTAATGGTTCGAATTTTAAATAGTACCTAGTAGTAGAGTTCTACATTATAGTAGCAAACTTTCGTATATAAATTATGTATTTCATTGATCGTTATTGATAGCTCCTACCTACATCAAAATACATCTAGCGCATAGGAATTCAGTACATTACCTATATAAATAGGTAGGCAGGGTAATATGTACAGCCTCTCTAGCACGGGGATGGTTTTCTAGGGTAGAATAGAGAAAAATTACGTCAATTTGTCATCGAATGAGTAATTTTTTTCAAATTCCTTACTTCGAATTCAGTAATGTACGCAATGTATAACGATGTGATGTCATTATTGTCTGTTCAATCTAGAGAACAAACCCCCTCTAATGTTAAGTTCATAAATAAGGACAGATGAAAAAATGTGGAGTTTTTACAATATCCCATAATAGCAAATGAATACACTCTTCTCTGCAGGAAGGACAAATTATTACACGCAAATAAGACCTTCGTAGGCGTTTTCTTTAAAATAATATTGCGATTTCAATTCTTGCCGACCTTTCAGCATTAGCATTCCAATACCATTGACAGGACCTTCGGGTGCTATAAAACTATGCCTTCTGAACGTCCTTAGCACCGATCGTAATCTTATCTGCAGACCGTTTCAGGGTAGGCGCAAACTAGCAACACTGGAAACACTACCAATATTCAATGTAGGTATTCATTTTGTTGCCTATACTAGGTGCCACGAAACATGTATACTAAGTCGAGAGAGTGATTCTGCACTACGAGGGGGACAACTTAGGTTCAACGATTTTTTAAATTCGTTGTTTTACGTTTATGAAGAAAAATAACTGTTTTCTTCATAGTCGTGATTTTTTAGCTGTATTCTTAGATTATTGTTTAAAATTTCATAACATAATAATACATACATAATCGTACATAATACATATTTTTTTAAATATATTCATGACGGCCTGACGGCGACCTCGTTAGGGGACTGCTCTTGCGGCCACATATTTTGTATTTAGTTACTGTTATTACTCACAGGATGTGATTGTACCTAGCAGGGTGGGAGATAGGTTTATTTTATCATTGTATTCAAAGTTAGGCCTTCAAGAAAACACTTAAGTTGCCAGTTGCCACTTTAGGTGGACGGTTTGGCCTCACCCCGAAACCGTTTTACTAAAAGTCCCATTTTCTGGGTAATTTGGAAATATTATCGCACTTTTTTATGTTCGATGAAATCACTATCAAGACCATTTTAGGACCTTCAGGGACCTTCAATTTAAAATCTAGACTCAACATTTCACAGCTCTGCATTACTAACGTAAATGTGTCAATTTTCAATAGAAATAAATTAGGAGAAGATATGTAGGTATTTGCTGTTTATAGTATCCAAAATAATTTTGCAGGAAATTAATTTCATTTATGAAATTTGTGGCGTCGTACGGGGGAGGCCTATGTCCAGCAGTGGACGTGTATGGGCTGATGATGATGATGATGATGAAATAGTTTCAATACATACATCCAAATGTTCAGTCAAGAGTGTGAAACTCGATCATTTGATCTCCATTGTTTTGGCCTTCAAAGCAAGTGAATGCCATTGACGTGACGTAGGTAAAACGTAATACGTTCGCTGGGTCCGTTTACACTTTCAGCCTCGAGATGGGGCTTTATCGGCCTAAGGTAGGCAGGTCCTGGAAAATCGTTCTGGGAAGGTAGCGACATTAAAATTAGTAGGTAAGCTGAGGATATACCTGTTTAACGGCGCACTTGTGGAAAAGGTTAATTTACCCATGGGATTCTGCAAGGAGACTTAATCCACTGCGTATTTTGTTGTATGTTTTTTGTACCATCTGTTTGTTTTCTCTTCAAAAGCAAACTTAAAGTAAGGTGTTGACGCACCTTACCTCAAGATTGAGGTGAAATACAGGCCAGGATGATTGAAACCTGATCTCGGTAAATCATAGCACTGTCCCGGGCACTGGTGTGGAATCAGCCAGAGTCGGCTCGATTGATGGATCCGAGTGAACAGCTTTATAGATGCGAATTTCATAGAGTTTGGTGTTATAAAAAGATAGTACTCTAAATAGTACACTTACCCCCGAATACTCAAACGAAACTCAAATTTAAGCACGACTCAAGTGACGAATTTTTAACAGTTTTTCATTGAAAACTATCAAAATATCGCGATATATGACGTGCTTACATCTAAGTTGCGTTTGAGTATTCGGCCGTTAATAATTTTCGACATGCATGTTTTTGTAGTTTGTTACCTGAGAACGTAGTGTATAGTTTAGCTACTGACAGATTTTATTGAATGAAGTCTCTTCCCATATTTGACAAAAGTATGATTCTTAATTTATGATTTTATTCTTATCTATACCTACTTACTCATACAATATCAAAAATAATTACCTAAATGAAGATAGGTGTTTTTTTTTTTAAATTTGGTAGATAAATTGTTTAAAAATTTTTTACTAGGGATGCAGTTTTTCGTAATATTATTTCAATAAGTATAATCCAGCAAATACTTTTAGTAAATATGTTGAAAAAGGGTAACTTGAGAGTCACCATTAGTCTTTACTTTTAAACAATTGATGTTACTTGTTCTGACCGAGTAAAAAAAGCTTCTCTTTCTATAAAATTAAAGTTAAGTTTGTTCAAAGTTAACTAATAAAACGGTAACAGGTGACATTCAGTCGGAAAAGAGATAAAAAAATTAAATCTGGTTAATACGGTTCTATTCTCCATTCCAAAGCTATCAAAGGCTTAGCACAGGTGAGTAGGGTGGAGTGCTGACAAGTTCTCGGTAGGCGTCTGTCATTATGCACTGTGAGTTTAGGATGACATTGACAGCGCGGACGTAGGATTTGAACGCAGAACAATAGATGTCTATCTAATTGGGAGTATTGGGAAAAGCCGGTGGGTAATTCGATTTAATTACATATTAAGATTATATTATGAAAGTAGACCTAGTAACACGTAGGTATTCGGCAGCTGGTTTAAGAATTGATTATCATAGTGAATAATCGAGCTGCGGATGTGAAAGGTTAAGTCCTCTTTTTAGCTTGCGTTACAATGAAAATTATCGGAACCCAGAAAATCGGAGAAAAAGGTCTTTCGCCGGGCCGGGAGTGCAGCATCTACTTAGCCGAAAAAGTTGGCGCGCTAAAAAAAACTCGACATATAGGCCTATAATAGGCGGGCAGACAGGCCTTGAAATTAATAGAATCCCGTTGGCAAAATTTCAGGTACAGAACCCTTACGGACCCGTAAAGTGCACCTTTAAAAGAGAGTAAAAGTTTACCCTAGTCAAAAAATTCGACTGCAGCAGTGAGCAGCATAAACTTCGGAAGTTGTAAAAAGATTGTAACAACTTTCTCTCAGAAAGCCTAGTGACTTGCCCGTAATCCTTCTTGTTATTTGAAACTTGCGATGTGGGCACGGATTGAGCTGTTTTGATGAAAGTTAAAGTTAGACGAAGTAAGTTTTTTTACAACTCGGAGGCGGGAAAGCAAATTGACAAGGGTGCTTTATTTACAATCTTTTGAGAACAGTTCTAATCTAGATTCTAATAACAATTTCATTCTTACCAGAGTACTGTACTACGGAATACCGCAATTCTAAATACTGGTGAACACCAACCAGACAGTGCGTGTAACAGCTTAACACAGAAAGTAAAGTTTATGAAAGTGTCAACTCAGAATACGAATTTTCATTTTTATCAAATCGCGACTTGAGTTGGAGGGCTAGCGGTGGTGGTTTCAAAGAATATATCCGACCAAACCGTCGATTGAACTTCAAGAGTGCCTAATTCTGGGATTTCAACCATGTTCGCTTTACACAGGGTATTAGTCATTTTAATATGATGGACCCAGAGTCATCGCGCCCTCTTTTCAGTCTGAACGAATTCTTATTAATACTAAAGAAAAGTACCTATTAAGTACTAAAAAAAATGCCTTATTGAAATGGAATCTGTTTTTGGGTAAAACATTCTGGTGGCGTAGGTATCACTAGTGTCGTTTCAAATGGCAAAAACGAAATAAAACAAAATTTGGCACATCTAAAATATTACCGTATTCTTCACAAAAGGATGGTACCATTTTAAGTATTGCCAAATAGATTTAATTTGTTTCTGTGCCATATAAATGGACAATACCGGTACTCGATACCAATCGTCTTAATCTTATGTCAGTTCAAAGATAGAAGGTAACATGACAATATTTTGTTAGTAGAAATCTGCTTGAAAATATGTTATTTTCATTTTTAATAGGCTTATCCTGTTTCGCCCTACCTATGTCTGGGCAATACACCATAACGTTATAAAAATGTATCACGAGCAACTTTTTTACAAATTATCTAGGCTGGTTAATCTTGAAACGGCTGTTTTGATATTCAAATAAGGCTGTAGATAATATTATCTTTGAAAGCAGCTTCCCCTTCTGTTATAATCTGCTTACCTGCACCTTTAGCTAATCGCATTGTTACTGTGTAGAGCTGTTGACACTTAAGGTCTGTTTATCACTACATATGTACCAAAGTCGCTTCCCGCTATCTGTCTGTCCCTATGTATGCTTAGATCTTTAAAACTACGCAACGGATTTTGATGTGGTTTTTTTAAATAGATAGAGTGATTCAAGAGGAAGGTTTATATATGTATAATTTATTATTAGCATTGCACCCGTGCGAAGCTGGGGCGGGTCGCTAATGAGGAGATATTTGCACGGAAAATACCTACTATTCTATAGGTTTGGATGTTTGTTAGTCCTTATAACAACAACTTTTAAACAGCTTCTATATTCCATTATAATAAAATGTAAGCGGGTTTACAGTAGCCCTGAATATTGAAATTGTTTTCACTTTAGAAAAATAAACTGCACGCTTGAAGACGTGTAAGTTTGTTTTCGTAAGTTGGTAGTATTATTTTTGCATCTTACTAGCTACTAGCCCACTTACTAAT
The DNA here is from genome assembly GCA_947859395.1 of Eupithecia insigniata. NCBI lineage: Eukaryota > Metazoa > Arthropoda > Insecta > Lepidoptera > Geometridae > Eupithecia > Eupithecia insigniata. The sequence continues at coordinate 2,404,007 of OX402000.1, forward strand.
TCATCATCATCGTCATATCAGGCCATATACGTCCACTGCTGGACATAGGCCTCCCCCATACGACGCCACAAATAGCGGTCCTGAGCCGCCTCCATCCATCCCATGTAGCATTTGGGGATTTGCAATAATCACCACGCTTGGCAGGCGGATTGGTGACCGCAGTGTTAGTATTGAAGCCGCTGCCCTTCCTCTGGTAGGTTCCCTTAGTCAGCTCTTACGACATCCACGGGTTGAGTTGGAGGGGTCGATATTATTATCTTTTTTAAGGTAAAGAAGTGAACAAGAAATCTTTTTTCTAGTTGGAGTAAAACCCGTCCCAAGGTTTTGTATCCGCTAGCTAGATAAATCATCGAGGAAATAATGTGATATTTTGTAGTAACGAATACGTTACTACGTACAAAAGAAAAAAGGTTTACACATAAAATAAACAGATTTAATAAGTAATGGGGTAAACGGACGGAGATCTGCATTTTTAGATATTTACATAATTATACTGTAAGTACAAAACAATCTGGTGGTGAGTAGCTACATTATTTTTAAGTGCCAACATGCTTACTTATTTTCAGGTAAGAGAAGCCCCGGGCAGAAACCCAGTTCCTAATAAAGATACTGAATAAACGGCGTCTGCAAGAGGCCTTAGGGTGCCAGTTACCGTCATAATTATACAAACTGCTTGTGAGGCTTTGCATGCGAGGACGTGTTCCGATTCAACGTTTCGGATAGCGAGCAGCTAAGAATATCTTGGTATTTAGCAATTCTAGATTTGGGATTTACCCCTGTTTTGTAAAGCAGCGAGTTTTTCCCGCAAGGCGAGGATTGTCTTTTGAATGTGTTTTTCGGAAGGACATGCCTCGAAGCATCAAAGCGGCTAGAACGACTTTGTTGAATGAGCTATCAAAACACTCTTCAAAATTCCGGGAGTGTTCTTAGTTTCTAGTTAATAATAATAATGCCATTTTCATGATGCCATTGTATCCAAATATGCAATTACTTTGTTTTCTATTTGAATTGTCTCTAAAAACTTTTTTGTCTAATTAGTTTATTTGTGTACTCGGAGTTTTAGATTTAAGTTTTCCACACACAATATATTTTGTTTTTAATGGGGGAAAAATCATTTGCAGGGTATTTCTCTCCTCATTTTGCGAAAAAATATGAAAAAGTAGGGTATCTTTAGTTGTCAATTAATTATTTTGTTCAGTGATTTGTATTTAAGTTCAACTTTTTGATTGTGGCTCTGCTTTTGATACGTTAGTCTCATTATACAGGGTACCCACTGAGATAGGTTAACTTTTTATCCCTTTGTATGTTTTGACAAAATGGTCTTAAATAAAGTATTTCAGTGTCCGTTGCAAAATCGAAAAAGATTGTGTGTGCGAATATTAATGATTAACATCAGTTTGCATGCCTCAAATGAGATAAAAAATTCTGTAGTTATATGTACGTCCTTTGTCATTGAGTAACATCTATTTCCACCCAGTTGTCTAAACAACGTGACTAACTCAAAACGTGATTTACTAAATGAGTGAAAACAAAGAAATGCCGGAGTTGGTAATTGAAAAACTTCATACCCTTAAAAGTTTAATTTCATTAAGAGTTCGCTGTTGTTCACCTGAACGCTCATTGCCGGAAATTAATGATGTTGAACGACAGGTTTAAGGACTTTCGGGTAAACGCTTTGATGCGCGAGTTTGATCACATTGCAGAGCTTTGAGCAAGAGATTGACCGCAATGCAAGAGAGCTTTTTATTCCTACTAATATTATAAATGTCAAAGTTTGTATGGATGGATGTGTTATTCTTTCATGCAAAAACTACTGAACCGATTCGGCTGAAATTTGGTTATAGTTTGGGACCTGGAATAACATTTTTTTATATATAGGCTATTTTTTATTACAATAAAACGCGAGCGAAGGCGCTGGCATTAGCTACTAGATAGATAGATAGATAAATGAAATGCTTTAATCAGAAAAAGTTATAGCTAAAAAGTATGGTAAAAAGGTAAAAGAATTGGCGGCCTTATCGCTTATAGCGATTTTTATGTTCGTTATAATATCTGTTTCATTATCTAGTAACTATATATGGGTAAGTAGGTTATATATTTTGTCTCGCAAACACTTTCTCATGGTTCGATAAGAAGAAAAAATGGCAAAAATTAACTTCCGGTCACACCACATGATTTTTTGACAGTTTTGCGAGGAAATCACACAGAGAAAGGAGATTTTCCTATGTTGATGATGATTTATGGTATGGTAGAAGGAGAGGCTCTATCGGCAATGTGTGTTTTGTTCTGATTTGCTTGAAATTACTATGTTATGTTTAAAATGTATTTTTATGTCTGTTTTTGTACTGCAGCAGCAAATAAATGAATGTCTATGTCTATGTCTAAAATTATATAAATGAGTAAGGCTGCCGTTAAAAATTTTTTATCAAATTATTTAAGTGGAGATTTATGGTATGGTAGAAGGAGAGGACCTACCGGCAATGTTTTGTTCTGATTTGCTTGAAATGTTACATAAACGAGTAAGGCCGCCGTAAAAAAAATATCAAATTATTAAAGTACTACGATCCATAATTTTTTAGGAGCAGAAACTATATTAAATTTACGGTACCTTACCTACTAAAGTTAAATTAAATTCGATCAAATAAACTCAAAATAAATTAAACCAAATCAAACAGAATTAAATTAAAAAATCAAATCAATCAAATAATAAATTGGATTTTAACAATTAAATCAAATTAAGTTAAAATTAATCAAATGAATAATAAGTTAACATATTTAACTTTGCGAACAAAATGCTGCCATGTCATATCGGCGAAGTAACCCTACCAGTATGTTGTTGGAGCTATTTATATTTCCAAGTACAACGCACAACTTTTGGCGGTAAGGCCCGGCCCATCCATGAGTTTTCTTCAATCAGAAGGCAAAAGTACCTGCCATTGAAAACTGTCACAATTGCCCATAAAATACGGCTGACATAATAATATCTCAAGAAAATAATGTTCCTAGTACATAATTATGTACCTAACAGTAGGCTCATTATTTTTTTGTAATATAGAGTATCACACACACACACATATATTACATATTATGTAAAATAGACTATCACACACTACATCAATAAGCGACATTCACCCAATTAGGACAAAGCTGAAAAGTTACAATAAAGGTACGAGTTGAATATTCAGTTCCATTGCAAATAAGTTGCGTAATACGTCGCCTGGAGGGTAAATAACGAAAAAGCAACGTATTTATCCTGAAGACAATGTCTCGAGTAGTAATTTCATCCTTCTTACGTTTGTTGACGGATTAGCGAGTGCAGTCGCAGATTAGACGCCGACTGGGGGATTACTGCTTTCCAATTGCAAAGTGGTGATGGTAGAGATGTCATCTTTAATGTACCTCATCTCTGGCTGAATAGGAGATAGATTTTCTTTCAGGTAATGTGTACGAGAGGCTTGTGTTTATTCTGTACTAACTGACTTAACAGACGTTGTCCTGTCATTCAAGTCAAACAACTTTCAATCAAATTTTTATTGTTTACTATCTGTGCACTATCAGCCCTTTTTTTCTTCTCTCCTCCATCCAAAGATTGCCTGGGAGAAATCGCTCTCAGCGATAAAGCCACCTTTTGTACTGTATTTATTTTAATTTTAGTTATAAGAGTTTTTATGTAATTTTAATAGGTACAATAAAGTGTTCATAAATTCATTCATTTTTTACGACTGACAGTTATTTCAAAGGTGCTCAGCAAAGAGTATATAACGCTGGGGCTAAGGTTACATTAAAAAAAAAATAATAATATAAGAACCTTCTTTGAAGTATTAGAAGACATTTAATAAAAAGAATGAAAATCGGTGAAGCCGTTCTCAAGTTATAGGAAAAATAGGGGTTCATTTGTGTATATATATATATATATAGATTGAGGCATTTTTCATTATAAATCAAAGTGACAAAGCCTTTTTCCTTTTTTGATAATATTATAACCGTTACAAATATACGTATATTATTATCTTTTGAATGTGATCAATTTGATCGTTTAAAAAAGGGATTACCTGAAGACAAAGACAATTTAAATATATTCGCTCTTTTAATGTGTGGCATAACCATTGAGTGACACCACATATGAAGTGAATTCCTAACAATGTATTTTTTTTGTATAATTTTATATGTCTTTTTTTTCATAAGGTAAATGTAATTGGTTAAGTTTAATCGTTCTAGCTTCTTCTATGATAAAAACATTCCTTATTCATAAAAATCAATCCGTTCCTGCTGTTGCCCGAACTCTTAAGAGAACGATGTCCTCGGGAGCATCCCACATAACACACATTCACTACACAAACACTCACTCCTCTATCGCACCTGCTTGCACTTGTACCACACCACATAACTCTTACTTCCAATGAACAACTCAAACCTACCCTCTACGAATTTGTTAAAAATTGTTCTTTATAAATTTATCATTATTGATTATTCTTACCTATTCTTACTTGATTTTATGAATGTAAAATGTTTGATTACGACTAATAACGCATGTTATGGAAGAGCGTTGCCTCCTAATACAGGTATTTACTTACTTAAAAGGAGGCTCCAATCACGGATACAATTAACTGTAAAACAATTGACAATGAAATAAACATTTTTGTATTTGTATCCTGCCAGATTTTTATATAAAAAAGTGATGCATAATTCATAAAAAGCATTAAAAAACTAAAATGGAATCCCAAGCTACTTTATTATAGTTCATATCGAAATGGTTCCTATCATCCCCATTCACAGGCCAGCTCACAAACTGAAAGCAGGAGATCATCGTTCATATCCCCATGATATACATAATATTATATCATCAAATTCATAATCGCATTCTGCCCAACTATGAGTAGGTAGGTACCCCACTCGCTTCTACTTATCGAGTAGGTGCATTCGCAAAGGACCAGGTGTTATCATCATCATCAATCTTGTTGATCCACTGCTAAGCATAGGCCAACGTTTGAGTCATTACCTTGGGTCCTGCGCTAGGATGGGACAATGACCTATCTAAAATAAAAAATAAAAACCCAGACACTTAAAACCGTTATGGATAAAAAAAACACTAGCAAAATAGTTGAGGTTTTACTGGTGAAATTGCAAAATTATGCACGCTTTTGAATGTGAATTATATGGTTCAGCAATAATAATTATTATTGCTGACGCGGATGATTTTGATTAAATTATTTCATTTTATATATTATTAAAGTCCTGTATTTTAATACTATTTGAATAATTGTTAATGCTGTAAGAGCATAAAACTTTCAAAGGGGTTTTAAATAATTTTCTGCGTAATAACCACATTATGCTGAATGCATCATATTTCACAACGGAATGAAAATTAAATTTAGTAAATGTTTTAATTTTATTTAATGGTCCAAGTTCGATCGTTTGTTTAGTTTATTTGACTCATAAACTGCGGTAGGTAAGCATGCTTCGATGAAATTATCTTCTAAAGCCAGAATAATCCTTTACTAAGATTATTAAAAATTTGAAAGTAACTCTGTTTATCTGTGTGTCTGTGTGTCTGTTACCTTTTCACGCCTAAAGGGCTGAACAGATCTTAATGAAATTTGGCAAGGAGGTAGATGGTATCTCGGGGACGGACGGTACATGAAAATCGCGTGCAAAGTCGCAGGCAGCAGCTAGTTATGTCACAAATACGGGCGAATAGCACCCACATTTCATTGACTAACGTTTTTTCAGTAAATTTGGCAGTAAAACCAAAAGTTTCACGCCATGCATTCAAGCAATTGCAAATGCAAATATTTGAGAATTTTAGTGCAGTAGAGTCGGCCAAAAAAAATGCAAAATGCATACATTTGGTATAATTTACACAAATTCGGACAGCCACGCTTGATTTGTGGCTCTGAGAATCCATAATAAATCTCCGCTTAAGCTGTGGCTCAAGTTAAAAAGAAATTTGTTTTTATATTCTCTGGGAAGTTACTAGTCTAGTTCGTACTCGGTGTTTTTACAAATGTCGGACTGATTTATTTTACTTTGGGGGCCACGTTGAAACTACTTTAGTTTTAACTTGACAGTAAAAAGAGATTTTGCATTTCTCAATTTCTCTCGACAGTAGTATTTCAAATTTAGATTTCCGTCTGAATTCAGCATGACATAAGAGATTTTAGATTGTAATTTATCTGAATGAATTTTTGCGAATGAAATTTTTTAGATCTGCGAGAAAATACGACGAAATATGACCAGACCCAATAAATTAACTTATTTTTAGGGTTACATACCTAAAAACAAATTCATAGGATAATTTTTTTGTCCATACGTTTGTCTGTCAACCCTTTTTTTCCGTAGATGTTGGATGTACTTTATTCAACATACTCTAACTTTATCCAATATACTACAGTTCGTAAAGGCTTTGTATGTATGTATGTGCCTTGGCCATGATTCGTGGAGAGGCTTTGCTATGGCTCGTAGAGCCTTGGTTATGGTGCGTAGAGGCTTTGCTATGGCTCGTAGAGCCTTGGTTACGGTGCGTAGAGGCTTTGCTATGGCTCGTAGAGCCTTGGTTACGGTGCGTAGAGGCTTTGCTACAGCTCGTAGAGCCTTGACTACAGTTCCTAGAGGCTTTGTTACAGCTCGTAGAGCCTTGACTACAGTTCCTAGAGGCTTTGTTACAGCTCGTAGAGCCTTGACTACAGTTCCTAGAGGCTGTGTTACAGCTCATAGAGCCTTGGCTACAGTTCTTAGAGGCTTTGCTTCAGCTCGTAGAGCCTTGACTACAGTTCCTAGAGGCTTTGTTACAGCTTATAGAGCCTTGACTACAGTTCGTAGAGGCTTTGTTACAGCTCGTAGAGCCTTGGCTACAGTTCTTAGAGGCTTTGCTACAGCTCGTAGAGGCTTGGTTACGTGCGTAGCATTTGCTACGTGTGCTGTTTGCTATGCAACTCGGATCAACTAGTAGGGACAAAGTGCTTTTACAAAATATGAAAGCTTATGACTTGTGCTTCGCCTAATACGGTATTTTGATGACTGAATTTATTTGTACTATGTGCCTCACTGCGCTATGCAGTATTTTATTTTGTTAACATTACGAGTTTACGCTTTGTTTACGATTTTGAGCGCTGTATATTTATTTTGAAGACGAAACAGTAAATAATTATTTGTTAGCTATTCCAATATATAATGACAGGTTCTGAGCAAGTTATCTCTAATTAATATATCAAGGTAATTTAATGGCAGGCGAATTTTCTCTAATTAAAACTGTACCCGAACTAAGTTTAAACTTATTGGAGGCTTCATTATTCTTCACAACTAAAAGCGGTTCTTTGTTATACAATTTAGTTTGTGCTTCACACACTATCTTTGTTGCGCAGGAATTTACTTTATTATTAAATTATTATCAGGATGCCGAGAGTTTCTCTTTGAGCTTACGTCTAGCGTTTCGCGAATGCAGGCTTAATTTTAACTAGAAACTTTTCAGAGGAGCGAATAAAACGTACCAATAAATTTAATAATTTTCAAGTAAGTCTATGAAAATTCTGATAAGATATTAAATATGAGAGATCGAAGTTTCTGAGAAACTGCATAGAGGAAGTTTTTCTGTGTCGCTATCTCGCTACTTGTTTTTTGGTGCTTAAAATATAAACGCTGGAATTTTCATAAAGAAGTTTAGGAATACCCTCATTTGACCGCATGCCCATAAGACCTTCTGAAAACAAAGCGTCAAATTATAAAACAAACCTACTTTCTGTGTAGACCGTTCCCTAAACGCATTTTTCCCCACTGGCGTAAATAAGTGAGAGACGACTCAGTTCATTTTTAACCTACTTCAAAAAAGGCAGATGTTTTCAATTCGACTAATATGTTTTTTTTTCTTATATTACCTATATAACGCAATCATTCCGTCAATTATAGATCGATTTTGAAAAATCTTTCACTACTGCATAGAAAATCGTCCCGAGGTTAGTATTTTTAGCATTAATATTTATACCGTGGTGGGATTGCGACGACCAATGTGGCACGGTGGGTGAAGGTCCGCTTGTGACGCAGGAGATTACGGGTTTGATTCCCGCCTTGGGACAAAAGTTTGTACGATCTGCAAATATTTGTTTTAGGGTATTTTCTATGTATAATAAAAATAACTGTGTAATATATTGTATTAGCATTAATATGTCGTAAGAGCTGAGTAAGGGAACCTACCAGAGGAAGGGCAGCAGCTTCCTTCTGAGTATTTTTAAACACCAACACTGCGATCACCAATCCGCCTGCCAAGCGTGGTGATTATGGCAAATCCCCCCCCTACATGGGAGACCATCCACTCGATGGACCGACGAAATCGTAGCGGTCGCAGGGAGTCGATGGATGGAGGCGGCTCAGGACCGCTATTTATGGCGTCGAACGGGGAGGCCTATGTCCAGCAGTGAACGTGTATGGGCTGATGATGATGATGATAATATTGTATTATGTATATCAGTCATCTATAGTAAACATAACACAAGCTCTGCTTAACTGGGGGCTAGATGATGCTGTATGGATTGTCCAGCATTATTTATTTATTTATTATTAGTATTTATCCCGCATAACTGAAAAACAGTGAAAAAGGGGACTCTAAAACCAAATACGAAATTCGAAACGATCTTCTCCAAAACCTATGTATAAACAAAAGCTTGTCTTTAAACAAAAGACGGTTTAGATACTACTGCCACACTGCGAAAACTAAATACGAAATTCAAAACGATCTTCTCCAAAACCTATTAACAAAAGCTTGTCTTTAAACAAAAGACGGTTTAGATACTACTGCCACACTGCAAAAACTAAATACGAAATTCAAAACGATCTTCTCCAAAACCTATTAACAAAAGCTTGTCTTTAAACAAAAGACGGTTTAGATACTACTGCCACACTGCGAAAACTAAATACGAAATTCAAAACGATCTTCTCCAAAACCTATTAACAAAAGCTTGTCTTTAAACAAAAGACGGTTTAGATACTACTGCCACACTGCGAAAACTAAATACGAAATTCAAAACGATCTTCTCCAAAACCTATTAACAAAAGATGGTCTATAAATAAAAACGGTGGTGATTTTGTTACTACTGCGTTCTAAAATGCAGAAAAGTAAACATACTTACCGAAGCATAATGCCATGGTATAAGAAAACGGGTATGCTCCTCCAAGACACGATGGTCACGTGGGTGTCTCCAGTTTACGTCATCATCGCCATCGGCGAATGTGAATACGAATTTGTTTCCTGGTGTTACCAGTAGCGTTAAATCGTAACTCCCCGAGCTCTTGTATGAATCTGATAAAACTATGTGGTTTTGTATTTACCAATTATTTATCAAATTGACTTGTGTTTAACTAACGCTGTTTTGACTGATCTATCAAACATAATTGCCGATTCAATTTTTTTTATTGATTTTTCATTTGACCCTCATCACGTATATTTCCCAACTTCTACATTTTGTTGAAATAAAGTGTCAACTGGACAGTGACGTCACCTGGCGACACTCCCGGAAGAGCAGACCTGTTTTCTTGAATCATGCTACTGCGTTCTAAAATGCGGAACCTAGGAAGTGGAACGCAGAAAAGTAAACTTACTTACCCAAGCATAATGCAAGCCACACAAATGGACTACTAATTTACGCTAACAGCATTCAGAACGCCTGAAAAAAGCTCTACGTAATGAATCGAGTTCCAGTTATTCCTTGACAGTTCGAAAATAAAATTGCGGGTGAAAATATTAATGGTTTGAACGTGCGTTTTTTAAATAACAAGACCTCTTTTGTAAAGCGGTTGTCAAGGGAAGTTGGTAATACTTCATCAACCATGCCTGTTTTAGCGGGTAAGTAGCATGGTAATTGCTACAGTTGGTAAAGTAAAAAGCCATGTGATTAAATTTACTGCATAATCCTAACTAATATTATAAATGCGAAAGTGTGTTTGTTTATTTGTTTGTACTTCCTTTTTGCCCCGTAACTAAGCAACCAATCTGTTTGATTTTTGGCATAGAGTTAGTTGAAAGGATGGAGAGAAAGATAAGCTGCTTTTTGGTCTAGTAAAACATTAAACTCCAATGGGAGATTTACGGAAAAAGGGACCTTTTTATCCCTCTAGAAATGTGAAATTCGAAGTTAATGCGGGTGAAACTGCGTGTAACAGCTAGTATTTTTATAAATAGCTTTTACTGTTTAAAGCCTACCCATACAATCAGTATCTTACGAATCTCACTCAGAAAAATTACAAAGTTTTCATGTTACTGATAATTTTAAAAAACTACACACACATTTAACTGGTCCAATATAATATTTTTTATTTTAAAATGAAAATACCGCAATAAATACAACCATCTATAAGCGTAACAAGAAAGCAATACGACACAAAACAGTACAAAGAAAATAATAATGCTTTCTATCTCCAATTATCCTAAGCAATTTTCTACAAAGAGAGCATGAGCAGTTAACAAAGGACAGCTTCGATTGTGTCCTTTTAATGTAATTCAACACGTGAACGAGAGGAAATCAATTTAATTCTGGAAATAAAACTGGTACTAGTTACTGTAAACTTATTGAGTCCAAATAGGAATGGTGACAATAACTAAAACTCACCAAAATTATGTATCTATCGAATTAAGCTGGAGCTAAAGATTACAAAACATGTATTTTTATTTGATTTTGATCGAGATTAATTCTGTGGCCTGGTGCTAAAAGGGCCAAAGTACGTTTATGTATGTTTTGTACTTTGGCCTTTTTAGCACCGGGTCATAGAATTATTACTACATATTATAAAACAAAGTCCTCCACCGCGTCTGTCTATCTGTTCGCCATAACCTCAAAAACTACTAAAAGGATTTTCTTTTGGTTTTCACCAATCGATAGAATGGTTCATAAAGAAGGTTTAGGTTTATAATTTGTCAAGATTTTGTGTACATTGCTTCAAATATAACGATAATTGTTGGAAGTGTCGGAAAAAGTTAAGCCATTTTCATCGAAAACGCTGTCCATAGACAGCGTTTGCGCTCCATAGACTTCATCCATAGACTATTCCACTACGTTCTACTTGAAAAAGTCCGCGATGGCATTATTTGTTTTGTTTTTGTTGTCTTTAGGTACATAGAAAGATATTTACCTACATACAGAGTGAAATTTGTCGGAGGTTTTATTAATCATTATAACTGATTTATGGTACCTATCTTGAGTGTCGGAAAAAGTCCAGCCGCCTGGGAGCTTGCATAGAAAATGCTGCGTAATCCTCTTGAGATATAATAAAACAATGCATGGTGGGATATTCCTCGTAGTCCACGCTAGCGTAGCCGCGGGCGGGTCAGCTAGTTATTTTTACCCGACTACGAGAGGGTTATGATTTTGACACCCTATGTATGTATGTATGTATGTAGCCGATTTTTATGTTCCCTGGTAGCGCTGAAACTAATGGTCCGATTTCAACAAATGAGGTGCCGTATGATTCGTCTTAATAGCCCGATGGTTGTAGGCTATGTGACGTCAGATAATAATCGGGGTCTAACGAGATAGCGGGGGTCGAAGAAAGGGTCGAAAATTTCAATGTTAGTAAATATGCTCGTGGTATCGTTGCAAAGATCTTTGTTTGTACTTTTCGAAACCGTTTCTCAAACTTTTGTGAGTTTAACGATGCTCAAACTATTAGCAAAAAGGTGTAAAAAAAATTAAGGTTAAAAACTAAAACCCGCACCCACCCCATATACCTAGGGTACAATTAGTAACAAAGGCCTCCGACTACCTAAGTATCAAAAGAAAATGCTATGGACAATAGGTGCACGCTTGTTTAAGACTTTTATGTAGTCGGGTTTTAGTTTTTAACCATAATTTTTTAATAAAATAAAACTACAAAATACAGCAATCTGCCATGACACGTTGAAGACTAATCAGAAAATACAGAGCTGTGACGTCATGCCGTCACAATATGTTATGTAAAGGCACAGAATAACTATGGTAAAGGTGTGACTGTCTTCTCTTGACAATAATATTATAGTCATTCTGTATCTTCAGATGTTCGTGCATCGGTGATTGTAGGTCGATAGAGCAAAATTGAAATTGCATTTTTACCCGACTACCAAAGAACGATGGTTTAAGAGGGAAAAGGCCTACGTTTGTAATTTCCATAACTGTCTATTGTGAGGTTAACGATTCTCAAGCTATCAGCAAAACGGTGTAAACATATATATATATATATATATATATAGTTACTTTTTTTACTTGAAACCCAATTACGTAGAAGTCTTAAACAAGCGTTTACATTCTGTCCTTATTATTTTCTTTTGATACTTGGGTAGTCGAAGGAACCTATACCTAGGGTACAAGTAGGAACAAAAGCCTCCGACTACCTAAGTCTCAAAAGAAACTGGATACAACACGGGAAAACTGCAAGAGAAAAGTACCTAGTTATTTTTAATAAACCAACATTTACTGCGATTATAAAGGATTGAGATAGCTCTACCTCTGTAGACAAGATACACCACTGCCTTTGTAGACTTTATAGAAATCTACAAGGTCAATGACAGGAAGCTTTGCCCAATACAACTGTACTGGTATCAGGTGTTTGAGGTCATATAGGATTGAGATAGCTCTACCTCTGTAGACAAGAGAACCCTCTGCGTCTGTAGACTTTACAGAAATCTACAAGGTCAATGACAGGAAGCTATGCCCAATACAACTGTACTGGTATCAGGTGAATATAAATAATAAATAAAGCTATTTTTGACTTTCTCAATAATGTTATGACTAATAGGGATAATAACAAAAATGTAATAGCGCTATACATGGACATGACCAAAGCTTTCGACCATGTTAATCATGTTAGACTATTGCGTAAGCTAGATGGCTACGGTATCAGAGGTACAGCAAATGATCTCATAAAATCATACCTCAGTAACAGAAGTCAGGTGACCCAAATTAATAGAATATGTCTAGAATCACACACAGACACCATTTACGAATCATGCCCCAGAGTGGTAACACATGGGGTTCCCCAGGGAAGTGTTTTAGGTCCACTCCTATTTTTAATCTATATTAATGACCTGCCTGAAGTGACTATGCATCCTTTAACATTATTTGCGGATGATCGTACTGTATTATTTATTAATGATAAGACACATAATTTTGAATTGGACATTAAATCTACCTTGACATCTATTATTAATTGGCTATCATCTAACAATTTAAAGATAAATTTGACAAAAACTTACTTAATGAATTTTAAACAAAGAAGTCATGCAGATCTTGACGTTGGTATTGACTACTTTGGCACCAAAGTGACTGAGGTAGACTCTACTAAGTTTTTAGGACTTCATATCGACAATAAATTAAATTGGAAATATCATATCGACATTATCTGTAAAAGACTAAAACAATTTTCTTATGCTCTTTTTAAATTAAGTCAGGTATCAAATCTATCCACCTTGCTCACTGCTTATCACGGAAACGTGTCTTCAATTTTAAGATACGGCATCATGTATTGGGGGAACTCGACGGATAACCTTAGAGTATTCAAAGCACAAAAACGCTGTTTAAGAGCAATTTGTGGTTTACGAAGACGAGACTCATGCAAAAGTCACTTTACTGAGCTAAAAATACTTACATTTCCGTGTCTATACATTTACGAAGTTTCAGTTTTTGTAAAAAACAATCCCGACCTATTTGAAAGATTTGCAGTTGGAAGCCGGTCTGAGGGCAGATTACGCAATGTGCCGTGCAGAACAAAGTTGTTACGTTCAAGTGTATTTAGTATGGGACCAAAAATATATAATAAAATTCCAAAAGTTGTTCGTGATTTGTCCAGCAACCAATTTAGTGCAAAACTTAATGATTTTTTAATTGGAAAATCTTATTATTCTGTAAATGATTTCTTAAATGACCGTATTGTTCGACATTAATAATAATTGTAAACATTGTGACTATGTAAATAAGTTATATTTCTTTCTGCAAACCATTATTTCCATACCCAACATATATTTTATTCTGTTATTTAAATATTTTTGACCTGAAAATTGTGAAATTTATGGACCGTATTATTTGTTTGACCTTTGTTTTAATTAAATAATAATATTTTGACATATTCATCACTTACAGACATTTTTATGATATTTAAATTGCATAATTTGACCAGGTTTCATAAAGAAGAGTATTGCTTTAAATTATATTATATTGACATACTTCTAAATAAAATTAAATTGTCTAGTTGTTATACATAGTATGTTGCAATGTTCTTAAATTATGTATGTTAGGTATATTGAAATGTTTGTACGCCCGAGTGGCAGAATCTAGCGATCTACATAGTATAATAAGTCTTATTATCTGACTGTAATATTACCTGATTCACAAACAATAAATGAATTATGAATTATGAATTAAGGTGTTTGAGGTCACTTCGCGAAGTCTGTGAAGATCCCAGGAAGATTCTGCGCTTCTGGACGGAGTTAGGCTGGCTTTGCTAGCAAAATCAACGCATAATGGACCAAATCGAGTCCAAATGCGGACAAGGAATAACTAAACCTAAAACCTAAACCTATACTGGTAACTCACTGATACTGCGTGAATTGTAGGTTCTGCCCATCATCACAAACACGTTCGTGAAGACTCCAGGTCTAATTTCATATAATTGGCAGACCAATAACCCTGTTTAATAGAAACTAAATTAAAGTAGTATTTACACATTGAAATAGTTGAGTTAAATGCAGACTGTTGCAATGAATCTAGAGGAAGCTCAGATGATTCATATTAATACCAATCGGAAGCGTCTCTTAGATTTTATTTGATAAACAACTAATAGGGCCATGACTAAAAAGGTACTTTTTCAACAATCCTATCACACAAGTCGGTTGAAAAAAATTGCGAGTCCTACTCACGAAAAAACGATCTCGAACTTTCAACTTCCTCCTAAAACAGAAAGTTACGAAACTAAATTCATGGGAAGTAAGATTACTTCGACGTTTTTAAGGCAATACGCGTGATTCAAGCGTGATTTATACCTAAATCGTTCGGGCTATGCGTCCTATAAAATCCTTTGGAAGTGACAGACCGAAGTTACGAGGAGCCGGAAGTTCGATTACGTTTTTTTTCTTTGCCAATTTTATGGGCGGATTAGGGCAACTGGGCCAAGCAGACGAAATTAAACAGCTGTTTCAGTAAGACTAGATATTTTTGGAGCTGGAAATTAAATCTTATTCCGTCTAGATGGTTAAGGCTGGAGCGTGGAACATAGCAAGAGGGGTTGATAGATGGCCAACTGAAAATGTCTGTAACTAGCGCCAGTCCGCGACTTCGCACACTATTTTCCGGTACAAACAATTACCAATGTCCTTCTCTAGGTTATTTTCTATCTCTCTGCTAAAATTTCATTCAATCCGTTGATCCGTTTTGACGTTAAAATGAAATAGACAGATAAACAGAATTACTTTCGAATTTATAATATTAGCACAGTATATATATGTATATTAGTAAGGCTGTGGGTGCGAAAAAGGAACTTAGATTAGAGTACATAAAATCAAGTTGATGTTATGCTACAGAATAACTTACGTATCTAGTTATTCTGATAGTGATAGTAGTTATGGTGATAGTGATGTGTAACCAAAATTTGAGAAAGCATAAACTGTGTGGATAGGAATCAATAGGACATTTGAGCCCTGAGTTCAGTTTGACGATAGATAAAAGATAAAAAAGATATAAATGTTTATTTCGTCTTAAAGTATCACATCAATTACAATAATCATTTAACAAAATTGTTCTTAAGTTTATTTAGAGTTGGTGTGTCAAAATAGCATCGAGATGTTAACGCGACGCCTTATTTGTATGGAAATTACATAGTTCTATGTCTACACGATAGAGGCATTGCTGTACCAAATCCTATACAAAGATAAAAAGTCATGTTATAATATAGGTACATATTATAACATTATTATTATTAACACTATATTATTTTTGTATTTGCTGAAACAGATCTAAATGCAACAGTTTCAGCTAGTTGTATAAATCTCCCCCTACATGGGAGACCATCCACTCGATGGACCGACGACATCGTAGCGGTCGCAGGGAGTCGATGGATGGAGGCGGCTCAGGACCGCTATTTGTGGCATCGTACGGGGGAGGCCTATGTCCAGCTGTGGACGTGTATGGGCTGATGATGATGATGATTTAAAGCCCTCTTACTAAAAACGACTTCTTTGCGGGTGCTCTAAATGGGAATAACATAGGTGCTGTAAACGTGGTGCTCTTAGAATTGGTGCTCTTAATGGGAATAGAATATAATTATATAATGGAATTCGCTCCTAAGTGATAAGGCCGCCCATTGTACATGTTTTATGTAATGTCTTTTAATTTTTTCTTCGTGGTGTACAATAAAGACTTTTGCTATTGTAATTGTACTTCCATTTGAAAAAAAAACCTTTAATAGTTTTGTATTTTTAATATGATATCAAATATTTAAACATAACAGGAATATATAAACAAAAACTTAAGGAAACAAAAATAAAAACATGCGTAAATTGAGGTTCGCTTGAAGAAAATTCAGCATTTATTTAGTTAATAATAACTGATTGTTATACATAATGCTAAACTAACTTTATTCCTATCTTTAAACCGAAGTTAGGGTTCGTTTATCCTTTTCCCATGATGCAGCTATACCACTGTGCACTGTGTAACTCCCGTAAGTCCTTACAATAGGCTCAGCTCAGTTTATATGTTTGCTGCGAGTGCGTTAAGGACTGATCTTTATTTGCTGGTATGTTTACTGACTAGTTCGTTTATCATACAGGTTCACGTTGGGGTTTTATTGCACGAAGCTAGATGGCGCTAGCAAATAAAGTGTAAGGCAAGACCTGGTAGTCCGGTCAAGATAGCATCTAGGCTTACATTAATTCGCATATAGCTGATAATTGGTATGAACGTTAGAGACACTAATAAATAAAATGTGAAAAGTCCCCATGGAGGACCCACATGTGGGATAGGTGTGCAAAAAATTATATTAAAGTTTGCAAATATTTAGATTTTTAACAGTTTTATCCTAAAAATACCTATGACAATGATTTATTAACATTATCTGAAAAATTTAAGACCATGCATAAAAAAATACATTTACTTTTGTATATTAAATCGTAAAATTTTTACTTAAATTTAACTTAAACTAAACCGCAACAACAACATAATAATGATAACGACAAACAATTATTCTCGATATGGACCTGTTGAGCTACCTGTAGATGGTTTGCAACAGTCTGCAGTTAGTTCAATTGTTTCAATTGTAAATACTAGTTCTAATTTGTTTCTATTATTTGATTGTAATTTTCTTTGTAAAGTACATCGTTAACTATTTCGCATATTAACAAAATAATGGAAGCTCATATTGCCACTTCCAACATCGTACAATTTTCCTGTTAAAAGTTTGCCACAGCGCAAAAGATGAGTAGGAGTATACTTTGTATTAAACTTGTCAAATCTATCAAATACTAAAATTAGACTCCAAAACTATCGGCTATTCCTTATTTTGTCTTTACATCACCCCGTTAGCAGCGCCAGCCCATGGCTACTTTTTACTTTTTGTAGCATAGAGGGAAAGAGCCGTGCGAGGGGTGCGCGAGTACCCCTCTCCACTCTTCATTACCCCGATGTCGTCTGAGATGGACGCGCGTTTGTATCGATACAAAAAGTAGCGGTGGTCGTGCGCTCTTAGTCCCTCAAATAACGTCAAGACAAACTATGTTTGCCATTAGACAGGCCGCTCTAACTTATTGTATTTTGATTAAATCCGGATAATGTGTCGCGTCGCATATTTTTCGCGGGTTCTAGGATAAAAGGTTAGGTCAATCTAAAAAACATCTAACTTAATCATACCATGTCACTTATCTTTATCAAAACCACGTGGTTTTACGATATTACTGCCTAACACTAAACTGTGCCAAACGCAAGGCCTGCGAAGCAAAAATTATAAAATAACCGGGTGGCACACCCCCTCAATATATCACGGAATGTTCGCGAAGGGGTATTTTGAACCAAATCGAGAATTCTCGAGAATTTTTCGTTTATCAGGTGAGATTGCCTTTTCAACGATATGTTACGAATATGAGGATATGAGGCGTTGATGGAATTTGATAACATGATGAAGGCCTGAATAAGGTTACAGTTAATAACATTTATTTCGACATAATAAAAGTAAAGTAAAAAAGTAAAAAATATTTATTATTCGTTACAAAAGTACAAGCAAAGATAGTATAAACAAATGTAAGTTATGTATATCCGTGACGACAAAAAATGTTGACTCTCAACATGTTGCATTACCAGCCATTTTTGATATTTGCTGTCATTTTCTGTTATTTTTGACGTTTGCTGTAATTTTTGACATTTGCTGTCACTTTGACATTTGCTATCACTTTTGACATTTGCTGTCACTTTGACCGTAATTGTGCCTAAGGGATAATAATGGAATGAATGGGACAATAATATTTTAAGGTCTTTGATGTCTGTTCGACGGTAACGATGATGCTACTGTGCGCTGGTGCCATGCGACATCTAGAAATTTGTCACTGAACATAAAATGCCCAGGTAGGTTTCTTGTTTTATTCATCATCATCATATCAGCCGATCGACGTTCACTGCTGGACATAGGCCTCCCCTAAGGATCTCCACAATGACCGATTTTGCGCTGCCCGCATCCAGCGACTTCCCGCGACCCTCACCAGGTCGTCGGTCCATCGCGTGGGGGGCCTACCCACACCATAGTTTTCTTAAAAAATAAACATAAATATGACAGTAATATTTAGAGAGATACCTATCTGAATTCATCATTCGTCAGTCATTTATCGGTTGAAAAATATTTATGTAACAAAGAAAAAGACCAGCCATTTTTTAAGTTTTCAGAGATACTAAAATACTGCTCAAGCTCAACCATAACAGAATCAAGTTGGATTGATTATACAGTAAAACCTAGTACCACATTTTATTATAAGTAGTAGTAAATATTTTCGTATATACTCTGTTGTGATAACTAAGTTTGATTTAGTTTAATTGGCGAGAAGTGGCTAATATGTCTGGTTCTAAATTCTGGTTCTGGTTTTTGCCAATCTGGGGATCTGACTGGCAATAAATAGATAGATAGATAGAAAACTCTTTATTGTACCACACAACACAAAATACATAGAGAAGGAAACGTTGACAACAGTGAAGTACAAAGGGCGGCCTTACCGCTTTGAGCGATCTCTTCCAGGCAACCTTGATATGGACTGGACATAAAAGAACAATAAAGACGGTGGCGTTAAGAGTTACTTATAAGAAATAAAAACAATAATAGTTACACCTACACTACGTACTATAATACCTACTTATCATAAACTCACATAAACATAAAAATAAGGTTATTCTAATTGTTACACGGATAATAAATAATGTTGTAGAAACAGTTTTTTAAAGATAGGGAGAGATTTTGCACGTCTGATATCCAGGGGAAGAGCATTCCATAGACGGATAGCTTGTACAGTGAAGGATTTTTCATAGAAAGTAGTATAGTGAGAAGGAACTTCTAAGACGAGGGTTTCAGAGGAACGCAAAGATAGAGAGTGAGAGTCGGAGAGGAATTTAAAGCGCTCTTTGAGATAAGATGGGCTGGGAGGATAAAACAAGATACTGTACAAGAGAGATAGTGTGTGAGTATTCCTGCGAAGTAGGATGAGTAACCACTTGAGTTTAGCGC
The DNA here is from genome assembly GCA_947859395.1 of Eupithecia insigniata. Taxonomy (NCBI): domain Eukaryota; kingdom Metazoa; phylum Arthropoda; class Insecta; order Lepidoptera; family Geometridae; genus Eupithecia; species Eupithecia insigniata. The sequence continues at coordinate 2,423,708 of OX402000.1, forward strand.
GATACTCGGAAACGTGGTCATATTTGCGAAGGCCAAATATGAACCTGATGCTGAAATTCTGAAGGCGCTCAAGCTTATTTAGTTGATCTTCAGTGAGGTCCGGATAACAGGCGTCGGCGTAGTCAAGGATGGGGAGCAAAAGAGACTGGGCGAGTCTTACCTTAGTGGAAGTTGGAAGGAAATTGCGCAGTTGCCGCAGTGAGCCGGCCGATGCGAACATTTTTCGGCTGAGCTCAGTCAATTGCGGACCCCAGGACAACTCATGGTCTACGATCAGACCCAAGCTTTTGACGGTTTTGCTTAAAGGAATTGTAACACCATCAAAGGAGATAGGAGGTAAGGTATTCATGTCGATTTTAGCAGTCGTCCTTGAACTACCCACAACGATGACTTGAGTCTTCTTAGGGTTCACCAGAAGACCGTACGCTTTGCTCCATACAAAGATGCGTGAGAGGTCATCATTTGTTAACCTTATAGCTGATGTAAAATCATTGATTGGAGCTTGTTGGTAGATCTGGAGATCGTCAGCGTACAGGTGATAGGAACTAGACAAAGATTCTGATATGGAGTTTATGAAAATTGCGAAGAGAAGAGGAGAAAGTACGCCACCCTGTGGAACACCAGCAGTGACATCACACCAAGACGAGAATTTATCGTCCAGACGGATGCGTTGCCGCCAACCAAACAGATAACTATGAAACCAGTCAGTATAAATTTGAGTATTGAGCACAAATGTAAATTTAAATGAAATTTTTTTTTACTTTCTGGCAAATAGCATAATGAAATTCAGGTTCCTAATTTGCCTGGAAGTCAAGTCCATATTTTCCACACTTCCAAGGAAATTCATTTTAATCCTTCATGCAAAACTCATTCATTATTCACCAAAAACAACGTTCCTCATTCTTTTCTTGTTTTAGCTCATTTTTGTACAGAAGCTAACTCCATTTGGTGGGTATTTTTAAGGAGCATGGGGAATTACAGGCTTCGTTGGCATCCCTGAAGCAAAAGGGTGGAACAAAATTAGATCAAGCATTCGTCATTTTGTGGGATTAAGGGACAAAGCAGGTTTCAGGTTCTTATGTGGACAGCTCTCTCCTTTGTTATTGTTTTTCTAAGAAAACAAGTCTATTTTGAATGAAACTTTTTTGAATATAATGCTTGTGTGGACACTTTTTGTTTTGTTTAGTTTTTAAAAGATGAGTCACATAAGTCAAAGGAAATAATTTTCTGTAATAACAGAGAATTCAATAACTTACAGTAAGAGTCTTGATGAAAAATAGAGAGCTTTAATTGTTGGACCATTTGAAAGGGATTTATAAACGCCAATTATAGTAATAAACAATTTCATTTCAATTATTGATATACATAAATCTTAATAAACCGGTTTTCTAACTAAATTGCGGTTGAAGGTGGGGAAGCTTTTAGAAGTGAGTGAGGTTACTGGGAAATAGAAAAGGTAATATGTCTGGAAAGGGATAAGTTTCTCTATTTTTTTGTATTTTCTTTTGATATCAAAATAAAGTTAGTAATATCACTGTTTGTTATTTACTAAATAACAAACAGTGATATTTATTAAGGGAAATGGTGAATTGTTTCAAGCGATCCTCAATTTACGCATAATTTTATTTATGTGTCGATGATTTTATGTTTGAAAGAGATTTATTCATACTAGACTACTAGAAAAACCAGACAAATAAGGTTTTTGGATAAAATAGATTTTCGTTTTATAATGTTTTGATAATTTTAAAGGGTAGTTAGTTTAATACAGGTTTTTTAAATACAGATTTTACCTAAGAGCCTTAACGCACTGGTGATTTGCAAGCAAAATCAAAGTCAGCGAGCATTATATGTAGGTTTTTCTTTTAACTCTATCTAATTGCAAAAGTTACGGCTAGTTATATCAAACCTAGAAACTACTTCTTTGCGGGTGCTCTAACTGTTGTGCTCTTAGAATTGAAATCTTAGAAATTGCTTGCAAATCGCCAGTGTGATAAAGCTCTAACTATTTTGATATAGTAAAATTGAATCGATTATGCTAAATAATAGGTCACCTACGTCATAATTAACTTTCTTGCACATTGACCCAGCAACAGTCGACTTAAATCTCAACAAAACTTAATTTCCCTAATATTTCCTCGGCATTGAGATTCCCGTTGTCACTTCAGGCATTTTTCCCTTCTTTTTGGGGGCGATGGATATGTAGATAAAATTTTATAAATAAGTCAGTTACTTTTCACCCTTGGCTGGTATTTTTCCCAGAAATACGGTTCAAACATTGCTCCTCTTTTGTGCGAGGAAATTCAGTAGCTTGTAAGGTTTTATCGAATTTTATATAGAACACAGATTTTGAGCTCAAAATGTATAAGATTTTTTGTTAAGAATAAGAATTTGTGGAAATTAAGAAGAATTTCTTTTTACATTTTTAGTGCTAATAGTAAACAGATACAGTCACCCCAACAAGCGTTGAACATTATGATTTCTAAATCTCATTGCACACACAAACCAACACTGACTGTACTTGGCCACTTTGGGTTGCTGAACAACAAGATATTAAGTAAAAAAATTAATTAGGTATATTAAGACCATAATACCCACATCGATCGATTAATTATCAAGTTATTCGTTTCAATTAAAAACTCTTTAATACGATCAAAGTGAAATGAAACTAACGTCGTAAGAGATCCAAAACTTTTCAGCCGAAATCAAGCTGTAATTCAAACTTTTAATTAAGCCCTTGAAATTTACTAAAGTACTAAAAACAACTAAATTGTATTAAGACGAATTAATCAATTAATATCAAATAAGTGAAACTGATTGAGGCGTGAAAATGGGTATGGGCGGAGTATATTGCTTGAATGGTTCCAGACAGGAGACTAGGAATGCTGGAGTGGAGACCACGACAGCACACCAGACCTCGTGGAAGATCACAAAAGATAGGTTGATGACATCCGACAACACGCAGGCCATGACTGGATGTCGAAGGCTCAAGACCGTCTAGACTGGAGGCGATTGGAAGCCATCGAAGCAACCACACGAGCCATCTTGTAGTGCGCCAACCTTTTATTACTAATACCTTCAAACTAGATGTACTCATATTATGCTACTAACATTATTAATGCCAAAAGTTTGTATGGATATTTGTTACTCTTTCACGCAAAAACTAGTGAACCGATTAGACTGAACTTTGGTATGGGTATAGTTTGGGACCTGGAATAACATATAGGAGATTTGTTATCCCGATAAAACGCGGGCGAAGGCGCGGGCAGTAGCTAGTCAGAAATATTTTTTAATATAAATGATGTAGACAGTATTGTTATTCAAGGCAATAATTTTGAAAGGAAAAATCGCATATACATATGGAGGCGTGTGTATTATATAGAGTCAAAACTAAATTTTAATAAATGTAGAGCGATAGATCAGCTTTCTCGTGAATATCACTGTGAAGGAATTAATTTAATATAATAAATAATAATTAAAAATTTTAAATTTAATAATATTAATATATATGTATATTAATTATAGTAAAATAATATTAATAATTATACAACTGTTTATAGTATTAAGGTTTTACTTGTCTTCTATATATGTAGGCTTACAAAATAAGCACTTACTTATTTTGTAAGCCTAAATATATAGTAGTTATTCACTTTGACTTATAGTGCTTCGGTTTGCACCTAACGTTTGCACTAGGAACTAATTAAGCTCCGAAGCTATTCACACGCCATATTAACCGCTCAAACAGTGTACAGGCTTTATTGGAAAGTCTTGCCTTGATCACCCCCTTGTGCAAATAAGCTACAAATAAGTTAATACTAATATTGTGGTTTATCTACATAAAAGGTCTATATAACTTAGAGTAGATATTTTGCGTTACAAAATAATTACATTGTTTGGATAAAAGTAAAATTTCTTTCACTTCTGTTTTTCGGGACAAAGCTTCTCTCTAGAATAATTTGTTATGAGACCACCTCAAAATTATTTTCCATACAATAAATCATAATTTTCTCTATAGGCCCATAATTGACGGAGAAATCGATGAACAAGAAAATACATACAACCAAACATAGTACTTTTATTAAAAGTCGGTAAAAAAATAGATAATACCGGTCATTTGATAAACGACCGGCATTTTTACCGACGAAAATCAAGAGGAGGAGTTTCTATTTTCGACTGTAAGTATTTTTTTATGTATGTTATCTATTTCACCTTCAATTATGAAACGATTTGGAAAATTATAGAGAATAATCCCATGGTGGTCCCATAAAAAATATTCCTGAGGCATAAGTACATATTTGTCCCGAAAAACTTAAAAAACAGTGTAAATAAACTACTAAACTGAAATTGAAGTCGATTATTAGTTTTTTCAAAACAATAGAATTATATTCTCAAGAGGCGCAAATATGCAGGTCTCGACAGAGCCTACGCATTTGCTCCCCTTGGAGTCGAGACCCTAGGTCCGTGGGGTACCGAGGCTCTCCGGGTTTTCAAAAAAAATTCTGAGCGTCTGGTCGAAGCGACGCCTGACCCGAGAGCTCGTGACTCGTGAGTATCTGGCGCAGCGCATTAGCATTGCTATACAGCGGGGCAATGCAGCCAGCGTCTTGGGGACGCTTCCGACTGGTATTGATATGGACCAGTTGAGCTATCTATAGATTGTTTGCAACAGTCTGCAGTTAGCTCAATTGTTTCAATTGTAAATACTAGTTTAATTTATTTATATTATTTGATTGTTATTTTCTTTGTCAATAAAGAAATAATAATTATATATTGTAAACTCTCCCCAGACTTTTGTACTCTATGGTAGAGCTATGTGTTATTAATATAATATGGTGTAGTGTACGAAGGTCCGCCTGAGAGACACAAAAGATTGAATCACGCTGCAAAACGAAAATGTTTGTTAGATCTGAAAATATTTGTTCGGGTTGTGTTGTGGTCTCTAAGTAATATTGCTCATTTTGAGGCAAAAATTCTAGCGGAAAATGTCAAGAATTGTATTAAAAAAATTAATGCCAAAATAAAGGCCTTTGTTCCTACTTGTACCCTAGGTATATGGGGTGTGTGCCTCCGACTATCTAAGTATCAAAATAAAATGCTATGGACAATAGGTGAACGTTGGTTTAAGACTTTTATGTAGTCGGGTTTTAGTTTTTAACTATATATTTTTTATACCTTTTTGATTGAGAATCGTTAATCACACAAAAGTTTGAAAAACAGTTTCGGAAAGTACAAACAAAGACCTTTGATGACCAACGATACCACACACGAGCATATTTACTAACATTGAGGTTTTCGACCCTTTCTTAGACCCCCGCTATCTCGTTAGACCCCCATTTTTATCTAACGTCACATAGCATATAACCATTGGGCTATTACGACAAATCATACGACACCTCATTTGTTGAAATCAGACCAGTAGTTTCAGCGCTACGTGGGAACATAAAAATGGGCTACATACATACATAGGGTGTCAAAATCATAACCCTCGTCGTAGTCGAGTAAAAATCACATTAATATTATATCGTAAATGTGAAAGTTTGAATGTTCAGATATTTGGATATTTGTTAGCTCTCCACGCCCTAACTACTGATACAGTTCTAGGTTTAGATTCATATAGACTTTTAGCGCAAAAGGGACAAAATACGGGTAACCAATCGCTTAACCATAGTAAAGCGATAGATTAAAGAAACTCTAGATAGTGCGTGCAGTGTTATTTGCACAGAGAGATTGTCAGCCATCTTTGAACATGCCTATACATTCAAATATATGGTATTATGTCTTGCTATATGATAATATCTGTTAAGCAATAATATAAATTACAATATAGCTTGGTGACTTGGTGAAATTTAAATTACAGTTGAGTGTGGTCACTCGATTTGTATAGAAAATATATCGCGCTATGCCTTACTATGTGCATATTAATATATGTATGTTTTAGCTATATCTGTGATGGGCTTGATAGATTTATTTCAAACTTGGTACTTTGACATGCGCCATCTCTCTGTAGTTCTAGATCTGTAGTAGTTGTAGATGTAGCATGGGCCGTGGGGCCGCGGCGTACGAATATTGACCCCTCCAACTCAACCCGTGGATGTCGTAAGAGCCGACTAAGGGAACCTACCAGAGGAAGGGCAGCAGCTTCCTTCTGAGTATTTTTAGACACCAACACTGCGATCACCAATCCGCCTGCCAAGCGTGGTGATTATGGCAAATCCCCTCCTACATGGGAGACCATCCACTCGATGGACCGACGACATCGTAGCGGTCGCAGGGAGTCGATGGATGGAGGCGGCTCAGGACCGCTATTTGTGGCGTCGTACGGGGGAGGCCTATGTCCAGCAGTGCACGTGTATGGGCTGATGATGATGAGATCTGTAGTTTCTTTCATCAAAAGGTAAAATTGTGACATTTTGAGACAATACCATTATTATGGTGAAGTGTTAAATTTAGTGGAATAGGCTAGTTTCCTGAAAAAATCTATTTAGTCCGTCATTTACAATAAATAATTAAAGAAAAAATATTGAATACGTATATTTTCTTTTGTCAATTAAACAAAAAATAACGAAGATATGGTGCGTAGAAGTTCCGCGTGGCGTCACTTCTCGTGGTAAGTGACGTCATGAGCCCCGAACTTTGATGAGCGTTATCTTCATCAATTTTGATTGATTTGATAAAGCAAAAAATATGTTTTCAATATTTTTTGATAATCTAACTGATGGACTTATTAGAATTATTATTTTTTTACCTAGAAAACATCTCTATTCGGCCCATGAACGCTTACGAAGCTGCGGGCAAAAGCTAGTTGACTACTTATTTATTTTACCATGTACTACGCCTTGTACAGATTCACCTAGATAAATTAACGTAAATAATAGTTTAATTGAAAGGAGGTCTCGTTGTAATTACCCTACTAAGTAAATACCTACACAATTGCGCACAACTCCTATGGGTATGGGGATGAGACTCAGGATCATTAGCATGATTTAATAAAGGAATTCTCTGATGATAGTCCCATGGGAATGGAGTTGAAACTTGCTGTCTAATAGGTTGCTAAATAGATAAGATAGGGAATCTCAGGATGCCTGAGGAGGTTGCAGAATTCAGAAGTCAATAATTTAATTTCTTTAGCCTTACAAAATATGTACTTTAAATTATTATCAAACTAGCTGCTGCCCGTGCCTTCGACTGCATTTTATATGTTATTTCAGGTCCCAAACTATACCCATACTTAGTTTCAGTCCAATCAATTCAGTAGTTTTTGCGTGAAAGAGGAACAAACATCCTTATTTATATATTCTCACAAACTTTGTCATTACCCCACTACTGAAGGACGAGGTTTATGATTTTGACACCCTATGTATGTTTGTATGTATGTAGCCGATTTTTATGTTCTCACGTAGCGCTGTGACTACTGGTCCGATTTCAACAAATGAGGTGTCGTATGATTCGTCTTAATAGCCCGATGGTTATAAGCTATGTGACGTCGGATAAAAATGGGGGTTCAATGAGATAGCGGCGGTCTAAGTAAGTGTCGAAAATTTCAGTGTTAGTAAATATGCACGTGTGTGGTATCGTTGCAAAGGTCTGTGTTTGTTCTTTCTGAAACCATTTTTCAAACTTTTGTGAGGATAACGATTCTCAAGCTATTAGCAAAAAGGTGTAAAAAATATAGTTAAAAACTAAAACCCGACTACATAAAAGTCTTACTTAAACTTATTTTTTTTATAATATTAGTAGTCGTAGGATAAGAACTAAATTTTTAATAATATTCTGTTCACGAACTCATTTTCAGTTTTCTGCTGCCATGGGCGAGGATTGAAGGGAAACTGTACAGGGGTCAAATTCAACTAACAATAGCTTTACTATGATAATTTATCGTCGTAGAATCGCCTATAGATGAAAAAAAGTCTAGATAGTGCGCGTCTGGGGTGTGAGGGGCTATTTGCACGGACAGGTTGAAAAAAAATCTTGACATTTTTGACACGCGACCTACATTTGTCGTTTCTTTCATCAAATGCTAAGTTTAGACGATGCCAATTCTGGCTGCCAATGAAACTGCATTATCTTTGTCTTACTAATGGCCTCGTATAAACAGTTTTTCAAGACACAAAACGTGTGCTCACTACAAGAATAATCCAGGATTGAAATAAATTTCAGTTGGTCGCATCTAAACAACACGGGCCAGGCCAGCGCTAGCTTGTCTGAGGACTGGCGCCAGTGTTTTAGTCTTCGTCTAAATTAAACCTTCCTAAGGGTAAATAACAAATTAAAATGACGCCTTTTAGAAGTCCTTTGGGTTGCTGAGCTAGTGGAATAATTGTTTTCAAATATAAGACAACAGAAATTCTTATTTATTTCTGTTTATGCATAGCTAAGTCCTTGCATACCGACCGACGTACATATGTAGCTCTCAGTATCAGCAGGCTGAAGTGGCGATGGGCAGGCCATAAAGCTCGTAGAACCGATAACCGTTGGGGAGTAAAGGTTCTCGAGTGGCGACCGCAATGCAATGCGAAATGGAGTATGGGAATACCTCCCACTCGATGGACCGACGACATTGTACCGTTTTTCGTGGCGTCGTTTGGGGGATGCCTATGTTCAGCAGTAAACGTATACGGGCTGATAATGATGAAGTTATTGCTATGGAAATACCAGAATAGACAAGATAACCATGAATTATCTGCTAGCATATATTTTCTTAGGTAATTTGGAGATTATCTATTATGTGATTTACCTAATGGAACTGTGTGTGGGTTTGAATGTATTCGTGAGTATCATCACATCACTCATGCTATTTTCGCAGATCATTGGTTAATTTTCTTGTGTTTTTTTTCGTAAACAAACATCCAATAAGCTTCTCAAATTATGATTTACTCGTGAATAGATCTGAATTGACCAGCTACCCTTTCATAAGAAAAGCACTGTTGAAATCTTGTAAGGCTCGCATTTTAATTCAAATCAAAACACAACAAAAGATGGGTATATCCATCGATGCAATAAATTTATGATGGCTCAAACGGGTCTCGTACTCTAGTTCGAATGACGATATCTCGATGTTCATTACCTCAACAGTTCTCTACCTCGACGGTACGTTTCGTCGATGGATCGTTACCTGGAAAGATCAACAAAATCAATGTTAATTTAAATTATAATTGAATGCAGTTAATATATTACGTATAGTACACTAGAGAGAGAGTTCATGAACGAATAATAATTGAACGGACACAATATTACAAAATTCAAAATAGAATCAAATATCTAAATTAGTCGTATGCATTGTTAAAATGCCTTGGAAACTAAGGCATTCTAACAATGGTCAAAAATCAGGTCCCGACGATCGGTTCAGATTATGCGTACAGAAACTTCGATCTAGAATAGTAGCGATAGAATTAAAAGATCAGAATGCTGGCTTCTATTTCGGTCAATGATTTGCCATTCAAAGTGGAAATTGCCATTCAATGTGACAATGCTGTCAGCATTCTAGGCACTCTGTCTTCAGGTGATGGATAAGATTTTTAGGAAATTGATGTACCTTAGTGGAAATAACTAGTAGTAATTTAATTTATTTTTTTAATTTTAATGGTCGTTGACCTATTTATATAACAAAATGGTAAACAGCGAGTATCGTTATGTAAGTGGTTCAAATTATCTACCGACAGTAATAGTTTATGTTTGCTGATGAAACGAGGCTTTAAATATAAGAAGTTGAAATTAACCATAATGTTCTAGATAGTTCAACCGATAATCCTAAATACATTTATACATATTTCATAAGGAACACAGGCAAAATCCATGAAGAGCAGCTGAGCGTGGATGGTGTAAGCGACAGAAACTAGGACCGCAAATAAATTTAGGTTCCCTAACATGTGGGCTACCCAAATACGGTGGATGCCGCAAGATATTACATTTTCAAGGCACTAAGCTGTGTTCGAGCTCCAGGCTGTGATAATACTTACGGTCCCCCGTAAGTATTATCACAGCCTGGGCGTACCCAATGTAGGACAAGAATATGGTTGAAAATTCCAAGATTCTAAAATTTAAAACTCACGATGGTTTAGTGATAAGTGGAGCCATAAACTGTATTTTTGGGTGTGGTTTCGGATGATTTATTAGCTGCTTTCTCCTTTTTGCAAACCAAACATTCTAAACCAAGTCAACATTTGCATACGGCCTACCACCTTAAACGGTTTTCTCCATGTATCTTTTTATATTCTTGACGACAGATGTGGCGCGGCAGGCGTAGATCCACCTGTGACGCAGGAGATTGCTGTTTCGATTCCCTCCTTGGGACAAATGTTTGAACGATCTGCAAGTATTTGTTCCGGGTGTTCTGGGTATTTTCTATGTATAATAAAAAACTATATATATGTGTGTATGTATTGTATTAAGCATATCATTCATCTAGTATGCATAAACAAGCTCTACTTAGCTCTGGGCTAGATGTTACTGGGTGGATAGTCCAACATTATTTATCTAATACTGGAGCGTCTACACTGCTTATAGATTTTTTAATTATTTATTTATAAAGGTTTATTCGTTTAAGCGAATAAGGCAGCCTGATAACTAAACTAAATTAATGTCTAACTAAACTAATTACGAGTACTACTATCATCTTATAATGGATCTGAACGAATGATTCGTAACAAAACGACAGAGCTATTGAGTTACGGTAGATTTTGTTCGCAGCGCCTTTTTTCTAACTGCCATCCAACTTCAAAATAGATGTTTAGTTTCCTTCTTTAATAGTACCATAGACAAATAAAACAATAGTACGAAGTACGAACAGACGATCGAGGCGTAGTCGCACCACCGCTGCTGTGTACAATGCGCTCTGTGAATCAGACGACCGCACAGCTTTTGCACTGTCCAGTCGTTTCGTTCCATCGAACTATCAAACTGCACACATAATAATAATAATAATGTGCGGCGCACCGTTTGCCATACGATCGAATATATTGATTTAGAACATGTAATGTCAGGGCTTAACAGGTGTTGGAAAATTCCTTGTTTGAGGGAAATTCTCACACAAATTAATAGAGACAGATGACAATATTTTGATATGCGTTCGGAAAATGCTATCTATCCCTGGTATCCAAAAGTCTGGACGGATACGTGGAACCCAAAAGGTAGAGAAGGAAGAGAAGTAATAAAGTTACCAGGTTTACTACAAAGGAACAATAGGTAATTCGTCTAGTCAACAGAGACTGTGCAACAGAATCTGCAACTTCGTTAGGAACGCACAGGAAGCACGTACAGTTTGCGAATGCTCGACTTCAGCTGGCCTTCTATTGAGTGCTGCGATTGAAAACACACGGGGGGGGGGGTATAGCAGAAGGCGAAAGGAATGAAAAAATTAAATAAAGTGTTTCCTATGAAGATTATTGAAAGATATTGGAATGGTGGCTTCTATTTCGGTCAACGAATTGCAATTCAAAGTGGCAATTGCCATTCAATGTGACAATGTTGCCAGCATTCTAGGCACTATGTCTTCAGGTGATGGATAAGATTTTTAGGAAATTGATAAATCTAAGTGTAAATTACAAGTAATCATTTAATTATATCCGTTTATTGTAATGGTCTTTGATCTATAAAAACAACAAAATGTTAAACATCGAGTTTTTTAAATCGGTCGTTATGAAAGTGATTCAACATAATTTACAGGCAGTAATAGTTTATGGCTGCTGATGAAACGAAGCTAATAAGGAGGCTATAAATACAAGAACTTAAAATAAACCATAATTTTCTAGATAGTTTGGCCGATAATCCTGAATACAGAATCAGAATCAGAATCAATACTTTATTTCTTGAGGCTTACAAAATAAGCACTTAGACAAGTCAAATTTTATACTATAAACATAGTTATTATTATCAAATAAGAAATAAGGTGTTATTGATATTCTCTTCACTTCAATTTTTTGTCCACTAGTGGATGAAACCACTCGCACATTTATAATATCACTTATGTGTCTAATACATGTTTATTTTGCCTATCTAAACCTAAATTTAATGCGATTTAGATACATGTCAATATTTATAAAAAGCTAAACAGAACATTGAATTTCTTACATACTACTGACAGTGCGGAACGGAGTGACGACATCTGGCCAAGCATTAACATCATTGATGTGTCTATGGAGTAAAAAGCCTTCCTGATAAGATTTTGTTTAATGTACTGTATAAATTTACGAATAGGGAGTTCAGTTGCTTCAGATGGAAGCTTATTATAGAAGCGCACGCCCATAAATGATTTCCCTACCTTTCGTAATCTATATGTTGGGATGTGTAATTTGTTCTTGTTTCTTGTATTTCTATTGTGAACATCACACTTTTTCAAAAAGCTATCTCTATTTTTGTGCGTATACATTAGATTTTCATAGATGTATTACGATACCTACATATACATAATATGTACATATATGTATTATTAATTACTTATTTTTGACTTATTTGTCCACAAACCATGTCGAAGACTTTCTCTTATACGAACGAACAACATGCTCATAATGTTGATTTTCCAAATAACTTTACCGCCATTTCAACGAACCCACTCCGTGCGACGTTTCCTCCGCATCATTCTAGCGTTTCCTGACAAAATAACCTCCCGTATTCCTTGCTATTTCACATTCAGGTGCTGCTATAATCCGGTTACCCGGTCACCTGCCGGCGGTAGCAGCTGCTAATTATCTGGATCTGTTGCGAATTTAAACTTCAGCTATAATGAGGGGTAATTCATTTTGTCCAGCCGTTCCTTTGGTAGAACTTCAAGCTGTAGAATGCAAACGCTTGTTTGTTGAAGTTAATAATTACAGGAATAAATGAACTCACCTGAGTGAGGTTCTAACCGGATTAAAACTTTATGCACTTCAAGTATTTTGCTACTTAGACCTTATGCAATTTAGATATACTAATCAGACAATAAGCGTTTTAGGATAGTAAACAGTTTAGGAAGACCTAAACTGTTTACTATCCTAAAACGCTTATTGTCTAGCATAAGAATGCTACTTTGATGTTTTGCATTTTAGATGACCCGCTCGTAAGGGTTACAAAGATTTTAGGTTATATTGATGAGCAGGGTTAGTCAACGTTTCCATTGTATTCATGTATCATTGCATAGTTATATTAACAATTCTACAAGATCCAGGTAATTACCATTTTTATAAAAATAAATAAACCTGAAGATTAATTATCATTGTGCTACATAATCAAATATATAAGGAATTTCAACACGAATAATTGTAATTTGTTGAGGCAATTTTCATAAAATTTGTTATCATTATTTTGATGCCTGGTTATAATTAATAATAATGTTGAACAATTCACATAGTATAAGCTAGCCCCAAGCAAAGAAGAGCTTATGTAATGGGTACTAGATAGGTATTTTCATATTCACAGGAATAAATATATTCTAAGTATACATATTAAATTTGTACTTATGAATGTTTATAAACACAGCTTTTTAACATTAAGCATAAATATATGTATTAGAGATGAGTCCGGTATTCAATAACTAACTCAGTAACTGTTACCATGGTCCTAAAATATCTAACGCTATTGTAAAATCCGCATACCGCTAGGGAATAACTGTGCAAAGCGAGCATCGCGCCTAACCGACCGTGAGCCATAACTACCCAACGCTTCAATACCTATACTTACCTAACTATCATCTACGCATAGGTACTAGCGGACCGTTCACCCGTAAAGTTATGTAGCTGCAACAAGTATTTGGTATTTCTAACCAAATCGGTTAGATGGTATTTCTAACCAAATCGGTTAGATGGTATTTCTAACCAAATCGGTTAGAAATATATTGGGTAGAAATCAGAACAGGTATAGAGTATTGAAACGTTATTGGGTACCAGTTGGTACTAGCGGTAATGAAACAAATTACCCAACTAATAACCGGTAGCCAAAATATCCAATAACTCCCATTCTTAATATGTATATAGGTACATCAAATTTATAGGTATCTAATTGTCATTGTTATCTTAAAAAATATTTTATATAGAATACTTATTATGTAATGGAACACGCTGTCTGTGAGGAGGGCGATATTGTCTGCTACACAGTTTTACTAAAACCTACTGCGGGCATTGTCGAATTCCAATAGTTATTACGGATCCGGTCTAGTATGACTGAGTGTTCAAATGTACGTATTCCAGAAAGAACAATTCTTAAAAAGTACTTTTCTCATAATGTTTGAAATCCCAAAAGACTAATTTGTACAATGACTGTAAATAAGAAGTACCCATCAAGGTACAACGGCACAACCATGTAATTCATTCCTAAATACATTGAAATAAAATACTTGAAATAGTATCCATATAAACAACGCAACAAATCCGTAGAGTGGGTAGAAACTAATATTTTATAAGTCTACAGTTGTAAGTACCATTTCAGGCTTCGATTACGGTTTTCTCTCTAAGATTAGTGCCATTTCTTTTAAGAACTTCGAGAAGCAGCTAAACGTCAATTAACCAACCTCGTCTTTTTGCAACTCGTAGTACCTATCGATCATCAATCTTCACCCGAATTTGTTACTCTCAACATTTTATCTACAACAAGAACTTTGGACGAAAAAACATAAGTTTTTTAGAGAAAAAATCGGTTCACTGGGCGCTATGGCAGCCTCTTTGGAACTTTTCACCCTCGAAACTTTCTGCTCGTGACGTGTTTACAAATGTTTATGATAAATGTATATCTAATCGGTTGCGTAGGCATACGGAAACTATTTATTGGAATTATCTACTTGGAAAAATATGCTAATATCAAATAAGGAATACTTAGTAGCGTCGCGTCGGCTATAAGATTAGTAGGTATGTATTTTGTGTGAATAAATAATGCTGGACAATCCACACAGCATCATCTAGCCCGAAGCTAAGCAGATCTTGTGTCATGGGTACCAGAATAATGATATGCTAGATATGTATACAATATATATCTATGTATACAATATATATCTATGTATACAATATATTACATACACAGATAGATTTTTTTACCATACATATAAAATACCCAGAACACCCGAGACAAATCTATGCAGATGTTATAAAATTTTTACCCAAAGCAGGAATTGAACTCGCAACCTCCTGCGTCGCAGGCAGACCTTCGCCCGCCGCGCCACATCGGTCGTCTATGGCTTTGAACATTCACAATTTCTGCGAGATGGATTTACCTTGACAGATCTATTTCTAATGTCTCATGTCACAATCACAATGCTTGCTGACCAATTTAGTAATTTTGACTGATCACTAGGTGACTAGATTCAACCCGATTCACTTTTTCTGCTAGCTAAATCCATTTTTCTGCTGACCAAAAGTTCTTTAATTTGCTGACCATTTAGTTTACCCTTTATATTTCATGTTACATTGTCGGCGATGCTCCCAACACCCCATTCTAACTTGAAAACAAAACCGCATTTACTCTATAACTTGAATCTTCTTCGGATTAACACTTATGGAGTTACAAAATTCACAAAGAAAATTAACTCTGAACAAACTTTTACAGGAAACTCTGAAATAGATGTATCTGTGTTTACGTGAGACTACCACTAATGTCTTGTTAAGCAATTTTCAACTTTGCGACTGTTATATACGGTTGAGAATAGGTTGCGAGTAGATGTTAATACAAAATTGCTATTTGTTTCATGAACTATTTTAGGCTTTTAAGCCTTTATGTAATTAACTAAAGATTTTCGAGAACGTAAACGATTCCTGATTCGTGAAGTTAAACGGAGTTTCTAGAATCGATGATCTCCGTGGCGGCGTAGCAGCCGAAGGTACCCTTATGCAGGAGGTATAGGGTTCAATTCCCGCCTCAGGATATCTTTTGTACAATCGGCAAATATTTTTTAGGATGCTGTCGCACGTTTTCGTTCTCGCGTTTGCAGCGCTACAAAAAGTTGCCGTGGGCGCGCGTTCTAAATGGAGCTAGACGCCTAAGTGGTGGCCGGTGGCTAACACAATCAGGTCAAGTCAGGGTAAGGAGACTAAGTGGAGTCTAAGAGAAATTTCATTAACACGCTGATCTCTTGTCAGTAGCTAGGACACTTAAAAGTTTAAGTACTTATACAAATAGATAGATAGATCCTTTATTTCATAGCCTTACAAAACATTCATTAGGTACATTATTGGACTAATCCTATACTAAGGCACTGAAATTGGCGGCCTTATCGCTTAAAGCGATTTCTTCCAGGCAACCAAGATAAGTAATACAGTTTAGATTTTTAGAGGGTTCGTGAGGAGAAGTTAGCCCTTAATAAATTTTCATACCCATTCACAGATTCTCAAAAAAAATGCAGTTAACAACATATCATTTCACACAAAATATTGATACATCAAAAAAACTGCCCCGTCCAAACATTCACCTGTATAGGTACTGTAAGTTATATAAACCCTGAGTCGATATGATTGAGAGCCTTAATGTCATTTATCTCATGTATTATGATTATGGACATTACCCCAATGTCCATAATCCGTGCTGTTCATGCGGGTTGGGGATTTCGGTGGTAGAATTGTTCTGGAGTAGCCGCTGCTGCCCGCCCCCCGGAGGATATCCCTAGTCGCCTCTTACACATCCGCGGGATGAGTGAGTTGTGGGTGATGCAAATTCCAAGCCAGCAGCACAAAATCCTCTTGGTTTATGTTATTGCAACGTAACGTTACCTAATCTGTGGCAACGTATGCAAAGTTGCGCCACTGAACTAAACGCAATTAGCAACCAAAGGTAAACATAACAAGTCCATTTCAATTCGCCAAAATTATGCCAGAAATACACAACGTTTCCGGACACTAGTCTAGTTTAGCAGGGTTCTTCCTAAGCGGTCTTGGATTCGATATTATAAATTATAATAATATCATAATTTATATCCTATCCTAATATTATATATGTCAAAGGTTTTAGGATCCCCTCCATCCCATCCATACATCCATGTATGGATGTATATTTACTTTCATGCAAAACTACTGAATTATTTCGATTAGTCTGAAATTTGGTATGGGAACTAGCATAACATATAGGCTATTTTTTATCCCAATAAAACGCGAGCGAAGGCGCGGGCAGCAGCTAGGATTTTTTTATAATAATGTTTTTTTATTATGCATAGAAAACATCCAGAACACCCTGAACAAATATTTGCAGATAGTATAAACATTTGTCCCAAGGCGAGAATCGAACCCGCAATCTCCTGCATCGCAGGCGGACCTACGCCCGCCGCACCAAAGAGATTGTCAATATAATACTTTTTTTAATGGTCTAACTACTCGTAAATACTTATTTTAACACTACTAGTTGCTGCCACGGCTTCTCCCGCGTTTTATCGGGATAAAAATTAACCTATATGTTATTTTAGGTCTTTGTGAAAGAGGAACAAACATCCATACACCCATTCTCCCAAACTTTGAAATTTATAAATATAAGATTCAAAGATCCAGTCTAAACAAATATTCTAAAATAATTATCAGCAATGTGTTAACAAGTTTTGGAAGAGTATGTAAATTTTACCATTGTCCATTACCATATTGAAAAAAAACTTTATGATTTTACCTATACCGTGGAACGTACTTAATGGGAAAAGGTATCAAGGTACTTTATTTTTTACCTTTTTAATATTCTTTCTGCTATAAGACTGCAAAGACGGTACACAAGGACCTTACAATATCCTAGCAATAACAGTCCTATCTAGCAATATAAGATGAAAATGCACGAAAACATTTCTGAATTAGAATCCGGAACAGTTTAGAATGACCCCGCAGAGTCCACATTTGAATTACAAACGTGGCACAGTTTATTGAATCAGAAAGCGGAGTAACTTTTAAATTTTGAGGATAAATTGTTCTTTTGGGATCAATGCATTTCGTTGTGGCGTTGTTTGTTAAAATGAAACGAAATAAGTAAAGTAGAGCTTTTTGGATAGTTGGATGAACACTCATTTCTTGATGCAGAAATGCTATGTACACGTAAATTTGTTATGTAAGTAATAAATAACAATAATAATAAATAATGCTGAACAATCCACACAACATCATCTAGCCCCAAGCTAAGCAGAGCTTAGGACCATAGAACGTCAATGCAAGGGCATGATGTTCTACGACTCTTACTATTAAGAAACTGGCAAGGACCAGTCGAATTAGGTATTTATCGATGTTATGTACTAATACCTGCCAAAATTAGCCCAACTGTTTATCCTAAGCTGCACAGCTCCCGAGGGTTGATGTGTGGGACAAACAATACTCGTTTATTGGAATACCCGCACTAATTTGAGACACCTTTATATGGGCTCCTGGCTGGCAAACAAGGATCTGTTTTTTGTGGTAAGCACAAGGGAAATATGTTTGGCCACAGCTTTGTACAACGCAGAAGGTGCGTTCAAGTATGAACTGGTTCACGTGTTTACTTTTGAACAGTTTTCAGACTGACATTTACCATATAATAGTTAGCCTCTAAAAATACCGTCGTGACCGTTTTAGTTTCTTTCTTCTGATTTCTTAAGACCCAATAAAGGGGTCTGTCTCGAATGGTTCTGGAGTTATGACGATTTGAAATTCCGAGACGTAATGGCGCCAAAATATAAAATTGGAATAATTTCATTCTTTTTTTTTCTTTATTCTTATTCTGGAACAGTCAAAGAGGTTAGCTAAGTTTGTTGTAGAATGCGGTGTACGTATTCTTAATTCAAAACAAAAGATATCTCGATCTAGCCTACCAGAGCTCCCTTTTGCTAGAGATTGTTATGTAGTATTTTTAGTAAATGCATGTGAATATTAGAAGTATTTATGAGTCATCTTGTTTTTCACGCAACAGATTTTGTTTCACTAAACCATTCCGCACATATGAGTACCTTTGGAATCATAGTTTAAAACTCATTTTGCAAAATTCCCCTTAAGTTTTTAAGTAAATATTTGTAAAGTTGTAACAGGCATTTAGTTAATTGTTTGCCTGCTAATAAACGTTTGACTGAATAAAATAATAATAACCGTTACATTTCTGTTTTATCTGTAGTTTTTATTTATTTTTGACTTAGAACTCAAATATATAAGTTTGAAAAATAAATTGAACTAGTTTTTGCCCGAGGCTTCGCACGCGTCGTTTGTATGGAAACGTTTTAAGGGAATATCTATATCATGGAAACAGATTTTTGGGATAAAAAGTAAGCTGTGTTTGATTCCAGGCCTAGAATTACATGTAGGTACATATGCAAAATTTCAGCCCCATCCATTCAGTACTTTTGGCGTGAAGAGGTAACAAACATTAAAGCTAGTAACACCTAAAAGGCTCTTCGTCGCTTTTTTACTTCTGTCTACATACCGAAACGACCGAAATGAAAAATATCACTTTATATCCATATCAGTATTTAATTTTAAGAATTTTTACCTTTTCTATGTGTACATTTATCATAGGTAGTTTAGTATTGTATAAGCATGTATTATATCAAATCAAATTTCTGTTGTTTACTATGTGTGCACTATCAGCCCTTTTTTTCATGTATCTTTTTCTCCATCCAAAGGTTGCCTGGGAGAAATTGCTCTGAGTGATAAGGCCACCTTTTGTACTGTATTTATTTTAATATTATTAGGTAAAATAAAGTGTTCATTCATTCATTCATTATTGTATTTACGGAAATAAAAAAATTTGACTGTCCAAATGTTTGGATGTATGAAAGTCGAAGCCACTTCTCACATGTCTTTCGCATTTATAATATTAGTGTGATTTAATCATCATCGTCATATCAGCCCATATACGTCCACTGCTGGACATAGGCCTTCCCCATACGACGCCACAAATAGCTGTCCTGAGCCGCCTCCATCATCATTTAATCAATTGAGTTGTATTGTCTTTGACCAAATAACCTTCCATTCTGTTGGCCTCTATCTCGTGCTAACCTTACTTTACTTTGAACAAACGTTCAGCGTAGAGCCAATAGAATTAAGTAACAATAAAAGAACGCAGTAAGAAGTGAACCGTTTTTATAAATGGCACAAATGGTATTGGCGTTTAGAATTGCAAAGCAAATAACCAAACGATACGACAAACAAACAAACAAGACAAAAAACTTTTTTGTGAGTACGTAGATATACATATATCGTGCTCGTGGATTTGATAGAGATAGATAAATAAGATTTTTAGATTTAATTTAATTGAAATAAACAACACACAGTAGTACACAGGTTGTATGGATAGGTATAGACATTTGACAAAACAATAAAACACAAAGCACAAATGATAGCAAGTAAAGTAAGGTTCCCTCCAACTTGGCCGTGGGGCCGCGGCGTACGAATATCGACTCCTCCAACTCAACCCGTGGATGTCGTAAGAGCCGACTAAGGGAACCTACCAGAAGTAGAAAGGTAATTACTGATTGATGGAATATTTGGACGTTATTATGGAATATATTTGGCGAGGGTAATATTGAAAATCAGTGTTTGCTCTTCAAGAAAAACTATGCGCTGAGTTATTACCTTTTTGCTGGGCTGCAGTACATACTGTTTAACCTTACTTTCATCATATTAGCCCATACACGTCCACTGCTGGACTTAGGCCTCCCCCATACGACGCCACAAATAGCGGTCCTGAGCCGCCTCCATCCATCGACTACCTGCGACCGCTACGATGTCGTCGGTCCATCGAGAGGATGGTCTCTCATGTAGGGGGGGACGTCACAGACGACATCGTAGCGGTCGCAGGGAGTCAATGGATGAAGGCAGCTCAGGACCGCTATTTGTGGCGTCGTATGCGGTAGGCCTAAGTCCAGCAGTGGACATGTATGGGCTGATATGATGATACTATACCCATTTAATCATAATATGCTGTACATACTACATACGTGCGAAGCCGGGGCGGGTTGCTAGTAGGATATAAAATATATTACATGTTCCATTACCAATATGGGCTCTGCTCACGGCAGCCGCTCCAAGTATATTTACCGTAGTAAATAAAAAACATAATGCAATATTTTCTAAAGCAATTACCATATTCTTCGCAGGCACTAACCATACGTAGTTCTCCGATATAGCTTCAGGCACACGCGATGGAGATAATGTAGCCTGTGGGAAATATGGTGGTAAATGGGAATACTCGCCGGTGAAATGTGAATTGTAGATACGTTTAACCCTAAAAACAAGTACCTATAGTGAATTTAGTAGAGATGTTCAGAAAACATTAACTGTCGTAAAGTAAAAGATTAAAGCTGTTTATTTGCCAAAATATATGTTACAATGTAGGTCTTAAAATTATAATACATAGGCATGCAAATCTTTTTTTTTAAAGCCCTAAATTAGGATTTAAACATCATTTAAGTTCATATTACAAGAAAGGGCATAAAATACTTTTTATCTCGGAATTCAGAAGGGTACCCTTATGAGAGAGGATGGAAGTGAAATTTTGCGCGTTGCAGGATGGCGTGCGTGGCAAAGGTGGTAGAGAGCGATAGCCCCTTATTGTGGGGGGGCACTGGCAGTGGGGCCCCAGGCAGTGGGGGCCCCAGAAGTGAGGACCCCAGCAGTAGGGCCCCTCACGGAACCGGACCTTCCCAGTAGCCCCCCACAGTGCACTGCGGGGGCTGTGCACTGTGTACTGCGGGGGCACCGGCAGTAGGGCTCTGGAAGTGGGGCGCCGGCAGATGGCCCCCCAAAGTGGGCCCCCCACATTGCCCCGCAGTGGTAACCCCTCATTAGCCCCCCGTAGTGGCCCCCCCGCAGTAGGGTAAAATTCATTGGCTGCGCATAGTGCTGAAACTACTGAATGTATTCAAATGAAACTTGACATGATTTAAGTTCATACTACGAGGAAAGTCATGTAATACTTTTTATCCTGGAATTCGTTAAGGTTCCCTTAGGAGTGGGGATTGAAGTGACATTTCTCGGCCTAAAATAGCGCAAAAACTACTGAATGGATTCGAATCATACTTAGCATGATTTGAGTTCATACTACGAGGAAGGACATAAAATACGACGAGTCCATACCCCAAAAGCCAACAATGATGTTGCCGTCGTCCTGGTAGATCAGCACTGTGACAGGCCGGACATTGTGCTGCGTACCCGGGATGACCGCTTGCAATGCATTGGCGAAACGCACCAGGCATTTGATGCTCTTCAGTCTCTACTCGCTTATATACCTACTGTCGTGGCGAAGACGGATACCACTTTGATCTTCGACATGTAAATCCAAAAACTGACGAGACTGGACGCTAAAAAGTTTCTGCAATGCAGTTCTACGCCTAGATACATTTTACCAATAAGAGAAGGTTGCATTGCTCACCTGCAAAGGTTTCGAGGTTTGTTTAACAGTTTTCTGGTGGACACTTATGCCAAAACTAAAATGGCTGGTGGAAACTTACGCCAAAATTAAAAGGAAGCGTTTGGTATACATCAGAACAGAACTAATAAGAGAAGACTGCGCGCTGAGAATTATGTAGATCTGCGAGACGCCATGAAGAAACTAGCAGGCAGAAACTAGTATATATTAAAAAGCATTTCTTGCTTCATATTTCCTGTGACCAACATTAATTCAAAGTATCAACAGAATTTTTCCAGTGAGGTGGCAGCCTTAGGCCCGAAAAATTCGGATATATCGTAAAATGATGTTAACTTCTAAATAACGCGGAATCAGATTATGGTTTTAATACTATAGTTATAGGTTTGATTGATCAATCGTTTAATTTAGAAATTACGATCTAATACTGCGTTAAAGTGGTGCAAAATAAATAAAAAGAAAAATTATGAAAGAATTATTATTTAAAAATCTATTCACAGTAGAAAGTCAAAAACTTGTTTGATGTTCTGTTATTATGTGTCTAACCATTGTATATACATAAAACTAAAATAAGAAGCCCGATTTTTTTATCTAATTTTTTTGTATATATTCATTGATGCGTATTTAGGGTAACTTTGTCAATTTTTTATAAAAAAAACTACAACGTCTATCGATGCCGGAGTTTTACTCTAGTGCTTATGATGATAAAAACTATTGGTTTTCGTTATAATATTGAGATGAAACAAAATTGGGGTAAATTTTACACTGTGCGTTGTGAAAATGCTTGGCGGAAAACAACGGCAAAACTACTGAATGGATCGCGCTGACATTTTGCACATATAAAGAGCTAGAAATGGAATAACACATAGGCTACGTATTATTTCAATATCACGTGCAAAGCCGTGGGCAGACGCTAGTTACTAATATAAAATGAATTAAGTAATAACTTATTTCAAAATAAATACAATTCAATGTAAATGAATATATTCGAATTCCTCTAAGTCCCTGTAATTAAAATAAGGATTCAAGTAGGTGAAGTATCGTTTATTGCATGAAGTACATGAAGGTACAGGTGTTTATATGTCTGTGTGACTCAATCCACCAACACCTTTACGGTGTGCAATATCTGTGTGCAAATAACAACAATTAAATCATCATCATCATCATCATCAGCCCATACACGTACACTGCTGGACATAGGCCTCCCCCGTACGACGCTACAAATAGCGATCCTGAGCCGCTTCCATCCATCGACTCCCTGCGACCGCTACGATGTCGTCGGTCCATCGAGTGGATGGTCTCCCATGTAGGAGGTGATTTGCCATAATCACCACGCTTGGCAGGCGGATTGGTGATCGCAGTATTGGTGTTTAAAAAATACTCAGAAGGAAGCTGCTGCCTTTTCTCTGGTAGGTTCCCTTAGTCGGCTTTTACGACATCCACGGGTTGAGTTGGAGGGGTCGATATTCGTACGCCGCGGCCCCACGGTGTAACAATTAAATAAACTTATCTAATTAACCATATAATAAAACTGTAATTACTACTAATGAAAGCAACCCAAAATAAGAAATGTCATGAAGCAGAAAAATCTTTGTCAATAAAAAATTCATATAATAATATTTATTTGAAAGAATCGTTTCAACTTTCTCTGAAACTCCATATTCGGCAGTAGTCTTAGTCATGTTTGGAAAATAAAAATGTTGGACGTACAATATATATATAACGACCATATAAAAAGAAGTAAAATAAAATTAAGCTAATTGTTATTTTTGATAAGTGAAATACAATTTACTCACGAGAAACTGATTTAAAACATAACCATTCTTCTTGCGTAGTTGGGTAAAAAGAGAATGTGACAAATTCCATCTACCACTATTATGATAAATATTACTGTGAAAAACATAACTATTCTTCTTAAGTAGTCAGATAAAAAGAGAATGTGACAAAATCGGTTACCACTATTATGCTATGACAGAGCAAAGCAAACCAAAGCGCTGGTCCTCTTTGGTTCCCTTGCATGAGGCAACTTTCTGTCAATGGATTTTAATCCCTAAATTTAAAATTAATAGGCGTAATGTAGAGAAAATTTGCCAAAAACTAATACCTAGCCAAGAAAATAGCCGTTTCGCCGCGAAAACGCTTAGGCCGTAAAAATAAACGGCCTAATTAGCGCCGTAGTTTTCTTGTATTAACTTTGAATGTATGCAGTTTTCTTTCTTCGAAAACTAGTTTCAAACTCCGGCTTTACACGCATATCTCGGGATAAGAGGTAGCCACTACAATTATGTATTACTATATACTAGCTATACCCCCGAGGTTTCACCCGCGTTAAATTCGGAAGCCGTATAAGCCGTCAATCTCCCAAGGGAATTTGATTGTTTACCAGGACAAAAGGTACCCTTTATTACTCTCATCTTTTCAACAAACTCTATGCCAAAAATCAAGGCGATCGGTTGCATAATTACGGCATGAAGAAAGCACAAACAAACACACTTTCGTATTTATAATATTAGTTAGGGAGGATGTTACGGAAGGTTCACAACTTTAGTGCATGAAGGATTTCCTCACGCAAAAAAAAATCCACAACTTGCGTCCAAATTTTCAGCACGAACACGAATGCACTAAAAATAATTTTGTTGAAAAAACGTGTTTATGGTTTATATTAAAGCGAATTTATTTTAAGCTCACTTTTAAACACCAGGTCAGTTTTAAATGCATGTAGTTATGATATGTAAATCGTTAGAATCCTAACATCACCCAAGTAACAGTGGATATTAACTCCTTGTTTAGTTTTCAACCTGACTGCTGAAATAAAGTCTAATTTGTCCAACTTTTGTTTTACGATGGTCACCCTATAATTACAATGTATTCGGAAATAATAACAATTGATCGAGTTGCCAATTTGCCTTCGGCATATTTCATATCTGCGAGCGTTTGTAAACGAACGACGCCGTTTGTAAGAAGCCGAATCATACAAATTACCTGAGACAGATACCTACCTACATTTATGTTGTTGAGCAATAATATGGCGTGTTTTAAAAAACGATAAACTGATTTATAATTTCCTTACTTTTACACTTATTTTAAGTTTTGCGGAATAAATACGAATAATACCCTGGGGATAAAAAATGTATGGGACCTTAGGGATCATTTTGTATACAAAAGTGAAAGAATTTTTTTAAAATCGGTCCTTAATTGGTGGAGATATCACGTAAAATATATACAAAAAAATCAGAGCAATTAATAACCTCCTCCTTTTGAAGTCGGTTAAAAAGTAGTCGTGTTTTTAAATGATTGCCATCGTCATTATCCTGAAGGTTGTCTTTACGTTGATTTATAGTCGAGTACATTTTATCTGGCTGTAAATGAAATTGCCATGAAATTGAATTCCGCATCCAGTCATCCAACTCCGAAAATATTGCCGTCGCACACGTTTAATTCGAAAATGAATATTATTTTCATGTGTTAAATTTGTAATATTCGTAATTTTTTTCAATCAAGAAACGATTTCTTTTGGATCTCCTCTGATAATAACAAGCTCCTTTAAAAAATACTAAAAACATGTAGCTAACCCATAAATAAAATTTCTAACTAGCTATTCTTCTAGTTCCACCAAGATTTCTGTGATTTAAACTAACTGTTCACTAACTTTGCGAGTGAGAATGTCGGAAATCGATATAAACTGAGAATCGAGAAGATATGGTGGCACTAGGTATTACTTGTAATAATGCCAAGTCTTAAAATGATAATAACTATCCTTTTTGTTTTATCAATATGCTTACAATCATCACCAACAATAGTTGATCCAAAAGAAAAACAGAAAGAAATGGAGTCGTCCGAGGAGTTAAATTCAGAATCTATAGAATCTATAACAGATACGCAATCAATAGAGGAAAGACAAATTTTGCATGGACCGATACATAACCATAAACCGGTACATAATTACAAAGGAGATAATCTAGCCTATTATGGAACTTGCAGAAGGAAATTTGCTACAGTAAGTTCAGCCGAGCACTTTCGCACACCATTTTATCTATTTTTCGTTTAAAATTGTTACTATTATCATTATCACAGATTAGGTAATCATCATCATCATATCAGCCCATACACGTCCACTGCTGGACATAGGCCTCCCCCATCATCATCAGCCCGTACACGTCCACTGCTGAACATAGGCCATACGACGCCACAAATAGCGGTCCTGAGCCGCCTCCATCCATCGACTCCCTGCGACCGCTACGATGTCGTCGGTCCATCAAGAGGACGTTCTTCCATGTAGGGGGATTTGCCATAATCACCACGCTTGGCAGGTGGATTGGTGATCGCAGATTAGGTAATGTTATGCTATTATTAGCCGTGTAAACACGCATGCACCAAAGGTCCTGCCAGAAAACCAGCGTTCTTCAACTTTCTGTTGAGGAACATTAAGCTGAGGCAGCACTTTTTTGGTTCACGTGCTGGAGGCACTTTGTTAGAATTAATAACATACATTTTTTAACTTGTAAGTTTCTTAAGTGTGTGTATTTCTAATGTGTTTTTGTTGTGAACCAATAAACTTATTTTCATTCTTTCTTTCTATTGTTTTGGTATTTTCAGCCAGTTTTTACCTATGTTTTTCAAAAGGTCAACGAATTTTACAGGAAGTTCTTATCCCTTATGCGTCAAAGTCCAAATCTGCAGTATGTTCTCCTCTATCAGCTCTAATGCCTTTGGCCAAGCTTGCACTTGGTGCAGAAGGCAAAGGCAAGGAAGAGCTACTTAGTGCCATCGGTTTGAGAAGAAGAAGCAAGGTAGATACTAATATTAATATTAATTGAAGGGAAAAAAGGAAAAAAGCAAGACACCACTGTTACCTATCCTACAAAAAAAAGCTGCTTAATCTATATTATCTATTTATATTGTTAGTAGCTGCAAAATTGTTGTTTAACCATCCACCATTGAGGATAAAAAAATAGAAGTTGGTGTTAGAAAGGTGAAAATTTACGGTTATACGTATTTTTTAATGCGAACTCATAAAAATAAAACAAAAAATTTGGCTTGGGCCACCCTTATCACTTAGGGGTGAAAAAATTGTTAACAACCTATTCTCAGATCTACCAAATATACACAAACAATTCATAAAAATCGGTCAATAAGTTTCGGAGGAGTTTGGTTACAAACACTGTGATACGATATTTTTATATATAAAAGATGTATGTAGGTTTACTGGTGTGAAATAAATGAATACCACAAACCTAAATAGAAACAAGATCTATGCACAAAATTTGGAACTGCTTACATGTATGACATACTAGCTGCTGCCCGCGCTGCTTTTATCGGGATAAAAAATAGCCTATATTTTATAACAGGTCCCAAACTAAAGATGCGCGACTGCGAATGATCTGTCTAGTCGAATGATGAATAACTACTAATTTCCTTATTCGACTTGAATATTAGTAATATACTAATCTTCAAAGTCGAATGAAACTACTAATTAGTAATTACTAATGTCTCTACGAATGGATCATTCATGGCTCCGATTCGACTTTGTTAGTCGACCACCATCGGATTTTGAGTGATGAATGAATTATTCGTCGCTCCTGCGGGGATTGAATCGAAACCGACTTAGGCAGTCGAACGAATGACTCGCGATTACTAACCAAATTAGTTACTAATTTGCTCTAGTCATTCGAATCGTTTGAATGACTTGTCAAGTTGAATAATTCGAATGAAATCATTCACAGTCGCGCATCTTTATCCCAAACTATACTCATACTAAATTCAGCCCAATCAGTTCAGTAGTTTTTGTGTGAAAGAGGAACAAAAATCCATACATCCATCCATTCTCACAAACTTTGACATTATTGATTAGGTTTAGATGTATTCAGAAACGCTGGCGCTAGTCCTCAGACAAGCCTGCGCTGGCATGGCCCGTGTTGTTTAGCTGAAGCCAACTAAAATTTCATCCTGGATAATTCTTGTGGATATCAAAAACAAACGCGTAAATAGTCTTAGGATGCTTCACACTGGCGCGGATGTGCAGGCGGAGGTTACTGGCTTGAAAAAAGGCACGCGCTCTATTCCCGCCAGTGCTGGCAGCCAGCGCTGGCTTGTCTTAACTGTTTATACGAAGGCAATAGTAAGCCAGCACTGGCTTCGTCTAAACCTAGCTTAATATTAGTAGGAAGTAGGATGACAACTTAATATTTTGTACTGTACAGATTAAAGATAAGTATCGAAAACTAATAAGTGAACTGAAACGTTTAGCGGGAGTAGAAATAACATTGGCAAGTCAAATATTCATCGACAAGAAGTTCCATGTCAGAAGTTCATTCCGAAAAGCCACAGAGAAAATATTCGGATCAACTGTAGAAACGGTCAATTTCAAAGATAAGATAGAAGCACAGCGTACACTAAATTCTTGGGTAAGAGTAATTTTGAACGGGTGTGCAAATCACTCAAATTTTTTGGTAATTATGTCATTGTGACGCTTCCGACTGGTATTGATATGGATCCCCCCTAGCACGAGAATTGTTGTCTAGGGTAGAATAGGAAAAATTACGTCACTTTGTCATCGAATGCGTAAAATACTTGAAATTCGTTCCTTCAACTTCAATAATGTACGCAATGTATGGCAATGCGGATGTCATTATTGTCTATTTTAACCTAGACAACATACCCCGTGCTAGGGGGGCACTTGAGATACCTGTAGATTGTTTACAACCGTCTGCAGTTAGCTCAATTGTTTCAATTGTAAATAATTTTTCTGATTCTTCTTCTAATTGTTCTTATTTATTTTTATTATTTGATTTTATTTTTCTTTGTTAATAATGAGTCTTGTTATTGTGTCAGCGAAGCCTTTCACAAATTTGTATGTTTCATTTTACTTCAGATTTCAGGACACACACAATGTAAATTCAATTTTAAAGTGGAAGGCAATGAAAAATGTGTTATTTTAAATGCTATCACATTCAAAGTAAGTTTACTTCAAACTTCCAATTGAGAAAATATTAGGAAGTAAATACATATATCATAGTTGCAATTCTCCGTAAAACCTCTGACAAGTCTATCAAAGTAAGTCTTCAACTAGTCTAGAGAAGGTTTTCCATGGAATTGTTTTAACATATGAACCTACATCCTAATATTATATTTTGCAATGTATTTCCGTTAACAAACGAATAGTATAAAATTCATTTATTTAATTTCGTCACAGGAACAATTCACACTTTTATTATTTACTAGCTGTGCCCGCGACTTCTGTCATAGCCGTCCGCGTGGAGTATCACAGTGTGATTTTCATACAAACTTTCATCCCCTAATTCCTTTTGATATTTAAGCCCCTGGCGGTAAAATTTGTAGAAACTTTAAATGATTCTATAAATTGTATTTTTATTTATAATTAACAGCCTAAAAAATAAATTAGCTTTAAAAATGACGATAATTCTAAACAAACTTTCAACCCCTTATAACCATTTTTTCGCATTAAAAAGTAGCCTATGTTGTCTCATGCTCTAAAATATATATGTACCAAATTTTATTTACATCGGTTCAGTAGTTTTGGCATGAAAACGTGACAGGCAGACAGGCTTAAGGTAATTTGAAGGTTCATTAGATCTCGCAGCTGCGGGCACTAACTAGTACCGTAGTGTAAAAAAATTTTCCTGCTGTGTACAAAAATTTTACCTTACTTTCAGGCAAAATGGGATGTATCATTTATACTAGACAGCAAGAAAACAATCTTTCACACGCCAAATGGAGATGTGCTCGTGCCAGCCATGCACCGCCACACTATGTATAATTACTTTGAATCTAAAGATTTGGACGCACAGGTAGATGAAACTATGAGATAAAATACAAACCACTATTCGTTACGGATATAAGCGGGTTAACAAGGAACCCCATTTGGGTTGGGAGAACACTAACGTTTCACCCTTATAGAGGGCGCCCTTGGCTCGTGCGTAGTGCACGGAACGCTCTCTTTAAAGGTGAAACGTTAGTATTCTTCCAACACAAATTGGGTTCGTAGTTAACCCGCTTCATCCATCATTAATTTATTAAACGAATAGTTATTATAGCAACACCAACAACAATGACTCGGCTAACCTGTGGGCAGAACATATTAATACCTCATCAAAACTAATAAAAATGCACGCAGAATAGACATTTCAATAGTAAAATATAAAAAAAAACATGTCGCTGACACCTGTAAATAGGTAGGTACATCTTTAAAATTGCCGCTAAAGTCGTAACATATTGATTTCAGATCATAGAAATTCCGTATGAAAAAAATGAAGCTTCATTCGTTGTTATTCTTCCTCAATCCAAAAATGGACTTACTAATCTTCTAAGTAAACTACAACATTCATCAAATGCGCTGACGCATGCAATAAAGCAAATGGAAATGAAATATATAAAAGTGTCGCTTCCCAAGTTTTCACTGAGTACTCAGATGAACTTGAAATCAGTATATCAACAGGTAAGTTTTAAATTTTATCGTTAAGACCAACAGAGAAGCTAAAAATTCTAAAGACCGTTCAAAACACCTACCATAGGTACTATTGGCGAATTATAAGGTCCACTTCCATTCCACCCACTTTTTGTAATGTATTTTATTCATGCTTCGTGTCCATCCCAAGGTTGTCTGGAAGAGATATCGCTCTTAGTGATAAAGCCGCCCAATAAGCAACTATTTTATCTCTATTTTGCTGTATAATTTGTATTTTGTTGGTGTGCAATGGTTGGCTCCACGGAAGAAATTTGTCCATCGAGACAACTAGTTACGAAACAGTTGTGTAGATGGAAATACAATTCCGACCAGTTACTGGTTGACCACGAGGAAAATTCTTTCCACATAGACAACCAGTTGTCTAGTTAGGTTGTCTGGGCGGAACAAACCCTATTGTATTGTAATCTATTGTGTGAATTATTCCCGTTGCGTAGTGAACCGCTGAACTACAGTCCACGTGGAATAGAAATGAAGTATGTCTAAGAAATAATTTTCTTTCTTTAATTCTATTTTATCTCTTGCCAATAAAGATAGGTCTCCATCGCGTATTCAGCTATCATTCAGGGTTGAAGAAGATCGTCAAAGACGAGCAAGTGACAATCAGTTGGGCGTACCAAGCCACCAGGATAATTGTTAATGAATTTGGAACTACAGCTGTTTCTAGCACAGGTAAATATTAGCACTAACTTCTGCACTCGACTTCGCACGCGCGTTTCCGGGATAAAAAGCCCTCGGGATACCGTCTACCTCCCAAATTTTATTAAGAATCGTTCAGCAGTAAATGCATGAAAAGGTAACCGACAGATAGACAAAATTACTTTTGCTAAAACGAGTATGAATAATGTGAGCTCAATTAACTAGAAGTTTAGCAATATAGGGTCGCGCCAAAAAAAAAACAACTCTACAGGTGGTGCCATAACTATGGTGGTAAGGTAACCTATACTACCGTCCTTATCAAAATGGCAATAACTCGGTCCGAGCTACTTTCAAGAAAAACGCAGTTAATGATTTAATTTTACCAAATACTTAAAGGTATATTGCGGTTAGGCTTATAAAAAAAACTGGATTGGCTATAGATGAGTAAAATCTGTCTTAGAAGAAAATCACGAATATGTTTATTTTTGCCGCGAACACCGAGTTATTGCACTTTTGATAAGGACGGCAGTATAAGAATTACAATACATAGCCCATGGAAATTGTACCTACTCAGTACTCAGGAACTTAACTCACTATCACTAACACACACAGATAGATTTCTGAGTCGCATTGTCTGTGTATAATGAGCAGCATATTCCAGAGCACAGGAGGGCAATCCTACTTCCTACTAATATTATAAATGTCAAAGTTTGTAAGGATGGATGTATGGATGGATATTTGTTACCCTTTCACGCAAAAACTACTAAACCGATTAGGTTGAAATTTGGACCTGGAATAATATATAGGCTATTTTTTATTCCGCTAAAACGCGAGCGAAGGCGCGAGCAGCAGCTAGTTTTGGCATATATCTACTCGATCTCAATCTCGATCTGTAATTCGATATTCAGTGAGGGTTTTTCTTTGATGAGTTGCTCGATAAGTCGCACGAGAATACAGTTTTGTGCGGTACTCGATATTTATCATCATCTATAGATCTATGGAGCTCTATCCGGCGACGGCGCAGGCGCGCCCTTGTGGATTTTACCGCTGAAGCTGTGCAGTCAAAGTGTTTAGTCAAAAGAAGAGTACAAAAACTCTTAGCGAATTTTAAAGTTTAGAAAGCAAATGTGCAAGCACATTTGTCACAAAGTGAACTAAAGATTTTATGTAATGTTTTTTTAGATGGACAAATAAGAGTAATTTTGGGTGCTGCATTGGAAAATAATGTCTTCATTGCAAACCGGCCATTCTTGTTCTTCATCAAAGCTTTAGGGGAACAGATATTTGCAGGAATTTATACCGGAAAGGACGATGCCTAGGGAGTAAGAGTAACTTTTATATTACTTATTGTATATTCATACGCTTCATTATCTACCCTCAAAGTAAGCAGAGCTTTTTTTATGGATAAATCCCGTAGATAAAGATCATGCTGTCTCTCTTAGATCATCCATCTTTGATCTAATATAATCTGAGTGGGACAGCATTAAATAGGTTTTCATTTTCAATTCTAATCTTTATTATTATTAACGAGACTTATACCTAACAGATAACTCATCTTCTTCCGGACCTTATCTCTAATCCCACGATAGGAAACATGAACCGACCCCGGTTCATGTTTTTCTTCAAACGGATGACTGATATATGTATACAGCCAATATTTATACATCCAGACCCGAAACAATATATACTTTCAGATCATACATATATATATTTACATATATATATATATATATATATGTAGGAACATTTATTTACATTTCTGCGGAACCAAAATCAGTGGCGGCCATCTCTTTGTTTAAAATTTTATGCATCACTGACTCCCTTTGTTATATATGTACTTTATATATGTACATACAGCATAAGAGCCTACAATACCTTGCCATTGTCTGAAAAGGATAGGCATAGGATTTCGCGTTCACAGGCGCGGAACAGCGCAGAGATATAACAGCATAAATCATGTATTTGTTTTTTTACGGTAAAAAAATAGTATTATTTGTTATTAATAAGTAGTTAGTAATAAGTTAGGTTATGATAGGACTGGCATACTTTGCAAAGTAAAAGTCCTTAACAATTCAGTTCAGTTTATTTATTATATAATGAATTAAGTATATGATGATCTGATTTAATACCTTGGTGCACAGGACACTGGGAATAAACGTCGCATGACTCACATTTTCGGAGCTTGTTTTACCAGGCACTGGCACTGACAATAAAGTAGAGCATAGCCCTCATGGGCCTGTAATTTCAATGGCAGCCACACCATTCAAACCAGAATACAGCAATGCTGCTTGGCAGGATAAGACACATGTTGGAAATATCTTCCCTTTCGTAAAAAGCCATGAAATTAAAAAGAAATAAGGGCCGCCATACACGGCCTGCTTGGAGCAGTCATTATCGAATGCTTCAAGCTGCTTAGCATAGCAAACTACTGTCTAGTGCGTACACACATACACGTAATCGCTCCAGCAGTTCAACTGCTTCGGGCGGTCGTGCGGTCAAGCAGTTCACCAGGCATACACTGACTGCTCGAGCTGTCGACTACTCTCGCGCAGTTAACTCCACCCGCGCTTTTCATTCCACGTCGCGAGCATTTCCCGTCCACGAGCGGTATCAACTGTGCGAGAAGATATCAATGGCAGTTCAAACTGTTGAATATAACTGCAAGATCGACCCGTGTATGTTGATCAATGGCTAACTGCTCGAGCAGTCCGTGTATAGCGCCCTTTAGGAACATAACACATCGAGATGAATCCTAATGAATTGGAGTTGACCATAGCAAGAAATCTACCCAGGATTAAATATTAAATATGCTTAAACTCTTTTTTACCTACATTTTTTCAGGGGACCAAACTTAGATGATCACCTTAAGAATTTGAAATCGAGACAGATCTAGGTACCTGATCTGAATAAAAACAAAAAACAATGAAACTTAAGATTATTTTTAGCTTCAAAGGATCAGTTGAGCTACCTCTAGATTGCTTAGCAACAATCTGCATTTAGCTCAACTGTTGCTTTTGTAAATACTTTTTAAGTTCATTTTCGTGTTTCTATTCTTCAATTGTAATTTTCTTTGAAAATTAAGCATAGATTGCAAAGTTTTTGTAAGACGAATTTAGTATTTATAATATTTTGTGACAAACTGTATATTTCGAATTTTATATACACATAAATAAATAAAGTTTACTAGAACTTTTGTGCCTCCCAATTTTAATTGATGTTGTAAACGAGGTGATTTGACGTAAACGAGAATGCAATAGAGAACTTGTAATAGAGAACAGCGTTGGCTATCCGCCAATGATATGTGTAACATAACAACTAGACTAAAACTGATTCAAGCTTGCATAACCTATGTATGTATGTAGATAGTAGCGTGATACGATAACCGATCCTTCAATAACATAATGTATATAAGGACCTACTTTTAACCGACATCAAAAAAGGTGAAGGTTAGAATAGAATTCATCTGTGTTTTTTTATGTATGTTACGCGATATTTCCGCCAAATCCGCCAATTATGAACCGATTTTGAAAATTCATTCACTTTTATATAGAAAATGATCCCAAGTTGGTCCCTTAAAAATTGTATCCCCAGGGGATTAGAGTATATCACGCAAAACTTAAAAACAGTGTAAAAGTAAGGGAAGTTGATTATTATGTTTTTGAAAGCAATCAAATTATCATAATGACTGTTAACAAACAGTTTCCACGGCAACGGGTGTGAACAAGAGGTAGGTTCAGGAATTTAGACAGTTTATCGTTTTTTAAAATATGCCAAATTATCAAAGGACTTCTTAGAATAGAGGTTTTCAATTGAACTGTTTTCCACAACTTTTGATACAATTGTTTTTGTGTAAGGGCTCACGCCCTAACACAAAAACAGTTGTATGAATGTTGTATGCATTGTATATGAATGCACGAGCGGCAAAGTGCCAACGGCAGAGGTAACTGTAGCCGTCGACAATTGACGGCAGTCGTCGTCGGCGCGTGTCGACGTCTACAGTTCGCTCTTCGCCCTAAGTACTGTTTAATTAAAACAAACGTCCCATCAGATAATAAGAGCGAGGGAATAAAGAGTGCACCTGTGTTTGCGGACACACTTGTACACTATAATATGCCTTGCGCATCTGGTTGGTCTCCGTTTTTTTTTATAGTATATAGACCTTCGTTTGACCACAATCTCACCTGATGGAAAGTGATGATGTGGCCGATGTTGTATCACGAAGGTCTAGAAGACACCTGTTCACTCTTGTCTTGAAGAGACCCAGACTGTTATTCTCCGGAAAAACTGAAGCAGGCAGCGAGTTCCATTCCTTAGCGGTGCGAATGATGAAGGTGGACGAAAACCGCTTTGTACGAGTGGATGGTATATCCACCTGATAAGGATGGTATTGTGCCGTCCGTCTGCTTGTCCTGGAGTGGAAGGGAGATGGTGGAATCAGGTCATGAAGTTCCTGGGAGCATTCTCCGAAATGTATCCTATAAATGATCGAGAGTCAAGCAACCTTGCGGCGGTGATCGAGACTTAGTCTCTGCAAGGTACTGCTCGTCTATGAGTCTGAAGGCTCTTTGTTCTATCAAGTCTAAGGCTGTCAGCTGGTATTTGGCCGAGCCATCCCAAACATGGCAGCAATACTCCAAACCAGACCGGACCTGTGCTTTATAAAGGGATAGAAGCTGTCCCGTTGTGATGTATCGCTTAACCTTGTTAAGGATTCCTAGCTTCATGGCTGCTGTTTTAGCCTTTGACTCGATAAAGGTTCCGAAGTTGAGAGTTGGTGAGAGTTGGTTGGTCTCCGTAGAGACAGGCCAGAAGAAGCCCACGATTCGGCTAGAAGGACATCATCAGAGTTCTTTTTTTAAAGTCACATTTGCTTATATAATAAAATTTACTAGAAATAATCACGAGATTTTCCTACTAATATTATAAATGTCAAAGTTTGTATGGATATTTGTTACTCTTTCACGCAAAAACTACTGAAACGATTAGGCTGAAATTTGGTATGGGTATAGTTTGGGATCTGAAATAACATACAGTCTATTTTTTATCCCGATAATAAAACGCGGGCAAAGGCGCGGGTAGCAGCTACATGTTCAAAGTAAAACAACATACCCTGTAAGACTAAACCAAAAATGCAGAAAAATACAAACAGATGTTTACTAGAAAATATAATAATAATATGCTTTTACGTAAGATTTCGAACAATATCCATTGCTATGTTACGTAAAGTCTAGCACGATAACCAGAAATAACCAGATCTGAATTTCAGATGCCATTGAACGCAGC
This sequence comes from Eupithecia insigniata, assembly GCA_947859395.1. NCBI lineage: Eukaryota > Metazoa > Arthropoda > Insecta > Lepidoptera > Geometridae > Eupithecia > Eupithecia insigniata. The sequence goes on from OX402000.1 coordinate 2,460,357, forward strand.
ACTAACATTCAAAGAATATTTGTTTTACAATCTTGTGTCAGCGTTCGTGTGGTCTTGCTCTTGCAATTGTCTAGGGGGACATTTGACTTTGAAATGCTTGTACAACTTATTTATTGTTGGAAATGTAAGCATTTGTATGTATGTATGTCCCAGTTGATCACACGGAAACTGATCACGCGTCACATGATCACGCCAAACGGTTCGTTTGATAACGTGATCAACCGGAGTAAGAAAAAAACTAATAGATCTGGTACGTTTGATCACGCTATAGCGATATCACGAAGGTAAAATAAAAGTAAGGCATGAATAGGTTCATGCCTTACTTTTATTTTACCTTCGTGAGTATAATAATAATAAATAGGCAAGTTTGGTTATTTAGATATTAGAGAAATTGTTTTAAGAAATCTGAAGCTTGACGGAATTGTTTATTTATTTATTTTTAAGGAAGGCCTACAACTTAGTCTGTTACAAAGTAAATAACAAGAATCTAGCAACAAAAAAGCTAATAAATGGCCTTCACGGCTAGGTCATAGTGTAAATATTAAGTAAGCTATGCATTCATAAATTAGAAAAATAAAAAATGTCAAGTTATACAATCGTCAAATTTAGAAGATTCAAATGAGAAGAACTGTACAAAACTGTGTTATATGTATAAGAGTAGGTACCTAATTGTCTTATCTAAATGACTTAATAAAAAAAGCTACTTGTAAACAACATAAGGAAACATAAATAATGAGATATAATGGTGTCCCACCTATAAACCTCCCTCAACACTAAGCAATAACTAGAAGACGTTCGTTTGCTTTTTGCTGATGGACTTGAATAAGAGGAAATTTATCTTCATTTGGATTTACAATTTATGGTAAATGAGATTGGAGTCAGCCTATCTACCGAAACTATTACCAGTTATTCATAACTAAAGAATTTACTGCTAAGCAGCCGCCATGCCGAATGCAAACTCGTGCAGTGCAGTTGTCCGACAAATGGGACTTATATAACTACATGGAAAAGCGGAATTGACTTCACATAATATTTTTATAATAAAAGTAGGTACCTTACCTATTGACCCAAATAGCTACTTTATCATAAAGATTCTGAATATCCAAATTTATAACACGAAGTACAGTTTAATTATGTTTGTGTCCAAAGCGAATAGCTAAGTCTGAGCGAGCAAGACCTCAGCACAAAATGCTCGTACCATTATTTAGCAAAGGAAGGAGTGACACACCACCCCCCTTTTCCTCCCCTCCCTACTCTACCCCTGGGACGCACAACGATAATTTTCCAAAGCTGGCACAACACTGGTATATTTATTATTACTTACATACGACTATTTATTTTGCACTGTACACTGTTGTAAATAAAATGGTGGATCGCGTAGAAAAGCGCAATGGCAACACAGCAAAATTTTTGCAGGAATAAAATGGTAAACAATAAAAACCTGGTTTTTTACCGAAAGCTAATGGTAACAGGTGTCTTATGAAGTTACGCGAAAAATCAGGTCATACAGATGGCCGGAGTGCATTTTAGTATGAAATACTGGTCCGTACCGTAATCCCATCACCCAATCTGCCCTGTTATTTTAAGTCGGCAAAAGAGTTCGTAATTTTTTGCAACGCTTAAAAATAAGTAACTACGGTATTTCCAGTTTCACAGCTAGTCTGCACTAACCCGAGCAAATTGATCACATTCTTGCGTAATACTTGATAATGATAACGCTATGCAGCTTGCATGGTTTTCTTGCGTAATATAAATTTCATTTGAAACAGGCTTCTACTGTCAACTAATCACTAAAACATTATTCACTGGCTGCTGGCTTCGCCCGTATTTTATAGGGATAAAAGAGGATAGACTATGTTCAGTAGTGAACGAGATGATGATGAAAGAAAACACCCTGACCCGGAACAAACATCTGCAGATCTAACAAACATTTGTACGGCGGCCTTCGATCACCAAGTTATCGACGATGGCGGCGGTGGATGTCGAACCCCGCATTGCAGGCAGACTTTCATCCTCTGAGCGACTAAGACGTAGTCTATCAAGCGGAAATTCTAATAAACCTAACCGATCTCAGAGCAACAAATAAAATACACAAGAAAAGATGCAAGTGCACATCAGGCGAACCGTTTGTTCGTTTAGCTAACGATAACAAAAGTATCAGAGCATCGGCATTGAATGGTCGCGAGCTGATCTGAAATTCTGATGCCGCGCTCTCGACTCGGTCCATTCTTTTCCTTTCGATCGATGCTTTTCATTTGAAGTTCAGTAGATACCCATTGAACCAATGATACTACACGGTATAAGAATAAGTAACTGTTGTTTATTTTGAGCTTAAGCTTAATAGGTAAGGTACAAAGTCAAGACATGTAAGTATTTAAGACTTAAGCACAGATTAGGTAATGTGTGTGTTAAGACTCACTTTTGACAAATTATTTCTTTTTTTTTTACTACAGAATTTAATAACTTTTATACCAAAAGTCTAATTAATAGCAAGATAAATGCCATTACAATCAAACAGTCAAGTTTACACTAATAATGGAAAAAATGCCTTACAATGCCAAACAAGGCCCTTTATTAATAAGGCACCAGCCAAAAACTCGTCAAGATAACACGAATACCTACCATTATGGGAAGTTCAAAGTGATCTTTTGATGTGTCAGAGATAAAATTTCATATGCAAAATAAAATTAGAGAGAAAGTGAACGCTTAGCGTACCGTGTCGCGGGTAATAAGCGTGCAAAAAGACGGCTGGAGAGCAACCAAGGATGAACGAACTCGAGACGTACGCTCATATTTTTGTGCGAATTTCGTAGATTTTGTGTTATTTGAGGTGAAAGATAATCAGACATTTTGGTGCTAAATTAGTTTCTTGTTATCATAGGTACGCATAATTTTAATTTGTCGTGTTCTTTTGTATGTTCTGATGGCTAGAGGGAATGAATTTGCTATCATGTCAAGTGATAAAAATATTGATTTTCTCTCCGCCAACATTACTACATAGTTAATTAACTAATTTTTAATTAAAATGAACATGTCTAAAGGCGTCAAGTGACAGCCACACTTCCCGACTCATAGGAAAAAAAAGATTTCTATTCTGCTCGTAAAGTCAGTAAGTAAATTTTACTTGTATTGCAACTTACCCCTTAGTTGTTTTCAACAATATTCGGTCGCTTAAAATCAAGTTAAAATTTACTACTAACTGGCTAACTGCCAGCGTCTTGGGGACGCTTCCGACTGGTATTGATATGGACCAGTTGAGCTATCTGTAGATTGTTTGCAACAGTCTGCAGTTAGCTCAATTGTTTCAATTGTAAATACTAGTTTTATTTCTTTATATTATTTGATTGTTATTTTCTTTGTCAATAAAGAGTTAACTACTTGATGACTTGATAGGTGTAATGTAAACCAGCCATTAAAGTGACTACATAAAGGCATTTTTATCCGTATTTCTACGATGCTAGTTAGTAATTTTCGTTGCATAGAAGTACCAACGTGTTTTGAATTTGGAATCCATACTTGCTCGTACATTACAACTTATAAGTTATAGATAGGAAATACAAACGTGCATAGCTAAGCGTGTACCGATCGTAGAAAACTGTTTATTTCTCATAACTCAGCGACGTGCCTGTCGAATTAATGAATTCTACGTAAACACTAGTCTACCTATAGGATAAGGCGTCGCAGTTTCGATGGAACACACGACTCATGCATACAAATTCGTTTGTTAAAATTTAAAACTGTTCCTCGGCTTCATCTCGGCTTGGATAATTTCGGCTTTTATCAACTTCGCTTCAATTGTTCAAGGTTTTGATAATGTATTTTATATGAAACCTTTATTATTTCGTGCCGCCTGCCGCGACTTTCGACTGATTTTGACCATCATCGTCAGAATCAGTCGAAAGTCTTGGCACATCGGTCGATATTTTTTAATATACATAGAAAATACCCAGAACTCCCAGAACAAATATTTACAAATCGTACAAACATTTGTCCCAGAGTGCGAATCGAACCCGCAACCTTCTGCATCGCAGGCGGACCTGCGCCCGCCGCGCCACATTGGTCTTTGTAATAATGTAAGTATCTACTAGGAACAAGCATCATCATCATCATTATCAGCCCGTACACGTCCACTGCTAAACATAGGCCTCCCTCAAACGACGCCACGAATAGCGGTCCTGAGCCGCCTCCATCTAACGACTCCCTGCGACCGGCTATGATTTCGTCATTCCATCGAGTGGGAGGTCTTCCCACACTCCGTTTCGCATTGCATCGCGGTCGCCACTCGAGAACCTTTACTCCCCAACGGTTATCGGTTCTACGAGCTATATGGCCTGCCTATCGCCACTTCAGCCTGCTAATTCTGAGAGCTATGTCGGTAACTTTGGTTCTTCTACGGATTTCCGTATTCCGTAGTCGTATTTCAGGAACAAGCATGCAAAAAAATAATTATAATTTTGTTAATCAAGCAATAACACAACATTCTCTATCCTAACAATCAAAGTTGAGTGAGCATCTCAAAGTAATCGGTATGCACCATCAACAGAAAATGAAAATGAAGTTCATCCGAGCGTTTAGCCAATTACAACGTCCCTGCTGGACTCCATGAACTCTATCCTGTATCAACAAAGCATGTTTTTGAATGAAGTCAGGCGAAAGGTGGTTAGGTAACCTTCTATCTGAAATTCAGATGGGGTTTTTCAGCGGTTTGGGCGGACGCCAATATTCCGTGGTCGAGTTTGTTTTCAGTTAGGTAATTTGTGAATTGTGATTCTGTGTATTTTGGATGGATGTCAAAAATATGATGACCAGGGATGAATTAAGAGGGGCCCTGATGTTTGACAATGACTATCAAACTTATAAATCAACGTGAATGGGTATTTTAGACTGACGAGGGACGCCATCCGCCATCTTAAGGTTGTTGATTCTGTCAAGAATAATTAATAAAATGTTTTTTTTTTTTTGCTATCGAAACTTGGTTCTACGATAATTTAAACACTAGACTTGATTTAGAGAAAAAACATGGATGATATTGAGATATTTTGTTTCTCATTTCCATGATCACGGGCCATATAGTGACCCGGTCCTTTGGGAGGCATGCGTGGAGCCGAAGCCAACAGCACAGAGGCCCTTTATGAGAATTAATCTAAAGGCGACAGCTACACATAGCGGATATCATCCTTGGTTGCACAATATGATACACCCGAAGATGATATCCGCCAGGTGTAGAGACTATTGCAAAGGAAAATGAAAATAACAAAAAAGCCATGTTATTGTGGTGAATCGATGGACTGGGTAATTGGGCTATGGGGGAAACTATGGACGCCTGCCATAAACATACTTTCAATACTGTTACAAGCGGCAGACGGTGGCTTGCCGAATGCTGGACGGGTTCCTCAAAATGTTGGCTTAAATGCCGGTAAAGGAACAACATCGGTGCAAACGACTAAGGGGTGTCGAGAGGTGCGGCCCCGATTTCACCATCACGAAGACACGTGAGCGGGCTTCCTCGTTATTACGCCATTAGACACTTCCACCCCCGAGTCTACATCCTAAGATGCATCTCTCGCGACTCCACTCAGACCGGCCAATGAAGGCAAGCAAGAGGTGGGGATCTGGTTCTCTTGGGGTACCACTCCGCAAGCGGAGACGAGAACCAGGAACTTCCCCGGGAGCACTCGGTATACCCGTGGTGTCGCTACTCACCAACAGCTCGCCACAAGCTGCCCTGCAGGTATATATTGAGATTATTATTATTATATTATTTGAATTTGGATCACATTCATCATCAGCACGTACACGTCCACTGCTGAACATACTCGTAGGTCTCCTCAAATGACGCCACGAATAGCGGTCCTGAGCTGCCTCCATCCAATGACTCTCTGCGACCGCTACAATGTCGTCGGTCCATCGAGTGGGAGGTCTTCCCACACTCCGGTTCGTTAATTTGCATCACGTTGTATTAGACTTCAATATTCTATTACCACCCACCAACGGGTTGTTTAATGATGAAAACTTCACCACCAACAAATTTTTACATTGCTCAGTAATCACACTATCCTACTAATGTTAAAAATGACAAAGTTTGGATGGATTTATGGATTGATATTTGTTACTCTTTCACGCAAAAACTACTGAACCGATTAGGCTGAAATTTAGTATGGGTATAGTTCGGGACCTGGAATAACATATAGGCTATTTTCTAGGCTTTTCTCCCGATAAAACGCGGGTGAAAGCGCGGGCAGCAGCTAGTAATATTATAAATACGAACTTTTTGATGTATGAATGGATGTTTGTTACCACTTCACGCCAAAAATACTAAACGGATCACGGCTGAAATGTTGCATACAGGTAATTCTACGTTTTATCCCATAAATCAATTCGCATGGGATATAAATAAGTTCTAAACGTTTCCATAGAATCAAAGCGTGCAAGGTCGTGGGCAGAAACTAGTTATTAATAATTTTAGAATAGCGGTCGATCTGAAGTAAAATCAACTTAGTAATTACCTAGATAACTTTTTCAGAGAAACACGAAGAACCGGCGGCGCCGCGGCGATGCGAGGATTTTGAGGAAGTCGCTCACAGCGGCATTCGAATGCCAGCTAACCTATTTTTGCTGGCTTTGCAGCCTCGTCAGCTCACATTCGCTCATGTCCACAGTTGAACATCCCTCCAAACAAATTGGGGTTTTCCAAAATTACCAAGCATGGCAGGCGGATTGCAGATCGCATTGGAAATTTTAGAATTAACGAGTGGCTTAGCAAACAACTCCGTATAGTAAGCTAAAACAAACTCCATTTATTAAAAAAATAATCCTGATTCGGATTTTTTAAATTAATCCCGATAATCGGGTCACTTCAGCAAAAGCTTTGATCATAAAATCCAATTTAAAAATTCGTGTAGGTAAAATTTTTAAGCCAGTAAGCATAGTTTGTTGGAAGTAACCAGTCTGTTCATAGCCCAAAATACGTTGACAGATATTAATCGTTCTATACTCTATCTGTACCTATCGATAGATCATTCTTTGTCTACTGCTAGTGACGGCATCTATCAATCACGGGTAGGTAATTGTATCGATAATGTAAGATCATCGATTTGGGCATCGCCTTTGAGCAACTCTTGTTCCCTTTTGGTAGTTTAATAAATAACCAAACAATGGTGTGTCATTTTTTTCCCCAAAGATTTTTGTTCACCGTGTACTTACATATATTTAGAATAAATAGATCATCATCATCATCATCATCATCAGCCCGTACACGTCCACTGCTGAACATAGGCCTCCCCCAAACGACGCCACGAATAGCGGTCCTGAGCCGCCTCCATCCAACGACTCCCTGCGACCGCCACGATGTCGTCGGTCCATCGAGTGGGAGGTCTTCCCACACTCCGTTTCGCATTGCATCGCGGTCGCTACTCGAGAACCTTTACTCCTCAGCGGTTATCGGTTCTACGAGCTATATGGCCTGCCCATCGCCATTTCAGCCTGCTGATTCTGAGAGCTATGTCGGTAACTTTGGTTCTTCTACGAATTTCCGGATTATATTCCGGACCCTATCGCGTAGAGAAACTCCGAGCATAGCTCTCTCCATAGCTCGCTGGGTGACTTTGAGCCTATGCACAAGGCCTATAGTGAGCGACCACGTCTCGGATCCGTAAGTCATCACTGGTAGCACACATTGGTTAAAGACATTCGTCTTGAGGTTCTGCGGTATCTGTGACGAGAAGATATTGCGAAGTTTCCCGGACGCTGCCCAACCGAGTTGGATTTGTCGGCTGACCTCTTTATCGAAGTTGGATTTACCTAGTTGGACCATTTGGCCTAGGTAGATATAATGATCAACAACTTCGATATCATCGTTCCCCACATAGACCGGTAAGGGTGCGACATGGGCATTAGACATGATATTTGTCCTACCCATGTTCATTTTAAGACCCACTTGGCGGGAAACGGTGTTGAGATCTCTGAGCATCCTGCTAAGGTCTTCCAGTGATTCTACCATAATGACTATATCGTCAGCAAACCGAAGGTGAGTGATGCAATCGCCGTTGATATTGATGCCATATCCGTCCCAGTCCACAAGCTTAAAAATATCCTCCAATGCAGAGGTGAACAGTTTCGGAGAAATGACGTCTCGCTGTCTCACCCCTTTTTGCAGTGGGGTCGGATTTGTGCTTTGGTCCTGGAGACGAATTGACATAGTGGCCTTGCTGTACAAACACTTCAACACTTGGATATACCGGTAGTCGATTTGGCACCGCTGGAGAGACTGCAGGACTGCCCAGGTTTCGACTGAATCAAAGGTCTCTCGTAGTCTACAATCGCTAGACATAACGGCCGGTTATACTCTTCTGTTTTCTGTATAATCTGCCGGAGCGTATGTATGTGGTCTACGGTACTAAAGCCTTTTCGGAACCCGGCTTGTTCGGGCGGCTGGAAGTCGTCAAACCTTCGAGCGAGACGGTTGGTGATTACTCTCGAAAACAGCTTATAGACGTGACTCAGCAGTGAGATGGGCCTATAGTTCTTTAGAAGGGCTTTGTCACCTTTCTTATGGAACAGTACCACCACACTTCTGTTCCACGCCTCTGGCGTTAGTCCCTCGAGAATGACGGAGTTGAATAGCCTCTGAAGGACTTTAAGTAATGTGGGTGATCCACCCGCTTTCAGAAGCTCTGTCGTTATTCCGTCATCCCCGGGTGCCTTGTTGTTTTTAAGCTGTTTGAGAGCCGTCCTTATCTCGTAGATGCTGACGTCCGGGATATCTTCGGTATAGTGTCGAGTTAAACGGGCTCTTGCATCGCCTGCCGTGCTATTTGCAGGGCATTGCGATGAGGTGTAGAGCTGCCCATAAAACTTTTCAAGCTCTCTCAAGATCTCAGGCTTGGAGGAAATAATGCTGCCGCTATCGGAGCTTCGTCAACTGGCTCTGCCCAAGCGACAGATCTCTTGCGTACACTTTGGAGCCCTTATTCCGCTCTATTGCGCTCATAATACAATTGGTATTGTATGAGCGCAAATCGTGTCGCATAGACTTCTAGATCTGTTTGTTGAGCGCACCGTATGTCGACATGTCTGCCGAAGACTGCAGCGTCATTTCACTCCTCTCTGCCATTAACTGCAGAGTGTAACCCGAGAGTCTGTGTTTTATTTCTGCGGGGGGTCCTAAAGAAGTCCGACCCGAGCGCACGGACAGTTTCCACCAGCCCGTTATTTAGTTCGTCCACCCACTGTTACGCATTCCGCGAGGCATTCGAAGCGGTTCTGTAACTCCAACTGAAAGCTCTCGGGATTTTGTATCTGGACAGGGTTTGGGCGTAGAGTAGACCTTATCAGACGATACCTTTCTAGCTTTACATTGATATTCAATGACGCTCTTACCATAAGGTGATCGCTGCCAGTTTTAACCCTGTTGATCACAGAGACGTCATTGAATATGTGCCTGTGGGTCGTCATGATGAAGTCTATCTCATGCTTATAGCCGCCGGGGTGTAGCCAGGTCCATTTTCTGGACGGCCGCTTCTCGAAAAAGGAGTTCATCGCAAAGAGTCCCTCCTTTTCCATGAAGTCGGCCAGTCGCTGACCCCTTTGGTTTCGCTGTCCAAATCCAAACTGGCCCACTCTCAGTTCGTTGCCGCTGTTTGCGCCTAACCGCGCGTTTAAATCCCCCATCACAACAGTTTAGTGTGTTTTCGAGGCATGCATGACTTTGGAGATGTCGTCATACATGATCTCCACTTCATTGTCAGGGCGTCCCGAGTGCGGGGCATATACCTGTATGACCTTCAGCGAATACCGTTTGGTGATTCTGAGTATAAGGTACGCCACCCTGTTCGAGACGCTCTCGATCTTTACAATGTTGTTGACGAGGGACTTGTGGACGAGAAACCCGATACCGTGTTGGGATAGCTGGTCGCCCTCCCGGTGGTAAAACAAGTTGCCGGAATTAAGGGTGATCGTGTCCTCTCCCTCTCTTCGGACTTCCGATAGCCCTATAATATCCCAGCGCAACTTGTCTACCGCTTCTTCCAGCTCGATTACCTTCTCGTCGGTCCTCAATGTTCGTCCGTTGTATGCTACCAGGTGCAAGGGTCGTCGGTGTTGGGATTGGTAACTCAATCTCTGCCGGAGATTCCTAGCACCCCCTGCCCCGCCGTTACCATGGCCGCTACCGTGACCAGGAATAGCGGAGCTGCCGGGGACTGGGGGCCGTTTTCTATTTGTTGCCATCATATTGGGGGGGGGGGGGGGGTTTGCCATAATCACCACGCTTGGCAGGCGGATTGGTGATTGCAGTAAGATGTTAGTAATACACAGTAGGAAGCTGCTGCCCTTCCTCTGGTAGGTTCCCTTAGTTTGCTCTTACGACATCCACGGGTTGAGTTGGAGGGGTCGATATTCTATGCCGCGGCCCCACGGCCAATAAATAGATAGAATAACTTTATTGCACAAAAGTTGCACATAGGCGAGCATAATCCTAAATAGCATTGGACCGGTTTATGCTGTAGATTAGATGTAAATCAGGGTTGAGATATCTGTAGACTTTCTTCTCTTTATGAACAAAGTAAATTACAATCAACTAGTATTTACAATTATTAGTATTACCAACTTATTGATCGACCAGTTGAGCTACTTGTAGATTGTTTGCAACAGTCTGCAGTTAGCTCAATTGTTTCAATTGTAAATACTAGTTCTTATTTGCTTCTATTATTTGATTGTAATTTTCTATTAGATGTTAAAAATGTCTTAGTAGGTAAATTGGATAGAGTCACTGGGTAATTTCTTCGATGGCAGTCAAAGTGTTAAAGAATTGCGTAGTTATACACACACTTCTTGTATTCCCTCTAACTTGCTTTCCTATCTATGTATCTGTGACTGAACAAAGAAAAAACTTTTACTTCTTAGCTTCGAGTTTATGTTATAAAATAAAACTACGCCCTCAGAAATTGCAATTTGTCTCAATACGTGAATTCCATTCCAATACTACCGACGACGACGTCTAAGCGAACCTTTTGAGAGAATTTTTAACTATTTACAGACAAATTGCTGATTCAAATGAAATATTGGAGGCGAGACGGATCAATTTTATGGCGGCAAATTCAATTTGAAAAGTGCGAGTCTTTTGCTGTAAAAACGTAAATGTATTTCAAGTTTTGCTGACTGACAATTAATCAGATTTTTAATATTTTGTATTTGCCATGTCACATTGGTTGAATTTCATTTATTATATTTGATATTAACAGTAGGTATACTAACAGTCTGCTAGCTTTGTCAAGTTTCGTAGTTACCTATCTATTATACCTTGACAACCTCTGTGGCACGGTGGGCGAAGGTCCTCCTGCAATGCAGGAGGTTGCACGTTCGACTCCCGGCTTGGGACATGTTTGTACGATCTGCAAATATTTATTCAGGGTGTTCTGGACGTTTTCTATGTATAATAAAAACTATCTATTTAGTATATTATATTAAGTTATCTAGGTACCCATAACACAAGCTCTGCTTAGCTTGGGGCTAGATAATGCAGTGTGAATTATCCAGCATTTATTATTTATCTATTATATTTGTGGCTCCTACTGAGCCTTGTCACACTTTTATTATAAATGCGAAAGTTTGGATCTTTTTATTTGTGAATGTTAATGAAGGAAGAAAATTGATTTGTTGGTTGACTATGAAGTACAATTGAAACTATTATTATATAACTGAGAAAATAACAATAAAAATTACCTAGTTCTAAAATAACAACAAGTGACTTGACACAAATAACCAAACCGACAAACAGACAAAAAACGATCTTTATGACCAATAACATTTTTGTTCAACTATAGTCTAGAGCAGCGGTTCTCAAACTTTTTTCTTTTGGGGTTACGCCCATATATTTGACGGAGCCCTAAATTGAATGACAAATGTTATTTGTATTCTTTTTTAATAATCATGTTACAATGCAACGGTTATAATATACAATAATCTAGAATTAGAGTATTCACCTCATGATTTCAACAGTTAGAACAAAAAACAAAAGTTCTAAGATTTTTGTTATTATAGTGAGTAAAGCCCTCGGGGTATTCCCCAGGAAATTTTATAATATCCCAAAATGTTTAGATTTCGGTGGGAATTGAACCCACGACCTTTGTTCAGTACGGAAATGCGCTAACCAACTGCGCCACGAAATCAAGTAACCGACGAATTGAAAATCTTTGGACTTCTTACGGACAGTTTCCATAGTTTAGGCCAGTGATGTGATTTTGCTAAAGTTCTCGTATGATCTCGGGGGTACTCTATGGATCTCGGTAACAACAAAACGACGTTTGTTGCGCAAAGCCCGGTGAAGAGGATAGTATAAAATAACCCCTTTCACCCTTATCTCTGCAGTTCAGACGGTCTATGAACTGGGGATTATTTATAAATTTGTATGATTTTGAATATATTTTTCTGCGTCCTCCGGCTTACGCTGTATCGTAAGTCAAGTGCCGCTTTCTTTGGGAAATACTATTATTGACGCATAAGGACTTGCTCAGCAGTGAGAGAGAAGTTTTGTATCGGGATAATTTGAAGGCACAAAAACGATAATTTAGCAATGAGACTAGCCTATTTGTTATTCGAGATCTGGAACTAAATCTGTGCAAAATTTCAGCGAGATTTATTCAGTAGTTTTAGCGTGAAGAGGTAACATACATCCAAACTTTCGCATTTCATCTTCCTTTCATTTATTCCACCGTATATACACAAACAAAAACAAGAAGCACCCCAAACCGGCCGGTCACCGTAGGGGAAGAAGACCACAACCTTCCAACTTCTACAACAACAAAAATATCTCAGCAATATTAGAAAAACCAGAAAAACAATCGTACTATATTGCGAATAAGAACACACTTACCTTAAGAACAGATTAAAGCCTAACAGAACTTATCTCAGCTTTAGAAAATATAAAATAGACTAATAAGGAGGAAAGATAGAAGAGTCAGATTGGAAGAAGCTGGAAAAGACCTATGCCAAACTAGGGCAAACAGATAACATGTGCAAGAATAAGTTATATTTAAGTTAATAATTGTTAGTTATCTGAATAAAGACTTATATTATATTATAGGTACACACTTTATGTCGTTCTATTTTAAAATACTATTACTCAATTAGTAAGTTAATTAACATTTAGTAGACCTACCTACATACTATACTTGTTTTTGAAAAGAAAGGAAGCACCAAGAGATTGTGCGCAGCAGAAGTGAGAAGTGCGAAATTATAATACTAGCGTAATAGTGCGACTAGAACTAGGGAACTTACCAGAGGATGGGCAGCAGCTTCCTTCTGAGCATTTAAACACCAACACTGCGATCACCAATCCGCCTGCCAAGCGTGGTGATTATGGCAAATCCCCCACATGGGAGACCATCCACTCGGATGGACCGACGACATCGCAGCGGTCGCAGGGAGTCGATGGATGGAGGCGGCTCAGGACCGCTATTTCTGGCGTCGTACGGGGGAGGCCTATGTCCAGCAGTGGACGTGTATGGGCTGGTGATGATGATGATGATGATGATGATATACTTATGAATCAGATTCATAATCAAGGTTGAAGAATATTTTAAAATAACTCTCCATAACCCATCAAAAATGCATTAGTCTATTGAAAGGCTTTGTAAACCTGAAATCATATTCAGCACCATGAGCGCTTACCTCATAAATATTAAAACTAGGCAAGTCCTAGCGGGTGCATGAAAATTCGCCTGCTCTATGCTTTATATTCTACAAACTAATTATAATTCTTATAGGTATCTTACCTTTTACAGGGCTATTGGAAATTGCTGACAATATATGGGACATTGTCAGCAATTTCTGGGATGATCTTGAAAGGAACTAGGTCAAGATCTCGAATGGATATGACAAACACTTGGGTCATCATCTCGGCTGGACAAAAGTGTTTGCTTTTGGAAAGAGTTCTAATAACAATTTCATTTCTTTACCCAATATTGTAGAATTTTAGAGAATAGAATAGAAGCATTGATTTGTAACAAAAACACATACTACGTGGTTGGGGCTTTTCGTTTAGGAGTTCCTATGGCCACTTTCGGTTTACATCATAAGACCAACTCGATCTTACCATGACATTCCATTATCACCGAATTTACGTAAGTATGCCAAATTTTAGCTCAATCGGATATGGATCTAAGTCTAAAATTGAGTTGCAAGATTCCACCCGAACAAACATAAATTGCAAGTTAAATAAAACCTTGTAAAAATTGAAACATTTGACACAATTGAGATCGGATTCGGATTTAGGTCGAATTTTAGATCACTGAATACATTTTTGTTCAATTTCATTTAAGGTCGAAATCACAGTAGTGTGTGTACAGTACAACTTTCAGTCATTTGGAGGGTTCGTAGTAAAATGGAGGTTCGAAGAACAACCTGACAACAAACTGGTTGCTGAAGAATTTCAGTTATTTCTATAGTGAGCTTTAGTAGATTATAAATTTATAACATAGCACTTACTATAAATACTATTTTAAACTTATACTTAGCGAATAAAGGCAATTTTTTTATTTATTTATTTTATTTACTTACATAATGGAAAACTAATGGAAAAATACACAGGACAGGACCACGCAGATGGTAACTAAATACTTAGCAGTAGGTAATTAGTGTTAAAAGAAAACACATTTTCACACTATTTTCACTCCACTTCAGTGTTCAGTGTAAATTGAAACTATCGAAGCTTGGCAAAGTGGCTCGATGGAGCCTTATCTAGTTATCGCAGAGCAAGTTGGTATCTAGCAAATAGTGAGGTAGGTACTAAGAGTATTGCTATTCTGCGATGTGAAAGGAACTTAACTAGAGGACTGCTTTTTGTAAGTATCGCGCTATCACTAAATAATCCTAAATAAATGTCATCATCATCATCAGCCCGTACACGTCCACTGCTGAACATAGGCCTCCCCCAAATGACGCCACGAATAGCGGTCCTGACCTGAGCGACCTCCATCCAACGACTCCCTGCGACCGCCACGATGTCGTCGGTCCATCGAGTGGGATTTCATCGCGGTCGCCACTATAATATATACACATAAATGTAAGTAGTTCTAAATAAATAAATAATATAAAACAAAATCCTCTGCCTCGTCTGTCTGTCGGTCAGCTCGATAAACTCAAATAGTACTACTGGACGGATTTTCATGCGGTTTCATGCGGTGTCACCGATCAATAGAGTGATTCATGAGAATGGTTTAGGGTTATAATTTGTCATGGTTTTGTGTAAATTGGTGGAAATAATAACGATAATAGCCTTGGAGTTTCCATCGAAAACGCTGCTTAGAGAAAGTGGGATATTTCTCTTTTAGCCGCGCCTGGGAGCTTCCATCGAAAACGCTGCTTAAGGAAGGTGGGATATTTCTCTTTTAGAGATCTACAAAAAAATCCAACGTGTCTGTCCTGTCCTACTAATTTTAAGTAGTGAAAGTTTGTATGGATGGATGTATGGATATTTGATGCTCTTTTACGCAAAAACTACTAAACCGATTAGGCTGAAATTTGGTATGGGTATAGTTTGGGACCTGTAATAATATACAGGGTATTTTTTACTCCGATAAAAGGCGGGTGAAGGCGCGGGCAGCAGCTAGTTTATCTTCTAAGGATGGGTTACTATACCGATTCTATCATCATATGCTCTACTACCCGTACGAAGCTAGGGCGGTTTGCTAGTGCATTATAAGTAGGTATGAAAATTTTGTTACATAAACTATTTTGGCCAATATAAGGGCCTATATTTTAGGACTTTGCCAAAATAAAATCCGATCAGCCTTTAATCCGCTAAAAGGTAACAAAGAAAAGACAGAGGGTTACTTCCGAATTAAAAATTATTATTTTGGAAATATGGAAATGTTGGTAGCCATTTTGATCCTTATGGATTTTTACTTCTTATGTGCTTACTAAGAAAAGACAGTCATAATAAAAAGTTATATAATTCCCTAAATACAATAAATGTTCACTTAGAAAAGGTCAAATTCAAACAAAAGAACGTCTAACTTTTTATGAAAGACCGCGGTTCTAAAGTCACAATAAAAAGAAAAACTGGCTGAAAACACAGAAGACTAACTTCTAAAAGCTGCAATACACTTTGCGTTACGCTTGAAAGATGAGCAAGCCTTCTGTAAGCCAATAGCTTTAGCTAATGTGTGATTCTGGTTCCGAGAGCTGAAGCCGGCGTCGCATTGTCACACGGTTATTAAATTCTTCACACGCTAGACATTCTTGCTAGCCTTGTGTGCGGTCGACTGTCTTCTTTCAGACAGGCTCAGGATGCTCAAATTGCAAAAGGAAGTATTTTCTAAAGATTGGAAAATTTTCAGAAGATAATAAAAATATGTAATAACAGTGTTGCTATTTTGCATACGATAGCGAATCATTAAGTTCAACAAAATTAACTGTCGATGTACCTAATTATTATTTAAAAAAAGGTTTTAATTGGAAATACATACAATACACAACACCTGGGATTGTGTATTGTATGTACAATATTTTCAATCAGAAATCAAGTATAATTACTACTCTAACAACAAAATTTGTATTGAAAAACCTGTTTTTCTTTTATATTGTTTGTTTTTTGTGTAAATAGGTTTTATAGGAATGATTAGTATCATTTTCTTCTTTTTTGTACCAACACAATATCTATCCATACTCATTTCACAGCCTTTCTTTAAACCCAAAGGTTTGCTATAAGAAAAATCTTTTAGGGGTAAACTCGCCTTTGTTAACTTAACTAACTTTTTTAGGTATGGTCTACATTTTGTACAGTAAAGAATGTATGAATAATAAATTTTCTTCCCACCTCCGTCTGAATCGGATATTTTCCCACCCCTCTGCTCCGCAGAGGTCGTCAAATTAACACTAGCCCATCCATCTTCCCGTAGCGAAATTCCACTCCACATTTAGATAACCTTTCCAGACAAAATTTAAACTCCAAAACAAAGGGCATCCAGACCTATCTGTCTACTAAACATTTCCAGCGGTACCTGACGAATAATAACCATAATTTATTTCTCGCTGTATATAAATTAACACGGGAAGCCATTATCATGCCGAGGGATGACAACCAGGCAATAAAGTCTAAAATTGTACGAAACTAATTACGCCCAAGCCGGGGCGGGCACTCGGTTTACTATTCACAAACGTACTAAATTTAAAATAACACTAGCTGTTTTATTTTTATGTATATTGCACTGAAATAAGCTAATATGGAGCTGAAGCCAAACCGCGTTTAATAAAAATGTGTAGAAGTCTGACATGTGTAGTTTGAAATTGGATTATTAAAATTTCAATCTTAGCTTTTATTATTATTTATTTACAGTTCTGATTTGTGTGTGTGTCTATGAGAGAGAGTTTGTGTGTTTATTTTACCCAAAAACAAATAAAAACAGACACATATTTTATAAGTATGTTAACAAAGGTCAATCTTATTAACAAACTACGTTGGTACTTAATTCAAATAACGTAGAAAAAAGATAAAATGGTAATGGCAAAGGTAAAATGGATCCCTGGTACAGCATGTTGCAGTTATATATATACTGCGCTGGTTTGCAGGCAGGGCCCATGTGGGTTCTACCCACTAAATTCACTCTTATGTCAGACAAAACTAAATTAAAGTATCGGAATAGCTGACTTTTAAACAAATGTCTAGGTAGATTCTGGTAGAAAGAATTCTTACATTTAGTTTGGACTGAAAAATCTCTACCTCAGAGAAAAAATGGTAGAGTGATCGCAAAACTTAATGAGCTCTGTGAACATAGGCACGGAAGCAATGCTGCGCAAGTACAATCAAATAGAAAAGTGATATTTACCAACTAGCGACCCACCCGGACTTCGGCTAGAAATCCTTTTTATGGTGCTAATAGACACACCTGTTGCAGCTGCAGTCCACTGAAGTAGCATTTTGAGGTTGAATTCATCGGCTTATTTTCTCATAAAACTTATGACATCGAACACCATTTTCCATGTTTGACGGCGCAGTACGTTATTCCGCCCGCGAGACATATTTAACTTTTAAGAGAAACAGCTAATATCAGGGAATACTCCACAAAATCGCAAGAATAATCTATCAAGTCAACGAAACGAACATCGAACAACCGTCAAAGATTTTGCTGCGTCATTGTACTCAAAAGCATTCATTCGACGGTATTGCCAACTAAAATAAATTTGCTACATAGCAATTATTTCATTTTCAAACTTGGGTTAATTGCGTTAGATAAAAAGTTTAATTTCTTCTAACATTGTAGGTTTTAAATAATCTGTCATTGAGTATAAGATGTTTTTACATAATTCTATAAATATTGAATTGAAAAATATAGTAATGCATAACAAAATGTGCTAGACACAATAAAAATACGCCAAAATTCTTGCTGGCAACCCTGATTTGACAGTCAGATCTCCTCCTCTCACCCCGCTTTTTCCCCTCAACGCCTTCCTTATTTACGGTTCAGTGCGCAGCCGTTAAAGCCAACTTCACAGAGCTCATAAAGATTTGCGCGTACTCTACTGAGCGCGCCCTATAAAATAAGAGTTATGGTTAGATGTTAATATGTACTTTCAAAGGAGAACAAATTCTTGTATAGATAACTTGGCACTTTTTATAATTACTTTGAATGTACGATTTAAATAATTCAAATTTTAACTTATTACATACATTTCAATTAAGATTATATATATATTACAGTGTTGTAAATGATTAAGTATACAAACCTTTGACTTGTAATTATTATTACTAATAAATGCCTATTACGAATATTATGACTTGAATAGACTGAGACTGGAGTAAGAGGATCTCGCTATACTACCGTGGTACCTTCAGCTCAAAGCTTCCTAAATTATTTACAACGCCTCAATTTGCACACAATTAAGCACAGTTCAAATGGAAATGCAACTCTATCCCTGCTTCTATTTACAAACGTCTGCTTAGTCACAGGTCTTTGAAGTTTAGATGCGGAACGTCATGACGGAAGCCCTTCGCTAATAACTTTCCGTGACCAATCCTTGTGTGTTATTGATCACCTTGGGTCACGCCTGTGTGACCAGATTTGACAGCATCCTGTAGGTAGGTTTTCAAATTAAAAATGTACCATGGCTGTTTGTGGTAGGGTGTGTTTTGGATTGGAAGGTTTTAGGTATTTTTCGATTGCGGAACTAAGAGCACCTATAAAATTCTACCAAGTTGGTAGCTTTAGCAGACCTCTGTCTGACCGAAGTCTGACAAATCTGGAAATATAATTTTTACAGAAAAACAACGAACTCATAGGTAAATCTATATTTGATGGAAAACGCATTTTTTCTCATAAAAATAAGACATTTTCAGACGGTTTCAGAATTTATTTTTTCGCATTTCTGTTTACAAAAAGGAGATAATTAAAAAAGGTGGATAAAATTATCTAAAGATAACTAAAAAGAAAACTTTCTAGTGCAACTTCTAAAGGGTTAAGCGAGAAAAATACTTGCGATTACTTTTATGTTTAATTGCTGTTCACTGAATGATATTTTATGAGATTTTCTTCATGAATGAGTTTTTAACTGAAAACTTTCATTATTGTTGTTATTTGTTACCTTCCGTATCATAATAAGGAATACGTTAGGAATTGAAAAGTAGATTATTAACTACTTTTTGTACAGGCGTGGTGTCCATTTCTGTCGTCACAGTGCCACAAAATAAAAGAGCGAAACTATTGTAAAATGAACTCAATAGCTATCGTTGCACAGTCCATTTTGTTTATGGATTGAGACTGCGTTCATTCAACCAGTTGGACGATTTAAAACTGTGTAGCTTTAAACGTTCGTTGTGTAGGATTTCAACTGAACGAGCCTTTGACAAAATACCGTGAGGTGTTTGTGGTGACCTTGGGTTCAATTTTGGAGTATTTTGTATCATGCATGTGTCAGAATCGTGGGCTTTACCTACCTACCTTTTTTATTATTAGATAGAATCATGGAATTGCCTACCCTACAATGCAACCTAACACTTTGGTAATTGGGAATAATGAAATCAGAACTCAGAATTCAATACCTTTATTTCTTAGGCTTATAAGTTAAGCACAGACAGGAAGATAAGGTATCAAATAAGAAATAAAGTGTTATTGATATTCTCTTTACTTCAATCTTTTGTCCACTAGCGGAAGAAGTGAAAAAGAAACCACTAGTACGTTTCACAAGACTTATATGTCTAATACAGTTATATTTATCACGTGTGTATTATATCTAAAAGAATAGATAACCTTATAATTTAAACTTGACACTCAAAAATATCGATGCTAAAACAAACTAGGACACATCTAGAAAAAGGTTCTATAATGTACAACAGCTTACCATACTGAGAGATGGTTTCAGTTCACAGTTCCAGAAAAGAGTAGCAGGGCCAGCTCACCGTCTGTCTTATATAAAATTAGTTCAAACAACAGTCGCGTCGTCGGTTGTCATTATGCCTCGCGCCAATTTACCAAACACCGGCGAGTGTTCGTTTCATAACATTGATATACATATCTTTTTATATGATAATTTATCCATGGCAAATGTTCTTAAATATAAATCAACAATTAAGATACTGATTACATCGATTAAAATACATTATGAAATAGCATATTCATTATACAAAACTAATTTGTCTAGTATTTGAATTTGAGCGGAAAACATGTAGGAAATCAAGCCTAATTACATTTTATCATTGAATATTTTTTGAAATCTTATTGTTTACCACAACATACACTTGTTACACTATATATTTATAACTAAACAAATTAAAATATCTTACACATGCCTCACATAGAGCTTCGTTTTTTTATTATTTAAATGTGTACACTCGGGGTATTTTCTAAGAGATATAATATGTCCTAATTTTTATATATTTTGTAAATTCTTCAATCTATGTATATACCTGACTCAAAGCTAATCGCTTTTGAGTCTCAACTTAATTTCACGGAGTTCATAGTAATGTTGCAATTCGGCCATCTCGTTACAATTTGGCTTATACGCCCGATTTGTGTAAAAAGCGTTTTTATACATCTGGTATATAAAGTAAGCAAGCCGTGGGGTCGCGGCGTACGAATATCGACACCTCCAACTCAACCCGTGGATGTCGTAAAAGCCGACTAAGGGAACCTACCAGAAGAAGGGCAGCAGCTTCCTTCTAAGTATTTTTAAACACCAACACTGCGATCACCAATCCGCCTGCCAAGCGTGGTGATTATGGCAAATCCCCCCCTACATGGGAGACCATCCACTCGGTGGACCGACGACATCGTAGCGGTCGCAGGGAGTCGATGGATGGAGGCGGCTCAGGACCGCTATTTGTGGCGTCGTACGGGGGAGGCCTATGTCCAGCAGTGGACGTGTATGGGCTGATGATGATGATGATATAAAGTATCATAAAATCTGTGATATCAGTGATTTGATTATATCAGTGCTGTAGAACGCAAATGTTAATTTGCTGGTATGCTGTACATATTTTATTACATTCTTAGCAAATATTAATTTGCTGTTATAGTGTATTTTATTACATTCATAGAAGAATTTTGAACTTTTACGTTACTTAGCTAAACTAGTTTAATTTTATACAAGTATCATTGCCGGATCGTAGAATTAGCCTGTTTGTAGAATGACTAACTCCAAGATTTGAAATTCGGTATATTATAACGAACGGTTCTAATTAAACCTCGCATATTTTTCGATAATATTTTGAACTACAATCTTAAATTTAAATATCCAAGGCTTTTCAAAGTTTAGACATAGCCTAGCTTAGAAATATCGAGAGCTCTATGAATCAATAACAAGAGACCACAATATCATACTACTCAATGCTGGTAACTGTATACGTAAGCACTAAGCCGGTCCTTTACCCGGGTTTTCTGAATTGCGCCTACGAATATTGCAATTTTATTCACTGTGGTCTGCGTTGAATGGAACGTTTGATATTGCTGGCAAAGCGGATTTGACTGGTTTTGACGTTGGTGATTGTTTTGCTTGTTTTATGGGGTGTTTAAAAACTTTTATTGTGTTTATTTTAGATTTATGGTGTATTGTATCTGAAAAGTTCTGTATAAATTATATTTGTGAGGCATTCACAACATACTGGTTTTATGAAAATAACAACAATTGTCCATTTGCATATTGAGGTTTAAAGGAAAGTCCTATTAATAACTCGATCTTAAAAAATGCAATCTTTCTGTTGGTCAATATATTATACGTGAAACGACTGAAAATATACATACGTCTAGTAAAGAGAATTTTCAGAGTTGTGTTCAAGAGTTTACAACTTTATTGCAAAACTTTAACGAGCATGTAGAAAGTACCTAAGAATAAGAAAGAAATGGAGTGCTAAATACCTAAAAAGCTTTAAAAAGGTGTAAAAATTACCTTAACTGCAGTTTCCGAGTCGTTTAATTTACCAGACTAGTCAAGGTTTTGTCCCAGTAGTAACAGGGCAACAGCAGGAGAACTGGGAATAAGCGATAATAAGCATATTGTTCAATTTGTATTCTACAACAAAAACAACTTAAGAAATTAATTTATAAAACAAAATCTACATAATTTGGCCAAAGTAAAGCCTCAAATAAAGTAAGAGATAATACTTAAAAGCCACGCCATTCTGCAATCTAATTTAATAAGTGCGCCACAATGACCTCGTTTAGAAAAAGCATTGGAATTGACTTCTCTAAGGGCACAGGGAAATTGGATCCACTGATAATTTAGTTGATTAATATTTTTTAAGGAACAATTGATAATTTTGTACCTGAGTTTGAGCAAAGGGGGACTCTGACTTACACCAGAGACATATTGCAACACTTCTGATGTACTTAATTGAAAAAAGAATGAAATAAACTATTTCCGACTGTAATAAGAAATAATAAAATAGAATCAGAATCAATAACTTTATTTCTTTAGGCTTATAAAATAAGCACTGAGACAAGTCAAATTTTATACTATAAACATAGTTATTATTATTTGCAGATCGTACAAACATTTGTCTCAAGGTGGGAATCGAATCCGCAACCTTTTCTCGCCGCGCCACATCAGTCATCTAGCTACGTATATTTCTAGCAATAAATAGACTAAGTAAATACCTTCCTATTTTTATAATTTACTAGCTGACCCGGAAGACGTTGTTTTGCCATCGATAATTGTGTTTATTATGTATTTTTTATTGTCAAATCATAAAAAAACGTAATTAAAATTCTTGGCGTGGGCCACCCCTATCACTTTGGGGTATAAAAAATAGATAACCTCCTATTTTCAGACCTACCAAATATACACACAAAATTTCATAAAAATCAGCCATTTCGGAGGAGTTTAGTTTACAAACACTGTGACACTAGATTTTTATATTTAAGAAGATAAATAAATTGCTGCGTCCTTACGCGCCCGCGACAGCAACCTTTAGTTTACATGCACTTACCTTAGAAGAGACAATGTTATCATTACGTGAAAGAAGTAAAGTTATGTACGTAAAAGCAAAGTTATTTATAGTTACAAGAAGTAAACCAGCTAGTATTATCTTCATAATAATGTATTTGGAGTGGGAGGTCCTTTCGTGTGCAAGTGTGTATGAGTATTGGCAAGGTTCCAATAGTAAAATATCAAATACTGACTTATACCCATACCAAATTTCAGCCTAATCAGTTCAGTAGTTTTTGCGTGAAAGAGTAACAAATATACATACATCCATCCATCCTTACAAACATTATATGTTATATTTAATAAGTAGCATGTGATAATCCCAAATTTGCCTCTTTTGAACTATATTTATTTTTGTGATAGCTTCTGGACTATAAATACATATCTAGCTTTGTTATCTTTGTGTGAAAAGAATGTGATTTGGTGACTGTCCTAGTTGCTTGGTTGCTGTAGTTATGTACAGAAGAAATGGGACAATATATGTCCCAGTTGTTCTGTGCACCAAAAATATAATATAATTTTAAAAATGTCGACCAATGAAATAAATGGTGATTAGAGTTTGGTCTGAAAAGGAAATAAAAAGGAAATTTTTGTCAATTAAAACAAATATGTACCTAGTTTTTTTTACTAAAGATTTAATCTTTCGTTTTAAAGACAAGGCCGCAAGGTAAGTTTTAATAATGTAACAAATGACTGCTAATCAACCACACTATTCTTATATATTTCACACATTATTAGTAGACACTGAATTGGATTTTTTTAAGAAAAAAGTTAAAATATTTAGATACTAGGTACTCAAAAACATTTCAATCACAGGCTTTTACTGTACGTACATGTTAACAATTGTGCCTTTTGAGTCTCCTGCAAAAACAGAGAATTATGTGAACGACCTTCCGACCTTTCAGCCTTCATTTCGTTCGGTACGAGGACAAAAAACAAAATGAACGTAAGTGCCGTACATAACCATAAGCCGTCATATGTTCTAAGAGCCAACACGCTAGCACAAATCACATTTGATTTTGCCTAACACGTGTTGATACATTTATAAAAGAAAATGGTTCACTGAAAATTGTCGTCATATTGAAAACTTCTTTTGTAATGAATTTAATGATATCCCAAAAATTTACGACTCCGGCGGGACTTGAACCCGCGACCCTCCTCTGAATACGAGGATGCGCTAACCAACTGCGCCACGGAGGCAAGTACCCGAAAGTCGAAAATCTTTGGAACTTACGGACTATAGCGCCGTTAGCTCCACCTACAGGGGAAACATTGAAGTTCTTTTGTAATGACAGATTTGACAGCCTATAAAAGCCAAAAGGCTCGCAGACCGTACGATATGTGGGTTGTCTCCATTTCGTACATTCTTTTGTTATGCAAATCACAAAAAATTTGCGCAGTTTATACACTAGCTACCTGGATAGTCAAGGTAAAAAGTGTTTTCTATACGAAATAAACTAGTAGGTATTAGTAAAAAAAATAAGAGAATATTTACCGAATGAAAAGATATTTATAGTAGGTTCTTATCATGAAGTACTACAAATATGTTTTCCTATGTAAAAGAATTAGAAAAAATTAGAAATCAGCATACGTAAGAACTGCACGTTCTTACGTGTGATGATTACTAATTTTCACTTTATGAATGAACACTTTATTGTACCTACTAAAACAGTCTGCAGTTAGCTCAATTGTTTCAATTGTAAATACTAGTTTAATTTCTTTTTATTATTTGATTGTTATTATCTTTGTCAATAAAGATCTAAAGTTAATAAAAAAAACTAAAAATTACACAAAAACTTTTATATCTAAAATAAAATTATAGACCATACAAAAGGCGGCCTTATCGCTGAGAGTAAATTCTCTCAGGCTTAATATAATCATAACCTTGTTTAATTTATATTAAAACTAGCTTCTATCGGCGTCTTCGCACGCGTATATTTGGTATAATATGAAGTCTATTATCTAGTTAGGCTATGTTATAAATATTTATGCTTGGCGTATATAAGCATCAATTAGTAGTTTTGGGGATGTATGTAGGTAACAACTCTCCACTTTTCACAAACCTTCGGCTCTATTATATTAGTAGGATATGTGATATATTTGGTCATGATCTCGTAATATTTGTTTTAAGTCAACGCTCCACCAAAAACCACCAAAATACTCCCAGATAATATATACACAAAGATAATTTATTACAGACGGTCTGCTAATTTGTATGAAACGCTGAGCAGAATGTGTCCCTCGACGGATGTGGACAATGAGCCAGCGATATTAAAAACGGTGCAGGTAAAGACCATAAAAGGTTGGTTGGTTCGGTAGCAACGACCGATGAATTCAGAAAGGTTGAATTTTTCTTTTACCCATAATCCACGTGAATTGAACTCTGTGCTGAGCAAAAACTAGCGAAGAGTTGTAAAACATTAGCCCTGTTGTAGTGTTTCAGTTTCAAAAGTTCCAGCCAATATACTGCATACAGCGTGCAGCTCGTTTATCAGACGGAAAGGCATAGCCGAAAATTCGTAAAAGCCTTGCAGTTAGTTCATGATTTAGCTAACTCATCTGGACTTTCCTTTCGTAACGTATGCGCAAAGTTTTAAACAAACGCACAGACAAGAATGATGAGGAGAAAAATCATCGGTGAGACAAAAGAGCTATTCCCATATTATCCGACATAGGATTTAAAATCTTTCAGCTTAGGATTCATAAAATACTTCATTAAAAATGTTAAAAGCTACCATTTCGGGATACCTATGGCCGAAAACCGCATTCCAAAAGATGAATGGATATGAATTAATGAAATGTGATTAAAATTATTTGAATAGACCGCACTCGGAAATTTTAAAATTAATCGTTGGGTCGCACAAGCTATAGTTGATAATTTCTACATCTACTACCTTTCTCTGGATTAAGGAGATGATTAATGACTCTCGCTTTAAAGGAAGACCTTTATTTTAGGGATTGGTACCAGTGGAGGAGTTGGCGGCTTAAAGTAATATTGATAACGGTATTCCAGCGCCAATTTTGTTCCTACTACGTTATCCAATATGGAATGAGAATCACAATTCGCAATAGGGAGTAGCTCTAGAGTAGACCTTTAATATCAAAAACTGAAAAATATCTATGAGTACCTAATTATGTCTATTATAAATTAATTTTTATCATTATTTGTCTTTCACTGTCACTGTCACTATTTTATCACAAGAATTAAACTGCTCATTTTCATTCAGTTTAATGTTTCCTACGCACAAGCTTAGTACCTATGTATGTCATAATTTTGATTTATGGCTGTATACGCTCTCGTTTTGTACTTAAAACATCCTGCAGCTCTATCATCATTAAGGTAATTGATGGACGGAAATTTGAGAATCTCGGAGTAGGTATTTCGGAAATTATCTTTCGAAATTTCATCATATCGGGAAATGCTTTTATTGGTGACAGAGCTTATTATTTACATTACAAATGGTGGCACTCTCTGAGTTGATTTTGTTATTCAAATGATTTCCATAAATTGGGTTGATATTTAGGGATACAACATAAATCGTTAAAGGACTTTAATAAAACCATGTACAAATAGTTCGAATAAATCCGTCGATGGATAAATGGTGCGATAATTTATTTATTTTAGGAACTGTATACCAATGGCTTTACTTTAAATGTACGTAATATTCGTACACCTTTTATCAAAATCTGTAGCAATTGATTTCTTAGATTAATCGCAGAAAGTTTATCCATTCCTTTCATTTGTCTCTTCAAGTTTTCCTCCCATCTCATTCAGATTGATTCGTGTATTTTCGTGTCCCTTGTTTACATCACTGTGATGTATCAAAGCTTTATCCTTATCGAAAGTTTCGCTTATGACCTCACTCCGGATGAGAGCATCACTTCTTCCTTCCGCATTCACAGAAACTTATTTGGTAGTGTCTCGCATAACTGAGCAAAGAATTTCGAAGATAACGTTATCATTGGGAGCAGCTCTAGAGTGGAATTTATTTTGCGGTCAGTGCGTTTCAATTTGTTTAGGTATAATTTGAAAAACCCTGAAATAATTAAGTACGTATTTCTGTGATTTGGATTTTACTCCAAAGAAACCAAACTATTGTTTACCGGGTACTTTGCATGTGGCTAAATAGTTTCAGAACAATAGTATTATATTGAATAAAATAAATGCAGTTACGTAATTGTTTATTGGCAAAAATAATCATTTAAAAATACATTACATATCAATTTGTCTGACTTTAAAGAGAAGGTGGTGACACTTGTAAAAATTCTTGTCCAAAAAAGTTGGCCTAAGCTGCCTAAACTAGACTGAATAGTCAGTAATATAGGCAGCTGTGCTCCACAATAAATACAAGAATCGAACCCTTAATCAAAGCGCTACGTTATTGGAATAGGAACAATCGAGTCGTTCATTATATTTGTCATTCATCATCATTATTTCTTCAATATTTTAGTAACGGAAAGCGTCCATGTCGTGTTCAATATCTAAAATAGGCTTCTTGTCAACCATGGAGAGTATTTGAAATGGACTGACGCGAGGCGAAATTTTCAAGGGTCCTGGAACAGACTCCCTCAGTTCGTTCGCTGACGTCACACCACTTGAACGGTTCGGCTGTATTCATAAGATTGATGGTATATTTTATTTAGGTTAAATAATACATGGTATATTCAAATTATGTTGGGTTTTACCATCGTTTTACAATGTTACTAGTTTGGTTCTTCAGTTTTATGACAGGGAACGGAAAAGTATAAAACCAGTGCGTGTAGTAATGAACAACGTTTTCTTTGCGAGTTTTTCTTTCTTTTCAAGGAGAAGATGACAACTATATTTTTTTAAATGTCTGAATATATTTTTGCCCTGAGCGCTAAAGCAATTCTAGCTTTAAAATTGTCTAAACTCGACACAGCAAATATAAGATTTTCTCGCACCAAATACTAAAATTGAATTCCCTCAACCGTTGCGCCTAGGAGTGGAGGGGAAGTGGTCAGACTGGTGGGACCAAAGCCAAACTAAATAGCTGAAGACGTTTAAAGGATAATACATTGGCATCATGCCAGCGCTAACAAACATTGCTAGTATTTGACAAAATATTTACGATGTAAAAAAGGTTGAGAAAGTCATGCCAATTCACTGTCGATGAGGGTTAGTGAATCGGACGCCTGTGATAGACGTTGAAAAAAACGAAATTTTATAACGTAAGAGAGAGCTTGATATCAAAATCATGTTGCGATTTTAAATATCCGACGCAGGCTTACCGGATATTTAAAATCTGTTCCTTGGTATGTAGTGAAATTTCTGACATAGCTACATTAGACGATAAGTAGATATAGCTAGACAAATATGACTGGCTCACTGAACTTAGCGGCAGTAGTATTGAGGATGCGATTTCTTTATTTTACAATGTTCTTTACAACTTGCGTAACACTCTTGTACCATCTAAAATTATCACACCGTCTTGTAGGTACCCATTGTGGTATAAGCGTCCACTAATAAAATTACTTAAAGAAAAATACAAATTTCATTCTAAATACAAAAAGTATGGAAACGCTTACGACCGCGATTCGTTCTTATTACTAAAAGAGCGTGCACGTACAATGGAGAGTGAAATGTTCGATACGTACATAAATAACATTGAAAATTGTATAAAAGATAACCCACGCGCGTTTTGGTGTTATGTGAAGAGCAAAAACCAGTCTAACGCCTATCCGTCCGTTCTTCAGTACAATGGCCGATCATCTGATCAAGGAATCGAAATATCCAACATGTTTAGTGAATTTTTTCACTCTACTTTCCTCACTAATACTGCTAGTACATCATTGAATCCCGAAGCGGAATCTGTACCCCAACAGCCATGTACCTCTTCAGCCAACATCTGCGACATAGAAGTCCTGGAAGACGATGTGTTTAGGCTACTAAAATCTTTAGAACTCAGCAAGTCAGCAGGCCCCGACAACATCCCCGCTGTTTTTATTGTAAATTGTGCTACTAGTTTAACCACTCCCTTAGCTATTTTATACCGCAGGTCATTCATCGAAGGCATTGTCCCTACAGTCTGGAAATCTGCTTACATAACACCGATACACAAGAGAGGGCCCAGAAATATGGTTGAAAATTATAGGCCTATCTCAAAGTTATGCATATTTGCTAAAATCATGGAGAAAATAGTATACTCTCAGCTTTATCCAGCACTAAAACACAGTCTCGACTCGAACCAGCACGGCTTTCTCAGAGGGAGGTCTACCACCTCGAACCTATTGCTATGTAGTGACTTTCTTTCTCAACATATGTCTGAGCCCTCTCAGGTTGACATTATCTACACTGACTATAGTAAATGCTTCGACCGTATAGACCACTTGATTCTTATGCAAAAATTGCAAAGAATAGGTATCCGCGGCAACTTATTTCGGTGGTTCTCGTCGTACGTTCACAACCGCTGTCAGACTGTCGTACTCAGTGGGTACTCATCTTCGCCGATGAGCGTTCCTTCTGGTGTCCCACAAGGTTCCTTACTCGGTCCTTTGCTTTTTACAATAATGGTCAATGATATTTCATCATGTTTCAATCACTCAAAAATTCTGCTATATGCTGATGACATGAAAATCCTTTACCCTGTCAAAGACGCAGACGATGCGGCCCGCCTCCAAGATGACCTAGGCCGACTACAAAACTATTGTACACTCAACAAGCTCGACTTAAATGTTTCTAAATGCTACGTCTGTTCTTTTACTCGGAAACCTAATGTACTTAAATTTAATTATTCACTACAAAACCTACAATTAACAAGGGTAGCTAAGATAAAAGATCTGGGCGTTACGTTTGACAGCAAACTCTTATTTGACGAACACATTAATTCAATAGTCTGCAAGGCATCGAAAGCACTCGGTTTCATCCTTAGAATGTCCCGCGATTTCTCAAGTGTAAAAACTTTTAAGATACTCTACTGTTCTTATGTGCGCAGCCACTTGGAGTACGGTTCGCAGGTATGGAACCCTAGGTATGACATGTATATCTCTCGCTTGGAGGGCATACAGAAAAGATTCCTGCGTTATGTGCAATTTCGCGCAAAAATCTTCTTGCCCGATTATTATACGAGATGTCGCAAATTTCATTTCTTGCCTCTCCAGGAACGACGAGCCATAGCGGATCTAAGTTATCTATCTCGCATAGTTAATAGCAAAGTAGATTGCACAGAGCTGCTGACACAGATCGGCCTAAATACCAACTTTAGAACCCATAGATACCCTAAAACTTTTCATCTTCCTACATGTAAAACCAACTACAGGCAGAACACATTTTTGATAAGGTCATGCAGATGTTTTAACGTTCTTTCCAAAGAGATTGATATGGATATTTTCTTTAATACTCCCACTAAACTAAAAAGAATATTGAGTGATAGATTTTTTGGTACATTTGATTATATTCCTTCTTATGTCATTTAATAACCAAAACTTGGTAGAAATTTCTCACCTATCTGTAATCCAATTTTTAGAT
Source organism: Eupithecia insigniata (assembly GCA_947859395.1). NCBI lineage: Eukaryota > Metazoa > Arthropoda > Insecta > Lepidoptera > Geometridae > Eupithecia > Eupithecia insigniata. The sequence continues at coordinate 2,491,261 of OX402000.1, forward strand.
AAGTAGTAACAATTTATACATCAGTAGTCGTCCTGTAACTTTGTAGTTTATCATTATCAGTCGCTTTCTGTGGAAATTTTTAATTAGCCTTCTGTATTTTATTACGAACCTACTCAATAAGTTAGCTGTTAATTTCCCGAACATTGTTAAAATAAAATAAATAATAAAAATATGTACAGTGGGCGTCTCAAATATTACCCCCACCCATCCCAACCCATCATATTTCAATGTTTTGTAGACTGGAAGGATACTTAATACGACGCATACTAAACGTAGGTACTTAAACTTACATAAGACTACTTAGTAGGTACCAAAGTTATTTTTATGTCATAAACACAGCTTGCCCTGGGGCCGCGGCGTATGAATCGACCCCTCCAACTCAACCCGTGGATGTCGTAAGAGCGGACTACGGGAACCTACCAGAGGAAGGGCAGCAGCTTCCTTCTGAGTATTTTTCAACACCAACACTGCGATCACCAATCCGCCTGCCAATCGTGGTGATTATGGCAAAACCCCCCTACATGGGAGACCATCCAATCGATGGACCGACGACATCATAGCGGTCGCAGGGAGTCGGATAGGGATGGATCAGGACCGCTATTTGTGGCGTCGTATGGGGTCCTATGTCCAGTAGTGGACGTGCATGGGCCTATACGATGATGAAACACAGCTTGACCTATTATTTGCTATTTTAGACTAATTGGCTGAAAGGTATAACTACTTTTAAATAAGATTGATAAAATTGGTTTGTTAGCTGCCTCTGTATTTCTTCAAGAGACCCTTATTTAATAATAAAGTAACTAATTCAGTTTCGATTAGACGTTCACATCTAAGGCAATATGATCGCATCCTTACCATCCTACCCAATATCCTCAAGTGGCAAAGTGTCACTTTTCTTCGGAGACAGGTTAATCTTCCCACTTATATCTTCTTTAATAAAACAAGTCTTAAGAAATAGGTCAATAATTACTCTTGATTTTTTTTTGGGTAAGATTATTATTATCTTCTGGATTTTTTGAGGAATTTTAAGTTTGAAAACCTATCTAAAATTGTTTTCGCAATCTCAACTCTCTGAAATTTTGTCATTGAATAAATGTGAACTGGGGCTAAATACTAAGTTGGTTTTCTGAATTGACTTCAATTATTACCTGATTGGTTAAGACAGACTTTACAGAAGACTTTGAATAAGACAGGGTTTTGCTAATTGAGATGTCACAGCTTTTTTATTTGCACAAAGCTTGCCTAAAAATTCCATAAATTTGAGTTGCGTCATAAAATACGGTTTGATCAACTTTCCGAAATCGGAAAACACTTACGACGGAGAACTCGTAAAATGCGTCGACATAAAAATCTTTGCTTTCCACTTGAGTACTGAGACCTATTACTGGCAAAATGGTAACTTACCCAATCTCGTAGTATTTTCTTACCTGAAACGTGAGAAAGTATTATTTAGTGAATTTTATGAAGGAAAATCAACGATTTTTATTTGTACAGACATACACAAAAGCAAAATTATTTTCCTACCGAATTCAACTGTTTATGTATGTATGTCTATGAAGAGTATACATATAATAAAATAATGATACTCGTAGAAACAAGAGAAAAAAGGCAGGCTATGCTAACAAGGAACAATCTTTCAACTGAGGGCCTACTCGGAAAACGGAAATCGAAGTTTCTGATTCGTTTTCAAGCAAACGGTAATCTTATGCAAGCGATATAAGAATTGGTTTGCACGAAAACGAATCAGAAACTTCGATTTTTCTTTTCCGAGTAGGCCTGCTGATCTGAAAGTTTTTATAATGACCAATCGCATGACGTTGTTAATTCCTGGAATTGTTAGTAGTTTTGCGATTAGATTTAGTTTGAATCAATTGGAAACGGTATATTTTCAAAAAAGGCTTTTGAAAAATAGCAAACCACAAAAACCGATCCAATTTAGCGGAAAACATAAAACTCGTAACCAACGGGCGATCGAAGCCTCTCGCGCCGCGGCACGTTCTACCCAGTTGACTCGAATCAAGCACTCTCCACAACGCTGACGCAATGATTGTGTCGCCAACGAACACTTGTCCCCTTTAAAAGATCCGCAAGTTTGACGTCACTAATACGAGGACTCTCGATGGCAACCCAGAGAGTGTTCTAGCCACTTTCGAGTTCTGAGCGACTTTAGATGTTTCCTGATCAAAGACTGTCTTAGAGAAGGAAATACAATCAAATCGAGGGTGAGCTTGACGTCACTGAAGTGTCTCAATCTTAAACATATTGTTGTGAATATCTAGCTTCTGTCTTTGGCTTCGCGCGCATTTTTCCAGGATTTTTATTTCAGGTCTAGAACTACATCTATGCAAGTTTCAGCTCATCTATAGTAGTTATGTCGTGAAGCGATAACAAATATTAAAATATCTAAAAATAAAAGCCAAGTGTGATACTGGTAGTGTGATTTTATAAGTATCGGACTTGCGTCTTCAGACCACAGCCTCCTTAAAAATGAAGGTTTCTTTAGACTATCATCTGAATCAGAATCAATAACTTTGTTTCTTTAGGCTTACAAAATAAGCACTTAGACAAGTCAAATTTTATACTATAAACATAGTTATTATTATCAAATAAAAAATAAGGTTTTATTGATATTCTCTTCACTTCAATTTCCATCTGGGGATTGCTACCAAATTGTTAGAAGTTCATCATACTTTCTAAGGCCAAGCACAGCGATTATTATCTATGGGAGATTAGACAAAAATTACATTAATTTCTCTTCTACCTTAGACAAAAATAATCGCTATGCTAGGGGGTTTCAACATCCAAGGTCTGTGTTGGAAGAGTTTAATTCAGGCCAAGATCTAAACTACACGGAGAAGACATTAAAGTTTTCAATAATTGCACCCAATTCGTGTAGTAGATTCAGCATTATTGGTCACACACATTTTCCTCCAAACTTTTGCCACTCAGGTAGTTTATGCAACTTGGAGAACTACGAACTACTAAGGTTACACTTTTGAAATCTTTTCGGAATATTTGCATATGGATTGAAAAATGCGCACTCCCGAAAACTTCTTTTGCTTGCTCACTTTTGCATTCACAGATGTTAAGTGAAAAGTTTCTTTGTTACAGATTGTATCAAAGATGTTTCTAGAATTTAAATTGTTAATTTTGTGGCTGTTGTAATTTGTTTGCGCTAGTTCGTCGCCTCGGAGTTATGAAGGGCATTTGTCTTAATTTGCTTTAGAGAAGATGAAATCGTTTTGGTTAAGTTAGATTTGAATAATTTTATAAATAAGTTTACCAAATAACCATTTTTTAATCCTTGTTTATGACTTTGCTTTCAAAGGCTTAAATTTCCTTCTATTCTCATCATGCTCTCATACATAATTTTTGCGAAACAAAATAAAAGCATAGAACATTGCCACGCGAGTGGAAGCATTGAATGACATACAAACAAACTCAGAACGTTACATTCTAAACTTTATACCGTTATTGTAAAGTCTATTTTATAACTTGAAATGCTTGTTAAAAGGCATCAAAAGAGTGACAGAAAGGAGACGAAAGACAGAGTTACATCAAAGGACGGTAGTGCTATGATTCATGAGTTCATGTGGAGAAATAATTGTGCGGTCAGACTAAATCCGTCTCGTTATAATGATAAATGTAGAAAAGATAATAAAGGATATAGAGATACATATGTACTCGTAATATAAGTTTTTAAACTTTCACGATTGGTTAATTAGATCACGTTTCCCTCAATAATGCAGCAGAGGGAAAAATTATAAGGAAATCGTTAAGCTGATAAAAATAACCGTTTTTCTGATAAAAATATTTTGACTAAATTAATAATGCTGGACAATCCACACAGCACCATCTAGCACCAAACTAAGCAGAGATTGTGTTATGGGTACAAGATGACTGATATATGTACATAATACAATACATAGTTTTTTTTTATTATACATCGAAAATATCCAGGACACCCGGAACAAACATTTGCAGATCGTATAAATATTTGTCCCAAGGCGGGAATCGAACGTAAACTCCTGCGCCGCAGGTGGAGCTTCGCCCGCCGCGCCACATCGGTCGTCAACTACGAGATACTTGTAGTTTTGGTGTGGTAAAGTTTCATTGTATAATCTTTGTAACCAGGGCCCGTATTCTTAAAAACGAAATCGAAGTTTCTGATTCTTTTTCGTGCCAACGCTAATCTTATGCAATCGACATAAGAGTTGGTTTTGCACAAACACGAAAAAGAAACTTCGGTTTTCCTTTTCCGAGTAGGCCCCCTGATAATGATACCGCATATTGCAGTACAACATCATACAAAGAGCTTAGGTAAACACATACATATGTACATCATTAGATCCACCTCGATAAGGGAAACATGTACACTACATAGGTATATTTATTATTGACCGCATAAATTCTCTTTCTTATTTTAATGGAGATGTTGGCATGCTTCATATTGTTTTTTAAACGATACCTACCTAATAAAGAGAACGATACCCAAAACACGGAGTTTTCTCGATTTTGTGTTATAAAAAAGTAAATTACTTACTAAATCTAAAATCTTATACTAAACTAAATAAACTAAAATCAAAGATAAATATAATTCTCACAATGACTAATTTACGTCTAAAAAAGATAAAAACCATGACTATAGCTGGCTGAAACGTGCAAACAATCGAACGCTAGAAACCAGTGAATAGTTAAATAAGAAAATAGCTTTATCCCCGCGATTTACACATAATAATATATTCTACCAAAGAGCTTTATGTTTCTCTTTCAGCATAATGTTTTCCGTACACAAAGTGAATGCTTCCGACAGCGAAAACTAAACCATAGTGCTTTTATTTCACTATTGTATAACCTATGCCGTTGAGAAACAGAGCTAATTCATACTGTGCCAGCTTTAGCCGACTTTTTCACAAAAGGGAATGCAATTTACTTCAGACAATGGTTTGAATTAACTGTGTGGTGATCCCGAGTTTTTGAATTCCGTAATTCACTGTTTGTTATAGAAGTTTAATAATGTGAATATAGTTTTGTGTCCAGTCTATGTTATCGCTTTGCCTGCATTCGTTGATTCAGTTATACAGTTGGACTCTAGTTTGTTTATTCAAAATAATTATGACAAAACAAACTAGAGTACTAATTAGAAACTACAACTTATATGACAGTTTAAACTGTGCATATTATGCATAGTTTAATTTTATTATGTGTTTGTACCAAGATTTTTGTTTGTATGAATCTTCACTACATGGTATAAAAAAGTCGCTTCCCGCGGTCTATCTGTCCCTATGTCTGCTTAGATCTTTAAAAATACGCAACGGATTGTGATGCGATTTTATAGATTGATTCAAGAGGAATGTTTATATGTATAATTTAGTATCAGCATTGCACCCGTGCGAAGCCGGGGCGGGTCGCTAGTTAATACTAAACTAGTAAGTGTCTAAATTTTATGTTGCTCGAATAACTAGATATTGAAAATTTTATAAGCAACTGAGAGCGTGTGTGCTTTTCAGAATGTCATTTCTGCTGCAAATTGTAAAAAAAATTGAACAAAATACATTTTGCATTTTTAGGGGAGTGTTGTTTTTATTTGAGTTTTATTTATTCTGTTTTAGCCGGCAGTAACACTGCAGAGCACCGTTGCTCTGCAGAGTTGCTGCCTCGTTTAATCATTTTCTATCAGTTTTAACCGACTTTAAGGAATTTCTCAATTCGATCGACTGTATGTTTTTTTTTTAAAGTGTGTTACGCGATAATTCCGCAAATTAAGGACCGATTTTGAAAATTATTTCTCTATTGTATAGCCAATGAATCCGAGACAGTTCCATAAAAAAGTATCCTCAGGGGGTTAATATTTATCCCCCAAAACTTAAAAACAGTGTAAATGGATTCGATGTCGATTATAAGGTTTTTGAAAACAATCAAATTATCACAATGACTTGTGACGACAAATAGTTTCCATGGCAACGGGCGTAAACAAGAGGTTTGATTTGAAAAACTTTGAGTCAGTTTATCGTTTTTTAAAACACACCAAATTATTCGCTGGCACAGATAAACAAATTATTGCCATAGCGAGCCTTGGCTTCTGTAGGTTCTCAAATCTTTTCTCACAAAGGCCATTTACCATGACTACATAGTTATTTTGTGACCATCGTCAATATGTGAACGGACCATCAGGTATTCTAAAGAAATTTGCCACCGTCCATTTTTATTAAAACCCCTTCTGTGAACAGCTATATCACGTTCCAATAATAGCTCTATCTCTCTGACAAACGACAAACAGTTTCCTATCGAAACATCGTACGACGAAAATTAAACGGAAAAGAAAAAGGAGTGTTACACATTACCGATGTTATCAAAGTAACGCGTCTTCATTTATCACTTCGCTGAGGTATTGCGTATTATTCGTAGACAATATCAAACTGCTGGGGGATAATGCAAAGGCTGAGGAGATAGCGTACGTGGAAAGATGGACTGATGTTAAGCGAATCTTTTTATTAAAACAAACCATTGTAACTGCTGCTCTGGAGATTAATATTATATGCCTACTAGCTGACCCGACGAACATTTTTTCGTACCGACCACAGAGGGTTGAAGATCGCTATAAAAATTGGGGGTCGGTGTTAGAAAGGTGAAAATTAAGGGTGATATGTATATTTTAAGGTCAAATTAAAAAAAAATTACAGAAAAAATTGGATTGAGTCACCCTTATCACTTAGGGGTATAAAAAATAGGTAACAACCTATTTTCATACCTACCAAATATACACAAAAAAAATCATTTAAAACGGTCAAGCCGTTTCAGAGGAGTTTGGTTACAAACACTGTGATACGAGATTTTTATATAAAAGATATACCTTTTGTCACCTGTTAAGTTTATCGGAATTTAGTATTCATACGAGGCATATTTTCATAGCATATTTGTAGCGAGGTCTTAAATAAATAATAATCGTTTTTTGACTTGACATCTAATATGAAATCTTTATTGACAAAGAAAATAACAATCAAATGATAAAAACAAATTAAACTTGTATTTACAATTGAAACAATTGAGCTAACTGCAGACTGTTGCAAACAATCTACAGATAGCTCAACTGGTCCATATCAATACCAGTCGGAAGCGTCCCCAAGACGATGATAATATGATGTATACTAGTGAAAAGACATGAATCAGTGGCCTGCATAAGAACCTTAAAGCTTCGGCCAAAATTGCGCGTCAAACAGGCGACCCTTAGGTCGCAAAGCGAGAGCGTCATCCAGCCGTCATGGACGCTAAAATGGCGCCTCAATGGAGCCATGAACACCTACACGACCGAGACGTGGGAACTTATAAGGGAAAAGCTTCGCGTTGTTGACGCTCCCGCTTCGCCCGCATCTCGCGTGTTTGACGTGCAGATTTGGCCTATGCAGGCCCCAGAATAGGTACACCTATAGATGTCCAGTCAAATATGTGTTTTTGAATAAAATTTACCTAGAATTTGTCGAAGCATGGACCAAACACACGATCCTTGTGGCAGAATACGTAAGTAATGTATGTACCTTGTACTCAGTAATACATCAAGTTCCGCGAGTTGCCACGCATTCCTGCTTGTATACGATCTACGTTCTTGAATTTAATAAACGTATATTGGCTAAGTTTCAGTGGATCTGTTCAAACTGTTATTTGACGTATACTAGCTTACCAGACCGATTAAAAGCTTAAATAATTTTAAGCGCAGTAAATTATTACAGTAATATACTGATTGCAATATGTATAACAGCTGCTAAACAGTGTTATTTCTCACTCAGACTTATTTCAATAGAAGAAGACAGCGTGATAATTAGGAATGTTTTATGTTAGCAGACTATTATGTATAAGAGGATAAGTCAATAAAATGTTACATAGGTACTCCATCAGATGAACGTCTTCGATATTTTCAGGAAAAAAACAACAGAAATGTCAGGTTATCATAAATGAACTAGCTGCTGCCCGCGCCTTCGCCCGCGTTTTATCGTGATAAAAAATAGCCCATATGTTGTTCCAGGTTCCAAACTATACCCATACTAAATTTCAGACTAATCAGTTCAGTTTTTGCGTGAACGTGAACGAGTAACAAATATCCATACATCCATCTATCCTTACGAACTTTGACATCTATAATATTATAGTAGGTAATGGTCCGTAGGCTTTATTTTCTGTACCAACCAAGGCTTTGTCCTTGAATCCCAATTCCTTTCCTTGTTCAAGCGATACATTCATATCATTTTTCGAATATCCCTAGGTAATAAATCGAAATATTTATGTATTCAATTTCTATCTTAGCTCAGATTCGATCATAATAAGCCGAGCAGTGAAAGCTATCTGGCGAGTTTTAAATTACACCCGTAATTTCAGAGTAGAGGTTATAGTCGCGTCACGGTTTAATAGCGCTGACCTAACGCTGACCTTGATGCGCAGAAGTCGATTTTTAGATTTTTAAACTGTTTTACACCTGCGCAGAACCACCCTCCACATTCGTCGAGCCCTATTAAACCGTGACGACACGTGTACCTACCGTAAATTCACAGTAAGATGAAGAAAGAAATTGAGAAAAAGTTTTCAGTACGGTTGACAAAAAACTTACTTCCAACTCATTGCATTTCAGAAAACCCTAGGAAAAGCAGCAAAGCTATAAAGACTCAATAAAACGATTGAGGACTTGAAATAAGTACAGAAACTTTCCGCCTCGCTGGGTCTTGCTTCCGAACAATGACGAACGCAAAGCATATTTTGCATGAATAAAAGCTTTTTTCAAATATTTGCGTGGAATGGAATGTGGGTGTGATACACACCGTCTATACGAGCAACAATCGTATAGTCTCACGACATCTTTTGTTTCTTTATGCTTCAAACTGACTTTATGTCGTATATCTTTTTTTTTACTTATCTGAATCAAAGTATTTTTCAAATATGCAATGTACAGTCTATGAGGTATCATCTTATATATAAAATTTCCATGTCACAATGTTAGTTACCGTACTCCTCCGAAACGGCTTTACCGATTTTTACCAAATTTTATATGCGTATTCAGTAGGTCTGAGAATCGGCTACTATCTATTTTCCATACCCCTAAATGATAAGGGTTGAAGGCAAAACAACGTTTGGCGAGTCAGCTAGTAAACCTATATAAATATGTCTATAATAAGCCATTTTTTCATACCCATAAAATATTTTTATTTTATTTCCTTTACGCAAAATAGCGAAGTTGCTCTTGTTGGCGACCGAACTCTTTCTCTCTCACTGTTTTTGCTTCTCTGTCAGCGTAACTACATATTTTAGAGGAATTAAAAAATGCTTAGGATAGGTTGAAAATTCTTGTGCTTAATGTAATTTTATGTAATAACGATAGTATGGCGTATTTTAAAAAAACGATAAACCGATTTCAAATTCCCTTACTTTTACACTTATTTTAACTTTTGCAGGATAAATACTAATCCCCTGGGAATAAAAATTTTGTGGGCCCCTTCGGGATTGTTTTCTATACAATAGTGAAATAATTTTCTAAATCGGTCCATAATTGGCCGAGATGTCGCGTAACATACAAACAAAAAAAAACATACAGACGAATTTATAACCTCCTTCTTTTGAAGTCGGTTAAAAAAAGATGGTGGTGCTTGTGTGCGGCATACAACCGCCTTAACTCAACATCACAGGAAACAGGATCTACCGTCTCTTACAGAACCAGGAAAAGGATGCTGACGTTATTATAAATCACCTTCATTAAATCAAGAGCAAGCATCGTCCTACCAGCCTGTGTCTCACGAGTGCTTGTATTATAAATGACAATACATACAGTTACATATGTACTACCTACCTACATAAGGTAACAACGCGAGCTCTCCCATTTTTCTCTCACTCGATTAATCATCTTCATGCTAAGAGTGTCTTGAGAATACCACCGTTGTATTGGCAAATGAGAGGTATTACTTTATTTCTTGAGAAACCTCAAGTGCCTACTTATAAAGCTTTTGTTGAGAGACCCTTGATACGTTTTTACGATCGCAGAAGTATGCGAATGTAAAGAATACCCTCGAATTTTTATGGAATTCTGGATGCCTCTACATACTGTATTGTATTTGTTTTTAACCGACTTCAAAAGGAGGAGGTTATCAGTTCGTCTGTATTTTTTTTTATGTATATTACGCGATATCTCCGCCACTTATGGACCGAGTTTGAAAATTCTTTCACTATTGTATAGAAAATGATCCCAAAGGGGTCCCATAATTTTTTTATCCCCAGGGAATTAGTATTTATCCCGCAAAACTGAAAATAAGTGTAAAAGTAAGGGAATTTGAAGACGGTTTATCGTTTTTTAAAACTCGCCATATTATTTAATATCGCGGAGGATACAAAACACTATTATTTCATGCTTCAAAGGATGTTTTAATAAAATTAAGGTACTGAGTGGCTATTTTGAGTTTGCACAATATCAAAACAGAAAACTTTTCTATTTTGTATGTAAGGAAACGAAAACTTTTACTTAAATGACGAGGAGAGGTCCAGAGACCTGCCGTCCGGAGCGTCAGACATGCCTCTATGTCCAAACAAAGTAATGCAACATATTGTCCAGGTGTTAATTGGTTAATCACAATCACTTCACTACGTATAGTCTAGCAAATTGTGAAATGCAGCAAGTTCAAGGCAAAGGCCAGACGGGACCAGTGCTCTGCTTGAAAGTCACAAACAAAGTGAAGTGACTGACGGTCCAACCTAACCTCAAAAAGCACTCTGCCTTGAACATGCTTAAGTGACAATGACAGTTGTCTACTTGACGTTTCCTACTATACACTCTTCGACTCGCTAAAAGTTGGCGTTGGAGACCAGACAGAACCACGGACGAATCAATGCGGCTGCCTGGTCGTCGTAGTTTATTAAACTATCCAAAACTCATTCTAAGGCCTGTGTTCATAAAAATGTACCCATTATCTAGGTAGACTGCTCTTGTAGTGTGTGGTATTTATTGAAACGGGAAACAAGTTGAGATGGAAAGAAGAATTGTTTATGATTTTATTAAGGCATTCTCGCATTGTCACACTGCATAACAAAAGCCGTAATTTATAATTCTATATTTTCCAGGTCTAGGACCTTTCCTAGGTCCCTTGAAGTAAGAATAATATCAAACCATTCTATTATAATATTATTAATGATAGTGTTCTATGATTACTTGGCATTCTTATAATATATAATGCCCACAAAATTTGAATATTCTACGAGTTCGCTTAGAAATTCAGAAAAAGTAGGTTTCTAATTTCTACAAAGAATTCCCACAATCTAGGGACATATGTAAGTATTTTAATAATCACATTCATACTTTACCGTTGAAATACAAACTTTTATGTGAACGGATTTCGAGCCAAGTTTTGTAAAACACTTCCCAAAAGGCTAAAGGAGCTCTACTTACACAAATAACATGAGTTTCGAATTTCTGTATAAAGTAGACTTTTCATGATAAATGTGCGGGAGAGAATAATTTTCCCGCACATTTATCTATTATAATAATTTATATTTATTTGAAGGAAAACCAGAGGCTTATAAAATTAAAAGACTTGCAAATAGATAAATAACAGAAAGCTTCTTAAAGGCATACCATTAACATACCTACCATGCTACTGCCGGCTGGTATGGTACCTGCATAGAACCTCAACAATTCCCTTGGGTGTCGTAGGAGGCGGCAAAGGAATATACACCGGGGAGCGGGCAACAGCGCCTGCTGCAGAACAATTCTACCAACGAACTGCTAGCCCCAACCCGCAGGCCTAGCGTGGGGATTGATCTAAGTAGGTAATAGAACATGACGTAAATATTCTAAAACTATCTAAGAGTGACCAAAACGAATCTTTAAAGTATATACAAGTACAAGAGATTTCAAAAACAAATCTATTTTGTGAAATGGATACAGACCCAAATGAGGATTTCATCCCAAGGGGCGAGGATTAGGAAAGGAGCCCTCAAACAAAATATATGTTAATATCTTCACAATATTTGGAATTTCGGATGTAGTACAAATCTTCTAGTTATGCTTGGGAAGGCAGTTTCATTATTACCTTTTTTATACCTAATACTCATAGTACCTACAATCTCCAAAACTTCAGGTCTAAAGGAAATAAAGCATTTTGACTTTCGAATCTGATGAAATGATGAAAAAGATTGGGTTGCCTGAAACAAATTTCATTTTTAACGCTTGACATCTGTGTGTCCTTCATAAAGTAATTCCCGAATAAATAAACCTTTGATATAGTAAAATTTTTGGTTGAAAATTGACTTTATTGACTGTTCATCATGGAAAGGGGACCACCGACATTATATTCAAACAACTCAAAAACAAACAATTTCATAACAAACTATTTCATCATATCATCAGATTCAAAAACTCAAAGTATTTTATTTCCTTTAGACCTTACAGGACTCTTGGACAATTTTATTCTTCAAGGTTTTGTTCGATGCTTTTTTAGAGTATAATTCTCAGGATAGATAAAATCTCGAATTAGATACCTACCATTGAAGAATTAACGAGATACAATCTTTTAATTAAATAAATGCTCAGTTTATCCATTCAGAATCAAGTGGTACAGTGTCACTAAAGGCCAACTGTATCCTACAAAATAAAATTTACCCTAATATCTTGAGAATACAGTCTAAAGTTGATCTCCTCAAGTATTCTCGACGTATAAAGTATGTTCGAATTCTTTCAAAAGCTTTCTTTAAATTACAGTTTCAAGTAATTGCTCTGTTCTCTACAATTGGACTCTACAATTGGAATTGCACTTAATTGAAATTCTGCTTTGAAATAATAATAAATAAGGATTCTCAAAATGGTTCTGTTAAGTGTTGGCTCTCTGAGAGAAGGAAGTATAAGATGAAACTAAGCACCATTTAAAGTTTAGTACCTACCTGCATTATGTTCATAAACTAATTTTATTTACCAAATTTTTGCAGTCGTTCCTTCCAAACTGTACTTAGATTTGTCGATGGCAATGCGTCGCAACGAAATCTCTTTTAAATATTGAATAATTTCCATAAACATTTAAATAATTACGACAGTTATACTGTTATGTATTTAAGGGTACGCTTATTTTGTTTATTCCTGTCTTGTATCACAATTACAACAGAAATTCCTTAATTACTGGTGATTTTTTTAAATCACTAAATCCTATGCTTCCATACTAGTTGCTTGCCTTCATGTTCAGTAACATAAGGCAGGATATAAGGACCAATCTCATAATTTCTTGTGGATAGTATAAGCTATAACAGTTGATATAATCGATGATGTTACTCTTTATTTGTTTAGCCTTTTATCATTTTGTATGTTAGGTTTAATTGTTAGTGTGCTATATAATTGTTTTTAGTTGCGTATTAGAGCTCTGAACTCTCTGTTCTCGTTTTAATGGTGGAAACTTTGCTGGATTTCAGTGTTTTTAATGTATTTTACAACTGTATGTTTCCCTAATTAATAAAAATAATAATTTGATAAAATATCTAATTTGATAGCTGTTTTGTAATGTTCAAGTTTATTTGGTTTTATAGTGTTTCAAAAGAAAGCTTTAAAAAAAAGCAAAAGCAAAGAAAGCTTGTATTTTGTGTCTGTGTGGTACAATAAAGAGTTTCCTATCTATTCCATTTATCTACATATCTATCTTACTATAACAATCAAATAGGACCTTTTTGGCCCCTATGTAACACTATTCCTATCTATTTTCTTCATGTATAAATATCTATGTTTCTTGTACTTTCCCACTGTCTGTAATGTGTCGTGTTGTATGTGTGTTATGTAGGCAAGGCGAAATAAATATATTTTCTTTCTTTTCTTTCTAAATAATAAAAAGAAATTAAACTAGTATTTACAATTGAGATAACTGCAGACTGTTGCAAACAATCTACAGATAGCTCAACTGGTCCATATCAATACCAGTCGGAAGCGTCCCCAAGACGCTGGCTGCATAGCCCCGCTGTATGGCAATGCTAATGCGTTGCGCCAGATACTCACCAGCTCTCGGGTGACGCGTCGCTTCGACCAGGCGATGATGACCATCTTAATACACATATTTTAGTAGGTTTCAAATACTAACTTAATATTCCATAGGCGACAGTTTCCAAAGAATGTCTATCTGGCTGAAGGCAACGTCAAAACTCATAATCGAAAAAATCAGATTAAAAATGTAGGTAAACCTAGACGTGGAATACGAAATAATAAATACGTAAATAATAAAAGTTTATTTCTATCTCGCAATAGGCAATTTTTTATGGCAAAAGCCGCGTGCAAATCTGTTGTCTAGTTATGTAAAAAACAATCATCATCATCATATCAGCCCATACACGTCTACTGCTAGACATAGGCCTCCCCAAACGACACGCCACAAAATTAAATAGCCGCCTCCATGCATCAACTTCCTGCGATCGCTACGATGTCGTCAGTCCATCAAGTGGATGGTCTCCCAACATTCCTTTTCGCGTAGTGTCGTGGCTAAAACATAATATGTTACGATTTTTATTTATTTTTGTGGCAAATTGTAATGGTATAGATAGAATATGAACGTTACAATATTCTTTAGGATATAATTGTGATATTTTTATATTGTATGGAATAAATGGATTCTGGATCAGAGAATAACTGAATTAAAAATAATAACATGTTTTGCGGAAGTTCTGTAGAGCTTCGTAATTATTTTTAATTTAAAGAATTTTGTACAACAATAAACCAGGCGTAATGAATTTGATGTAGGTACAATATTCTCATAATTATCCGGAACCAAGTAGAATAGGGATTTAATTATGAATTATACAACAAGATCTCACCTTTTGTTCATTGTTTTTGATTATAAAGCGACAAAATTAATATTAAATCAAGAATATATATCTAAAATCTACTTCGTTCAATAATATATTTTTTAATCTCTTATGTTAGAAAAGAATGCCCTCAACATAAAAAAACAAAAACAAAACCACCGTGAATTGTCTAAAAATACAAATGAACATAATATAATACAGTTATATAAGCTAAAACGTCATTAAAAAGACAAAGCACACAATAAAATAATTTTAATAACTAAAACTCTCTCAGATATCCTAAAACAGTCAGGGTTTCACTACTGACAAGTAACTCTAAACAACCGTCACCAACCGATCAGAATTAAACTTTGCACATTGATAAAACACTAAGAAATAGTGAACTCGTGTTTTTTTATTTGTCCGAAACCCATTTTAGGGGTACCCCTGAAAGAAAAGCACTTGATCAAACCCGCTCTACCCAGAGTTACGTGGGTTATTAGAATTAGTTTCTACCCCTAAAAAGTGGATTCTGTAAAAATAAAAAAACACAAGTTCGCTATTTCTTAGTGTTATCGATGTGTAAAGTTTCATTCTGATCGGTTGGTGACGGTTGCGTAGGGTTACTTGTCAGTAGTGAAATCCTGTAATTTTTTTTAGGATATCTGAGAGAGTTTATGAATTATTAAAATCAATTCGCCATGTGCTTTAACAATTTAATGGTGACGGTTGGGTAGGGTTACTTGTCATTGTAAGTATACTTCGAATAATAGACTAAATCTGTAATACAATGACGCTCAGTAAATACATGTTATAATACATGTTGATTTGAGTTGATTATATCGACGATTGATCGGGTAATTTACTTTGAAAGTATACATATAGGCTTACCATGATTTGGCTTTATGTGGCTTTATGTTATACCTGCATAAAATGGGTTATCGTGTAACATTGTTAGTTCTATGTTCACCGCATATTGGGACAGAGGTTTGCAAAATTAACCACATGGGTATCTAATTATCTATGTATGTAGAGTATAATGTGCAGTTTGCTATAATTTGTCTGTGTCCAGAAACTGAAAAAACTAAACTTATTTCAAAAATAAGTTTTAAATTAATTCAGTTTTCAGAAGTTTTTTGAAAACACTACAATCAACATAATATCGTCAGTGGAAAGGAAAAACAGCTTAAGCGCCAATATGGCCAAAAATTTTTAATACAATGAAAAGAAAGAATTCATGGCCCACCCTGTATATGTTGATTGTTGTTACTATTTAAAAAGCTATGTGCTAAAACTAACTAATTTTATAGGTTATATGTGAAGTTGTCTAATCATTAGAAAAAGTTAATAAACGAGATTAATTAAATATCGTTGTTTTAATATCAAATCTTACTAATATTATAAATGTGAAAGTAACTCTGTCTGTTACCTTTTCACGCCTAAAGGGCTGAACGGATCTTAATGAAATGTGGCACGGGGGTAGATGATATCCCGGGGACGGAAATAGGTAATAATTCATGAAAAGCGCGTGCGAAGCCGCGGGCAGCAGCTAGTAATTTATAATTAAAAAAATATGGTTACTATATAAATGATTTAAAAAATCTTCCATTGCAAACCTATCTTCGGGGACTACATACAGGGGACCCTGGTCCCACACACCGGGCGTGGGACCAGGGTCCCATGTATGTAAGTCAAATCTACGTCACCATTGGCGGGTTACGGGGATATCTAACAAAAACATGACACAAGTAGGCCGTAATCTATGTAATGCTTTATATCCTTGTCCAAAGTTTCATTAAAAATTGAGCTTTTTGTACTGTTAGGTACGACGCAAAATTATACTAACAATAAGAACAACGGCCTCGACATCTTATGAGTAACTAAAAATTACCCTTTATTTTTAAATAATGTAACTCTACAAACACTGCAAATTACTATTAAAGAATAGAAAAAAATATTAAACTAGTACAATCGAAACAATAGAGCTAACTGCAGACTGTGCAAACAATCTAGAGATAGCTCTACTGATCCATATAAATACCAATCGGTAACCTTCTTATTTTGTCGGTAGCATCCCCAAGACGCGCTGGCTGCATTGCCGTATGGCAACACTGATGCGCTGCGCAAATTACTCACCCTCATAAATGATGTTTGCATTCTACTTCGCACTCATAGTACTAATATTATAAATGTGATAGTTTGTTTGGATGGATGTATGTATGGATGTATGGATGTTTGTTAGATACTCTTTCACACAAAATTTACTGAACCGATTAGGCTGAAATTTAGTATGGGTATAGTTTGGGACCTGGAATAACATATAGGCTATTTTTAATGCCGATAAAACGCGGACGAAGGCGCGGACAGCAGCTAGTCATTTTATAACTATGACCTATATTGACTTGTTTCCTTTCATTTGAATTTCTTCAGGACAGGAATCATGTTTCTAGGCAAGGCCCCATCATTCGAGCATCGAGGCTGGTGGCAACCCCATTTGAAATAGGTATACCTATTATAAATAACTTTTAAACATATTTTTTATTATCAGCAATGGATTTTCGATACCGATTTTTTCATTCCCTCGGACCGTTACACGAGTATAATCGTATCAGTCGTGGGCAGAGGGCAGCGAAGCGCGTACTCTCGCATGGCTGGCCTGAATTATTGGATGTCAATGTTGTGTCATGTAGCTGAGTCATTTTGTACTTCACTTGTATACCAGTCGCGAGACCTATTTTTGGGTACATTAAGCCTCGGCGCAAAGTTATGATGCTGTCATTAGGTTCATTCTCGGTCACGGCGAGCGAACTTTAACTTTACTTCGTTCGCGTGTTCAAATTTGCTGAGTAGTGGTAAGGACAAGTCGGTCACACGGAACAATAACTGCACTGCAAACTGTCTACTACCAATTGTAAACGAAAGGAGCTGAAGACTGAATCTGAGATCAAACGTTCCCTATTAGGATATCCTTACGCGTGACGGAGCGGCGATTATGATAATAATTTGACTTTTTTCGTAGACAGTTCGCGAGGAAAAGAATTTACCGTAAATAAAATAAGGAATGCCGGTTTTCCCTTCATGGAGCACTAGGTGAGGGTAAATTTGCGTCTGATTAGCTTTTGAAGTCTTTGTTGACAATGTTGTAAGTAGCTGTGTTGTACACAAGCCATGATCAAGGTACAATGTTTGCTAACTAATCACAGTAAAAACAGATACCTATGTCTATTTTTGACAAGGATTTGAACAAAAATTGCCAGTATTGCTTTGTGCAAACGAGTTCAAAGCGACAATTAGTGCAAATTCTGTCAAAAAATCAACAACAAATAAGTGATTTTAGGGTATGGGGTCCTCGATTTTAGCCCTGTTTTGGGCAGAGTACAAATGCGAAGATATTATAAACCCATTTTTTATTATTTATTTTACAAATGGTGAATAAGTGTTGCATTTGAAGTTAAAGTACCATTTGAGTAACGCGCTGTCCGTCACTAACACAAAACAATACAAAATTTAATTATTTCACCCACTATACACAAACAGTACAGCAACCCCACTTAAACTCATAGTGCTTAAATAGCCCCGGCATTAACACATTTGCAGTGCGGTCTAACATCGCAAAACACTCTACTGCTCATAAAACCGCGCCCTGGTTAGTGACGGGAAAGTTCCAGTAATGGTATTTAAATGAGCTGCCATACTTTGTTGGATATTTGATCTTATTGGTTATTCAAAGCAACCCTATGCAGAGCTCTCCTTTTTAATATTAATTGTATGTCCATTCTATTTCTCAAGATTTGCATGGTCTCCCAATGATATAAAATGTAAGCTGGAATAATTAATACAAATTATTGTAACTTTTCTTTTCATGCACGCATATTTTTTAGGTCGGAATCTAAATAATATCCCAAAAAATTATTACATATATGAGACTTGAACCCGCTACCAAAAATTTTTGTGGTGGAAATTTTCCTTATGTGTGTGTAAGCTAAGAACTCACTATAAAAACTAAATACCTCAGATTAGAATCACCAGAATCATTTATTTTGTCGGTCTTTCCTCATGATCATGATCTTGAGAGCATCTTGATGACGGGAATTAAAGACCAACACACGATTAAGTGTCAAAAGTAGAACTCACAATATATGGATGGATATACCACATGAAAATGCAATTTTGGTCCACGAAACTGAAGCTACATAACATAGTATTTAAAGCAAATTATTAGGTTGCGTTTGCGTTTGGCTTTTATAACGCTCAACAATCTTTTTAAAATATTTGATACCTATAGCACCAATACAATACAGACATAATTTAGGACTCGGTTACGAACGTCTCTACCTAAAATGAAAATAAAAGAACTCTAAATCCGAAATCCGAGAACTAAAACCCTAATCCAAATAATCCTCATCTTTAAAGCTCTGTGTCGAGAATTCCCCAGCAAGTACATAAAGGCGTCGTTTTTCCCTTAAAGTAAAACTAAAATTTTAAAACCTGAGCTGAAATGACTCGACAGCTGCTGCACTGGGCGTTAACTCCGACGGATGGAAGCGTACTAGATGCGACTGCTTGCAGTAAATCATCATGTTTAGTTGTTTTTACTAGGTTTACCTTTATTTTGTTGAAGCTTTAGGCGAATTTAACGACTTTAAAATTTATACAACCGTTAAGAATAGAAAAGCAAGAGAAACGACGGATTGGCTCAAATTTCATGAAGGGAAAATTAACTAAAAGTTTCGAAAAGTGGCCGAAAAGAAGAACGGGAAGCTGTCTTCCATTTCTTCTTTTGGACCACTTTTTTTTGCAACTACAGTTCTGCAAAAGGTTCAACAGTGCGTTGGCATCATCAGGTTGAATAAACAGAAAACCATTTTGTTGGTAAAATTTGTTAACTAGCTCATGCTCGTGGCTTCGCATACTCTTTTCCGGAATAAAAAGCTGCCTATGTCCGTCCGTAGGTTACCCTCTACTTTATTATCAAAATGGTCACTATGGTCCTTTCAGCCGTTTCAGCTTGAAAATGTAACAGACAGAATTACTTTTGCTTTTAATATTAGTATGGATTCAAAAGGCAGGATTTATTTAAAGTACCAAGTAAAAAAAAACAGCTGCTTTGGGCATGTTTGCATCTGTAATATTAACTAGGCAAGCACTGTTACTAGTCATAACGAGGATAAATTGTAACTTTCCAAAGTCCTTTTGAAAGTACTTTCAAAAGCTAATTCTAGAGCTAGTTTCAAGTGTTTAGTGGTACCACTAAACACTTCAAATTAGCTCAAAACTCATAAAAATAATGGAACGGCCGATTCCAGCAACCGCGAGCTCTCTAAACACACATGCAACTATTTTTAACCCCCCGAGTGTACAAATTTAGTCCTCAGCGGTTGAGAGGTACTAATTGATGCTTTAAATCTGTTACCGCCCTTTGATATTTCAAAGTTTGTAGAATTTATAAAATAAAACAAATAGGTAAGTAAAAATTATTGGAATCAAATATAGATGAGTGAAAGATTAAGATTTGAACAATTAAAATAAATAGTCCATGGTCAACTTAAAGAAAAATATTTCTATGTTGACTTTGGTAGCGTAGATTCCACAAAAGCAACAAGGCAATGTTGTGGAATTGCCCAAAATTAATTTATCATGAAAAAACCCTAATACCGGTTGTTGAATTTGCGTTTGCAATAAAATCAAGTCAAACCAACCAAGGACGGCAAGAAATAGAATATCCGTCAGTGATTCCAGAATTTGATCAAATGTTGATATATAACCTAATCCTGTTAGGCTAACAAAGCTTTCTCCGTATCGATATGATAAAATATTCAACGAATGTGTACATGGGCAAGACCATGCTCTGCGACATGAGGCGACAAAAAATGACTGTGTAAAATGGAGCGTAGGTTTACTTACCACTGGGAACGACTGATTGTCAGGAATAAGATTAAAATAAAAAACCTTTTAATGTAGTCAAATCTAAACAAGAATTATTTGGAGTCTTAGAAATAAATATAAACGTCCAAGAAAGCTTGAAGCACACTCAGGCCGCACCTCTCTAACACAGCGCCTGCACCACTCCAAATCACGTTGGCCGCATGCTTATCACTCAGTGACTGCCAGCAGTCAACGCACTGTCGCCGTAGGGTGACGCCTGCCAGAAAGTCGTGTCTCAACCCAAGCCGTCTGTGCCCTGCACGGCATACAGCTTGCTTCAAGCGACTAGTCCACACAGTGACAGCTCGTGGACGCTTGAAGCTTGCGGTAAGGGAAGCGTTAACCAACGAGTGGCTAGGTTGAAACAAGCACATGGCCCACGCGCTACCGCTATTTCATGCTATTACGAATCTAAGCACATATTTGAATGCACATTTTTGTGATGTACTGAAGCGGTAAGGTCCAGATTTGCGACAACCTTTAGCCGACGATCGAAGAGCGGACGATTATTTTTTTAAATATGAAATTTGGTTCATGATCCACGTGTCAATGATTTAGTTCTTACTTTAATACTCACATAGATAAAAAAAACCTTAGATAATAAACCCAAATAAATAAAAACTACCCTTTAGAAAATTACAAAGGTCGGTAAGTCAAAGGATCCGGGTCGAAACAACAGGCACCTAGCCACGACAATATTGATTTGAAACCTATTGAAATCACAACAATAGAAGGTTCCTCTATTGGCTTTTATGAAACCACAGCACCTAGACTAGAGCTATTGAGAGCTAGTGTCCTCTCAGAAGAATGATGGTGGAGCTTAAAACTACTGATATTAAACGAATTCTATAGATTGAGAGCTAGTTGTCCTCTCAGAAGATTGTATATAAACAGTAATTGTTTTGAAAAATCTACGATAAAACCCAATTTCAAATTGTTTTATTCAATTACAATGTTTTTGAAGAGTACAGGCAAGTTACCTCATAAGATTTAAAAAATTATGGAACCACAAATCGTCAAAATCAGCGTCTACACATAAATTTTGATTTCGCTTTCGTGAAGAAGTCGGTAAACACACGAAAATAAAATAAAAACATTCATACAGCCGAACAAAGAAATCTCTCCTTTTTGAAATGGTTAAGGAGCTAATGGCAATGAGCTGACTCAGTAGTCAGCTCATTGCCATTAGCCTGTTTAGAAAAAGTGCACATGATGAGTTATGTTATGCCACTACCTTCATTTCTAGCGTGTGTGCCCTGAGAGGCAAATGTTTTGTTGGTTTAGTTTAAACAGTGCATTTAACATAAATCTGATTTCATAGTATTCATTTATTACCATGTGCAGCAACAGAATAAACTCTAATCGAATTTGAACTAGATGTCGCCACTTGAATTTGAATTTGATCGCGATCGAAGTGTTCCGGTGTCAAAATACTTGCAAATCAATTTTCATTATTCAGATATTTGAAGTTGGTTTATTGTTTATTAAAACACACCAAATTATTATGAGATTTAAATTGAAGATTGAAGTAAATGAACGAATGATGAGCTGGTGACTTAAATACGTACAACTTATTAGTCCCAAATAGTAAGCAGGAAAAGGAAGAGGAAACCCGTTTAACAACTAATTGCGTCGTATTGAGAATGAGGAGTACGTAGTCATTGAGAGGAACACCATTCACAAAGGGTTTCAGTTGGATTGGATATAGGACATTGGATATTGGAAGATAAGACTTATACGAACTCGGAAATATGTTACAGGAATCTTGGAGTGGCTTTGATTGAGAACTAAATAGAGTTCGGTTTTCATGTAACCTCCCTTTGGGATGGTGTGTTCGAGTAGATTCATTTGAGTCAATAGTTTATTAAATATTGAATATAACTTGTTTTTATTAATCTAAATGATTGATTCAATGGAATCGTTTAAAGGTTATTTCCATATCATGAGAACTGATTGAGAGGATTAGCCTAGGTGTTTTTGTGAGAGTAAATCAATATTTATGCATAATTTTAGCCTATTCCATGTAGTAGTTTTGGCGTGAAGAGATAACAAACCACTCATCCATATACCTATCCATCCATCCAAACTTTTGGATCTACATATAATATTAGTGTGACGTCACTTTACAGAAGTTCTTTAAGAACATGGTTGTTTGAATTTGAGTCAGAATGGGCATCTACATAAGTTCCAAATCATGTTGCAATCGTTGTCCAGAGTCGAAGCTACTGTACAGACATAGATTGCCTTTGACGCCGTAATTACGCTGTAAATCTCATTGGACGGATTAACTGGAAACGCCTCTTCAAAGCTCTGCTTGAAATGCAGTTGTATTTCAGGGTTAATTGTGAATTTTTAGTTTTAGCTCCCGCTTATTTCTCTGCTACAAATTAGGAACACAGATTTGCGAGAGAATTGCAGAACTACTTAGTTCTTTGTTTTGTGTTGCTTACCTGTTTTATGGCTTTAAATATTATAGGTACTTAATGCTTGTTACCTATGTTCCCATTTATAGATATAATATATTATGTATACTAAGTACATAAAATTTAAATTGACGAAAGGGGGCGTCCATTAATTACGTGAGGGTATTAGGAGAAGAGGCGTCGAGCTAAATATATTTTAAGGTAACAGTGTTTTGTCTTGGCGCGAGATTCAAATTCGTTGTTTTCGATTTGCGGCAAATTACTTTTACGTTAGTTTTATTCCCTACGTCCTCAGAAGTCACATGCAACCCAGATTACTTTACTAGTAGACATTAAAAAAATTTACATGTGCTTAGGGGGGAGGGTGTCGAGCAAAATCTCACGACATCTCACCAAGGGCAGGGGGGTTAAAAAATCGATAAAATCACCTTGAGTAATTTATGGATGCCACTAACTAAATGTCCCTGGAGCTTCTACGGCGAATAAATAAATACGTTTAAGTTCATGCTTTACAGTTTAATAATTTTGCCTTTGGGACGTAATCGAGCGTTAATGCTTGTGTCTGCTAGTTAAATGTTGATTAAATCTCATTTAAAAATAATTTTAAATATAAGTTTTCTATTTTTAATTTTAATTATATTTGTTTATAAATGTTTATTTTCTGAAAGAAATTAAAACAAAATAATTCTTATCAATATTTTCATTAGCCGACTCGAGATCGTATTTGTTTGAGGAAAGATTATCTTTTGGACTGTAACAATTTGTCTGAGGCATATTTACTTTGGGCTCTACGATAACAATAATAAAATACAGTCTACAAAAGCTTACAATTTGATTGAAATGAGAATATTCTTTGAAAAACCACAATCCATAATAATAACAGACCGGGTAAATTCTGCTTGAAAAAATATACAATAATCAAGGTCAGCGTTTGTCCATTTCTATCCTTTGACAAATATCCCTGGGCCATTTGTTACATTATGTTGAATTATGTTGTATCTACTCATGTTATGTTAGGTTGGTGCAGGGGTGGAATAAGTTATCATTCAGGGGCAGATCATTAACTACCAAATATGACTTAGTAGAATCATGCTACTCGTAAAAAAACTTGTCTTTGCATATAATTTTTATATATTACTTATATACAAACCTAGCCGAGTAGTCCCGATATAGATAGCGATCGCAAGGCGAACGAAATCGGTCGCTAAGTCTTACCGGTCATATTTTAAGGATTTTTGAATGTCTCTTACAAGAATTAAGTTTCAAATGAATCGAAAACTATCTATTTCCGGAAATACAATAGATGTACCCTGAAAAAAGGTCAAATTCCTAAACTTCAAATAGATCTAACATCGGAACTATCGATTTTTGTCGCAACCATAACGAAAACAACTGTCAACTTTACGATTTATGCGAATGTGATTGCGAGCAAATTAGACTACCCGATAAGTATGTAACGATAGGTCGGTAATCATTATCTGTTTTACTTAAATTGCGGGTAGTTAAATATAATAATGCGTTCGAACTTCATTTATCCGCTCTATGATTGCAGTTTTTTGATAAGTTTGCGACGTCTGAGTTACGATTTTGCACTTTTCTTGGTAGAAGATTTGTATTTAGCAAAAACATCGGTATATCAAGCATTAGTTTTTTTGAATAGTTAGCGATCAGTCCTTAACTATCGCTAACTAAGTCGATGTCGAGACTGCACCCCTGTACTCTTATTTATTTAGCTATAACTTAACCGAATAAACGGCTTGATTGCCGGTATTAATTAAAAACGTCGTTATGGTTAGTGCCTAATGTAAAAGATAAGCATAAATTAAAGACCAAAAACTAAAAAAAGCGTATCGTACGCTTTTTTGCCTTTCTCACTAAATTTCAATTTTTACCTATCTTTTACGAAATCACACGAAAAACTCTTCAAAGAAATTTAAATTTCACTGTAGCCCTCATATCGTATCTTGCTACCTCCCTGCCCTAAAAGAAATAATCTAAGAACGAAGAAAGCCCTGTTTGATTTATTACAGAAAAGCTATGTTTGATAGTACGCAATTTCTTTTCGCTTCCTTGAAGTTGTAAGCCTCAAGATATTGTTAGTAGAACGTGCGTGTGGAATCTGAATCAGCTACCTCCTTTCTATTATGTCTTATCTTGCTAGGTTTCATTTGTTCTTTGGTTTGTAAGGAAGAGATTGATGTTTCGATTCACGAAAAACTTTTTTAACATACCTTTGGTAAGGCAGCTTTTTCCTTCAAAAGGTACTCAACGAACAAAGCTTTTAAACAGCCCTTTCCTAGAATACGGTATCAAAGGCAATTTATGTTGTTTCTAAGAGGTTACACAAAGTAACTTTGTGCGTCACTTTTATTAAAAGTTCCTCGTATTTCACAAAATTTTCCTAAAAAGTTTACTTTTAGCCGTCATTTTATTTTCGTGTTAATTTAATTTTCTGAACAAATTTCGAGTTGCACCGCAATATCCTTTGATAACAATAAATTTCCGCACAATCACCCCCAAAACTTAATTAACACTTCACCCGACTCTGTGTACAGTCAGCAAAACAAGTTGATTGACAATAATGACAGACAAGCCGAACTTTACGTCTTGTTGCTTTGAATTTTAAATCTATTTAGGAGTTTTCGGGAGGTGACAAATATATTTGTTGAGTTGAAAAATTGAGTTACGTACGCGTTTGTTCGTAACTAATTATTTAAAAATCAATATAAGTACAATCGCAATGAATAGTAAAAAATAATAGTCTTGCTTCTAATTTTAATCAATGTTCGTGGACTATACGGTACAATCGAGGCCAAAAGATGCTTGGTTATCGATTAGACACCGCATCTGTACCCGGGCACCCAATAAATATGTAAATTCGGCGCGGATTAACCCCCGGGCGCAGGGAAAATGGAAACCGCTGGGTTGATTTATGTAAACAAAATTTTTAGAACGCATCCAAAACCCAGGCGTGCGTGTTTTCAGCTAAGAAGACCGAGTGGATTCCTGCGCTCAGTTTCCGTGACACTACGCTTCAGATCACCGATAGTCTGAGCCTATTGGGGGTTGAGCTCTCCTCTAATCTGAACTTTGGCTCTCATATTGAGTCGAAGGCAAAATATGCTGCACTGAAGCTGGGCATCCTAGCTAAAGTTCGGCGGTACTTCACACCGGGACTGCTTCTTAATCTCTACAAAGCACAGGTCCGATCTTGCATGGAGTACTGCTGCGATCTCTGGGACGGCTCGGCAAAATACCAGCTCGAAGCCCTTGACTCGATTGAGAGACGCGCTGTTAGGCTCATAGGCGATAATTAGCTTGTGGAAAACAACTTGCACAGCCTTGAACACAGACGGTGCGTTGCCAGACTGTCGGTGTTCTACAAGTATCACTTTGGTGACTGTGCCCAGGATTTACATGACCTTATCCCGACCTCCCCCTTCTTCCACCGGACAAGCAGACGTACTGGTAAATACCACCCATACCTAGTCGACATACCACCGTGTCGAACCAAACGTTTTCGCTCTACTTTCATTATAGGTACCGATAAAGAGTGGAACTAACTTCCTGCTTCTGTTTTTCCAGTAGAGTACAATCTAGGAGTCTTCAAATCCCGAGTGAATAAGTTCCTTCTGGGAAAGCGTGCTCCATCTTAGGCCACATCTTCACTTTCCCGAGTGAGATGGTGGTCAAACGCTTTACCATTACCAATAAAAAAAAAAAGCGATACACTCAAAGTAGTTATATTTATGGACGCATGGGGAGCGGATATTATTATCCTTAAACAACTTACACACGGTCACGGGATGACTGGAGTACTGGAGCTACCGCATATGCGAAGCGGGGGCAGCATTTTTTGCAACTACCCTCACTAAAAATACCTGCCCCCGCTTCGCAGAGGCGGTAGATCCAGTACTTTAGTCATCCCGTGACCACGACAGGGTGTAAATCTGTTGAAACGTCGGGAAAAATAGGTAAATAAACGCGATAAATAACTGTGAATATTTAATAATAATTTTCACATACTTTTTAAACTAAGGAAGAACTTTTTTTAAATGGTCATTTTCACAATTAATTTTTTTTTTAATACCTGTTTAATATGGTTAAGTTTTTGTAAGACTGTTTTTATTTGCACTTAGTCGCACATGTGGAAGGGTCGATAACGAATCCATATTAAAGACATACAATCATGTAAAATAACGAATAATATATAACAACATATATACAATAAATTTTGAATATAGCGACGCGTGACCCGAGAGCTGGTATCTGGCACAGCGCATTAGCATTGCCATACAGCGGGGCTATGCGGCGTCTTGGGAACGCTTCCGACTGGTATTGATATGGACCAGTTGAGCTACCTGTACATTGTTTGCAACAGTCTGCAATTAGCTTAGCTTAAGTAATTTTTTTTGGTTATTGTCAGCACTAATATCTGAAAAACAGGTTTCGCTGCATATATGTAGTTCAGGCACATGTATTATCTTATCCCATAAAAAATATAAGATTATTACTCTTTGTTAACCATAAAGCCCTGAGTTATTTTGGATAAATTATTTTATTTATTTTCTTCGCAATATCTGAGACGCAATACCACTTTTAAATAGACTTAAAATCATTTCTGAGGCTCACTAAGAATATTTCACTAAACAATATTTCCTCGAGAGAACCATTTTTACACAGTAGTGTTGCCCGCTGTCAAGCATTACTAACTACATTTTTAATTTAAGCAAGCTTACACTAAGTAGGTGTTCCGATAAGTATTTTGATTCAGCTGTTCTTGTAATTCTAAGCCGATTTGTAAAGAAGGCTCGGGCAGAGAATAAATAATAATAGGTACTGCCCGGGCAGAGTTCAGCTCTAGAATGGAAAATTGTCGACTTGGATAATCATTTTTTATCTTTATTAAAATCGAAATATGTTTTTTACAAAGCTTTTGGTTGAACGAAATATTTCTTGTTAAAGAAAAGGTGGATTTGGGACATAAAAAATTACCTTTTTGTTTTGAGAAAGATTTTTCGTTTATTTGTTGTTTTATTATGATTTTAATGTATTATTTTAGAAGTAGATTTAGTTCATGTAATGTCCATTTTAAACAGAGATAATTCTCTGATTAAAATGAACTTTACATGTACAAGGGGATTGTAAATCATCCTTTTAAGCTAGAAAGAAAGAGCTAGTTTGAGAAATAACTGGACCAGTATTACAGTCATTTTTCCAAAGCTATGCACATAATTCAATAAAAAACAAGGCGGAACACTTACAAAATTTACCGAGAAATTCAAAATTATAGAAACTCTTGCGTAATCAGTTAGCTCGCGCCTACTACACCTACCCGCAAAAATTATGCTTTTAATTCCAAAATGGCGGTGAAAGAATTCCACGCCGCCACAATTTATGGTTTATACGATTTATATGAGGCTGTGCCGCTTGAGAAAACCTACAAGCATGTTTAAATGACTACAAAGTAAAAGAAAATGTATTATTTTCACCTTCAGGTACATAAACACGTTGAAATGGAATATAACGGTGGATATTATATTCATAAGCCCTTTCGCCAAGGCGACTGATTCAATTTTTGAGTTATGGAACCCGTTCTAGAGAGTTCAATAATTCTGACGCTGTTAGAAATGTATGCTTATAAACGTAATAAAATGGAAAAGCTTTGTATAGAAGAATATATGTAATTATATTTGTAAATTATTGTGGTGTCATCCTCATAATACATAGTTTATTGAATTAAACTTCTGGAAAGTAGACTAAAAAAACTTAAAGCTGAACTCCGTAGAAACTGCAGGCTAAAGTTATCCAATAAGTTTGAATATAAATAAATAAATAATGTTGGACAATTTACAGAGCATTATCTAGCCCCAAGCTAAGCAGAGCTTGTGTTATGGGTACTAGATAACTGATATACATAATACAATATATTACATAGATAGATATTTTTTTGACCGATGTGGCGCGGTGGGCGAACGTCGCCTGCGACGCAGAAGGTTGCGGGTTCGATTCCCGCCTCGGGACAAATATCTGTACGATCTGCAAATATTTGTTCAGGGTGTTCTGGTCGTTTTTCTATGTATAATAAAAAATATCTATCTATGTAATATTATGTATATCAGTTATCTAGTACCCATAACACAAGCTCTGCTTAGCTTGGGGCTAGATAATGCTGTGTGAATTGTCCAACATTATTTATTTATTATTATTATTTATTATAATTGATAAAACAGCAATCATAATTACATAATAAAATATTCTTTCCAAATTTTTTCACACCTACCCATTATTACAGGGTTTGTTTCGCCCAGACAACCAAACCAGACAACTGGTTGTCTAAATTGAAATAATTTTCCGCAGGGACAACCAGTTACCTGGGTAGAATTTTATTTCCACCTACACAACTGTTTGGTAACAGTTGTCTTCTGTAGTTTGGTTGTCTGGGCGGAACAAACCTATTACAGAGACAAAAAAATCCGTCGGGACCTTTTTGAAAGGTTCAAAAGCTCCTGGTCAAAGCTGATCAAATAGGTCATAAATACAGATCCACAAATATGTATAATACACAAATATACAAGCACCCATAATACTTAGATTTTACTTTAAAAAGTTAACCAATTTCAGTCTACCAAGAGAACACTTAGCACCGCGGCGTACGAATATCGACCCCTCGAACTCAACCAGTGGATGTCGTGGGAGCCGATTAAAGGAACCTACCAGAGGACGGGTAGCAGCTTCCTTCTGAGTATTTTTTAACACCAACACTGCGATCACCAATCCGCCTCCAAGCGTGGTGAATATGGCAAATCCCCCCTACATGGGAGACCATCCACTCGAATGGACCGACGACATCGTAGCGGTCGCAGATTCAATGGATGGATGCGGCTCAGGATCGCTATTTGTGGCGTCGTATGGGGGAGGCCTATGTCCAGCAGTGGAAGTGTATGGGCTGATATGATACAGATGATGATGATGAAGAAGAGAACGCTTTATAAGGCTGGCCTATAAACAACGGTTGATGATGTGATTTGATATGAAATATTTGTTAACATTATTTAAAATTAAAAGAAGGTAAAACCTCTGCTATTTCTGTGTTTTTGCTATTATTATAGAACTACAGATAAACACCCACCTGCCAGTTTAAGTCCTATTCTCCTCCCTGGTGACTTCAGCAGCTCTATGTGTGTCCTTCGCAGACCCCTTTCAGTGCAGAGCCCAGAGTCCGTCGACAGCGAGGTTTGGGACTTGAAAACTGTAAAAGAACATATATTTAAATTAGTTTTAAAGCCATCAGTGTCATTCTTAGAACAACACAAACACCAAGGCTAAGTGATCTCTTACGTATCAAAATGACAACGTGGAGAGGAAACTGAATAACTATGTGGTAACAATACAGCTTTGAAAAGTAAGTTCACGGTAGAAACAAGTGGTACTCTAATAGATAATAATATATATTTAGAGTAACAATTTACAGGAAACGAAACACTCATTTGCGTATTTGTGCAATTAAAATAAGCCTCCTGGATTGATCGATATCAAAATAGTTTTTGTGTAAAATACCTATCTGGAGGCCTACCCCAAGACCGTGTGTTGTATGGTGAAGGCCTATCTTCCTACAGTGGCAGATGATGAGGTTATATGATGATGAACCCTTGAATGATAGAAGAATATTTGTTAGCATATCAGCCCGTACACGTCCACTGCTGGACATGGGCCTCCCCCATACGACGCCACAAATAGCAGTCCTGAGCCGCCTCCATCCATTGACTCCCTGCGACTGCTACGATGTCGTCGGTACATCGTATATACAATTACAAAATTCATTATTTTACACCACGAGGAAAACATTAAAAATAGACATTACATAAAACATGTACTTATCGCTTAGAAGCGATCTCTTCCAGGCAACCTTTGGATGGACAGAATTATACGAATTTAAGAAAGGCAGGGGTGTATCTAAAGTTGTAAGAAATAAATAACATTGTATGTATCTAACAACAGAGGATAATATATATTTTCAATAGCAACTTAACTAAATGTATAAATGTAGGTGCAATATACTTATATAGGTATTCATTTTTCTAAAAGGAAAATTTCTTTGACACGAGCTTTGAAAACCGGTAATGATGCTGATTTTCGAATGGATTCAGGCAGCGCATTCCACAACCTACTTACGGCCTGGATAGAGAATGATTTGTCATAAAAACTGGTTCGGTGAGATGGTATATTTAATACCAGATTTTCTGAAGACCGGAGGACACGGGAAGGATTAGGATGAGAATTGTGGAGGAATTTAAAACGTTCCTTTAAATAGACGAGAGTGACAGTGAGTATATATTTGTTAGACAAACAAAATTTGCGACTATCAAACGCAAGACTCCACCATTATCGAACATTAGAGCACTACGGTATTATTTTAGTCGGAACGGCCAACAGTTTACAACTGCAGTAACAGTAAAAGTTGCTAACGAGCGGGCAGGGAGATTTGTAGGTTTGAAGCTTGTTAAATGTTCCCTGTGTTGTGGTACGGCGATAAAAAACAATGGAGACCCAGTACATCCTGTGTTTAGGGGCAAGTGGCACGCGCATAATGTGAGGTAGGGAATAGAGGTTGTAAAGGGAATGCTCCGAATTGAAATGTACACCACATATTGGCTTGGAAATCTCCTGGGTAGCGTTATGCTACAAGAACATGACCTTGGTAGGTTACATGTTGGACGTTTCAAATTTTAGGGAGATAATTTTGTAGCAGTGGACGAATGGATGAATTGATTACTAAACAATTTATTGTAGGTACTAAAGAAATTATAAATAACTCATATATCTAAATTAAAAATAAAGTCAAGTGGCGGTCTTATCGCTGAGAGCGTTTAATACGAATTGTGTGCTGTGCTGACGATCTTCTCTTCTTCTGTTCACTGCTGAACATGACTTCACCAAACAAGGGGGTCTTGCCTTAGTGATCACAGATCGTATTCTTTTTTTTTTATATTTTTATATTTATTTGAAGTAAAACCAGAGGCTTATAAAATAACAGACTTACAAATTGATATGTAACAGAAAGCTTATTAAAGGTTTTCATGGATACATAAATAAATGCATACATACATTTGGCGGATTGGTTACAGTGAAGCGCAATGAAAGTGTAAAAATACTCAGAAGCTGCTGCCCTTCGTCTTGTAAGTTGCCTTAGTCGGATCTTATGAGATCCGCGGTTTGAGTTCTAGGTGTCGATTCTTATGCCTTTAATGATCTGATTCAAATGACTTGAATACATTATGTACTGATGTTACAAGTAGCTCACTTAGTTTGTTCATTTCCAGACTTCCAGATTTCCAGGTTCTTGCCAGGTTGTCTCGCAGAGATCGCTCTTGAGCGATAAGACCACTTATTGTCACTTATATTTTTATTTTTTCATTTGTAAATTGTTTCCTAGTTTTAAGTGTGCCATAAAAGTATTTTCTAGATTCCAACACAAGCCCAGTTTGTCCGGCAGGTACCTACCTACGAGTATCCCTTACCTACCTTCCTCTTTTTAGGTAGGGTCAACTAGGGTAAATGCGTCTACGGGGCTAATGCGTTTACTGGCCTAATGCGTCTTTTAACCTATTCGAAAACTGTTGTCGAAAACAGTTTTCGAATAAGTTCAAAAAGATATTCGAAAACTGTTCCATCTTCATTATTGTAGATGAAGTTTTCGAATAAGTTTAAAAAGACACATTAGCCCCGTAAGACACCCTTGTTGATCCTACCTCTTAGGTACCTACGAGTAACTCTTCTAATATGACCTAAAACCAACACAACCCACGCAAATATTGTTCAAGATTTTCTTCATAGTAAATAACAAAAACCATACAAAAACTCGATGACATATTACTTCCACCCATGCGTAGTAACCAACTTATAAAGAGTTTAATGAACCGGAAAACATACAAAACATTCAACGTATCAAAAACCTCTCGCAGAAACTTCGAGAAAAAACCACTAAACTTTCTTCGCCACAAATGAGCTGTTTCAAATTTAGAATTGTGTAATTTCCTCGTCGACTCTGAAGTCGTTAGCAGAACTTGACATTTCATTTGAAAAAAGAAGGATTGGCTCACTCGACGCTAATTTGCTTTATAAAGTCCCCCGCTAACTTCATGTTAATACTTTAAGCACAAGAGCTCGTGAAATAATACTAAACAATGGGTGCCTTCATTTTGTTAATGAGTTTCTTACTCATTTGCTTGAGGAAAATTTGTCTGTAACCATTAGCAGTCTGCTTACAAATGTACTTATTGAGTAAGTATCTTTATGCGGGAGCGGTAAGCGTACTTGTTACTCTATTCGCTGGATTATTCTTAGATTATTTCCTGTTTATATTTTCAATACAGAACTACCTGAAGTCGTGGTCTTGCGTGATACCCTCATGGAATTTCTCTTTTTTGATACTTCTTACTCTCTTTTTAACCGACCTCAGAAGGAGGAGGTTCTCAATTCGTCTATATGTTGTTTTTTTTGTATGTATTTTACGCGATATCTCCGCCAATTATGGACCGATTTTGAAAATTCTTACACTTTTGTATAGAAAATTATCCCAAAGGGGTACCATAAAATTTTATCCCCAGGGAATTAGTATTTATCCCGCAAAAAATAAGTGTAAAAGTAAGGGAATTTGAAGTTGGTATAACGTTTCTTAAAACACGCCATACCTACTATTTATTATTTTATCCAATTAGTGCGCTAGCTGGATGTTTATTTATATATTGATTTTTTTAAGGAAATGGTAAAAAGTCTCAATAAACAATACCATGACAAAATCTTTTGAGTAAGTGAAATGATACCCATAAGAGAAGTGCCGATGGATACGTTCAATAAATTGTTTTTTTTTATAAAAATAGGTAATAACAACTCTTTAGCCTAATCTATGGCAAGATTTTAATGCTACTCTAGTGAGTTTACATTAATATTAAATGTGTATCCTTCAAAATATCGATAAAAAAAACAACTAGGTATTTCACGGTACAATCTAATAATCATCATCATCATCATCAGCCCATACACGTCCACTGCTGGACATAGGCCTCCCCTATACAATCTAATATAATTAAATATTATAAAATCAAAGTAGGTAATGGTGATCGGCACTGACATTTCACCATCGGGTTTGACAACGTATATTTTTCAAACCGTTGACTTTTGCTCTATATTATTGCCAGATTCTAGGTCTGGCTCCTTCTGTATTCATAACGAATGTCGACAGTAAAAAGATTATCAACTTTTGTTCCATTGTGCCGAAGATGTTTTTATTTTCCCTTCAATGAAATTATTTGTAAGGGAATGATGGATGAGACTGTTAGAACACAAATTTGATTTACAAAGAACATTGAACAATGAACCATTTTTCGAGAATTGAAACGTCTTTATGGCCTTGGAATCTTATATTGTTGGTTTGGGACATTTTGGTAATTTTATTTATTACGCGTTTTATCTGGATAAAAATTAGCCTATAATTATGTTATTTCAGGTCCCAAACTATACCCATACCAAATTTCAGCCCAATCAGTACAGTAGTTTTTAGTGAAAGAGGAACAACCATCCATAACTCACAAACTTTTGATATTTTTTATATTATTAGTGGGATCTAGATTATTGGGGCTTTACTTGAACTTTTATCTTGACGACAGATATGGTGCGGTGGACGAAGGTCGCCCTGCGACATAGGAGGTTGCGGGTTCGATTCCCGGCTTGGCACAGAAGTTTGTAGGTACGATCTACAAACATTTGTTCTGGGTGTTCTAGGTATTCTCTATGTATAAAATACTTATGTCTAGATGACTGATACATATATGTAATGCATCTAGAAACAAAACTTTGCTTAACTTCGGGCCAGATGATGCTGTGTCTCGGGTGTTCTGGGTATTTTCTATGTATAATAAAAAGTATCTATCTATGAAATTTATTGTATTATGTATATCAGTTATCTAGTACCCATAACACAAGCTCTGCTTAGCTTGGGGCTAGAAATTGCTGTGTGGATTGTCCAACATATATTTAGAGTAGTAAGTAGTTCATTATTTAGCTCTGTTTATTGAAAGTAAAACACTATAGGTACTCACCAATCTAAAAATTGTTTGCGCACTCCAAAATTTCTGTTTTATTATACTGAACTGTCATAATTTTTAAGACATTGCTCAAGACGTGGTGTATTTAAGTTTCCTACGTGAATAAAGTTGTGTAAAACCGCAACTACCACTGTTGAAATAACGTATTTTTTTTTTGTAGCAAAAAGCAGATCAAAAAAGTTTCAATATGAGATATGACGTTCTTTACTCAGTGTCAGTTTCATAAAAGTGGCACTTCAAAGAATGATGACCTGTTTTAGAAGCAAAATCTATTCGATTATGATATCTCCTAAAATTTTGGACGATCATTTAACATTTCTAAACCTACAAAAAATATACTGATTGATGTAAGTTTTCAATTTATGATTTTTCGTACTTTTCCGATTAAGTACACATAACGCTTATGTTTTCAGAGTAGATAAACACTCAGGGCCCAATTCTACTATTGCTTGATAAGGTCGCAGAATAGAACAGAAAATACTTTATTGTACATTTAAATCTAATAGAAAGAGGAACCTGATGATTCTACTAGAAGATTCTAACAGATATAAGAGTTACATTGAATTGTTAGACAAAAAAGCTCTATATAGTGCGTTCGGGTGCTATTTGCACAGATATATGAGTAGAATGGTTTACACATCGACACTTTTGACGCGCGTCATTCCATTTGTAGTTTTTTTCACCTAACGAATGTTAAAATTACACATTTTGGCATTGTTTCGATTCCATTCTCAGAGTAAAGCGAAGCGGCGCCATTAAAAAAAAAGAAGTTGAAGTTATTTTTTCAACAGAGCCCCAGAATAGAACAAAGCAACAACAAATAAGATTTATATATGTATATTATACACTAGGTACCGTCCCAGTTATGATATGTTACTTCGGTACTAATACTCCATCTACGGTATTAGGACCAGGGAAGTTGCCCAAGTTAACCTTTAACCAACAAGTCATCACAAGTTTCATGTAGAATGTGAAGGTGCCTCGTAAATTTAAGGGCTCATTCACACAGCGCGTTGTTTTTTCCAGAACCGTTTCTTACGGTTTCTTTGAATGAATGATGAAAACTATATAGTGCTACCCACATAATATTTTATAATTAAACTAAAATTACGCTATTGAATTACATTTTTCTTATGAAACCGAAGTAAAGTCTTCTAGAAACCCGGTCCACTTCCACTCCCAGTATGTATCTATTGCCACGCCCTGCTTTTGGGTAACATTGTGTCTCCTTATACATTATCTAGATACTAAGACCCACAAATGAGAAAACATGCAATAAAATAAATATTAAATATGATAATTAGGTACACTTTATTGTACTACAAAAATAAATACATTAATACGGTTTACGGTTACTGTTTAATAAAAGATCTTATATCTAAATAAGAATGAACAGTACTAAAGGCGGCCTCTTTGCTACTGGAAAAAATCATTTACTGGATCCGGAATACTGTCAGGCTTGTGCACTCGCTCCTACAACTACATCATCGTCATCACGAAAAAATAAACGGATCCTGTAAAACGGATGCTGTGTGAATGAGCCCTTACTAGAGTAAACTTAATTTAATTACGACAATGTATTAGATTTATAACAAGATGGTAGAGTAATGAGAGGTTCAGTCGGAACTAGCCAAGTAGTTAGGAATCGTTTAATGTTGGTAATGTTGAATGTAAGCTCCTTCTGAGAAAGCGTGCTCCATCTTAGGCCTCGTCTTCGCTTTCTCAAGTGTGATGATGGTCACATGCCTTTCTGCCACCATTATAATTTTTTTACGTCTGATAAGAATCACAGAATTTCGATTCAGCTTAGATACGTACCTACCTACATTTACGCCACCGTCACTTTTTATACTTACTAACCGATCTTGGCCGTGGGGTCGCGGCGTACGAATATCGACCCCTCCAACTTAACCCGTGGATGTCGTAAGAGCCGAAGGGAACCTACCAGAGGAAGGGCAGCAGCTTCCTTCTGAGTATTTTTAAACACCAACACTGCGATCACCAATCCGCCTGCCAAGCGTGGTGATTATGGCAAATCCCCCCTACATGGGAGACCATCCACTCGATGGACCGAGGACATCGTAGCGGTCGCAGGGAGTCGATGGATGGAGGCGGCTCAGGACTGCTATATGTGGCGTCGTACGGGGGAGGCCTATGTTCAGCAGTGGACGTGTATGGGCTGGTGATGATGATGATGATGAACCGATCTTGTCTTCGAAAGATTTCCTGGACGAGATCGCTTTCAGCGATAGGGTGACCGATTGTGCCACATCAGATTTAATTAGTAGTAACTGTTTGTTAATATATTTTATACTAGCTGCTGCCCACGCCTTCGCCCGCGTTTTATTAGGATAAAAAATAGCCTATATGTTATTCCAGGTCCCAAACTATAACCATACCAAATCTCACCCTAATCGGTTCAGTAGTTTTTGCGTGAAAGAGTAACAAATATCCATACATCAATACATCCATTCATACAAACTTTGACATTTATAATATTAGTAGGATTAAGCGAACTCATGTTTTTTCTATGTACGAGTTTCTTTGAATAAATGTTATTTATTTATTTATCTATCCTTACAAACATTGATATTTATAATATTAGTAGGAAGGTGCAATAAAGATATTATTATCTATTATTGTTTTATTGCTTCATATGGATATTAAGGTAACCAAATAAAGTATTTTTTTATCTATTCATCCAGTATTACTACAGAGTATAAAACAAAGTCGCTTCCCGCTGTCTGTCTGTCTATCCCTATTGCTTAGATATGCTTAGATCTTTAAAACTACGCAACGGATTTTGATGCGGCTTTTTTAAATTTATTTATTGATATGCAAAACAATCGTATCATCAATATTAAATAGAAAAATTATAACTAAGGTTCATAGACTACACTTGCGAGCTATAAACTGGAATCACTTCATCGCTGGTTTCTGCAGACCATATTTTACAGTTTCCATGGAATAAACTGCAGATTGGTGTATACCATTTGAAAAGAAATTTTGTTAGCTTTCGAATGGTATAAAAATTATTTAAATTTAATTAAGTTTCCTACCTTCATTTAGTGAATTATTACAATAGGTCGAAGTTGTGGATGTTTAAATTAATAAGAAGTAATATGAAAATATCAAATTTTTATTTAAAATCTTTGTTATTTCCCGCTTAATATTTTGTATTGTCAACGCCGGTTAGATGTCGATTTCGGAGAGAAGTGCTGACAATAAATCGGTCATCTCTCGCCGATATGCATCGCTGTCGTGCAGATCCTGGTCTTCGGACTAAGTTTCCAGTCTCTCTAAACCTCTTGTATACTTTGGAGACACAGGACTGGCTGAGATGAAGCTGTCGAGCGATAGTACGCTGAGAGAACCCTTGCTGGATTAGGGTGACGATTTGAGCGGCTTCTATTGGTTTGGTTTCCATTTTCTTGTAATTCCAGTATTTTGAGTGACGTCATATATTGGACTGATGACAAAATTGCATAAATTCCCAGTTTTTATAGGGGTTCAGGAGTTTGAAAAAATTGATGTTTCGCTCCAAAAATTTATGGCTTTTGTTTTCACGTTCCATGACATATGATGAACATTTTTTTCGCTATGATATCGAAAGAGTTTGAAAGCTAATAAAATTATCTTTAAAATAATATACCACAACCTACAGTTTATTGCATGGGAACTGTAAAATATGGTCTGCAAAAACCAGCGATGAAGTGATTCCAGTTTATAGCTCGCAAGTGTAGATTGTGATCCAAAACATGCGTACACAATATGATTAAATAATAGAGCAGTAAACGCATAAAATTTAGAACTATAAAATTAGATTAAAATTCCAATACTAGGAAGGTTTATGTGTATAATTTGCACCCGTGCGAAGCCGGGGCGGGTCGCTAGTAATATAGATAAACAGGTAAAAATAAGCTTTATACCTATCCGTTTTTTCCCTTGAATAAAGAAGGGGGCTACCTTTATAACTATAACATGATCGCGTGCATGCGGTCACGAGTTACTCACTGAGTCATACCATGGTCATACCATACAACATGAGGCGTCATTGACGCCTATTTTAGTGTGACTCAGTGAACACACCCCTTTATATTGCTAAAGGTAATAAAAACCAAAAGTCACTAAACCTTTTACCCTTTCCCAGCGTAGTAAAGTACAAACATGCAATAAATAAGGTTTAGTACAGAAAGCAGTGTTAAAAGCGCGACCTCGTAATTAACAAACATTTCTGGACACGTCATTTATCAAGGGAAAAAAGAGGAATAAACATCGGGAATAAGGGAATCTGTGAGTTCTCGGACTGTTGGGGACTGGTTGGAGTGCGAGCGAGTTTATTTGCTTACTAGCGGCCCGACCCGGCTTCGCACGGTTATTTAACAAAAATTAAAAGAACACTTATTGTGGTTTAATTATAATAGTTAGATCATTCGGACCGATAAGGATTTTAACTCGTTGCATGCTTTTGTTTTTCCTGCCAATTACAATTACAACCTGGGTATCTTCAAAACTAGAGTGAATAGGTATCTTCTAGACCTTCGTGATACACCGTCAGCCATATCGTCACCTTCCATCAGGTGAGACTGAGGCCAAACGAAGTTTAAAAAAATACATATGCTGGCGCGACACTTTTTGTAAATAATGATTGTGTTTTCCAAAGTCGTACCTATATTATTTTATTCTATAATCAATAGATTTCGCAGCGAACGCGATGTAATGAATATTTTAGGTATTTCTTTATACCTTGGATTACATTATAGGCGTTTTAGTAAGGAACCATTTTTTTTAAATATTATATAGCCTAGCCCAGGGATAGTGTAAATTCCCAACAGTGAAAGAATATTATAAATCGACTCATTAGTTTCGGAGCCTCTTCCACCAATTTATAATACATATAGAAAATCAACTACACCGAATTGCCTACTTTGTAATTCTGTAGATGTTTACCACATTCTGATGGAGTGTCATCATCATCATCATCAGCCCATACACGTCCACTGCTGGACATAGGCCTCCCCCGTACGACGCCACAAATAGCGGTCCTGAGCCGCCTCCATCCATCGACTCCCTGCGACCGCTACGATGTCGTCGGTCCATCGAGTGGATGGTCTCCCATGTAGGGGGGGATCTGATGGAGTGTGTCCGGAACGAATCGTTTAGAGATAGTATTATGTCATTTAGTTTTAGGGATGTAGGTCACTGCAACAGCGTTCTAGCCCACTTCGGATGCAGCTAGAATGCTGTACAAACTTGTAATGTTAGGTAATTAGGTTGATTTCGTTTTAGATGTTAGGTTTTGATTTCGTTATGTTCGGTTTAACTCACCAGGGCGCCATAATCGCATGGGCGACAAAGCCCTTAATTAAGATTTTAAAAAAAAGTTTCAATCAGAGATTTTAACCGTTGAAATACGTATACAAAAAAAAACTACTTTGAATCAAGTTTCCTTCTTCTGCAATAATTGACAGTAAATGAATGACATTATTAACTAAAACGCCACTTACAATTAGAGTTAAGAACTGACAGACTGTTCTTCTGTCAAAACAAAACATCAGTGATTCCTTTTTACAATTTTGTCCGCAAAGCTGAAAAAGTCTCGAAATCCAATCCGCTCTTTATCCGACTGAAATCTTACCAACGAAAAGGCAACGCCACTCACGTCGACAAAGTGTAATGTAGCATCCGTTGCTCGTATCATTCCACCATTGTGAACTGTTTCGAAACATTGCCAGCATTCGTTTTGCGTTTCACGACAGCCTCTTTCCTGACGTCTATCCGAGAGAATATAAGCTTTATTGCTTTGTCATAAGATTCTATGACTTTATAGCCATGGAGCCAACAAAGGTTGTGGAGTGTCTAGTGTTTATTGCAATATGCACTGTGTTATGCTAACCATGTATCTCAATTTTGCTCACGTTTTATTAAAGTTGTGCTTTTAAAGTAAGTTTCGGTAGGGATTTCGGCAAAATTTCTTAGCGCCAAATTCTTTCTTTGCATTGGAATCCTCGTATATTGCTTCCTCGCTTGGCGTAAGTTTAAGCAATTCATGTCCAACTTTTATGTGCTGAAAGGAATTAAATATTTCTGTTGAAGTTAAAGGTAATGTGAAACAGCTGTTCGTAGCAAAAATGCTTCTGTTCGGTTAAAATAGTTCGTATCTTGTTATTTCTTATGCGGATTTTCCAACAAAAAGTTCAATAAGCCGGATATAAAGGAAACAACCGGCCCGGATAACAAACTTTTACCTAGAGCCAGATACAGATAAAGTCCTTAAGACCTATAAATATAGATGTTATATTTACTTCTCATGTTCTCATTTGACCATTGATAACACTAATTCAGGTTTTTGATTTCGTTTACATTTCCATTCCAGACGACCGATGTGGCGCGGTGGGCGAAGGTCCGCCTGCGACGCAGGAGGTTGCGGGTTCGATTCCCGCCTCGGGACAAATATTTGTACGATCTGCAAATATTTGTTCAGGGTGTTCTGGTCGTTTTTCTATGTATAATAAAAAAATATCTATCTATGTAATATATTGTATTATCTATATCAGTTATCTAGTACCCATAACACAAGCTCTGCTTAGCTTGGGGCTAGATAATGCTGTGTGAATTGTCCAACATTATTTATTATATATATATTATTCATCGAACGGATATGTAGGTACAAAGGATTTTCTTTGATCCAACCTTGTTAAATTTTAAACATACATTAAATCCGGTGCTGGTTTTCCATAGTGGCGTTATACCTTTTTCTCTCATTTTATATTAGTCCCCCAAAAGCTAACGTAAAACATCCATTTGTTTTTCCTTAATCCATGCTATCATCAAAAGCTTACAGTCGATACACAACCCTGGGGTCCCTTATTTCATTAAATCGTTGTTACCAAAGGCCTTTCATTACCATGTTATTGGGGTCTAAAATGACACCTTATATTTAGCCAAAACACAGTCCTGTGGAAATAGCTCGGCCACTATTCATCAATGTAACCGGGACTGACCGGTGTTACGGGGCGTAATTTACCATTCGAAGCGAGATACGTTACGCCATGTGGTAGTAATGGATCGTTGACTGTTTTCGCATAAACGAAACTAAACCATTGTTTATAAACAGTCAACTAGTTGAAAAATCAGTTGACGTTTAACTTGTTTGTTTCGTAGAAACGAAAACTGTAGTAGAAGGCGTTAAACGCTAAACGTTGTAAAACTTGTAACTGTTAATATCGTATAATGAATTATCAGTTGATAGAATCAATTAGTTTTGCGGTAAAAAGAAAACGGTTAAACTGTTAACTGTAGAAAAACTGTTTAAAAAAACGGTTCGTTTGTTCAACGCTCAATACTACCGTGTGGTAAAATCCATCTCGTTGCTCGTTGCAAGCGCCTTTTTCCCCCATAATGACTGTACGAACGCTTGCTGCTGTGTTATATGTTACATTACGCCCCGCAATGCTGGTCCGTGCCCGGCTTAAGATCAGCCTTGTTGGTAAAGTTCAACACAAATCAATCAGCAGGCAAATAATGTCAATATCTTAGACTGCAATAAATGTTTCTCAGGCAAAATTACTTTTGGTAAGTACATTCAGTTTCCATAAAGTTCGTCTCATATTCACCTGAATAAGCTTTTCTGCTTAGGCTTTTCAGCAATTTCTGTCCAAGGCAATGACACAGCAGTCCAAAATTGATTACTAAGAAAGGTGTACATTTATTTACCTACGCAGAGAAAAACGACGTGACGGAAGCAATGTTTTTTCTGCTGTAATTAAACCTGACTGAGTTTCAGGAACCTGTTTAAAAATAAATTCACTTGATAAATTATGTAAGAGATAGATGTCGCTCTTTGTTTATGTAAAATCCCGACTCTGAAACTCTAGCGGATTTTATAAAAACATTGTATTTTTTTATCGAACGCAGACAGTTTTGTTGTTGAGAGCTGGTTCTAGCCAAGCTCTAGCTCTTACGAACAACAACTGCCTCATGCCTTGGGCACACTGAAGAACCGTAAACGTATACTAGGAATTGTAGTAGCGTAGAAAAAAAAAAAGAATTAATCAAAAATAAAACATATTAAATTAAAATGCACTTTTTTTTTATACATTTGAATGTTATGTACACAGAAATTAACATGATTGGAGCTGTTGTGTTTGTGTGTGTAGTTTAGATATTCGGTTGCAATTTCTACACACACATTGAATTTTTTTTAGATTGAAAATAAATACCTTTAAAATACAAAATACAAAAAAAAAAAATACAAAATCTTTATTAGGAACATAACAATGTGGGTGTGGTTACAATTGTGGGCTGACTACCGCAAAAGTTATAAACTGTGTAGCGGAGTCAGCGCCCTCCTCCGCAAACAAAATAATTATTTGCTCCATCCTAACTATAAAAAAGAAATAACTATATACATGACAAGGTTTTATAACAATTATTTAATGATTGAAAATACTTGGTAAATTGAATGATAATTTTAGTTTAGCCAAAGCAATAAATTACCTAGACTTATTTATATTACACATACTGTCTGTAAGTTACAGACATAGCATACGGTGTATGTTTTTAACAATTTATTTATTGAACATGTAAATTAGTGGCAATCAATCATTTTGATTATTCTTTCAAGTAGAAGTCACTTTTGTTGGTTATCAGATGGCCCCACATTTCCTTCCATCATCTTTTGTCCTGAGTTTTTCGCATTATCTAAAGTTACAAAGTAAAAGCGTAGGATCTAAAAAAGTCCGGCATTTTTGTAAAAAACGCTAACTTTTACATCACCATTTCATTGTGCGCCAACTTTTTGCTTTAAGTAAGCTGTCTCTATAAAAAATTTAGCGAAAACTTACCCACTGACTACAGGTAGGGTTGCCATGGCAGTAAGTTTTCCGGCCATTTCAATTCGGCTTTGTTTCCATAAAGCGCCCATCAAGCATTAAATGAGACAAACGCAGATAGCTTATTCAAATAAAACGAAAAACTATGCGACGAATCTGGTACCTTTGCGCGAAAGAGCAAAACATATATTTTTTTCATTCTGGAGCAAATGGCGCGGTATTGTAAAAAATATATATGTGCAAAACTAGGCGTCGCGGCGTCGTAAAAATTACTTCATATTCTTAATCTAGTTAAGTCTTAACCTTAGAATAAGATGCAAAAGATTCCCTTACTAACATAGAAATCACAAAAAGACTCGCGATCTTTTACCGTCGCCGTCTTAGCCGCCGCGCCGCCGTCGGCCGTCCGTAGCGCGCGCTACGGAGGTGTACGATATAACAGGGAAAAGGTCTGACCTTCAAAGTAAAGAGCAAGAGTTTTCATTCATCATATTGCAACTCGTTAAGTCTACTAACTAGTTCCGGAGGTAAGAGTTTACTGTGTAGTAGAAAAGTGGGTGCGCGTTTGAATTTTTTTGTATGCTACGACGGCGTTCCGTCGTCGTAGCTTTGTAGCCCATGCTACGAAGATCAATGTTAAAAACATGGCTCAGTTTCGTTTATAACAATTTCGGTCATTTTCAAACGCTTGCCACCCCTGGCACTAGCTTGTAAAAGTAACTCGGTGACAAACATAACAAAATAAGATTTTCTTTATGTAGTCTCAAAGCAGTTGTGTAGATTAACAAAAAAGTTT
This sequence comes from Eupithecia insigniata, assembly GCA_947859395.1. Lineage (NCBI taxonomy): Eukaryota > Metazoa > Arthropoda > Insecta > Lepidoptera > Geometridae > Eupithecia > Eupithecia insigniata. Next base: position 2,536,124 of record OX402000.1, read on the forward strand.
TCGACACTGGGTATTATAACATGATTGAAACGATTTTGATCTCTAAACTTCCTATTCCTATAATAATGTAGGTATTTATTGAATAAAAGTGATCGAAAGGTACTATATATAGATGAATGGTACTATAGACGGGTTATTTTCACTCGTCCCCAGTGGGAACCAACAGGAAGTTTTATTCCCGTTGGAGCCTATAGGGACAAGCGGGAATTTTTAGTAGTGTTTGTCCCAACTAAAATAATATGAAAATAATTTTGAATAAAATCACACTATATTTTGTAATAAACTCTAATATAATATTTTAACTAAAACTACTTACAGAGTATACCGAGATACATCGTCGTCGGCCACATCTTCACTTTCTAGCAGGAAAGACAGTGGCCGAACAAAGGATAACTGATTAAAAAATTAGAAAATTGCCAATTCATCATCATATCGGCCTATACACGTCCACAGCTGGACATAGGCTTCCCCCATGTGAAGCCACATATAGCGGTTCTGAGCCGCCTCCATCCATCGACTCCCTGCGACCGCTACGATTTCATCGGTAAATCGAGTGGATGGTCTTCCAATACTCCGTTTGGTTTTGCATCGTGGCCGCCCCTCGAGAACCTTTACTCCATAGCGGTTATCAGTTCTGCGAGGTTTATGATCTGCTCATTGCCACTTCAGCCTATTAATTCCGAGAGCTATGTCGGTGACTTTAGTTCTTCTACGGATTTCTGTATTCTAAATTCTGTTATGTAGAGAAACACCAAGCATAGCTCTCTCCATAGCCCGCTAAGCGACCACGTCTGGGATCCCTAGGTCATCACTGGCAACACACATTAATTGAAGACTTTCGTCTTGATGCACTGTGGTATCTATGAAGGTATTGCGAAGCTTCCCGGACGTGAGTGATATTTAGAGATATAAGAAAGTAAAATTGAAAATGTTTTTCTGATTTATATTTAATAAGGTTATTTTATACTAGCTGCTGCCCGCGCCTTCGTCCGCTTTTTATCGAGAAAAAAATAGCCTATATGTTATTTCAGGTCCCAAACTATCCATACCAAATTTCAGCCTAATCGTTTCAGTAGTTTTTGCGTGAAAGAGTAAGTAATATCCATACATCCATCCATACAAATTTTCACATTTATAATATTAGTAGGATCTAGTGTTGAATTATTATAAGAGAAAAGGTATCTAAGAAAAATCTCAAATCTAACGACCCACGAAACTCTCGTCTAGGTAGATACTATAAACAAGACAAATATTTCCTCTCGGAAACAATACCATTACCTCAGTATATTCTGCCTACAACCTACACATAAAAACAATGTTCCAAGGGAAAAGCTAAATAGAAAGAGACGAAGTGAGCACGCGCGTCCTTGGTAATGGATTACGTGATCCTTGAAGAACATAGGAAATAAAGGATATTAGTCTTAGACAAGACTTTTACGGTATAGTTAAGATATTCCACCCTTCCTCTTGGGGAAAATTTTGTACCTAGAACCTTTTCTTTCTCGTCCGGTTCCTATATAAACATGGTTAGCCCAGTCGAATTAGGATTTGACCCGGATTTTTTTTTAACTGACTATTTTCCTTGGGAATTATTTGGGGGGGGGGGGGGGGGTCAGTGGCAGTCTAAATTTGATTTTGCGTGGTATTCGAACCGTTGCGTCATCTGCCATCTTTTTTTTCTTTCTCGTCCGGTTCCTATCCATTTTTTATGTACGAGACTCAAGTAACCGCAAACATCCTTTGTGATACAAAATTTGACAGCCTGTATAATCGACCAACGTTTTTGGCGTTGCGGGATAAGGTCCGCCTGCGACTTAAGGGGTCGCGGTTTCGATTTCCGAAGCGGGCCGATTAGCAAATATAAGTACAGCTGATCTGAGTGTTTCTATGAATGCTTTTAGAAACATTCAATCGCGTTATCAGAATTCTTATAAATAAACAATGGTGGTAATTCAAATTGTTAAATCAAAAAAAAGGGTGGAAAGAATTTAGGTTTTTTACTCACTTGTGGAACAAATCAGTTGAAAAATTATACCTAAGGTCTTTCACAAATCTTTCTATGTATTTATTGTATGTATCGTATTATGTATATCAGTCATCTAGTACCCATAACACAAGCACTGCTTAGCTTGGGGTTAGATGATGCTGTGTGGATTGCCCAACATTTTTTTTAAAATCATTATGAATGGTTTATAAATCATTAGATTCCTAAGGGAATGTGGTTCTATTCAATAAAGTCCCGTAAAGCGCAGCATTTTGTTATGAAAGGAAAATTCTATCGATATCGTTATCTTTTATTGAGCTGTTTCCTCAAAGTTTATTTCTGTTTTGCGTTGCTCTATATTTCTAGAGAAGCTTTTTATCTGAATAGTGTAAACTAGAGTAAATCTTAAATTAGATTCAAAGGAATCCGGATCCATTGAAAATTTAAGTTAGGTTACCCTAATTTTAATTTTTAAGGGATCCGGATGAAGCGTTTTCGAAAAAAATAACACAAATTTACTTTACATTTAATAGATGGCGTGGATGTAAAGGAGCTGGTCTGTCAAAGGGACGTTTTGTCCAAATAAGCACGATCTATACATTTAATAGATGGCGTGGGACGTAAAGGAGCTGGTTTGTCAAAGGGACGTTTTGTCCAAATAAGCACGATCTATGCCACTTTAATTTAGCGACCGACGTAAATAATTTTTTTTTTCTTTCGTTTGTACACCTTTTTTGACATTTAGAAAACGCCTCATTCTTTTATTTGTTTTAGATAAAAAAAATACTAAGATGTATCTACAAAATTACTCCTCAGAAGTTAGAACATTACAGGTTTATTAACTACCATAAATTATAATTAGTCACCAAAGATTGAATCATGCATCCGCCCAGCTTCTAATTAAGACTGATTCACACATTTAGTTATTTTCACGTACACAACAAGCAGTTCTGACTATAATTATTTTTATAGGAGCTAACATAATTTCCGATATATATTAGCTTGCTATAGTGATGAAAAAGTATTTCTAAAACTGTAATGAAAGAAATTGACTTTAATTAAGTAAATCGTAAGGACGACCTCTGTGGGGCGTTGGGCGAAGGTCCGCTTGCGATGCTGGAGGTCGCAGGTTCGATTCCCGCCTTGGGACAAATATTTGTACGATCTGTAGATATTTGTTCAGGGTGTTCTGGTCTTCTATGTACCTATAGTTAAAAATATCTATGTATATATTATGTATATCAGTTGTCTAGTAGGTACCTATAACACAAGCTCTGCTTAGCTTGGGGCTAGATAATGCAGTGTGAATTGTCCAGCATTATTTATAATGTATAAAAGTTATATAAAAACATGTTTAGAGTTTCTAAGGGTTCCTGAAAATATCCCAATCAGTGTCAGTGAAATTAACCCGTGCCTGGCATGCTTTAGTCCTTTAATGGCAGATGTCTGAAGCAGCCATTACACGTTATTTATAAACGTCAAGGAATGTATGACATGTCGCAATGTCAACCATTGCGGCCTGCTACCAACAAAACGTCTGTCTAATTCGTTTAAAATTAGCCTGTATATGCCAGGGCGTATACCTATTTTATTTGAACTAAATGATAATAATAAATAATGCTGGACAATTCACACAGCATTATCTAGCAGAATCAGAATCAATAACTTTAGGCTTTTTTCTTTAGGCTTACAAAATAAGCACTTAGACAAGTCAAATTTTATACTATAAACACGTTATTATTATCAAACAAGAAATAAGGTGTTATTGATATCTCTTCACTTCAATTTTTTGTCTACTAGTGGAAGAAGTGAAAAAGAAACCACTAGCACATTATAATATCACTTATGTGTCTAATACATGTTTATTTTGCCTATCTAAATATAAATTTAATGCGATTTAGATACATGTCAATATTTATTTAAAGCTAAACAGAACATTTAATTTCTTACATACTACTGACATTGCGGAACGGAGCGACATCTGGCCCTAAACTAAGCAGATCTTGTGTTATGGGTATTAGATAACTAGTAATATATACTTAATACAATATACACTATTTTTACTAATATGAACATTTTCAAAAAAATAATTCAATAGTCCATTTTAACGAAAACTCAAAATATTTTATCAAAACCTATTATAGTATGAATATATACCTACTGATCCCAATATGCAAAATAAGTAACCAAGTGAAAAGTTTAATATTTTCGATAAAAGTGAGTATTGCGTGAAAACGCGAAATCGTACAAAAGCTCATAAGCTCATAACATTTTCAATAGATTTTATTTTATCTGAAAATAAATACAATACACTACACTAACTTATTTTGGTCCGGGATTATAATGTATGTAACATTATAATCCCCGACCAAAATAAGGAGTGTTTTTTTGTTTTACGTGTGCTTTGTCTCTGAAATAGTAGCTCCCAAACAGATGATTTGAATGTAATTCAGACATTTTCGCTAAAAAAGGAAGTTTTTATAGAGTGTTATTATGTATATTTATTTATCCTAATCGGATTAGTTGTTCCAATATTAGTTTAATTCGAAGAAATTTTCGATTTTTTTGTGAAATCTGCGTTATAATTTTATGCCTATAGGCTTTGTACATAAGCTCAAAGTCACCCAGCTAGCTATGGACAGAGCTATACTCGGAGTTTCTCTACGCGATAGAATCGGGAAAATGGAAATCCGTAGAAGAACCAAAGTTACCGACATAGCTCTCAGAATTAGCAGGCTGAAGTGGTAATTTGCAGGCCATATAACTCGTAGAACAGATAACCGTTGGGGAGTATAGGTTCTCGAGTGGCGACCGATGCTTTGCGAAACGGAGTGTGGGAAGACCTCCTACTCGATGGATTGACGACATTGTAGTGGTCGCAGGGAGTCATTGCATGGAGGCGGCTCAGGACCGCTATTCGTGGCGTCGTTTGGGGGAGGCCTATGTTCAGCAGTCGACCTATACGGGCGCATTAAAAATTCTAATTGCTTATAAGCAAAGTTAGATTGCTAATTTAACTTTTGAATTTCACTTTGTCATCACATATTCGTCGACTGCTGAATGTACCTTCCACAAACAAGGGGGTGTTCACCACGCTAAGCCGGAAAGAAGCTGGCTGTTCTTCATCTATTAAGCGGCCTGTACACATTGGCCCAATGCGCTAAGCCAGCATGTTGGGCCAACTGATTTGATTGCGTTCACACATTGGCGTAATGATCATTCCGCATTGGCGCTTTAAAAAAGATCCGTTGATGTTTGCACGAAAGACCGACACTAGTCAGTCAGCTTGGCGGCCAATATTGGCTACCAACTTCCAACATGCGCCAAGTACGTCTCTACACGTTGGGCCCATGCCTTGGCCCAATGTGTACAGCAGCCATTAGTATCTTGGGCTGAGCTGGAGAGGTTGATTCTTACGGCACGACGGCGACGGCCACTAGCCGTGTACTAATCTACTATTCCCCCTCACGACATATGTCGTATGGCGGAGGCCTATGACCAGCTGTGGACGTGTATGGGCTGATATGATAATGATGATGATATGTCAAACAAACCATTACATTACACAATAACAAAACTGTAACAAAATGTAAATTCGAGTTCTCATTATGCGACGACAAAGCGGTTGAATAATGTCCCTAATTTGTAATGCTGCCGCCGCTAATACGATTGATTGTTGGGAATATGTTACGCAAATAACGGAATTCATTACCGTTTATCTAACACTATTTACAAGCCAAATAGTGGACGTATGGAACTTGGTCTAACTCGCCCAGCAAGTCAATTTGATTTCTGTCGCTTCGGTATGTAGACTAAAGAAAAAAAGTCACTACAAAACCTATTACATTCGAATCAGAATCAGAATCAATAACTTTATTTCTTTAGGCTTACAAAACAAGCACAATTTTATACCATAAACATAGTTATATATTATCTATACTTATAATAAAACTGTAACAGGTCCAATTCTGTACATTGAAGATATTTTGAAAAAAAAAATATTTGAGGGCACTCTATTATCGATACTGATGCCAAAAATGTAATTTTTTTCCATCATGTCTGTCTGTCTGTCTGTATCTTGGCCGCGCATAGCTCCGAAACTACTGAACGTATTGAAATAAAACTTACCAGGATTTGAGTTCATAGTACGAGGAAGGACATAGGATACTTTTTATCCCGGATTTCAATAGGGTTCTCTTGGGAGAGGGGATGAAAGTAAAATTTCTTGGCTGCGCGTGGCGCCGAAACTACTGAACGTATTGAAATGAAACTTGGCAGGATTTGAGATCATACTATGATGTAGGACATACATAGGATACATTTTATCCCGGATTTCAATAGGATTCCCTTGGAAGAGGAGATGAAAGAAAAAATTCGTGGCTGCGCATAGCACCGAAACCACTGAAGTTATTCAAATAAAACTTAGCATGATTTAAGTTCATATTACGAGGAAGGTCATGTAATACTTTTTATTCTGGAATTCGTTAAGGTTCCCTTAGGAGTGGGGATGGAAGTGACATTTCTCGGCCTAAAATAGCGCAAAAACTACTGAATGGATTCGAATGATACTTAGCATGATTTGAGTTCATACTACGAGGAAGGACATAAAATACGAGTCTATACCCCAAAGCCAACAAAATGATTACAAAAATGTTATTAGTGCCGATTTAAAAAAAAAAAAAAAAAAATATTAGTGCCGATAAACGACCTACTGGTTGTAACACGCATCGTTTAAACCACGTTATTTGCGAGTTTTATAGACTACTAAAAATGTTTACCGCCCAACGAAGTGGGCACGGGTCAGCTAGTAATCTATATAATAGTTATTATCAAATAAGAAATAAGGTGTCCTAGCTGACCCGACAGACGTTGTCCTGTCATTCAATTCAAACTTCAAATTTATTTCAAACGTGCTTAGCAAAGAGTATATAACACTGGGGCTAAGGTTATATTAAAAAAAATATAGTTAAGGTAGTCGTAAGGTTTTCTTATATTTCCTAAATTTCTGCGCAATTTTATTATTATTTTTTTTATGTGAGAACCTTCTTCTAAGTTTTAGAAAACTTTTTAAAACCATGAATTAAATCGGTGAAGCCGGTCTCTAGTTATAGCCGGACCAGGAGAAATAGGAGTTCATTTTTATATATTTTACATTTGTATAGATGCGGAAGTTTATTAACTATTTTCTGCGCGCATGCAGAATGCAGCCAAAACGGTAAACGGTAAGTAATCGCGAGCCAGATGGTTGTGTTTTTTTTTACAAATTCTTTAACGAAGGTACACTGTTTAAGGTACACTGCAAGATACAGGATAACAGATATAAGTAACAATAAAGCAGTAAGAAGTATATAAATATTGGGACGATCTGAACAACAACAAAGAGCACAAGTTCAGAGAAAAGCAATCGAAAAGGAAATTATATTATAAAAGCCAAAAACAAATTACAAATATATAATTTATTGCAATACAATCCCAAGGATAACTGGAATTATAAGGAGAAATTGACGATCTTATTTCCTACTTAGCTGCAAAAGTGAAACTCTGTCGGTTCGTTGATGAGGTAACTTTAAGCCTCTGAATCGATCTACAGGTGAGTGGGTAGATTTAAAGCTCTATTTTAATGGTCAAGTAAAAAAAGACTACTTTTGAAAGTTATTGCCTCGAGAAAAATGTTTGTACGATTTATTTTTTAATATCTGTTCCAGGTATTCTGGGTGTTTTTAAATTTAAAGCATATTTTATTTCTCAAAAAGAAACATTTCACTTATCTGAGAAACATCTCAAAGTTTTTTAAATATATATATCTACCTATCTGTGTAATGTATTGTTCTTAGTAGAGCCTGTGTTCCGAGTATTATAATAGTCTCAAAGTTTTTTTTTTCATATAAATAAGTATAAAAAATAATAATGCCCATTTTCTATGTCTATAAATATATGTTTATCTAGTACCCATATAACAGAAGATCTGCTTAGCTTAGGGCAAGGTGACGCTGTGTGAATTTCCCAGCATTATTTTGATTGATTTCCGGAAAGATCAACGAACGACAACAGATTTAAGCAATTTTCGAGTCAGTTTAAGGCAAACATTATAAAACGACTTTTAAATAAACACATAGTAAAAATCGCGAGTAGAACCACAGTCTGTCGCTGGTTAGGTATAAATTGGAGTTATGGAAGAAATTTAACACAATAGGGAAGGAACTAATTCCCAAGTTTCGGTTTGAGCAAGATTGTGTTCGGGCCAACGCGTAGAGCAATTACTGGATGAATCTCATTTTGATCACATCGCTCAACTCAAGTCATATTTGGACTTGTGTTGCTTAGAGATATTTCGACTCCTACTTGGAATAAAGTGTCTATAGTATCAAATATACAGATCGAACTTTATTCTACGGAGTAGTGGATTAATTTTGTTTCAATAATACGTTTGGTTATTTTGTTTGGAGCATTTTGTTATAGTGTAACTTCTAAGTACTAAGTACACAGCATTAATATACAGGGTAGATTTTTAGCACGGGGCAGTAAGTGGACCTTAACCGTTGTAGCTGTAGGTTTTTTTTTTGAAAAATTATGGCTATGTCATTAACAGAGAAAATTACAATGAAATAGTAGAAACAAATTAGAACAAATTGAAACAATTGAACTAACTGCAGACTGTTACAAAAATTTCTACAGGTAGCCCAACTGGTCCATATGGATATGTCATTCATAATTTTTCGTGAAAATTTGTGCATAGCAGCATTTGTACCTGGGCAAAACACCCACGCTCCTTCCGCTCTGGCAATAGCCCAAGACGAGGTCAGCATCTAAGGTGTATCCTAGTGCGTGTTGCCCCATCCTAATTTTTACGGTAGAAACAGACTGCGCCCACGTAGTACAACGTACGCAACGCATCTCAAATTTGTATGAAAACAGATTGCCCTGACCTAAACAGACTTATCGGACGCAACGCCATCCGACGTTTTCTACACGTCGGATAGCGATTTCACTACGTTCGCGTACGGTGCGTATGACGTACGCGAGGGGTTAGTCTATTTCTACCTTTATCGGTCGTAGCGCCTTCTGCATTAAGATAACAAGCAAATAGTTACCGGGATTAAGATCCCGGTAACTATTTGCTTTCATTGTCATACAAGTACAGATTACATTCATAAAATGAGTTCAGCATCATTAACGTCTATTAGAAAAAAACATGACATGACCTTGTGAAGAAAAAACAACATAATTGCACTTTTTAGACTCGCCCAGGAAGTGACAGAGAACTAGGAAGTAATGGAGAGACACTTTTGGTCTGCAATGGAAACAAAGCTTAATAAATTATAAGTGTGGAGTAGGTACACATTAGAGCCAAATTGAAAATATCAGCAACTTGTAGCTCCGGCCACGGTGTCTATGTCCTTCCACGGGATATGGTGTACATCCCTGCCAGTACCAAAATCCAAATAATTTATTTTGGAAAACAATCAATGTTTCTGCAATACCCTTCCAAACAGAAATTATGAGCACATTCAGTAAAAGCAACCGAGTATTGTTTTATTAATTTTGTTTCCAATTGTATAAATACTCCAGAACTTTCTCCGACAGCCGTGAATTTTCCGATGCTAATGTGACCTGTTTTGTTTGTATTGAATGTCCACGCCAGAGCGTAGAATCAGTCAATTTGCAGAATGCCTAGGCCTACAAAACGGCGATATTGGGTTAAAAAACATTGAACGAATATCGAAACTAACGTCGAAATACAAATACAAAACGTTGATTTCAAAAATATGTTTAACAATGGTGTTGGAAGACCGTTTCCTGTGGTATTACCTACAATGGTTAATTACAGGTCACGTCATAGTTTAATAGCGCTGACCTTGCGCTGGCCTGGATGAACAGAAGTCAATTTATCGATTTTTACACCGCTTTACACCTGCGCAGAACCCCCCTCCACTTTTGGCGAGCGCTATTAAACCGTGACGAGACGTCTGTGTTAAAGGAGAACAGCTGCGAACTGCCAAGACACGATGGTCACGTGTTAGCTTACGTCATCATCGCCATCGCCATCGAATGAGAAGACGAATCTGTGTCCTGGTGTTACCAGTAGCGTAAAATCGTTACTCCCTGAACTTTTGTATGAATGTGATAAAACTATGTGGTTTTGAATTTATCAATTATTTATCTGTTTGACTCGTGTTTAATTTACACTGTTTTGACTGATCTAACAAACATAATGGACGATTAACATTTTTTTTTATTGATTTTTCAATTACCCTTACCTATCTCATTTGTTTCCCAACTTCTACATTTTGCTGAAATATAGTGGTAACTGGACAGTGACGTCACTTGGAGACATTTCCCGGAAGAGCAGACCTGTTTACTTGGAAGCATGATCCAAGAAAACAGGACAAAAGGATGTCCTAACAACTGTCTAGCATGTAGAGTAACAAATCTATTTTATTCAAATAAACAATTTTTAAATTTTAAACTCCCATCTCAAAAAGCTACGGAAATAAAATAATTATCTAACTATTTGTCACTGTTCAGGCAAGTAATTGAACTCTTTACAGGCAAAACAACAACGTTCAAACTATCTTAGTAAAATGTTAAGGGATTCTTCGTCGTCTTCTCTTGATTCTATATTTTTTTAAAAGCAAATATAACAAATCCTAAAACCATTTACGCATTCAACCTTCAATTTAAAGAAAAACAAGAAAATTCCTCCATGTATTTCGAAACAGGAAAAATTAACTACACAAAACAAATTAAACTTCAGTTAAGTGCTGTAAAACCTCATTTAGATGGTATCTCCGCGAACTTTTGAGTTTTAATTTAACCAGTTATTATACCCGAAAAAAGTTTTTCGAAACCTCTCCGAAACTTTATTTGAGATACAATGAGCGTTTTCCGAGGGAGAAACTTTAAATGTTCCCGCTTATATTTTTCTGACTCGAAATAAAATTGACGGAACAATTTGCTGTTTTACACTTCCTCGCTCGTGCACAGAAAATTTTGTGAAAATGTGAGCAGGCAAGTAAAACATCCCAGTGGTTTTGACCGCATACCTAAACACAATGGACCACCGATGTAGCGCGGCGGGTGAAGGTCCGCCTGCGACGCACGATGATGATCGACGAGGATTCGATTCCCGTCTTGGAACAAAATGTTTGTATGATCTGCAAGTATTTGTCTCGGGTATTCTCGGTATTTTATATGTATAATAAAAAATATCTATCTATGTAATATATTGTAATGAGTATATGAGTCATGATGGTCATTCATATGGTCAGTGTTTGGGAAGCTTCTCGTCACTGATACCGCAGAGCCTGACGACGAAAGTCTTCCATTAATGTGTGTTGCCAGTAATGACCTACGGATCCGAGACGTAATGTCTAATCGATAAATCCGACTATATGCCTCGTTCATAAACTCAGAGTCGCTCAGCGGGCTATGGAGAGAGCTATACTTGGTGTTTCTCTACGTGACAGAATCCGGAATACGAAAATCCGTAGAAGAACCAAAGTATAAGGTTCTTTAGTGGTAGGTGTTTCAGTCATGTATTACCAAATCTCTTCGCCAAAATCAATGAAGGTTAGAATTTGAAGTTATTTTGTTCGTCCATGGATTTTGTTTTTCTTCAATTGGTCATTGGCATAATTATGACGACAAGATAAAAATTACATTTTGGTATCCTTGTCGTATGCCAATGGCTTTAAAACTATGACCTATGTATTTTTTTAATGCAAATCAAATTCCTGAGCCTTTTTATGTATTTTATAGTTTAGGTTTTCGAAGTTCAAAGCCTAGTTCTATGTTTAAAGCGTTAACCACATCTCTGTTTCAGTTTTCTACAAAAAGAATAACCATGGAGAGAATGGAATATTCAAGCAGATGACACGGGCGGCATAGAACAAGCCGGCCGCACGCCGCAGTGTTTTCCAGAACAATTAAATTCACTCGCGTAACGCCATTTTACCCTGCAGGGGCTTGGATTTTTTTTTATGGCGGACAAAAAGATTGAAGACACAGACTTTTGGAAGAACAGCCGTATCACTTGAAGAACAACCATCGATTTGTTGTAACTTTATCCAGCTTTGTTGCTATAATTTTATACCCCATTCATCAGCTTAGTGCCGACTTTCGCAGTTTGCCGACTTTGTAATATTCAATACAGGTAACAGCGGAGTGCCGACTTTAGGAAATTTCTATGCAATTAATCGCTTTTCGACGACTTTCACATACTGTCGACTTTTTTAATCCTTATGCAATTATTAGCGTTTTATAGACTATTCAATTAAGTCTTGTATATTTTCGCGGGCTGTCGAACATATATTAAGTCAAGAAGATAATAAAGTAATAGCAGTCGGCAAAGTGCGAAAGTCGGCACTACCCTAAAAAATGTACAAAGGCAAGCAGGCCAAATATGCTGATGTCATAGTATAGGTAAAGACTAAGTAAGCTACCAACTTATTTGTTTCATTTTCGTTTTAGTCTTTTACGTTAATATGGCAACTAAGTAGGTACAAAAATATTTCCTGGTTTGAGTAAGCAGTATGCAAAATAAACCTCTCTGTTCTTTAGTCGATAGGTAATCCTTTTGTGGCCTTTTTATCGTAACCAGGCGAAAAGATTCCCTTATCAATTTTGATAAAATCGTTGGGTTCGTAGATCTTTTCTCCCGAAGCTGTGTATGAGATGAAAACAAATTGCCAGATCCTTGCTTTTGTCACGCGTCCTTTTAAAACATTCCTTTGGAATCCTAATTAGGAAGCTTTTTGTGGTTTTTACTAATGTCATCCCATTTAAAAGGTTGGGGAGAGAGTTATATTTCCCGTCTGACGTTTTGTAACTGAGTTTTTTTGATAACTTTTTGTTACTAGCTGCTGCCCGCGGCTTCGCATGCGCTTTGCACCCTATGACCGTCTCCGTAATACCATCTACCTCCCTGCCAAAATTTCATTATGATCCGTTCAGTAGTTTTGGCGTGAAAACGTGACAAACAGACAGAGTTACTTTCGCATTTATAATATTAGTAAGGATAAGGATTACTTGATTACAATTCACTATGAAACGTCTCGCTATATTATGGGAACTATTCGTTTAAGTACCTATATTATTTTTGATTAAGGAAATAATATTTAACAGTTTACTTTAATTTTGATAAAACTGCTAGGTTATGTTGAAATAAACGCATATCTTTAGCAACAAGTCTATATAGGGTAAATCCGGGATATATGCCCAACTTTTTTTATTTCACTATTATCTCCTTAAATACAGATAATACGCACACGGTTTTCATATGTGCAGTCACTTTGATCTTTTATTTAATCGCCTTGTAGTGTTTTTTGTAGACTAGTCAATAAATAAATCGTATATTTTGAGTTAAAAATATAACTGCATAGTGGGATAGATGCCTCACATGCGGTATATATGCCCAAACCAAATTTTTTGGAGGGGATAGATGCCCTTTCCAAGAAAACAATTATTTTGAACATACATACGTTTTAATCAACAGTATTATTTATTAAATGTATATATTGTTTCAGCTATTTATATAAACTTTAATTAAAAACAATAAAGAACACTAAACAGATCAATAATATTAGATACAAAAATATAATCATATTAAAAACTGCAAGTCTAATTAGCCATTGGATGATGTTACTTATTTACTAAACATAGACAATATAAATTAAAACACTAAAGAAATCAATCATCTACAAAACTAAAACATAATCTAAAGACAAAAATAAAATTAAAACGCTTTGTAGTTTATTCGTCATTTCTACCATAGCTGCAGCCAATGTGTCCTCGGTCCATGTCACACATGCGGTCGGACGCCGGCTTTAAGCTTGTATTTTCGGGACATTTCCAATCTGAATCATATAACATAGGTACATAAGTACACTAAAGTACGGCAAGGGATAGATGCCCTTAAGGGCGAATATCCCAAAACCTATTAGGGCATATATCCCTTTTCACAGGGTTGATGTCTTTGAAAAAAATTGTGTTTGACTCGTTACTGTCACTAGCTTTCCTACGCATAACCGCACGCGCCAACTCTTTGTGGCAGATGGAAGTGAGGGACGGGCGCATCCGTATTATATATAGGTATTCTTTTGTACACGTGTCTTGCATTTCACACAATTGCACTGCGGCGTCTATCCCGATTGGGCATATATCCCAGACTTACCCTAACGTTAAAAGTTTAAAAGTTCTTTATAAAAGAAATCAACACTAAAGAATATTTTGACACATAACTGTCACATTTTATACTAATCGATCCTATCCATCCAAAGGTTGCCTGGAAGAGATCGCTTTCAGCGATAAGGTCACAGATTGTGTCACACTAGATTTAGTAGTTACTGTTTGTTATATTATTTTATAAGATGCAATAAAGATATTATCTATCTATTTGTATATAACTCGTAGATACCTACTCTTAGTAGGTATATGGACTACATCCCGTTACCCCGGTGCACCCAAACAACCCCTCACCCCGATATCAGTTTGTTGTCCCCTACAATTACCACGACAGCTTAATAGCTTTAGGCTGAATGCAGACGAGGACTATGAAGCATTTTGAGACAGGCCTCTCCTCAATATGATACTCTTAACTACAGGGAGTGAGACCCAAAAGATTTATTATGATGCAACCAACGCTAGGTAATAGAGAGCGGACAATAAGCTAATGGTCGTATAGTTACTTCTTTACCAGAGCCTAAAATTATTAAATACAAATTCATTTATTGTTTGTGAACATCTCTAACATCAGCCCATATACGTCCACTGCTGTGTCCCTCCTCCAAACGACGACGGCACGAATAGCGGTCCTGAGCCGCTTGTTTATGAATCAGGTAATATTACAGTCAGATCCCAAGACTTATGTATTTTATATCGCTGGATTCTGTCACTCGGGCATACATATAATAAGGCCCAAAATTGAGAAATATTACTTCAAGTGTCGGACAAAATTGGCAAATCATAGCCTCACTCGACAAGCTTTGAGAATATTGGATTCTTGCGAATGTTTGGAGCAATTTTCTAAATTTACGTCGTTTCTATGAATTTTAGATTTGATGCTTCATATAGCGCTGCACGTTCTGTATTTTCTCTGTGATTTTCAAGTTGAATTTTGATATTTTTTTTATGAGACTGTTTGTAAGATCCGAACAATTTTGTGTGAATTCCAGGAATTACATATAATATTTTGTTAATAAATCACTAATCCAAATTGAAAGTTTTTTGACGTAGCATTTATGTTGCCGTTTCCTTAATTTCACTATTCCACATTCAAAATAATACCTAATTAAATATATTAGTTTTCATCGATTGTAGTTAAAAAAATATTTATTTTCTTTCTTTCTTTGGGCGATTACCTACCCTAGATATGAATTAAAAATACAAAAATACTTTTAAAAACAATATTTTATATAATCTAGGACCAAATTGCTTGGAAAGACAAATCCAACGAACCCAAATTCGACGTGGTTAAGTCATTTCGTCTAGGAGTTTCTATGGCTACCTTCGGTCTCCATCATCAGACCATCAAATTGATGGTGCATTTTCACTGAACTAACATAAGTATGCCTTTTAGCTCCATCGGTTGAGGATGGTAACTGGGCCAAAATTGCAAGAATTGTCTCACAAAAACTAACAGGCAAGTAGAAAAAAGCTTGTAAAATATTAATCAACGGAACAGAAAATTATATATTCAATTTACGAACGATTCGCATCACACCTTCCTTTAATTTTCTCCATTCACCCCGCAAAAGATAAACCAAAGATTTATTCAACGAATTCACGCGTTTTTGCGTCGAAAGTGTAATTTTCCTCAATTTTTCACCAGTTTTCACGTCTACATATCAGAGTAGGAAGCTTGCGAAAGATTAAAACGAAAGAGGTATAATTAGAAACAATATTTTGACTGAGTCCGCTGCAATTTTAGAAATGCGATGAAAAAACAAAGGTCGCCGCCGACGGCGGCTTGCATGAAGCACAGAATTTAAAATTTTATACATAAATCTAATTACAGTGCTCAGGTTGAGAGTTTCGTATTTGCTAATTGTTCCTGTAACTTGTCAGTAAAATCTCTACGTAAATTGCAAATCATATTTCACCCTAGACATTTTGACGAGATTAGATTGGACGTCAGAGGAGTGAGGCTTATATCTTATAAGTAGATCACCGATCTAGGAATGATGTGAATTGACCAAAATTTAAGTATTTTGTATACTTAATTCATCACTCAAAATCAATGGGAACTAGCAAGTATAACGGTTAAAAATGTTAAAATGTACGGAGAAATATGCGATACTCGCTATCAATTTTACAATTCCGATAATCAAGCGGAAGATATGATGATAATTATAAAACTGGCAACACAATGAAAAATTATATGTTTTTTGATGGTTTTTGCAGTGACTCGCAGAGAAAAATGATATGTTTTGATGTGAAAAGTGATCGTGTTTGGACTTATCCAAGCACGATCACTTTTCACATAATTTTTCATTGTGTTTCCAGTTTTATAATTACTATCACATTTTCCGCTTTATTTTCGGAATTATAAGATTGATAGCGAGTATCGCATATTTTCCGTACATTTTAAAAATTTTAACCGTCTTCGAAAAAACGAGAAGATTCAGATTCAGATTCTTTATTAATAACGCTTGTTACATGTCATAAATGTACAAATAATAATAGTAGTCAGTTCAGCATAATACATAAGATTCATTATCTATTTCATAAGAAATTTAAATTAATAATCACAATGAATTCAACATAGGTTATAAAATTATAGCAATAAATTAACATAAATAATATAATATGGTATAAATGTTACACCGTACAATTATTTTCATTAAAGAACTCGTCAACTCTATAAAAAACTTGCTCAATAAGCCAGTTCTTCAGATTGTTTTTAAAGGCTTGCGCTGATCGGGCAGAGGTAATAGTCTTCGGAAGGCGGTTATAAACGGCTGGCCCCATCACGTGAACCAGTTTCTTCGATTTAGAGAGCCGCCGCTGCACCACTGCACTGCACTGCTGAAGGTTCTATGTTCAGCTGTATGTTAGTTTTATTTAGGTGTGTTCGTCGATTTATCCATCAATTATGGACCGATTTTAAAAATTCTTTCGCTTGTGTATAGTGAATGATCCGGATGTGGTTTCGTATAATGTATTCCCGAGAGATTACTATTTTTCCCACGGAACTTAAAAACAATATAACATTAAGGGATTCGAAGTTAGGTTTTGTTTATTTTTTTTTTCAAAATCCTAAATTTTTGTCATACGTGGTTTTCGTTTGAAGGTCAATGCATGAACTATACAACTGCTTCCGAGAAGAGAGTTGTAGAAGATAATTCAAATTCGAAATCCAGTTATTTGCTCTTCACAAAAAGTACTTTCTACAGAATTGTTATACTCGTAGCTAGGTGTAATATAGCAAATACATATACCTATTTGTGAGAGACTGGTACCTGTGATAGTGGGTAATACTTCAAAGAACTAGGTAACTTCGCTTCTAATCCTCTTTTCACTGTGGCGTAGGCCTTAAACAACAACGCAAGAACAATGCAAGCACTTGGTCGCCGCCAATTGCCTCAGCTAAGTAAGACTACCCCCAACTAGATTTGTTTTGCATTCAGTGGCTAAAAAAATTACCTAACCACTGTAAATGGATAAATACATTACCTATAACATTATATTTGTGTAACTATCGTGTGTAAAATGATATTGTAACACGCTGGTACTTATTACTATAATAGATTATTCTAAGACACAATAATATAAACCTAATTTGAAATGTTTCTCTATAAGTGAATATAAATTCTTTTGAGAAATAAATATCTTAAACCACTAATTAGTTTGGTTACTATAATACCTACTTCATTGTTAGTTCAATATGTACAAAAATTTACAATGCTGGTTGTTCTTACCGTCTAGTTCATATCCCTGGCCACTCCATTGCGGAAGCTCCTGTTGCTTAGGATCACGATTGCCGATTGAAATCTTCAGGCTTTTCCAGAGCTTCATGTTGTCAACATATTTGTTCACTTCACTTTTCGTGTCTTATCACTTCACTGTTCTATGTTCACTTCACTGCTGGTATCATTGTTGATGACACTGTATCTGTAAAGAAAGAAAGAAATGAAATTAGAACTCAATCGATGAAAGGGTTTATTTAGTTTATGTTTTAGACCATTATTTTTGGCAGAATTATGTCAACACAGACGAAGAATCGTTTGCCAGAAGTTGACCAAAAAGTATTATAATCAAATCATCGATACCCATAATACAAGCTCGTCTTACTTTCAGACTAGATTCATCATCATCATCATCGTCCGCTTGGTCGTCGTACGCAACAGACGTGTGTCGCTATTTAGTAAAATTAAAAATATCATAGTTCTGCAAAACTAAACTCTCCATCTGTGCAATAAGGTACCATTCTGCAAGAAGTTGTTTGTTCGTGCGTACTCGTGGATACTTCGTCAACACTTCGGTTCGTATCTTCCTACAACATAGTATAAGCTGATATTTCAGATGTCTTTACCCAAACTTACTGACAAGGCGCATTCATCACAGCCGGATTTGAATATACTAAATGATGATCGAAGACCCAATAAGAGGAAAAAGCCCGCAATCGATTCTGATATTGTTATCGAACTATACAAAGAAATGCGTAACATGTTTAATGATCTTCAAAAAAGTCAAGAAACAGAACTCGATAACTTGACTAAGGCAATGGAAGCTATAACTCAACAAAATGCGAAAATAATAGATAACCACACTGCGTTTGAAAAAAATCTCTCAGCAAAACCTGAATGTGCACAAAGAGCTGCTAGGTAAAGTAAGCTATTTAGAGGCAGAATGTGCAAATGCACATATAAAGATCAATGATCTTGAAGATCAACTAGATAGTTTGCAAAAGCACCAGTTAAAAAACTTGTCGAAATAAGAAATGTCCCTAGACAGCAAGACGAAAGCATCCAAAACATTATGGATAAACTATTAACGTTGGAACAGAAGCTAACAGTATAAAACAAGTTTATCGCGCTGGTAAAGAAAATGCTCCCATTGTGGTGGAAGTAGAAGAGGTGAAACATAAAGTCGACATTATTAAAGCTGTTAAGGCCTACAACAATAAGAATAAAATCAACAGACTAAACAGCTCTAACCTTGGGGTTCAGATCGTTCACTACCTGTCCCAAAAATTAACTCCAAAAGCTAAGAAGTTGCTACTGCTGGCAAAAACTCTTGTCACTGACAGGATCGTCAGAATGATGGACAACCAGCTATTCGCATAAGCAAACCAATTGATGTGGAAAAGCTTAAATCAGCTGGACCTGTTTGACTATATGGCCTACACCGATGTCATACTATTATCTTTAGTATTTTCCTACTTATAGGTATAAGCGTGTCAACTTATCTCCATCTTACTGTACATATTTATATTTTGCGTGCTTCTGCTTTTTGCACCATATTGGTATTTGTTTGTTATACTAGGGTTCAACTCTTCAACTATACATCTGCATTTGATATCAAAACACTGTACTGTAATATTATCTTCTACAGAAAAACACACAATGTAACATTGAGCTACTTAATTAAAAACTTACATGTATGTACCATGTTGCTGTCTATGTTCAGCTATTTTGATTTTACGGGGATATTACCTAGCCATGATACTTGATGACGTTAGCAATGTCAGCACTGACATCGACAAATCTGTCAGTGTTGGCGATTCTTATCTCATTGATAGTCCTGAATAGTGCTCTAGTCTGCTTGAGGATACTGCTACAGATCTAAAGATAATTGTACAAAATATTCGCAGTTTAAATTGCAATTTTAATGATTTTTCTGTCCATCTAAATAGACTGAACGTGATCTTAGACATTATCATACTAACGGAATGCTGGTTGCAGCATGTGACAAACTTTCCATCAATAACGAATTATACATGTCATGCAACAACCAAACATAAAAATCAAAATAGCGGGATTGTGGTCTATATTAGAAACTACCTAAATGCTAATGTAACCGAGCCCTATGTAGAAGATTCTGATAGTTTGTTGATAAAAATTGGAAGAAAATTTGCTATCGTAGCGTTGTACAGATCCCCTTCTATTTATAATGTTGACAGTTTTCATCAATCACTAGGTCATTTACTCAATGAACTCAAATCTTACAAATTTGTTGCTGTAACTAGTGACATGAATTTGAATATTAAAGAAGGCAATAATGATCCTAGGACCGCTGAATATCTTAATGAATTAGCTATAAATGGTTTTCTGTCCTCTCATCTACTACCGACTAGAGAAAGTAAATGTCTAGATCACTGTTTCCTAAAATTGGGTTGTAAAGCTACTACTATTGTTTGTAACTCAACTATTACGGTCCACAGTTCCATAATCATATCTATTAAAACCAACCATATAACACAATCTCCAACTAAAATAGTATCCATATTAGATTATGACATGGCTCTACAGGAACTTAAACAGACAAATTGGTCAGTAGTTACTAATTGTTCTAATGCTGATGTAGAGACACAAAATTTACTAACTGTTATTTCAGATATCATAGACAAATGCACATCTACTAGAAAAATAAGTAATGCTAAAAAGCCCTGGATAAATCCAGGCTTAATACGATGTATAAGATAGAGAGACAATCTACATCATAAACTAATAAAAGATCCGGACAACTTAGTATTACGTGTCACCTACAAAAGGTACAGGAATTATTGTAACCGACTTTTGAACAATTTAAAGATACAACACGAAAAAACAGAACAAAATAAAAACAAGAATAACATAAAAAAACACTTGGAAAATACTACGTCAAATTTGCCATCTTAAAACTGATACTAAACCTTCAGCAGAGCTCTTAACGATCAAAAATAACCCGAAAACCTCAGTTAACCATGTAATTCATTATTTTGCCGAAGTGGGAAAGTCCCTTGCTAACAATATACTAACTAACAATAAGACAACAGAATTAGATCTACTCAATAATATAAATATGTCACACAGTCCCCTAAACTCTATGGTTCTGTTACCCACTGATATACATATATAAAATCACTAAAATTGTAATGTCACTTAAATCAACTTCATCCACCGGCTGGGACAGAGTAAGTTCAAATTTTATAAAATCAGGCATCAAATACTTGGCACGTCTGTAACATATGTTTTAATACTTTTCCAATATTGCTTAAAAAATCTATCATTACACCGATTTTCAAGTCTGGAGATAGAAACAGTGTCAACAACTATAGACCTATTTCGCTATTGCCCACCATAGCTAAAATAGTTGAAAAAAGTATTAACTCCAGATTAGTTAGATACCTCGAAGCAAATCGTTTTCTATCTCCGAACCAATATGGATTTAGACAACGGAAGTCTACCACAAACGCTATTGAAGAAGTAGTTCAGTTTATCACTAATAGCTTAGACTCAAAATCGAAATGCTTAGCTATATTTTTAGATTTAACTAAAACGTTTGACACTGTTTCTATTCCGATACTTCTGCGAAAGATGGAGTGCTCGGGTATAAGAGGGTTACCTTTACAACTATTTACATCCTACTTAAATGACAGACGTCAATCTGTCCAAATTGATGGGTTACAGAGTGACTACACTGAAATTACTTTTGGCGTACCTCAAGGCTCGGTTCTCGGCCCTACGTTATTCCTTATTTACATGAACGACCTTACCCGGCTTGTTATAGATGGCAAAATTGTATCTTTCGCCGACGAGACTGTCCTCCTGTTTAAAGCTCCATCTTGGGAGGAAATTAAAAAACGTAGTGAAGTAGGATTGGGAACAGTTTTGACCTGACTAGACCAAAATGTCCTTACACTTAATTTTGCCAAAACAAAGTACATAACTTTTAGTATATACAACAATCATCAACCATCTGATCTAAACTTAAAAGCACATACTTGTAATAATAATACTGATCCATGTAACTGCACAACATTAGCATCTTTTTTGGACGAGGGTAGACCCAATGGCAACAACTTCATAAATTTCTCTGTATTTATTTAATTAAAACAAATAGTTTGGATTTACTTACACAATTTATTATAATACCACATGAATAACTGAAAGTTTTCACCTGCCTAAAAGTGTTATCTCCTTTATTTACCAAACACTCACTTCACTATCACTCTTTGTTTGGGATAACCTCACTGTACAACAACAAAACATGGATACTACAATGCAGCAGTCTGCCCAGCAACTGATGATGGATCTCAAGCAGCGCATGGACTACTTCGAGGCTGAACTGCAGAAGAACACCAGTCCCTCACCGAGTATAGCTTCACTTGCAGCAGAGTTTGCCAGCTATAAGGCGTTTTCAATGGCAGTGTTTCGCACACTGCAGGAACAAATGGAGCTTGCTACGCAGTCCATAGACAGGTTGGAGATGCAGACCCGCCGTAAAATCCTACTTATTCATGGAATCCCAGAGCAGCAGAAGGAAGATACCGCAGCAGTTTTGACCGCGGTGGTAAGCAGCAAACTAAAGTTGACCACCTTCTCTAGTGACGATATCAGCAGGTGCCATCGTATGGGCCGTGCTGTCTCTAGTCGACCCAGGCCCATTCTAGTCAAACTGCGAGATGTTACTTTACGGGACAGGATATGGTTCTCTAAAGCCCAACTGAAGGACACTGGCATTACCCTCTCAGAGTTCCTTACTAAGGCTCGCCATGAAGTGTTCATGAAGGCGAGGCAGCACTTCGGAGTCAACAAATGTTGGACTAGAGAGGGCAACGTGTACGTGGCCGGCGAGGGTACTGCTCGCCATCGAGTGAACTGGATGGGCGACCTTCAGAAGCTGATTGGACAGCCGCAGTTGGTTGTGACGGCGGGGGCGTCGGGTTCGTCTCTTCGGCCAGTGGTCTCCAAGGAGGCGACAGCAGAAGTGGCTCCAGCGCAGAGAAGTCGGCGTCGTGCCGCGTCTACGTCTAGGAGGTAGGTAGGGCATCATCTTGGTAGTGTATGTTTTCATCCTCCTCCCGTCGTCTGTAGCAACTTGTATTCAGTCATCAATGTCATCATCCCTTGCGTAACTTTAAATTTTGAAAACTTATTTCCAGTCACCTTCATTTTATTTATTATCTTCTACGTGTGCATAGTTTATTTTGTTTTCTACACTTTGTTTCCAACTCTGACAGACCGACCGACCAGACAGTTTAAATCAACTTGTCAAATTGACATCTGACAAGGCTTCGTAACTTTTGGCTTTTATTCATATTTTAAGGCGGGAGGATTCAAAATTGTTTTAAATTTTTACGATATTATTGTTATTTTCGTATGACTTTGTTTTATCTTTTCTATTGTTGTTTGTGTTTTAGTAATCCTAGATTTAACTCACTAAAGTGTAAATCTCTTCCCATGGCACAACCGGCAGGTGGACTAAGTAATAGTAAAAGGTTTTTTATACTATTTTAAAATTTATAATTGTTTAAAATTTATATAGTTAAGTTACTGGTTTATTTTATTAATATTACTGATGAATAGCAGTGACAGTGAAGATGGGCTCATCAAATCTTTTTCGTCTTCTTCACTTTGCACGTCTGATGACAGCTTTAGCAGCATTCCTACTCTTTACGAGTCCCTAGAATCCCATTTTTCTGATTGTCCTAAGAACTTTAACGTTGTGCACATCAACGCACAGAGTATTCCTGCACACTACCCGGATATGCTGATGTCATTTGATCTCAAAACCATTGACGCAGTTCTAGTGTCAGAGTCATTCTTGAAACCTGCCCTTCCATCTACATCATACTCACTTCCCGGGTTCGTGCTTATAAGGAACGACCGCGTCCATTGTGGTGGCGGTGGGGTGGCCATATATCTCCGTGCACATATCCCTTACTCTGTAGTGAGCACGTCGCCCTCACCACCTCCGTCAGGTGCGGGAGAGCATCTTTTTATTGAGATTAGTCTTTTACACACCAAAGTACTTCTCGGGGTCTATTACAGCCCTTCCCTTCGCATCAACTTCTTCTCCTCATTTGATAAACTCCTCGAGGACTTTGCTCCTTTATACAGCCATACCATCATCATGGGTGATTTTAACACGTGCCTGCTCAAACATAACTTTCGGACTCGAAGTTTGGAAACCCTTGTTTCCTCCAATAATCTTAACGTCCTTCCCTTGAGTGCTACGCACCATTCCCATACCCCTTCGTAGATCTTATCCTTGTCTCCTCCATCAATAACGTTCATAAGCACGGGCAGTGCCCCGCGGACGCCTTCTCTTATCACGACCTAATATTCATGTCCTATAAAATCCGCCCGCCGAAAGCAAAGCCCAAAATTATCACACAACGTAACTTTAGCGGTATAGATGTAGAAAGCCTACGCGAAGATGCACGACAGATTGACTGGTCGGAGGTAGAGAACGCTGATACTACTGATGACAAGATCAGCTCTTTCAACTCTGCCATTATAAGCTTATACGACAAACATGCACCGCTAAGGAAAATTAAACTGAAGCATCTGCCAGCGCCTTGGCTCACAAATCAGATAAAAGAGATTATCCATCGCAAGAACGTGGCCAAGTTTAAGGCTAAGTGTTGTCCTTCGGAAGCGAATGTCAATAAATACATTGAGCGTCGAAATCTGTGTAACAAAGTGTGTAGGGACGCCAATCGCCGTCATATCCACAATTCTGTCCAAAACGAAGACCCTTCCAAAGTCTGGAAGTTTCTTCGAACACTAGGGGTTGGCAAATCACGTAACGACACACTTCCCAAAGATATAGACGTAGATTCTTTAAATCGACATTTCTCCTTGTCTTCCCAATTTGATGGGATACTTAAATCTAACGCTCTTCAGGCTCTTTCACTGTTACCAACCCCTGTCACTTCACCCTTTTTTCTAAGTCAGTTCTCCGATTGTGATGTTAGGAGAAGCGTCTTGTCTATCACATCAAATGCGGTCGGCAATGACAATATAAGTCGTAATATGCTGCTGCCCATTCTCGACGATGTTATTCATGTCCTTGTCCACATCCTTAACCACTCTATTTCCAGTAGCACCTTCCCAAGCGCCTGGAAAAATGCCCAAATTATTCCTCTTCCTAAAAAATCTAGACCCACCTCCTTTTCTGATTTCCGACCCATTTCTATTCTTCCTTTTCTCTCCAAGGTACTAGAGCGTCTGGTACACAATCAGCTCAGCCGATTTCTCTCTAGCAACTCTCTCTTGAATCCTCTACAATCTGGTTTTCGTCACGGTCACAGCACCTTGACGGCCCTTTCTAAAATAACGGATGACATTCGCCGGGGCATGGACAGTGGGCTTGTGACTGTGTTGTCATTGCTTGACTTCAGCAACGCCTTCAATAATGTCGACTTTGATATTCTTACTGCTGTGCTTCGTTCTCTTAACATATCTCCAATTGTTACTGACTGGTTTCAAAGTTATCTGTTTGGTCGCCGGCAACGCATCCGTCTGGACGATAAATTCTCGTCTTGGTGTGATGTCACTGCTGGTGTTCCACAGGGCGGCGTACTTTCTCCTCTTCTCTTCGCAATTTTCATAAACTCCATATCAGAATCTTTGTCTAGTTCCTATCACCTGTACGCTGACGATCTCCAGATCTACCAACAAGCTCCAATCAATGATCTTACATCAGCTATAAGGTTAATAAATGATGACCTCTCACGCATCCTTGTATGGAGCAAAGCGCACGGTCTTCTGGTGAACCCTAAGAAGACTCAAGTCATCGTTGTGGGTAGTTCAAGGACGACTGCTAAAATCGACATGAATACCTTACCTCCTATCTCCTTTGATGGTGTTACAATTCCTTTAAGCAAAACCGTCAAAAACTTGGGTCTGATCGTAGACCATGAGTTGTCCTGGGGTCCGCAATTGACTGAGCTCAGCCGAAAAATGTTCGCATCGGCCGGCTCACTGCGGCGACTGCGCAATTTCCTTCCAACTTCCACTAAGGTAACACTCGCCCAGTCTCTTTTGCTCCCAATCCTTGACTACGCCGACGCCTGTTATCCGGACCTCACTGAAGATCAACTAAATAAGCTTGAGCGCCTTCAGAATTTCAGCATCAGGTTCATATTTGGCCTTCGCAAATATGACCACGTTTCCGAGTATCGCGCTAAACTCAAGTGGTTACCCATCCGACTTCGCAGGAATACTCACATACTATCTCTCTTGTACAGTATCTTGTTCTATCCTCCCAGCCCATCTTATCTCTAGGAGCGCTTTAAATTCCTCTCCGACTCTCACTCTCTATCTTTGCGTTCCTCTGAAACCCTCGTCTTAGAAGTTCCTCCTCACTCTACTACTTTCTATGAAAAATCCTTCACTGTACAAGCTATCCGTCTATGGAATGCTCTTCCCCTGGATATCAGACGTGCAAAATCTCTCCCTATCTTTAAAAAACTGCTTCATCAACATTATTTATTATCCGTGTAATAATTAGAATAACCTTATTTTTATGTTTATGTAAGTTTATGATAAGTAGGTATTATGGTACGTAGTGTAGGTGTAACTATTATTGTTTTTATTTCTTATAAGTAACTCTTAACGCCACCGTCTTTATTGTTCTTTTATGTCCAGTCCATCCCAAGGTTGCCTGGAAGAGATCGCTCAAAGCGATAAGGCCGCCCTTTGTACTTCATTGTTGTCAACTTTTCCTTCTCTATGTATTCTGTGTTGTGTGGTACAATAAAGAGTTTTCTATCTATCTATCTGTCACAAACATGAAATATTTAGGTGTCACAATAGACCAGAATTTAAATTGGAAAAGTCAAATTGAAAACCTAACAAATAGAATGCGTAAGGTTATATGTATTTTCAAAAAGTTGAGACATATCCGGGAGTGGGGAACCATTAAACTAGCATATTATGCCTTGAGTCAATCTATCTTGCAGTACGGGATAAACACCTGGGGTGCTGCCAAAAAAACTCACCTAATACATGCGGAAAGGTCTCAAAGAGCTATACTAAAGATTGCAACACTTAGGATTTTCGTCATCAGACAACCCAGTTGTACAAAGAGCTCGAAGTATTAACGGTGCGTCAACTCTTTATAAAACTATAATCTTGAGACAACATCAAATCATTCCCCCCGCGACTAAAACAAAAAGAAGAATCCCTGATATTTACCCAAAGCCTAAATGTAAAACAATGTTCGGTCGTAGCTCACCCTTATATTTAGGCCCTCATTTATATAACAAAATAAGTAAACGTATAAAACCTTTAAATACATTAGGATTCCACGGATGTAAGAAAATGATAACTGAATATCTACTTAAATTAGATTATACAGCCACTGAAGAACTTATGTCCTAGTAAAATTATCAAAATCAAAAAGTATTTATAATCAGTCCAAATTCTTTTCCAAATTTTCATTTAGCAGTTTATTAGTGAAAGGGCAACAGACAGACGAACAGATTTATTATTATCACGGTGAAATTCGCTGTGATTTATCAAGAAAAAAGATACCCATAATACGTATGACAATATTATACCAATAAATACCTATACTATATTATTTTGTTATATTTTATGTATATAAAACATATCATAAGCTTTATAAGTATATTAAATATTTCTGTTCTACTTTATTATTATATTACTTTATAATAGTTTCATATTATAAATCTATTATTAAGTCATAATAATCACTCAAATTAATATATTATTATACTGATGTAATAAGTTGACACATAGATTAGTTAGTTTATTAGGATTACATACTCATAGTTTTGTCTGTTTTAGTTGGTTATACTATACTAAGACAAACTCAGTTAGACGACACCACTATAGTGGGAGCTCGACAGCGCTTGGCACCTGATAACAATTCACGTCGCAACTTATGCTGGTCACTGCGAGCGACGATCCTACTCTGCCGTAACACAGTTTTTAAACTAGTACGGGGGGTAGAAGTCACGAGCAAGCTTTGCATCATATCTTTGTAATTTATATCTACCTTAATTATCTAATATTTAGCAATACTAATAAAATCTCTGACTAAACTTATGCTAAAACTTAAGTCAAGTTAAGTAGGTAACAGGTAACTACATACTACATTATACTTGATTATAATCACGCAAAAACTGTTAGTTTTTCAATAGATAGCATAAGACGTGTCTGTATTTAAATTTTAAGCAAGCACCAATGATTGTATTTATGAGTTATTAGCAATCTTTAAACAATAAAGTTTTATTTATTTATTTATTTTATTGTATCATCAGCCCATACACGTCCACTGCTGGACATAGGCCTCCCCCGTACGACGCCACAAATAGCGGTCCTGAGCCGCCTCCATCGACTCCCTGCGACCGCTACGATGTCAGACTAGATTATAATACGAAAACATCAGCATTTTATTTAGGAGTACCAACTACCGGCGGCGGCTTTGCACGAGTTTTTCGAATATAAAAGGTAGCAAATAAAGTCAAATCAATTTTTTTTTTATTATTTCTACTTTTTGTGCTCTACAGCACAGTGTATCCTAGTGAGTTATTCCGTATTCGTCCCACTCGCTTCGGACCAAAGTGGGATGTAGGCGGAAAATCAAAATCTGAGTTGATTTCATTCCGCATTCGTCCCACTTTTCAAATGCAGGCTTAGAGAGATCACGATTAGACGTAATATGTATATCTATAGCTATGAAATGAAATGAAATTTAATGAAATGAAATGAAAGTAAAAAAAGAATTTGTAATGAATAAATTACTTTACTACTACATACATTGCTCAAAATGAAACAAAGCACGTGTGAACACATTGAGTTATGTTGCCATCGCCACGCTAATCCGACAGTCGTCGACCGCAGTGCCTTAACGAAGGCTTGTTAGCTAACTGATTATCCTCTCCCGTTACGTGGAGGTCTTCGAAATCGCGACGACAGTCAGTTTATCTATGAAATAATAGTTCCTGCCCGCGCCTTCGCCTGCGTTTTATCGGGATACAAAATAGCCTTTATATTATGCTAGGGCCCAAACTATACCTTCCCATACCTACCAAATTTAAGCCCATTCCGTACAATAGTTTTTGCGTGAAAGAGGTACAAATATCCATACATCCATACACCCATCCTTACAAACTTTGTAATTTATAATATTATATATATTATGTATATTATATTATATTATATTATAAGTAGGAGGATCTACTTCATTCTTTCATTTAGTCCCCATTCACTCACCTGTCAATAATAAGGAAACTTTATAGTCGTGCCTGTACCAAATATAAATAAATCCGTGGACGGGTTAAGGTATATATGTATGTATGTACATATAATGTAATGCGTAAATATTTGTTTTTCATGAAGGTGAGATTGTGGTCAAATGAAGTTATATTAAAGATACAAAAAAAAAACTTAGACTGTCGTAAGCATGAGTAGACAAGAACATAGGTAGAGCGGAAACTTCGCGCTTGACGTTAAACAGAATACTCAGTCTGGCTGTCGGCGACGCTCGCGAGCCCGACTGAGATAATCAATACTCGAGTGGCGGCCACGATGCAACACGAAACGGAGTTTTGGGAGACCATCCACTCGATGGACCGACGACCTCGTAGGCGGCTCAGGACCGCTATTTGTGGCGTCGTATGGGGGAAGCCTAAGTCCAGCTATGGACATGTATGGGCTGATATGATGAGTTCATCGTATGATATGCAGACACTGAGTATCAACAAATAAAATTACAATTCAAGGATCGATTTTTTTCCCACGCCTTCGCGCGCGTTGTATCGGGATAAAAAAAACAGCCTATATAACAGTTCCCAAACTATACCTATAACAAATGTCAACCTAATCTGTTCAGTAGTTTTTGCGTGAAAAAGTAACAAATAAACATACATCCATCCTTACAAACTTTGATATTTATAATATTAGTAGGAAGTAGAATACTGTTTATGCCATCCTTGACAGATTAACCAATTACGTACCTAATGTAACAAATAATTGAAATTGAATTTGGCTCTTCGATTTTTAACCCTCAAAGACTTCAACTTTAACTTTCTATAAATCAAACAGCTCGATCGTTAACCCGAATAATTTATTTGTCGCGAAGTTCTGCACTGGAGACCAATTTAATAAATCGTCAGCTGATTTCTGGTAAACCTTTTAAAATATCGTAGCGTGTTCGGTAGAAAAAGTTTTTTAGGAAATTTCTCCCATCATTTAACTCTCGTAGATTAATATTATGAAAAATCGTAAAACGTAATAGGATCCACACTTCTCCACCGGTCTTCGTATCTGCCTGGCATTGCTTATTTTCTTTGCATTCGCTGCAGATCTAAAAAAACAAGCTAACCAACATAGGCTAAAAATTCAACACTCACAAAACCTGATTTTTTCTTTTTATTTAAAAAAGTGCGGTGGGACGAGATAAACTATCAAAAATCTAGCACTAATAAAAAGGAAGGAAGAAATAATATTTGGTTATTGGATCACTTTGAAGCTTGCAACTATTATAATTATAAATGAGAGAATAATGTACCACAACAGCTGTTCAATGTTCACATTACTTGCTGACCAATTTAGTTATTTTTTCCAAGCACTAGATGCGCTTTTTCTGCTGGAAAATAGGCTTATTCCACTAATCCCCTTACATAACCCCCTGCGAAGCGGTTCTGTGAAGTTTTTGTCCACAAATGCCCTGCCGGCTCATAGAGGAGACACGCAGGGCATTTGTGAACAAAAACTCCACAAATCCCCTGATCCACTTATTTACACCGTAGGTAAATCAAGTTTACGGCCTAGCAAAACGTCTTTAATTTGCTGACCGTTTAAAGGATACCCATTACAAAGTAGGTACTCCGTTTTAAGAAATGGACCCGGAAACCGAAACTTTCTGTCACATTTGAAAACAAGTAAATAGGGGCTTGAGACCAACATTCCTGTGCAACCTTGAGATAAACATTCACTAAATTAATACAACGCCAAACTTTCTTCGCACCGCTCGCGCACTTAAAAAGTTCTCTACCTATTTATAATAACAAAAGTAATGTCATTTTCTTCACAAAAACTTGATTTACTTATTCAATTTAAGTTAGAAAACTCGAAATGGCTTTTAGAAAGTTACTTTTATTACGCTTACCGTAAACAAGGTAAATTAAGGTGAAAATTAGCGAGACACATCTGTAACCGTAATATTTTCTTTACAACTGAAAAATCTTTTTAATACAAGCTTTTATAGAATCAGAATCAGAATCAATAACTTTATTTCTTTAGGCTTACAAAATAAGCACTTAGACAAGTCAAATTTTATACTATAAACATAGTTATTATTATCAAATAAGAAATAAGGTGTTATTGATATTCTCTTCACTTAAATTTTTTGTCCACTAGTGGAAGAAGTGAAAATATATTATATTATTAGTATATTATCTAGAACAAAGGTGCTTGGGAAGACAAATCCAACGCACCCAAACTCGACGCGGTTATGTCGTTTCGTTTAGGAGTTCCTATAGCCACCTCCGGTTTCCATCATCAGACCAGCTCGATGGCACCATGACATTGCATTGTCACTGAACTTACATAAGTTCCAAATTTCAGCTCAGTCGGTTGAGGATAACTGATCTAAAATTGAGTTGCAATATTCCACCCGAACATTATATTGCAAGTTAAATATAAGCTTGTAAAAATGTTCCTCAATGTGCGAAACGATACTATCGTAGAATTTTTTAAAGGATTTAATTTGTGGAAATAATCGGCGATTCTATGCTACACCAAAATTAAATCGTCCTACTAAAATTATAAACGTCAAAGTTTGTGAGGACGGATGTATGGATATTTGTTACTCTTTCACGCAAAAGCTACTGAACCGATTAGGCTGAAATTTGGTATGAGTATAGTTTGGGACCTGGAATAACATATGTATAGACTATTTTTTAACCCGTTTAAAGTTACCGACATATCTCTCAGAATTAGCAGGCTGAAATGGCGATGGGCAATCCATATAGCTCGTAGAACCGATAACTGTTAGGGAGTAAAGGTTCTCGAGTGGCGACCGCGATGCAATGCGAAACGGAATGTGGGAAGACCTCCCACTCCATGGACCGATGACATTGTAGCGGTCGCAGGGAGTCGTTGGCGTGGCGTCTTTTGGGGGAGGCTTAATGTTCAGCAGTGGACGTATGGGCTTATGATGTTCATGAATGCTAATGACATTTCGTTCAAATGACACTTTTACGAGAAAAAGCACAAAAATTCCACCTTACACATTCTTAAGCCTATATACGTCAAAAATACGCTCTATCATCATCATCATCATATCAGCCCATACACGTCCACTGCTGGAAATAGGCCTCCCCATACGACGCCACAAATAGCGGTCCTGAGCCGCCTCCATCCATCGACTCCCTGCGACCGCTACGATGTCGTCGGTCCACCGAGTGGATGGTCTCCCATGTAGTATTTGGGAATTTGCAATAATCACCACGTTTGGCAGGCGGATTGGTGATCGCAGTGTTGGTGTTGAAAAATACTCAGAACGAAGCTGCTGCCTTCCTCTGGTAGGATTAGTAGTAGACCCTTAGTCGTCTCTTACGACATCCACGAGTTGAGTTGGAGGGGTCGATATTCGTACGCTGCGGCCCCACGGCCCATATATATACATATATGCAATATATAAATAAGAAAATTGAGAATATTTTTGTTATTTGACATTAGTCGTGCAAATCATTAAGTTTACCTGGTAGGTCTATATTCTGTTAGCTTGTAATCTCTTGGACCGAACTAATGAATCACTTGAGTAAATTGCGTAATTTCAATCATCTGAGTAGTTTGATCAATGACCAGCGGAATAGATAATTTGGCTCCAATCAAGCCATCTTGTGTTAGATTGATTTGGTTAGGTTAACGTGAAACCTCCATCATCGTATACATGTGTGTACCTACCCTACAATCAACTCATCAAGGGTTTTACTGTGTGAGTGACCTCTGACAGATTTTCCGTATATTTTATACTATAGCTATTCCCCGCGGTTTCACGCGCGTTAAATTAGAATTTCACATTTGTATCAGAATCAGAATCAATTACTTTATTTCTTTAGGCTAACAAAATAAGCACTCAGACAAGTCAAATTTTATACTATAAACATAGTTATATCAAATAATAAATAAGGTTTGTCCATCATTATATATTATTTATTTTTATTCAGTTTATTTTATTCCGTCATTATAAAACCAGAAACATTACAACTAACCTGAAGAGTTTTATCTCTAAAAAGAAACGGAGAGGCGTCTAAGTTACGTAAAAATCTTTTTCCGAGGGTTAGAAATGATAAAGTTGCAATTCACTAAGGAAAGTGAAGCGTATAACACTTGCGGTGTTTACTTATACGACGTATCGAATAGGAAGGGTGGGTTTATCTCAAACAACCCCGTATTTTTTCTTGAAAGTGGCACTCTCGATCGTTTTGAAAATAACTTGGTAGAGGCATCGCTAGATAGTTGAAACTTTTGTATTATCGAAGAAATAAGATCTAATAAATTCTGATAAGTTCAGTTTCAATTTTCTGAGGATAAGGTGAACTATCGGATACTGACGTAAAAGCAAAGAAATATTATCCTGATATTCATCTCATGGCGTAAAAGAGACTTTTTTGATTGGTTAGCGTAGGGTAACGAAAATGAAATAAAACCAGCCAAATGCGAGTCGAAGGGTTCTTTAATAGCGGGCTATTGTGCAAAACGAACCCTAAAAACGATATACTATGTAATGTATTTTTGACAAAAGAAGAGCAACAAAAAAACAAGTTTCTTATATGGCAGGCTCTTTCAATTTTATTATTTATTTCATTTCTATTATCTGTTGTTATATATGCCAAAAAATACACATTTTGTTTAATATTAAACTATCTACCATTCACGGTTCATTAGATACAGCCTGCTGAAGGACGGACGGACAGACGGATAGACAGACAGCGGAGGCTTAGTAATAGGGTCCCGTTTTTACCTATCGGGTATGGGTCACAAAAAAGACAAAAACACAATGCACGCGATAAATACCGTACCTTACCTTAGCTAATATTCATCATCATATCAGCCCATACCCGTCCACTGCTGGACATAGGCCTCCCCCATACGACCATAGATTAACATCTTTGCATACGACGCCACAAATAGAGGTCCTGAGCCGCTTCCATCCATCGATATATAATATATACACCATACGTTAGGTACGTTTAAAAGACTCGAAATAGAACTTTAACTGTATTAAATACAAGATTCTAATTTCTTTTCCAATCATCCCATAGAATCTACAGTAGATAACAACCATCAACTAGCTGAAACTAAACTTTAAAGCACTGCGTAGGACACTTCAAATAGTAAACAAACAGCTCTAAATAGTTTGAGTTGTCAAGAACACAAATAATTGAGGAGATATTGTTTACTGGCTTACTTTCGTCGAGAAATCCTTACCAATATTATAAATGCGAAAGTCAGTCTGTCTGTCACGTTTTCACGCCAAAACTACTGAACCGATTTAAATGAAATTTGGTAAACAAATACTAAGAGCCTGAGAAAAGACATAGGGTACTTTTTAATGCAAAAATGGTTGAAGGGGTTGAAAGAGGGGTTGAAAGGTTGTATAGAAGTATCGTCATTTTTAAAGCTAAAAGCTTGGAATTTACTTTTAAGGCTGTCAATTAGAAATAATAAAATGTCATTTCAAGTTCCTCCAAATTTTACCCTCAAGCTGGTAAAATATCAAAGGGGATGAAAGTGTATGAAAATCCCACTGTCACAATTCCAAGCGGATGAAGTCGCGGGCACAGCTAGTGTTTAATAAATATATTTCTGATATCGAAGATCTTTTAATATTATAGAAGTAATTCCTATGTTTTTGGATAGAAATGCTAGGCGAGCTGCTAGATTCCCTGTTTACGTTGCTAGTACGAAAACACAAATTTATAGCGCGCTCTTGGGATTTTAATTGTAAATTATATTACTGAGTTTATTAACTCTTGTGTTATTATTTATTAATCATAATCACAAATCATTTAATTGCAGGAATGTCGGTACAATAGGTCTTAATCACCTTAATAATAAAACAATACCCGTGGGGCCACCACGGCGTACGAATATCGATCCCTCCAACTCAACCCATGGATGTCGTAAGAGCCGACTAACCTACCAGGGGAAGGGCAGCAGCTTCATTCTGAGCATTTTTCAACACCAACACTGCGATCAGCAATCCGCCTGCCAAACGTGGTGATTATGTCAAAACTCCCCTTACATGGGAGACTATCCACTCGATGGACGGTGTATGTAGCGGTCGCAGGGAGTCGATGGATGGAGGCGGCTCAGGACCGCTATTTGTAGCATCGTATGGGGGCCTATGTCCAGCAGAGGATGTGTATGAGCTGATATGATGATGATGGAATAAAACAATAGCTCCAATACATTCTGCCTGGTCAGGGCGTGCTAATTTTTATTTGCACGTCTTGATTTATACCTGATTAGTTGGTAACTATGTTAATTTATTGGCTTAACGTGCCTCGGGAAGCATGTTAAGCCGTTGGTCCTGCGTTTGAGCTCCCCCCGGTTGTGGTGGTCTGCCGTCCCATCGGATTATGTTTGGGAATAAAGAGTGCACCTGTGTTTGCGCATAGACATGTCCTGTGCACATGGCTCGTATCCGTTGTGAGTGGCTGTGGTGAATTATATTCGGATAGGAGAAAATAATCTTAATAACTAATACCATAATATTATAAAGAGGAAACATTTGTATGTAAGTATGTTTGTAACGAATTGGCACAAAAAAATACTGGACCGATTTTAAGCATTCTTCAATGCTACATTATTCCTGATTAATATAGGCTGTGTTCTACGTTTATGCCAACATGTTTAAAAAATAAATGTCCCCACCCGTGCGAAGCCGGGACGGGCCACCAGTTAATAATTAAATGTTTATCTGTAGCTACTCTAATAACGCAAAAAAAAAAAAATGTAGTGCAGCAAGGAAAAATTCAGAAACGTTCAAATTTCAAAATAAAAAATCCGTAATAAAAATGAAGCTACCTATATTTATCTACCTGAACTACTACTGTAAAGTTTGTTTAAACGCTTTTCCAGCGGAATTTTATCATATGTATCAATTGAAAACGATATAACGACGGAATTCAAATTCAAAATACTTTATTGCAAATACAAAAGTAATAAATTCATGAAACACACGCCCAAAATAAAATTCTGCAATTTAAAAACCAGATTATTGTGAGCAGCTAAAATACTGCAGGGTTATGCCTTTTTCCGTTTTGTGTAAATCTTTCTATATTTTATCTATATTTCTCGAGTGGTGGCCATGATGCAATGCGAAACGGAGTGTTGAGAGACCATCCACTCGATGGACCGATGACATCGTAGTGGTTGCAGGGAGTCGATGGATGAAGGCGGAAGAGGAGCAGGACCGCTATTTGTGGCGTCGTATGGGGGAGGCCTATGTCCAGCAGTGGACGTGGTATGAGCTGATATGATGATGATGTATATATTTAAATGCAAAAGTTAGTTGTTGTCATTTCAAGCTCAACTTTGACTTGTGTGTTGTTGTGTCTGTATATTGTGTGTATCTAGGTCTTTTCAAGATAAGAGTGAATATTAGGTGTCTTCTAGACCTTCGTGATACACCGTCAGCCACATCATCACTTTCCATCAGGTGAGATTGTAGTCAAAGGAAGGTGTCATCATCAGCACGTATAGGCCTCCCACAAACAACGCCACGAATAGTGGGCCTGAGCCGCCTCTATCTAACGACTCCCTGCGACCGCTACAATGTCGTCGGCCCATCGAGTGTGAGTTCTTCCCACATTATTTTTCGCATTACATTGTGATCACCTCTCGAGGACGTTTACTCTCCAACGGTTATCTGTTCTACGAGCTGTATGACCGGTCCATTGCCACTTCATCCTGCTTAATCTGAGAGTGATGTCGGTAATTTTGGTTTTTCTACAGATTTCTGTATTCCGGAAGGAAGGTGTTGGGACTACAAAAAACACTTTATTCGGGAAACACGTGCAAAGCCACGGGGAGAAACTAAAACCTTAAAACACAAAATACTGGGTTATTTGCTTCCTTTGTCTTCTATGACAAAACATTTCCAAGCTTTCCGCCTGCGTCATTTCTCATCACAATCTCCAAACATTTAATTTGCAAATGGACATAGCTTGTCACGTTTTGGTTATTTAAAAAATCCTCTCTTAAAATTATCAACGAGACACTTCTTAATGCTTAAGATTTTCATCTACCACATTTCTATTTTAAACTTTAAGCAGTTGGGATAGTAACCAAAACTCCTTGGCGAATTCAAACTGATTATAAAGTTTATATTGCTGAAAATCACACAGCGCTTAAAACTTTGGTGTTTTCAGTAAAATGGGGTATGAATGTAAGTGGATAGAAATTTTCTTTATTGTTATTTGTCTGGGCTTGAGATCGGATTACTCGAGTTATACTTAATTGAGTTCTTAAGAACAGAAATGTTGTTAAATAAGTTGCGAATAATGAAAAACATAATAAAGCAAGAGTTAACAACAAAAAAACTCAAAGGGGGCAACTTTTCAAATGTCTTCTGTGTGTAAACGAAAATAATGCTTTTTTTGGAAATTTATAATTTTATTTTAATATAGCCACAATATAGCGTTTGCCGCGCCAATACATAATACTGAAAGTACCTGAAACTGTGCTTTATTGGAGTTATTCCGTGTTCGTCCCACTCGCTTCGGACCAAAGTGGGACGTAGGCGGAAAATCAAATTCAGTGGTGATTTCATTCTAGAAAAAACTAGCTGCTACCCGCGCCTTCGCCCGCGTTTTATCAAGATAAAAAATACCCTATATATTATTCCCAAACTATACCCATAGCTATGCCCAATCAGTACAGCAGTTTTTTTGCGTGAAAGAGGGAGGAACAAACATCCATACTCACAAACTTTGACATGACTAAATAGTATAAAACAAAGTCGCTTCCTCCTATCTGTCTGTCCCTATATGCTTATCTTTAAAACTACCCAACGGATTTTGATGTGGTTTTTTTTTTAAATAGATATGTAGAGTGATTCAAGAGGAAGGTTGATATTATGTTTAATTTAGTATCAGCATTGACCTGTGCGAAGCCGGAGCGGGTCGCTAGTTTATAATATTAGTAGGATACTTACGAAGGTAGGTATGTATATAATAATCTTGATACAACCTTCATGTCTGAATCTCCCAAGATACATCCTCATTTTGTATTCTGTTTGAGATCACAATCTTCATTAGTAGGGTTACACTGTTTGTAGAGTTTAGTTGTCGGGTTTAGTGGGTTCTTGCCTTTATGTCTAAACTGATATTCAATGTGCTACTAATAAACCTATTCAAAAACCTGCATATTTTTTGTATACAACGGGGCTACAAATCCCAAGGACTATTGAAGGAAAATATTTTACGACATTGATATCATCGATGCAAAGCACAGAAGCTCGAAACAATTTTTGGGTTTGAAAGCTCTCATGCATCATTCAATTGGTATCTCATTGGTTTTGGTTTTTTTTTTTTGCATTTGTCTAAAATTTTCGACGAAGACAATGTATCTGTTTTTATAAATTCAGATACTGATAATGATTGAAACAAAATAATCGTAAAAAACTAAAAACCGTTTTTTTTATATTACTATTCGACTCAAATTACTTTAATTAGGGGTTTATCAAGTGGTTATATATATATATTTTAAATATGTTGCGGGCATCCGTTTTTGATGAAACTTGTAACAATAAAATCTACACACTAAGTGCTATTTTTCATATTTTTTTTTAAATGGTCTATCAGTTAGAAGTTGCTAATAATAGCAAAGAAAGAATATTTCTGTTTAAAAATTTTTTTTTTAGCAAAATAATTACTATCTATAATATTTGTCATAATATTGTCTACAGTTCGGTTTTGGAATCACATTCTAGCTGTTTTAGTTTTCGAGAACGAGACGTTTAAAAAATTTGCTGTTATCAGGTCATTTTTCAAGGTTACTCAATGGCAATAAGAGATAGGTAGTCAAAAATTACATAAATAGTAATGCAGATGAGCAACGTACATAACAATAAGATATTCATTAAATTTGGCTCTGGGTGCACATACTCAATACTTAACCTGCCCCTTTCAGCCCTATCAGATCAGTAGTTTTTGCGTGAAAGATGAACAAACATGCATACATCCATCCTTACAAAATTTTACATTTATAATATTAGTAGGATTATAGTACCTACTTATTAATATGGTATGTTACCAACAACAATCTAGAGTTCGTATGAAACGAGCTGGTTGTAGTCTCATATCAGAATCAGAATCAATAACTTTATTTCTTTAGGCTTACAAAATAATCACTTAGACAAGTCCAATTATATTCTATACTAATATTATTAAGAGGAAAGATTTTATTGTTTGTTAGTTTGTTTGCATTGAATAGAATCCGAAACTACTAAACCGATTTGAAAAAAATATTTCACTGTTGAGATGCTACACTATCCCCGGGAGACAGGCTAGATTATGTTTTCAAAAATTTGAATCTTAAAATAAGAAATAAGGTTTGATTTTCTCTTCACTAATTTTTTTTGTGTAGTTGTAGAAGTAGTGAATTTCGTGCACCTACCACTGGCGCCTTAGCAGGAAAAACGGCGACGCTCAACTTTGAACGATTCAACAAACGTCTATAAAATGGTGCAGTGGATCCGATAGTTTTACTGCGAGTATATTATACGATAATTCAAGCGGAGGATGCAAGTTTCGAAGTTCTTTAGACTAGGAAACGGTGCTGATATTCTTAGATAGATAGATAGAAAACTCTTTATTGCACACTTAAATCGATAGTAGAAAAAAACAACTTTAAAACTAAGTTAGAATGGAAGAAAACTTACACAAAATACATAATACACTTTTTTATATTATGTAGACCTTTGTTTGACCACAATCTCACCTGATGGAAAGTGACGATGTGGCCGACGGTGTATCACGAAGGTCTAGAAGATACCTGTTCACTCTTGTCTTAAAGAGACACTGATTGTAATTCACCGAAAAACTGAACACTTAAACTAAGAGAAACATGGACTCTAAAAACAATGTACATAAGTAACAAATTGGCTCTGCCTCAGCATGAGTTGTAGCTACAAGTGGCGGTCTTATCGCTCAAGAGCGATCTCTACCAGACAACCGTGGATGGATAGGATCGTTGGATAGTACTAGGGGATCTGTGTGTTTAATAAATTAAAACAATCATAATAAATATTATGCCGAAAAATATACTACATGCATAAAATTTTATATCATAAACTTGAAATCTAGGTTTAGGTTAATCCATCGAGAGCCAAAAATTTCGGTGAAAACACATAAATATTATCACAATATCAGTCCATACACGTCCACTGCTAGACACAGGCCTCCCCCACACAACGCCAAAAATTGCGGTCCTATACACATTATTTAACATTTAAATTATGTGTGAGGTATGAAGTAGGAAACTAACCACTTCTCCCAATCTATAAGTTCCGAAGTTCTATAAAGTGGTACCAGTGGTACAAGTTCTGATGCTCTCGCTTAGAAAATGAAGTAATTTCAAACTTCTCGTCTCACTTCATTGTTTAAATCTAGAGTTATTTTGTAACCTTTTTTGATAAATTAATAGTTCATCATATTTAATAGTGATTTTATACGTAGCAGAACTTTCCGTTTTTCTTTGAAAATTTTAAAATACGTATACAATATTTTATTGACAAAGAAAATAACAATCAAATAATATAAAGAAATTAAACTAGTATTTACAATTAAAGCAATTGAGCTAACTGCAGACTGTTGCAAACAATCTACAGATAGCTCAACTGGTCCATATAAATACCAGTTGGAAGCGTCCCCAAGACACTGGCTGCATTGCCCCGCTACAGCGCGCTGTATGGCAATGCTAATGCGCTGCGCCAGATACTCACCAGCTCTCGGGTCACGCGTCGCTTCGACCAGGCGCTCAGATAATTTTTTGAAAACCCGGAGAGCCTATATACAATAATTATAGTTTAATCCAAACATGGGTGTTTGTCCATTTAGGAGTCCTCCTAACACCCCACTTCGTTAATTCTAAGATAAGAACACCCTGTATAACTACTCGGTAAATGTAGAATTCATCCTATTAGTTAGATATTTTAGTTTCAAAACTACTTAGTCTATGTTTTAGAGCGCAAAACTTCGAAGCTTCGAAAATAAGATGTTGCTCTTAGATACCTACTTAATAAAGTTTTATGCATCTTCGACTAGCTACAAAATACTAGGCAGGTATCCAAAAAATTCTGTTCTAATCAAGTTATGATGTGTTAATCAAGTTATGATGTGTTAATCAAGTTATGATGTGTTAATCAAGTTATGATGTGTTAATCCAGTTATGATGCCTTAATCAAGTTATGATGTGTTAATCAAATTATGATGTGTTAATCAAGTTATGATGTGTTAATCAAGTTATGATGTGTTAATCAAGTTATGATGTGTTAATCGAGTTATGATGTCTTAATCAAGTTATGATGTGTTAAGTTGTTGATGATGTTTTTAGTTTTTTTTTAAGGTTTTTAGTTTATTCAGCTTGTTCACACTTTTTATGTAACTATTATTATTTTTAACCGTGAAAACCTCTTAACAGCCTTCTGCTTCGACTTCTTTTATGTAATTTGTATGTATGTGCTGCTGGTTTTCCTTACAATAAATAAATAAATAAATAATCAAGTTATGATGTCTTAATCAAGTAATAATATCTTATCAAGTTATGATATCTTAATAAAGTGCCAGGAGAGACGACGTTCTGCGAAAGACTGCAAGCAGATGCTGAATACGCCAAGTTGAAGACAGGGCGTTCATTAGTGGAGGCGTATGTCCAAAAGTGAACTGACATAGACTGATGATGATGAATCAAGTTCTAAAACTCTGAAAAAGCCCTTACAAGACTCTAGGCTTTAGGCGACAAAAAGACGATAAGTATCCCGCAATTGTCGAGTTTGCGTTCTCACAAAAAAGTTTTGAAGCAACCCAATTGGCAAAAATCTTTATTCCGACACTATTTCGAAACAGAGCAACAAAATTGAATCTTAAAACCACACACAAACAATAAAACGATACAAATTGTTACGACCCCGACAAAGGGAGTCTATTTTTATCATTTTAGGGCGTAAAGTGTCTCTTTTATTATCCACGGGGGATCCTGAGATAGCTATTTACGATATAAAACCATATCCAAATAGACTTGATACAGAAATGTATGAGAGAATTTGTTTGATATGTTTTTCATTACACAGAAAGTACAACCAGCTTAGTATCAATTACAGAAAATCTTCACATTGTAGGAAAAGCTTTTTCACTCTAATACATTTTTCATTTGCCGCGACTTCTTTTTTTTTCAATTATCGCTATCAATGCTTAGTTGTTGAGGAAAAGCGTTATAATGTATGTAGTATTCTTGTTGCTAAATCTATTAAACGTTAAGTTCAAGAAATTTCAAATCTGTTTTCAAAACAAACAAGTGAACACTGTGAAAACAATTTATTTCGAACCAATAATATTTCAAATTCCCGCGATACTATAAAATTTTATTGCCGAGAAAGTCTTTTTAGCTCCGAAAAATTCCAGAATTTGTCTACCTTGGCCCATTCTCACACGGATGGCCAGGTTTAGTTTCAGAAGAATAACATTCTACTCTGTCTAGCTAAATATGTTATCTATGAACAGTTAAAAATTAAGTTTTAGTGTGATGCGTCACAAAAGCCGTAAACATAATCGCTATAACCGTGCGTCGTAATTAGGTACATAGAAGTCAAAATTTGCGAACTACATAATTTCATAGTTTAATTTTTTTTATTGTTTATATTAATTTATTTTTATTATTTATATATTTTATATTTATTTTTATCAATAAATAAATAATATCATTTATATCTTAACCTAACCTATGGACAGGTTATTTATCATTAAATTCCTAATGTAAAAACATTTTTCACCGAAACCTTGTGTGTTTGTGATCTTAGCTCTCAAATCTGTGAAAGAATGTTTAGTATCATAGTCCATTCGGTGTTCAGTTTATTTCCTCATGATATTTATAGTTTTTGTTGTGTGATTCTATTTCCCACAATAATAGCATTGCTGCCTTTTGCTTGGGATAAATTTTATGGTCGGGTGTATCGAATTGTTTCATTTTATCTGAAGGCAATAATTTATATTGGAAATTTGATGTTGTATCACTAGATTTTTAAGAAAAAGAAACCGTATGTCTGTAGGTGTCAAAAATGGTTTAGTTTTCCTATTTCCTCTCATAACTTGGAAGTTTGAACGTAGTTTCCAAACGTGCAACTGACAGCCAAATAAGCGATAAGCGTCCGCGCCCCAAGACCACTCGTAAACGAAACAAAAACAAGAGCCGTAAATACGAGTTAAATTATCTCAGCTAACAATAACTTCAAGGCAGGCTAAACCTACAAAGAAAATTAAACTTTATCAATAACTCACTAAAGTTTGTAAACCGATTAAACGATCCTGCGCCTAAATCAGACGAATTGACACTACCCTTACGAGACCCTAATGTTTTTGTATGGGACCCTACTAAATTAAACGCCCTACCCTAGTTTACACCCCGAAAACAATATCTGCGGGCTATAAAATAACAGAATAACGTGATAAAGTAACATTATAACGGTTATGTATTTTTATGGAACAGTTATTGGTGAAGTCGTTTGTCTGTTCAAGTTGAAAGGTGTTTTAAGATTCGTCGTCCAATAAACATGGAAAGAATATTAATAACGACCGCTATACTTTTTGAAGCAAAATGGAGTTGAAAGCATTCTTTCAACTCCATTACCATTGTACTTCTACTCGTTTTGAGTCTCGAGATTTTGGAGTAGTAATGATGTAGATTGTAAATCACGATGCTCTGACTTTTGTGAGACGTTGGGAATACTTTTCGTGAGACGTTGCTACGGATGCATTTTGTGAGACGTTGGGAATACTTTTCGTGAGACAATGCGACTGAGCACGTCTCACGCGAGGCTAGGGAATGACTCGTATTAAACAACGAACCATTCGCGTTTCGTTTGGCCTCCAAATGCCGAAAAAAAATATGCATAGTATTAGGTAGGTATTCGAATTTTAGGTTCTTTCTCCACAATATCTTTTCTGACTTTCAATCAGTTTTAAATTGGATTCCTTAGATAAAGGGCAACTCTATTTTGGCACCTACATAACCTACTATCTTGCCGTGTACGCCACACCAGTATTTCACAAGAAAGTGAATTATAAATCCCTTTAATAGCCTTATTTCACTTTTATCGTCCCTTTGTTTATCTTCTAGTGTTTTATGACGAGTTAAATAAATTATGGTTAAACTTTTTAAGG
The DNA here is from genome assembly GCA_947859395.1 of Eupithecia insigniata. Classification (NCBI taxonomy): domain Eukaryota; kingdom Metazoa; phylum Arthropoda; class Insecta; order Lepidoptera; family Geometridae; genus Eupithecia; species Eupithecia insigniata. The sequence continues at coordinate 2,580,463 of OX402000.1, forward strand.
AGGACCCCATTTTAGGGGAAATATAAAATGTAGCAAATCACTTACACCGTTGACAGTGTCAGTCAAACAGAAAAGTTGTGTGCACGTTTTTATGACTGAATTAATGGTTGGGTTGGATGATGGTTGGATAGGAGGAAAAATTAAAAAAAAAAAAACATTTCGTGGATCTACTTCTATCTACCTAGACTAGTATACAAATTCAACATAATCTTTTACTTCATAATTCAAATAAATCACAGTTTTCGCGAGTCTAAAAATAGACAGAAAAAATATATAGTTTCAAACCAAGAATCAATCCCTACGAAAACAACTACAAGAAATTTTACTTAGAATGAGAGAGATCGATGTACGTGGAGACTGCAAATAAATATAAGTTCTGGCAGCGTGACCTACGATGGAGCTTGCTGATGGTGGTATGCTTTCGTAACGGATACACCCAAACAACATACTGATAATTTGGTCCCAATTTCCCTTTATGTCAGTGAGAGTTAGATTTATTAACAAAGAAAATTACAATCAATAATGTAAATATATTAAACTAGTATTAACAGTTGAAACAATTGAACCGATTCTTGAAAACTATCTACAGGTTCCTCAACCTGCCCATATAGTATGCACTACACACATTTAAAAGCTTTCGTGTTTTTATTTCCATTTAAAAACTTACGAATAGGAATAACATAGTACATTGATATAATAATATGACGCTAGATTAACAGCTCCCAAAAGCATCCATTACTCAAGTCCTGCTGACTTTACTAGATGACATTGTGGGAAATGTACACTGATCATTAAAAGTTGTGATTTTTGTATTAATTTATATACAACAAACATTAAAAGTAGGAGAACGACTCCAAAATTTGATCTGACAACATTTTATAACAAAGAATAAAAATTCGACGTGTAGGAACTATAAACCTAGCGGATTCTAACAATGTGTCCGCTCCATGTGCAGACACAAAGAAAATAAAACGTTTGTCCGGAAACCTGGAATCGAACGGTAACTTTCAGCAAAGATTCAGAATCCCAACTCTTGGATCACAGTGAACATGCTGAAGTTGGAAAGTAGCAAATGGATAGTAAAAGTAAACGAAAAGAAAAATCAAGCCAAATATTTTACGGTTATTTTTAAGAAGCCTAATGTTGAAGTGTGTGAACGCCACGCGAACGCCACAACCATAAAGAAAGAAAGAAAATTATTTATTAGCCACAACACAATACACAATAAAAACAAGAAATAAAAGACTACTTAGAACCTACTAGTTAAGACGCTTTTGATTTAATATGGATAAGTCCCATCAGTGGAATCCCTCGCGCTTTTTACATAAATCCTAATTACAGTTTCACATTTACAGTCTTTACAAAATTAAAACATTTAAAAACATGAAAGGAAACGGCAACAACAGAGCATACATGAAGTATTTTTTCTAGATACACGTAAGCTCAAAGTAAAAAGTCCTTCTATTCAGAGACATATGTAGTACGTACACAAAACATACGCGCAGACAACAACAAACTAAGATCTCAAGACAACAAAGTTCATAATCAACTGACCCGTGGCAAACATTGGATATAGCACACAAGACACACAGCTATAAACTTTGATTGTCCAACAATAAAACAAAGCACCAAAACTAAGTGTCCTCTGAGGCAGTATTACTATTGCGGCTACTAAAATAGGTGAAGCATGTCGCTCTAACCAAGCGTGATATATTCCAATTCGAACCCAAACGATAACTATTTTAGAGAAATTGAACCTAAACTAGTCAAAGATAAAGGCTAACGTATTGGCAAAGTAGATGATGCATTCTTTGACTTATATTGCGAGGAGCCATGCAAGGATGTAAGTTGAAAATGGTAGGATGGAATTCGCTACTATGTTGCTATTGCTGCAGTAATGTAAATATTATTTCACTGTTTATCTTCGTTTGCGATTTATTTATTGAGATTTCAACAACTAAAGCTGCAATAAGCATCTGTTAATGATAAAATAATGGTCAAATAAGCATCTGTTAATGATAAAGTTACGAAGCACACAATCAATAAAATACCCGCTTATTTATCGATTTCAATGAACATTCCAGGCAACAGAGATCAAAAAACGTAAACATTACCTAAATGTAGGTATTTATTAACAGCAGCACAGCAACAAAAAATCCCATAAACCACTATACAAGCAACTTTAACGATCACCCCTTCCTTGAACTTCAAATCTTAGATCTAATAAACAAACTAAAGGGAATACCAGACGCTCTTTAATTACTCCCCTGTTTGCTACAAATAGATCAATGACTGCTAAAGCTGTTACAGACCAGGCTTACTTTCTAGATTTTTATATTAACTTCAGGAAAATTAACGGCTAAACATAAAAAAGAAAATTAAATATAAATATAAGAAAGGCCAGTTAAAACTTTTCACAGATAGTATAAAAGATTATAGAAGAGAATGAGTTGTGGATAAACAAAGTACATAGGTACTTGTAAAGTCAAGAAACAAAGAAGTGATTACCTACTACAAATAGAATATCGATTATTGTCCAGTGTAAGGAGCTACAAAAAAAATGTTCTTAAACCTAGTGCGCGGCGCAATACAATGGACTCGTCAGACGAGTTTACACATAAATACAAAATTCTAAAAAAGTATATGCAGAAAAAAGTAATGCCTTTCTAGTAGTAATACTTTGTTCGCACGTAGCCAAGCACCTAGGAATTTACTTTGATGATAAGCTTTCTTTTCGGCCGCATTACCAACACATTACTTCTTAAGCTAATAAACTATTAGGGTTTGTCTTCAGATCAACTAAAGGTTTTAAAAAGCCCTTTAGTCTCCTATACCTTTTCTTTGCCCTTGTAAGAAGTGTTCTCGAATACGGTAGCCCTATATGGTCTCCTAATTATAAAGCTCATAGTCACGAAATTGAAAGAGTGCAAAGAAAATGCCTACGTCTATTATGCTTTAGAATGCATCCAGGTCGTTCTAGCCTGAATTATGAAGATAGATTATCTAAATTTAATGTTCAGTCTTTGGAAACCAGGCGTATTCTTTTTGATCTTATCTATTTATATAAAATTATACACGCAATTATTGATTCCCCCAAGCTGTTATCAGCGATATGTTTTAATACACGATTTAGCGCGCGCAGGTCCAACACAACCAACCTCTTTGCTTTGTTGACATATAAAAACAATATTTCTTTTTACAACCCTCTGACCAGAATGGCCCGTCAGTACATTAGTTTAGCTAATGATAACACTGTACTTGACATTTTTGTTCCTAAATTGACCCAGTTTACTAGAACTCTAAAATCACATAAATTTGGTTTCTAACTGTATGCTTAAAAAATAAGGGGAAGTGTTAAAAAATAAAATTCTTTTGCCATTGCATTGAAATATTACTCTCACGTAAAATATATGAATTCTGTCTATATCGCGATTTAGATGACTCTGATGAGATGAATCTATTTACTGTACGATTTAAACAAAGGCGGGTAGAGAGGCGAAGAAATCATCATTGTCATCAGCCTGCTCTGGTCCACTACAAGGCTTAGGAATGCCCGTTCAGCGTGCCGCATTCAGCATCATTTTCCTTCTAGGTTTTTGACGCTGTTCATCATGAAACTTAGTCATAAGGCTAATGATTTTAGACAGAGAAATCAAAATGGAACAAATAAACTTTTTGAAAATTCGTTCGACGATGTCAAGCTTTCATACGGTTTGAAACTATGAAATCTAAAATCCGATGTCTTTGATTCAGTCAGCGCGTTCCGAGCGTTCAGGTTTAAATCTCACTTTAAAAAAAACTATATAAATATTAATATAGATAGAAGAAACTATTATAGAAAAGTGTGGTTATTGTTATCGAAGTTGCGTTTCAAGTAGGAACAGTTTTAGTAATTAAAGTTGTATTGGTTTTTAGAACTAGAACAAAAGCCTGGGCAAACTCCGCATTGTTGTTTCTTTACATTGTTTATAAATAAACTGCTCTTTTACGATATTCATGATTGTTATGGAAATTTATGATTATTAAATATATTATTTTGGGAGTTTTATTTTTGTTAAGTATTTTTGTGAATATAGGATAAAAACTTTTTAGAGTTTCTTTGGAAAGACACCTTCAATTAAAGGATATTTATTTTGTTATGTATACCTTGCTTAACTACCCTGCATCATAATAAATCTTAAAATTAATAGTTACCATATTTTTTTATCTGTATCAAATGAAATTACCTATGTTGTAGTCTCTGCACGCGGCTTTGCATACGTTTTCCTTAGTACAAAAATAGTAGCTTAAAATGATAGTCCAGCTACATCTTTACAAAATTCATAAATAATGCTGGACAATCCACACAACATCATCTAGCCCCAAGCTAGGCAGAGCTTGTGTTATGGGTACTCATATGATTTATTCAGTGTGTATGATGACTCATACACACTAAATAGATAGATAATTATTATACCTACATAGAAATACCCAGAACACCCAATTACAACATTTGGAAGTTTTGGCGTGAACAGGAATCGAACATCTAAACTTTTACATTGTTAACAGTATGATGCCTGTACGATATACATTTTATGTGTCGCAGCCATGTTTGCTAGTTATAAATATCAAATATCAAAGTGCTTTATTTCCTTTAGACCTTACAGGACTCTTGGACACGTCACAATATTAAAATTACGTAAGTAAAACAGGGAAATAAGTATATAAGTATTAGTTAGTAGGAGGATGATGATAATAATAACTATGTTTATAGTATACAATTTGACTTGTCTAAGTGCTTATTTTGTAAGCCTAAAGAAATAAAGTTATTGATTCTGATATAAGTATTCGTTTTTTATATTTTTAGGACTCTATCGCTTTTTTACTAATCGCTAGGCTATTTCAGACTCTTAGACTTTAGAATCCATTGTCCAAGTTCATTCATTTCGGTCAGGTTTTAGTTAAACATTCATTAACCGCTCAATATGGGGAACTTTGAAGACTTGAAGTTCAGCGTATTGGTGTAAGACACAGTACTTTAGGGTAGCTGATTAAGTGCATACAGTGGTAACACTGACCATAATAATGGCTTTTTATTTTCACTTCTTATCCTATACGGATTTCTCTCAGCATGTTTGGGAATCAAGAGTGAGTGGGTTGGCAATGGTGGGTGAAAGTAGATGCGTAAAGAGGAAATAATGTCTATTTAGCCCTTTTACTATGACAACATAAAAAATAATAGACGTAAGGTAAAAGTTTTTTTTATTAGAAATGGTTCAGCGTTAGTTTGGTCACCCTTTCACTTAAGTGAAAATTTGGCCTAAGATTGGAGGAAGCCCAGAAGAAGAATTCTACCTACTTATTCCTGCTGGATTTCTGAGAAGTTAAGTCTAAGAACCTACATCTAGGGGAATTCTATAAGAATGCCCCTGAAGGTAAGGACTCAATCTGGCAATTTGGAAAAAAAATTCAATGGTATTAAAATAAGGTCCCCAGACTCAGCGTTACTAATCGCTCTCAAAGAAATAGCCACGGCTAGAGTTTGGACTCCCGCCACATTTTCAGAAAGATAAACTCCACTCATGGACCAGCTATTTCTAACAAAGCTGTTGCAGTTACTTACACAGCAACCACTAAGCGCTCAAGTAGGAACCTAGCGAGTAGCTACTTAGACTAAAGTATCTAAATATCCGTGTCGGGTATGTCAATTAGTTCTTTGAGCTGGGTGGTCCTTTTGACACTGAAGGTACACTGAAAATTATGTTTATGTAGACAAGAATATTCACCAAAAGACTGAAACCCAGCTCTAATCGTGGCTTTAAAAAAGCAGAGGTTGTTCTTACCGGCCTACCATACGACACCATTCTGTGAGAAGGATGGGAATAACTCTTTCTATTGGTGAAAACTGCATAAAAATCCGTTCAGTAGTTTTTGAGTTTATCGCAAACTTTGTTTTATAATAGGTATATTTCCAAATTTAAACGTTCGCCATAGGGACGCTGAGGTAAAAAAAAAATTGCTCTATAACCATGTTTAAATTTCCTCCTTTTATTGTTAGCGTAATAATAGAAAATAAAATCGGAAAAACATCGTTTGATTCTGACACGTCCTGAAACTGATTTCTTCACAAAGGTTAATGAAAGTTCTTATTTTTTATTACAATACATTTGTTCGGTCATGACTGTTAGATTGCCGTCATTACCATTTTGGACGCGATAAAAAGATTACGAGAATAAAGTAGGAATGACCTCATTACTGTCTATTGTCTGATAGTATTAGGCAGTACTAACTAAAATGGGTTATGTGAGTAAATAGCTACTTTTGTGTAACATGTTGGTTAGTCTTATGTACTTAAAATAAAACGTCAAGTGCGTGTAATTATAAAACCTCGTTTCTTGCCAAATATCATGATTCTAGGTCAAAGTGTACCCTATAGGTATTGTGTGCATGTGATCCCTTCGAAATTTGGAATTTTTAGTGGAACGAAAAAATAAACTAAATTTGAGTTTTTATGAAGTTTTCCTATTTCCCAATAGCTTGGAACTAATAATTAGGATTATATATATATAAAATATTGGAGCGTCAGCGTTTTTGTAGCAGTTAAGCGTAGGTACAAGCTACTATAAATGTACAGCAATCCATAAATAGTACTATGTAGTACTAAAAACATTTTAACATATAGATCTCTGTATAGTCTAAATTAAAATGCTACCAAATTAGTTTATATTAGATTTTCTTTGTTTTTGTTGAAAAATATTTCAACTTTTAATCTGACATTTAGTGAAAAAAATACACTGTAAACTTATTTAGTATTCAAATCTGCGAAAGCTGAACTTAAGTCCTATTTTATTCAAAAGCACCTAACACAAATAATTGGCCGCCACTAAGCCGACTGCGGTTAAATCCTCCACCAAATTAAATTTTGTCTCAGTATTATTTGCAAATAAATTGCCTGCGCGATTCTGTCTCAATTTTCTAATTCAAATAAGGGTGACTTATCTTCAAATAAAGTTTTTGTTCCTTTTACAAAAAGCTACCGTTTGTGCTTTCAGAATTTGAAAGAGTTTAGCGTTTTTTCAAAGATAATATCAATAATTTGTTACACTTTCTTCAGAAAACATGATATAGATAGTTTTCTGAGTCATGGCGAACATTGGCTTATCTGTCACTGCTAGCACCTAAGAGGCCTTTCGCTTTTGCCAGCCTCTTCTGTCATATGTTTTCTACATCAACGAAAGCCCACGAGATTGACGATAGCAATTGTCAACCTGTCTTGCGAGAGGATGACCCGGTTTTCTCAGTCTATTCTTGGCCAGTACTGGTCTGTCAAGGTATTACTCCTGCGGCCATCACCTCGTCTGGCCAGCCTCTATCATACTAAACAAATCGCTTAGGATGACAGTGGTATCATTGCACATACACAAGACAAGCGTGAACAGGTATCTTCTAGACCTTCGTGATACAACGTCGGCCACATCATCACTTTCCATCAGGTGAGATTGTGGTCAAACGAAGGTTTATATACTATACACCACCAGGGACACGTTAAGGCTATTCTATTTGGCGATTTTGTGACGATATCAATTGATATTGTGAAGCGATTGACTTAGCAGAATTGAGCAGGTGCCTTGAACAACTCCACCTCTATGGCCCTGTCACCAGCACATATAGGCTTGTTGTATAGGATGTCAATTGGTCACCACGAAGGACGTTTGCTTTTCTTTTGACTAGGCTAAGCCAACTTTATAGTAGCCAAGTTTATAATATGAAATTAGACTTGTCTAAGTGCTTATTTTGTAAGCCTAAAGAAATAAAGTTATTGATTCTATATCTGAACTGAAGCAATAGAATTGCTTAAACTATAAATCTAGATCATGTTTGATTTGACAACGGGTTTGAAAACGGGCCATCAAGGCTCTCCGTCGGACTCAACGATCAATCTCCGGGGGTTTGTCCGGCTTCTTGTTCAAAGGTCTCGTACATGGCTGATAATTTCGATCCTACCCTGGATTTAAGTAGGACTTAATCCTGCCTTGTGATTAAATAGGTGAGAGAGTGCAGTAATCAGATTAGCACACGCAGGGTTGCTGTATACAACCAACTTTTTTTAAGAAAACCCCGTGGGTAATTTCTCACAGGGAGTTATGTATTTGGCGTCTTTTACCAAAACGTAATGGTTATAGAGCTACTACTTAAAAAATGTGTATACCTAATACAAAACATTTTAGTTCCTAGGCTTTAGTACGATTTAAAAATGGTAAGGACTATGAATAACTGAAGTTCTGCTCATGGGCTTGCATTTGGCCTTGCATTTCATGACCAAAAATTTCCAACCGCAACATCTTAAGTCTTGAGAGAGATGAGCTGTTTCTTGGCTAAAAACAGAATGACTGTACTGCAAAATCGATTACCACCGGGTAACTCCTGACGTGTAGACCGATTCGCAATCAATTGCTGTCGAAACAGCAATTGCTGTCACTTAGGTCTGCTCACTTGTCGAATATTTACTCACGACAAGCAATTAGGATCGTGAATTAGCCGGTTGACCGATGACCGTGTATTCGGACATTTGATTCAAGTTCCAATGTCGCCTTGGGGACGATTGTTATTGATCCCTGTAGAAATGTAATAGAAGTGTCCGAGTTTGGTACTTACTTGAGAGTCTGTTAGTGATTCAATGATTTAGGTCAAATAGTTTTTCGAAAACCTATATCTATTCAGAAAATGCTTGGTCAGTTAAGGTATTGAATAAACAGTGAAGGTTGCGAGTTCCTAGCCTCCTCTCGCAAATACTTTTTTGATACAAAAATTTGCTACTTTTAATGCCTAAGCCACCTTTTATGATTACTTTTTGCTAGTCAGCTGTCAGCATCATTTTATCTGGTAGGTTAAGTAAAGCGAGAAAAACATTAAAAATGTGTACAATGGTATAAAATAAAAATTACAAAAATCCGCTCTGAATCAAAACTCAATGCTTTATTTTATTTCTTTTGGGGAAAAAGAACTCTTGTACATGTCACAAAATTAAAATTACATAAGAATCCAATAACTTACCGAAAATACACGAGAAAATAATATCTCCCGCCTTCGTGTCTTGTTGTCGTCCATCGCCCGGTAAAAACAACCTCGCATTTCAACCAGTGTGTATGACTCTTATTCCCTTAATCAGCAGCTACCAATAATCGCTGTAATTTTCCTGAGGCAATCGTTAAAAAAGCGAAACTCGGACTTCGATTTTGAAAGATAAATGAAAGCCATTACTCACGTAATTCCCGGTGCAGCGTACGTAATCTATACAAATTGGATCGTGGCACGTTGATACATTGATAGGGGATTTCAGCTTTTATTTTATTTACAGTACGTATGGGAAATTAATAACCAATGTCCGGTCTTTGGGGATAGGTTTTCATTTCAATATCTGTTCTTTATTCGTTTGTTTTATGGATCTTGCTAACTCGATGGATTGACGACATTGTACCGGTCGCAGGGAGTCGTTGAATGGAGGTGGCTCAGGACCGCTATTCGTAGCGTCATTTGGGGGAGGCCTAGGTTCAGCAGTGGACATATACGGATGATGATGATGGATCTTGCTAAGTCCTGTACAAGGTGCTCGTTAATGTATCTGTTATGCCAAAAAAGGTTGATTTTGAACCCCCAGGGTCCTGAATCCACAACTTTTCGGCTTAGTGCGCTTATTACGAGATACCTTTAGTTTTATGGAATGTGTTAGTGAGAGCGGGGCGAAAAGTTGTTAAAAGAAACCTCGCACGCAGCGTGTAAACGTTAGCTACAAAACTGTAAAAAATCCTCAAAAAAGATAGATCCTATATTTTAACTACTGTTATTTATTTTGGTTATATTTGTAAATTTCGGTCGATTGATGGGGCGTGTCATGGCCTTTTTAATATTTTTTCTTTACACATCAAAAAAGTTCATAAATTATTTGTATATTTGCAATATGATAAATATCGTGCATACCCAAATGCAAAGGTCCTACCTACATATAAGCCGATAACATGTGCCAAAATATTGCGGAAAAATATATCAGGGATTTGCCCTGTGAAATGGATCGGAAAGCCAGGAAAATAAGTCAAACTAGAATTTACATAAATCTCATTGCTCCAATTTTCCTCATCTACCCTTCAGGCCGTTTTGGCGGAACAAAATGCTCTCGTAACGATCCCAAGCCTTGATTTATTCAAAATAATGTCATGTAATGATTAATCGTTATTTGTGTTTTCACTTGAAAAGGCTTCGTACATACTTCTAAATATGAAAATACTTATTAAAAATTTGTTAGTTTGTATTTTTTTATGTTTTTTTCCGGAATAATTACAATTACTACTACAAAACTCTTTATTGCACACCACAAAGATAAAATAAAACACATAGACATCAATATAAACAAGTAAAATGGGCGGCCTTATCGTTAAGAAGCGATTTCTAACAATTTAATTTATTAAAAAAAAAAATTAAAAAAAAAAATTCAATAGTTAGAATGTGTTGTTCGAATCTATGGAACTAACTTATAAGTTCGATCCGATAATTAATATTTATTGCTACTAGTTTCTGCCCGCGATTTCGCACGCGTTGTTTCCATGGAATTGTTCAAAGGTTTTTTTACTATCTTATGGGAACTGATTAGCGGGATAAAAGTAAATGGGTTATTCCATATCTAGGCCTAGTCGTGTACAGGTACATCTAGATGTACCTTATCTATGTAAAATCGACGACACACGATCCTTTCAGTACTTTTGGCGTAATAATGTCGTAGCCGAATTTAGACCACGGTGGCCAATTTCAATGAAGACTAGCCAGATATGCGGGAAATATTATAATGCACAAGTGTATGCGCAAACACGGATGAACTTTCTATTCCCTCACTCTCATAATCCGATGGTACGGTAGACCAGCACGACCGAGGAAATGTCAGGTGCAGGACCAACAGCTTAACGTGCTTTCCGAGGCACGGGGTTGTAACACCGCAAACTACCTGAATCAGGGCTGCTACTGTGAATTTTTCTAGCTAGAAAAACCCCAATAACATCTTTTGGCCCGCCCCTGGATTTAAACCCAGGCGTGAAAAAGTATAAGATGTACCTATGTTTGTTACTTTCGTCCATCAAAACTTTCGCATGACACTAGCTGCAGCCCGCGGCTTTGCACGCACTTTTCATGTACCCTATGTCCGTCCCCGGGATACCATCTACCCCCGTGCCACATTTCATTGAGATCGGTTCAGCCGTTTAGGCGTGAAAAGGTAACAGACAGACAGAGTTACTTTCAAAATAATCTTAGTAGGATAGGCTGAATACGTCATTCTGAAGCGGTACCATGGTGTCAAAACCGGCTAGAGCCAGTTTTAAGTAATAAACAACTTTGTTTAAAATGACACAGTACAATGAAATGGTAAAATTTTCTGTTCAACACGCAGCGGCACAAATTCTTGAAAGTAAATGAATGCCATCAAAGCAAGCACCCAATAAAACTGAAAGATGGTCAATTTAAAACCATTAAGCTTACAGCGGCCCTTAACTTCATCGAGCACAAGTCAATTAATTAGACCTCCTCCAGTTTTCACTTCATTAATGATCTCAAATATTTGGAATTTGAACATTTCGGAAGAGGCAAGTTGTCTTAAGAAAAACTTGACCGGAATATTCCGAATTTCCTGTTTTATCTTACCTAATTAGCTGACATTTGAGTTATTGAGTTTGAACTCGTCTATACAATGGTGCCTTTAAAATCTTACAAATTAACCCTATTGGAGCCTTGGCATAGGTACCTACATAAAACCCATTTATTTTCTCCTAACAATGTGCCCTCATTTCTAAGCTCTAGAGACTTGTTCAATCCTAGCCGATGTGATTTTCGACTTAAACCCCTAGTTTTATTTCCCGTTTCCTCGTAGGCTTATTCCCAAGGGCTCTGCTACAGAAAGCTTTGATAAGGCTGGAGCCTGTGTGAGTGTTACCTTGAAATGAAGGGTTGATTCCGGGGAAATTGCTATTTGAGTTTCTAAAGGCACCTTTAATTTAGTTTTTTTAGACGACCGTTCTGGAGCGGCGGCCGAAAGTCTGCCTGCGACCCAAGAGGTTACGGGTTCGATTCCCGCCTTGGGACAAATGTTTGTACAATATGCAAATATTTGTCCCGGGTGGGTTATCTGGGTATTTGCTATTAATAATAAAAAATATCTATCTATGTAATATATTGAATTATGTATATCACCAATCCGCCTGCCAAGCGTGGTGATTATGGCAAATCCCCCCCTACATGGGAGACCATCCACTCGGATGGACCGACGACATCGTAGCGGTCGCAGGGAGTCGATGGATGGAGGCGGCTCAGGACCGCTATTTGTGGCGTCGTACGGGGGAGGCCTATGTCCAGCAGTGGACGTGTATAGGCTGATGATGATGATGATGATGATGTATATCAGTCATAGTACCCATAACACAAGATCTGCTTTGCTTGGGGCTAGATGATGCTGTTTAGATTGTCCAACATTATGTATTTATCTGTTTTTTCGGTGATAACATAAAGTGACAATAACGAAGCTCCTAAGCTGAGAGGAAGAGAGAATTGATAATTATGTTATTCACGATTGCTATTTTACTAATGACGACGTGGTGCCGTTTTAGGTAAAATTAAGCGAAAGTCTTTGATCAAAATAAGTTTTACTGAAATTGTGTGTAAATTTTAAGACATTAACGGTCGCTTTTAAAATCGGAATCCTAATCAGAACTCTGACAGATCCGTCATTATGCGAACCTACTTTTTCCGCATCAGTCATCATTGCAGGTCATTACGTGATGCCGTGTGGATTGTCCAGCATGGTTTAATATTATTTTATTTTATTCCACTTATTTCCACCGCAGGCACACTTGATGTCGTTTTAATCTTAAATACTATTGATTAATTAATCAAGTTAATTATGATTTTTTATACATTACTTTTTTGAAGAGGAAGGAAGCACCTTAAGGTATTGTTTGCAATGGAAGATAGATAACAGACAGACAATGCTACCGTGTTAAGCCAAAAAACTTAACATAAACTGTATATTAAGTTTTTAGGTTTTCGTGTTTTGGCTTAACACGGTACAATTATTCCTATATAAACACTTAAAAATTTGGCTGTAAAGGGGTTTGCTGTAAAAGCACAGATTAGGTAATTATTAAAAGGGCCTAGACTTAATAATATTATCATTATTTATTACCTGCTATGATGACTCGTGCGGAAAAAGTTGGTTTGTTTAGGATCGCTACGGAATAAACCTGCTTCATATTGAAGGAAGGAGTTTATTACTGCCCGCCCAACGGAACCGCCCGACGATCACTGTGTTTACTCCAAAGCTTAAAGATTACGTATTGTTAGATAAAGTTGATCGGGGAGAGTAGAGGTGTTTTATCCCGGAGGAATTGTTAAGTTTTACGGTTTTTAGAGACCTGACTTTAGTACAGCATTTGTATTCGGGTAGAAATCGTTGAAAAAATAGGTTTTTAAGGTGCTTCATACCACCTTTTTAATTAAAATTGAGCTCATTACTAAAATAAGTTCTGCTGAAATTTGTAGAAATTAGATAGATAGATATTACTTATTCATCTCCTTATAAAAGAGATTATTCTTAATGAACGAGAACAGAAATTGATGCGTGTCATGCTTCTTCGAGATCTAACTGAAGATAAAATTAACTGAGTGTATTATAGATGCAAGCGGGTTAACTAAAAACCCTATTTTTTATGGATGTCATATTCAGAATAAATTACGGCAAACTACGATAGTCTTTAAAGTAAAATAAGCTAGCTTTGTTCCAAGATGTTTTTTGATTGGATGATAATAACGTAGTTTTGGCTTCATAAAAGTCAGAACTACAAAGAGGACATAAAATTAAGATTAAGTTCAACTTAATTACGCGCGTGAATTCTATGTTTCAATTTTATGTACATAACTCCAACTTGAACCCTTTCCGTTCAAAGTGCTAAACTTCTAATTATGTCGGAATAAACGGAATATTTTCGGTATCGAGAACATTCTACAGAGTTGATTGTTTCTGAATGTAATTGTTTTTGGGTCCTTTTGTTTATTTGTTGGTGGGATCTGCCTACAAAATTTCACAATTAAAACCAAAGAGGCCAAAGAAAGGAAGTAGAGCTCAAATTAACTCAGTGTTATTGGGATGATCTCTATTGGTTAGTTCAGATCAAAATCTAATCAAAAACATTTATTTATAACTAAACATAAGTACAATTAAGTTAACCGTTACTAAATTAAATACAAAAAGAGAGAGAAGAAGAGAGGGATCATCTGTAAGCCAAGCATAGCGAGCCAAAATCACATAAAAATTACATCAAATCGTCATAGTTTTGCTACATATTTGAATTTCATTCTTTCAACAATAATTTACGCAATGTACATAATAAAAAAATCTAATAGCCTCGACAAAAATCACTATGCCCTAGTATAGCTATTTTTGCCCCCTAGGACAGATCCTTATAGTATCTATTCTAAATTGAACATAAGAATAACAAGGAAAATAAATAGGAAAAATCATAAAAATAAAATCACATAATTGGCGGATAAAGATCAATCCACAAAAATAATAATACGAAGAAAACAAAAATGTTAATTTTATTTATATTTTTCTATTTATTTATTGAGCACCAAAATAAATAAATCCACACACACTAACACTAGAACTAGTTCTAGTGTTGGTGTGTGTGGAGGCTATAGCCAGCTATAGCCTAATAAAAGTTATGTCAAATGTCAATATAATTATAGGTGAAGACAGCATGTAAAAAATAATGATCAGCAAGCAAAAATGCTAAAAGCTAAATTAGAACAGAACAAATTGATGAAACTGAGTCACTTAAAAAAAAAATAGAAATTTACATTTTGAGAACCTCTTTTTTTAGGCAAGACACATTATCAGCACTACAGGTATACAGCATTCTTAAGGAAATAATTTATTTTGTCAGATCTGATTAAGATCTGAACCTGCTGGTTGATTAAGATGGATCCGAGTGTATCACTCATAAAATTTTCGCCACTCATTGGCTGCATTTTCATAATGAACGAAAAATAAAAGGAAAGGAATTAATTCGTGGCAAAAAGAATATGAGTTGAAATTTTAATAATATTATTTCTTCTTAATATCAGCCCATACACGTCCACTGTTTGACATAAGCCCCCTCCATACGATGCCACAAATAGCAGTTCTGTGCCGCCTCCATCCATCGACTTCCTGAGAACGCTACGATGTCGTCGGTCCATATGTCCGAGTGGATGGTCTCCCAACAGTCCGTTTCTCGCCGCCACTCGAGAATCTTTACTCCCCAGCGGTTATCAGTTCTGCGAGCTATATGACCTGCCAACTGCCATATTATTTTTTAAGGCTCACAAAATGAGCACTTAGACAAGTCAAATTTATACTATAAAAGCATAAATACACCTGAAGTGATCTGCTGTCTATTTAATTGAATAAACCTTATATCTAAGTACAAAGCAAATTTCAAAAAACACGGGTCCAAAGATCCCTTTAAGGGTTCTCAAAAATAATAATTTTAATGTTAGCCTAATGCATGACCTTTCAGGATCAAAAAATTGAGTAATATTTACTTATATAATAAGGTCTTATCAGATAAGGCAATATTTTATTCTATTTCAAATTATATCAGGGGGATGAGAGCGAATAAATATATTATACGTTACTTTTGGCATATAATGTTAGAAAGCGTTTTGTGACTGAATATTAAAATAATGTTGGTCTTTAAGCGGATTAGGTGATGGGGATCATATACATTATATTCACGCATTAAATATTCGTTTTTTGATGTGTGGTTCGTTTAATGTGTCGAATTCAAGATTTAGAGAGAAATACTATTTCAACTTGGCAACTCTGCCAGCATTCTGGTTGCAACTTTTTGGTGAGGGCTTAAATTTTTGGAAAGTGTGATTCTTTAGTTTATTTATTTTCTTTTTGATTCTATCGATCATAAATGGTCTAAACATTAATAAACTAGACTAGACGCGCGGGCAATAATGGCACTAAAGGCTAAGCGACAGGTGAAAGCGGGTTTGAAGAGCGATTTCTGCGAGGAGGTTGGGGGTTAAAAAGCAAAATATAAATTTTTGATCAGTTTTGTGCAAACGCTATTTTATAGGTGGCATACTACTAATCACTATAATATAGTATAAAACAAAGTCGCTTCCCGCTGTCTACCTGTCTGTCCCTAGATCTTTAAAACTACGCAATGGATTTTGATGCGGTTTTTTTAATAGATATAGTGATTCAAGAGGAAGGTTTATAAGTATAACTTGCACCCGTGCGAAGCCGAGGCGGGTCAATAGTAATAAATAAAACTATTTTTGATTGAAAACGAATAGGAAACTTCGATGTTTGTTTACCGAGTAGGCAACCAGGCTCTTAAAAAACTCAAGAAAAATCTAATAAAAAAAAAACAAATCAGTCAGAAACAAACCGCAACAAACAATAAAACAAAACACATCGGTTCCTACATAGGTAGTACACATTCTAAGTCTGTGCCAAGACCAAACTGTTTTAAACGAATCTCTCGAACGAACCCGCGCAAGAGACAGATTCAAGATTTGAATCCATGTTTTATGCACGACGCGCAACTTCGACTGGACTTATCCCGACATGAGTCCGCTTTTGTGCAGATAACTTTATTAACATTGCCAGGGATTTGTGTCTGATTGTGGAGGAAAATAGCGAGATTGTGTGGAAAAGAATATTATACTGGAGCAACTGAAACTTACCAAGTCAATGCTTCGCTGTGTCTTTTGTGTTCTAAGTTGTATTTCGGTTATCTACATATTTGTAGCTTTAAGGACAAAGCTCACTGCTACCGTAAAACTCCTGAACATCTCAAATAGGTATGATGATTGATGAAGGTAACTAAAAATTACCAAAATGTTGTATTTACCGAATTATACTTGAGCTATAGATTACAAAACTGGTATTATATTTTTTAATTTTGATGGAGTTTAATTATTATTCTAAAATAAAACTACAAAATACAGCAATCCGCCATTACACGATGAACACCATTAGAGAACACCGAGTTGTAACGTCATGCCGTCACAATATGTACATAAAGGCACATAATAACTATGTTAAATATCTGACTTTCTTTTGGCAATATTATGGTCATTCTGTATCATCAGAAGTTGGTGCATCGGTGTCGTCATAGA
This sequence comes from Eupithecia insigniata, assembly GCA_947859395.1. Taxonomy (NCBI): domain Eukaryota; kingdom Metazoa; phylum Arthropoda; class Insecta; order Lepidoptera; family Geometridae; genus Eupithecia; species Eupithecia insigniata. The sequence continues at coordinate 2,597,656 of OX402000.1, forward strand.
CAGACAGAGCAAGGAATTTGTATACTAACGTAACTGGAAAGTTCACTCGACATTTAATGCAAAAAGGATTTTGAACCTTATCACAACCAGAAAAGGTTATTTTTTAATTCAATTTAGATTTAAAGAAAAACGGTCTCGAGAGAGACTCACTTTTCAGTCGCTGTGTCCCTTTCACACATTCGCTAGCATAATACACTGATGTAACTAAAAAGGGAAGATTGCGCACTAGCTCTTTGAAAGTGGAAGGCTAAAACTAGGTTACACTAGGTTCACCCACCTCAGTCACGATCGCATCAGCGTTTGTGTTGCGCGTGCTTGCTACGACGTACTTTTATGTGATTTATTGAATTTATTGACTAAAAGACTACAGCAATGCCTTTGTGTGCGTTCACTTTGTGTCCAAAATAAAAAACAAAGCCCAAGGCATCACTTTTCACACGTAAATACACCAAAACTTTACCTATTGTTATCATTTTCTTTTGATACTTAGGTAGTCGGAGGCCTTTATTCCTACTTGTACCCTAGGTATATGGGTGCTTCCAACTACCGAAGTTTAAAAAAAATTGATAAGGACAATAGGTAAACACTTATTTAAGACTTTTATGTAGTCGGATTTTAGTTTTTTATTTAATGCTTCCAACTACCGAAGTTTAAAAAAATTGATAAGGACAATAGGTAAACACTTATTTAAGACTTTTATGTAGTCGGATTTTAGTTTTTTATTTAATGCTTCCAACTACCGAAGTTTAAAAAAATTGATAAGGACAATAGGTAAACACTTATTTAAGACTTTTATGTAGTCGGATTTTAGTTTTTTATTAACACCTTTTTGCTGATAGCTTGCGAATCCTTAACTTCACAAAAGTTTTAAAAACGGTTTCGGAAAGTACAAACAAAGACCTTTGCAACGATATTACACACGAGCATATTTACTAACATTGGGATTTTCAACCCTTACTTAGACCGAGCTATCTCGTAAGACCCCCATTTTATCTGACGTCACATAGCCTATAACCAACGGGCTATTAAGACGAATCATACAACACCTCATTTGTTGAAATCGGACCAGTAGTTTCAGCGCTAAGTGGGAACAAAAAAATCGGCTACATACTTGTACATAGGGTGTCAAACTCATAACCTTTGTCCTTCGGTAGTCGGGTAAAAATTATCGGACCTCGTGCAACATTATGCCACAAATTGCACAAGGCTATATTGCTTAGTCATGTATGATTGATTGCATGAATGCATCAGCATTGCCATATGAATCAGTTAGCTAGATAACTCTAGATTGTTTCCAAAAGTCTGCAGGTAGGTAGCTCAATTGTTTCAATTGTAAATACTAGTTCTATTTTTTATCTTTACCTACTATGATTGTAATTAACTGAATAAATAGTAATATGATTGATTGTTTATAAAAAAATGGTTTTGCTATGTGTTGTTTGAATTGACACTTCAGTATTTTTAGTCTAAAAGAAACGCAATTTCAAAAAGCATGACAGTGGAGTGTGACTTCAGCCGGTTGCCCAGCTGAACATTTTCTGTCTTTTCAAAAAAAGTTACATATCTCAGAGCTCTTTTCTCATACAATAAGAAACAGCCTGTTTACGTCACACTTGATGGTTCCAATATGGGGACGTTTTTAATTGTTTCTGCCTAAACGAATTTTCAATATCTAACTTTATAATAATAAAGGTATAAATATTATATATCTATTTAATAAAAACTTATTTTAAAAGGATATTTACAAAGAATGGATATAAGCAATAAAAATAATCATTAGTATTCCCTGTCTTGTCCTGTTTCGTTCATAAATTATGGTCGTCCTTATAGAAAGAGACACACCACCTTAGTATTCAGTTTCTTTCAGACCGCGGTTTTTATGTCAGTGATCCTTCCAGTTACGTTAGAGACAGAGACTTTATGAAACTTTGATTCATTGTTCTATTTTCTCGATTTTGTTCAATTTTGGAACCACCAACCTCAGCATTTGCTAAGATGGAAATAAAAACTCTTTTACAATCTTCAAAGATCTGAAAAAATAAACAAATAGCATTCAAAATTGGAAAGACAGCGATCGAAGATAGTCGGCTATTCTCGAACAAGTGACGTATTCACCATGAACAAAGACATAATATCGGCCAGGCGTCCTCGATATGCTCCGATTAACAAGTGAGGCTTGATATCCCATACGAGGATGGGCAATGACATACCTAATGAGAAATGTTGGTCATATGACTAATTGAAAGGGGTCGTCAACCTTGATCGCTGAAAAAATACTCTTTCGATAGGTTTTCTACATCAGTGATATGCCACTAAATAGTGATCTTCGAAAACCTGTCTACACTACTAAGTTTTTCCCCCACCCTAAGATCTTAAAAAATGGTATTTAATAGTCTGGTTAAAAAGTTGGTATAATTAACATATTTTACACTAACTCCTTGAGTTCTCGCTCGAGTTGTGTGTCCAATATTTTTAATGTCGACACAAATAATAGATACTTTTTATTAATCAAAATGTGTGAAATTGGGTGAATGCAAACCATGCACATTTTTCATTTTATTAGAACAAACAGCTTAAATAACGTTGAATTGAAAGTACATATGTATGTACATACATACATATGATTAACATAATGTTAAAAACATAGTTTTATCAGAATTTTAATGATATCCCAAAAATTTACGACTCCGGCGGGACTTGAACCCGCGACCCTCCTCTGAATACGAGGATGAGCTAACCAACTGCGCCACGGAGGCAAGTACCCGACCTGTCGAAAATCTTTGGGACTTACGGACTATAGCGCCGTTAGCTCCACCTACAGGGGAAACATTGAAGTTAGTCCCCTGTAGGTGGAGCTAACGGCGCTATAGTCCGTAAGTCCCAAAGATTTTCGACAGGTCGGGTACTTGCCTCCGTGGCGCAGTTGGTTAGCTCATCCTCGTATTCAGAGGAGGGTCGCGGGTTATCATTAAAATTCTTTAAGATTACCCAAAGTGCGGGCATAAGCACTATAAAACCATAGTTTTATCAGATTCATAAAGGAGCTCGAGGAGTTACGATTTTACGCTACTGGTGTCACCGGGAAACAGAGTCGTCTTCTAATTGGAAATAAGCTAAATTTTAACGCTAAAGTTTAGCTTATTTTCGTTGTTTGTTTGAGTTCGTTTCGTTGTGTAAGAAGGTACTTCTATTCTTCTTCTTGGAAGACAAACAATCGAAATAATAGTGATAGAGGTATTTCCATTTCATTCCATTCCGCTTTTTTGCACTGATCCTGAGCAAAGAAATTCACTAGACTACGCATAATTACCCAAAGAATAAGCTGCATCAAACTACGGGATCTACCAAAAATGCGTAAAATACGAAGTTACAAGCTATCTATTATAGCTCTGAAACATAGGTAGGTACTATTCCAGGGTCCAAGATTGGTTGTGCTTCAAACCTACAGTAAACGTAATTTATAGGCATCGTACCGAGTGACCTTTCTTCACTGGGTCTTAGAATCACTTGGATTTATGTCGCCTGCCCCATCCGGTCAGGGTTGCAATTCTTGCAATTTATCTATTCGACATTTATATCAAAACATCCAGTGATTACAAATAACCTATTCGAAATATATCAAAGACTTATTGTCAGTCAAAGTGCATGCATATAAATTGTATTCCTAGTTTAAAGACCGGAGTAAGACTCCAGTCATCCCGTGATCACAGCAGTGCTTCAAAATCGTCGTAAAAATATGTATTTACGTAAATTAGATATATAGACAGTAGATATTTTTTTTATCAAAATCTCGCACAAACATCGCAAGAAAAGACAAAAATGAGTAAAAGCAGTATTTTAGGTAGATTAAGGCGATACCATATACATATGTACCTAATCGTAAATATTTTTATTATAAAGTCTTCGACAAACCACTTGTTCGTTCCCCAACGACTTGTCTCAGGCTAATTTAATTTAGTTCGTTCGATAAATGTCGAAGCGATTCAATTGCTAATTTCACCGCCCGACTAATTCTTCGACAGCTGCGAATTGGGTCCCAGGTCCGGTACATCGTAAATCGTTAATCCGGAAAAATCGGACCGGCGGCACAGCTTTACCCGATACTGGACAATCCCGGTTTTCAGCTCATTAGCTTTGAGGGATGTTGGCTGTTTTGAAAAGCTCATAAAAAGTTTACTGAAAAAGTACAGCGATCCAACGTTAAATGGTTAGAAAAAATTTGGTTCTGTTTTGTGACTTTTTTGTATATTTTGTAGTAGTAAACAGACAAAAACCAAAGAGGATCATTTCTTAGAAAGGGCGTCTTAGGACCCTACACATTTTTAAAATCTACTTACTTTACTCCTACACCTCAACTAAAGAAGTTTGAGTTTGGTCGAACGTCTATAAAAATAACAAAAAATAGATAACCAGAATAAGTTAAACTAACTATGAAACTTAAAAGCTGTTTGTGGTAATTAATTATACATATATATTTTAAATCTAAACTGAAAGCGAGCATGGACTTGACTTAACGATCGCTATACTACCAATTCAAAGTGCATATTTGTATGGCGCTCTCGCCATACAAATATGCACTTTGAATTGGTAACGTGGTTATTATTTTTCTTTTTATGTTGATGTCAAAAATATTCATAAAAGTCCACAAAAATGTTTTGAAAGTTATAGATCAGAATAGACACAATAGCATGTAGGTAGGTAACTATCATCAAGTTTTCGTTAGTGAAATATCATAATTATCTATACATAATCTGAAACTACGTAAGTGTGCAAAACTGTGTGCAAAGCCCTGGTTGCAAAGCGTCATCTCTTCACAAGATTCCGTGTTTTAATTTTAGTGTGGTCACAATCCTAAAGTCTACTCTTCCATATGCAGTTCGCAGTCTGTGGTCGCACACAGTTAGTGGTCGACTTCAAAGCTTGCCAGCAGATGCAGATTTATTAATTTTCTTTCATGTATGAATTTATTTGACCAACGCTCCCCATTCGTTTCGCTTGAGGTTTTGCTACAGTTGGAATTATTATTTTAAGAATATCTTTATCTAATGACTAGCTTTAGCCCTTGGTTTTATGTACGATTCAAGGATTAATAGTAGCTTTTTAAACAAGAAGAATTAATTTGTTCATAATTTGTTATGGAGGTCGTCTAAGAATTAACCCCTCCAAATCAATCCGTGGATTTTGTAGGTGACTAAAGGAATCTACCAGAAAAAGAGCAGCAGATTCTTCTGTGTAATACTAATAACATTGCGATACCAAACCCATGCCCAAAGTGGGGATTATGGCATTCCCCCTTGTTATCAGAGCCTTTTTTATGGACTATAGACCTTCATTTGATCACAATCTCACCTGATGGAAAGTGACGATGTGGCCGATGGTGTATCACGAAGGTCTAGAAGATCATTCAATCTTGTCTTGAAGAGACCCAGATCGTAATTGGCCGGAAAAAACAGAAGCAGTCAGCGAGTTTCAATCCTTAGCGGTGCGAATGATGAAGGTCTAGGAAAACCCCTTAGTACGAGTGGATGGTATATGCAGATAAGGATCGTATCATGCCATCCATCTGCTTGCTTATCAGGAGAGGCCTATGTACAGCAGATTATAATGTTCTTCCTCCTCCTTGCGTCCATATCCTCAGGCTGAGGGTCGGGACCTTTATGCAGGATGTGTCTCCATCAGGGGCGGTCTTGCGCAGCGCGATAGCGTCGTTCATGCTGGCTTCTAACGTTGAATGAATTTGGATGTTCTTCATGTACGCCTAATTAGATATTTCCTAGTAGGGTCAGTAGCTTTGGAGATCCAAGAGAGGGTGTTTTTTGTACAATTCTTTGTTTGCAAAATTTGGCCTTTATAATATTGGAAGGGTACCTCAATAATAATAAGAAGGAAGAAATTGTATGTTTGGATGAAGAAGGTAATGTCCGAAAGAATTATAAATTATACTAAAAGGTATTATGTACATAAAACCACTAAAGCCGTTAAATTATACAGAGTGATTTAAGCTATGATAATATCATTGCAAATAATGTTAACAAATCCTTCTACTACTGTGCCTAAAATTAACTTACTCGCTGTTTGGTTTTTTTACACAATTTACAGTGCTCGTCGATTTGAGACCCTCTCATGAATAAATACCTCACTTCACCTCAACAGCCTATATTGTTCCACTGCTGGACGCAAACCTCGCCCTCCTAAGCGCCTTATTGGCTTATATCTCACGGGGGTAATGTCCATAATCCCCACGCTGGATGCGAGCTTGGGATCGCAGTTTAGTGATAATATTGTCCTGTAGGAAGAGCTGCTGTCCGCCCCCCGGAGGATGTTCCTTAGTCGCCTCTTATGACACCCACGGGCAGAGTCGAATCGCCGTCGAACGGTTTAAATAATTATTGATAACAATAGTGGAGACCATGGGGGAAACACAGACTGATGGGGCGGCCAAAAATGTGATGGAAGATCGACATCAAAATGATAGCGGGCAGAAACTGGACATTAACTGCCCAAATTAGAAGAAAATGTAATAGTTTGACCAGTCTACTGGTCGACAAAGTCTAGAAAAAGAAATAAATCTGGACTCGTGAATTTCAGCAACAATTGGTAGGATTTGTTGACATCACTTCCTGCGATTTACGTTTAAGGTCGATTACCCGGTAATAGAGGAATAAATAATTATAATTTAAAGACAGAAAGAAAAGAAAGAAAATTATTTATTAGACACACAAACAAACTAATAAATAAAAGACTACTAAAACCTACAAGATGAGACGTAGAAAATACACAGATGAACAATAAGTAGGTAGGTACTAACACAAAAGCACGCATTCTTTCATTCGAGCGTATCCGCAAGCGCTTTTGTACAAGAAGTCTGATCTCAACGTAACCATCTCAAATAAAACAAAGTCTTCTCAAGGTTATATTTCCAGGTGGAGGCACATAGATTAAAGACCTTTGAAGATTTAACCTCAAATGTCTAGACACCAGATTAAATCATTAGAGATATTAAGACTTTGATATTAATGTAATTTACCATAGGTTATTAATTAAACAAGCTAATTGCTGTAATTTATTTGGTTAATTGGGTGTGATTTTACATCCAAAATAGGCACCTACTTATTATTTGACTTGTCTAAGTGCTTATTTTGTAAGCCTAAAGAAATAAAGTTATTGATTCTGATTCTAATATTTAAATTTAACTTTATTCCACACTCTTATTTACTGATTGATAGTTCGACTGACAAATAAATAGTCATGTGCTATGCTTTAATGATTCATTCATGCAGACATTCTGCAGATTTATTTATGAAGAAGTTTAATCGATTTTTTTTTATTTTTGCTCGACTTTTTTTATTATTTTACATACCTTACTCAGACGTCTAAAGACTCAGGGCTCTGGACTCCGGGCACACACTACCTAAGTGTGTGCTCTGAGTCGATGACCTATTATATATAAAGTGTTTATAATAGGTATCTATCTTTTGATAATGAATGTCCTACGCACATAAGCTAAACTCCGTTGGGAGTGTCCGCTGTCCCAACGGAGGAGGACTTCATCATACTCGTACTTCGCTAGGTGTTAATTCTGCGGCAGGAGGTAGCCGTCAATTTTTGCGTACCTATCTAACCAAACCTAACCTAGGGATTGTTACTAAATGCTTACCTACCTACCTATTGTCTTAAACAATTTTTTTTACATATAAAAAACAATGCCCATAAAACCTTTTTACTTGTATTTCATCCACCGATTACCAATATGATAGATGTTTTTTTGCTAGGGTTTATAGGTCACAGAATCGATTAAAATCAAGGGCGCAATCGACAAGCTTTCCCCATCAGACCTGTCAACGTTAATAAACGGGGTTAAAATTATTTTCATAGGGTGTACGGAAACAGGTAGACACTTCAATGTTTTTCAGGAAAATATTTGCATTATATCGTTCAAATATCTGGGATATTTATACCGCTGGCAAAAGCTACTTTAAATCCGCTCGACCAGAATTTGGTGGAATGATTTAGAACTGTATAGGTAGGTCGATTCATAATATTAAAATGCAAAAATACCGCCAAGTACTGTAACTTGGCGCGCGAAGCTCGGAGAGGCAACATCACTGGCGGGACTCTGTCGGTGTTGCTGTGCTGACCAATCTCAATGTCAAGGTCGAGTATTGTGGTGTCCTGAAGATGTCTCGTGGAGAGACGAAACTAGTAGAGAACTTACTTTGATGAATACTATCAGAGAAGGTTATACGCGGAATTGTTACTAAATATTTCTTCATTCTAATATTGTGCAATGGATTTCCGCAAAGTAACGCCTGAATCTATTATTTATTTTTAGGTCGATTCAGAGCATTCATGCTATTTGCCCATTTGTTTACATTTATTTGCATGCCTGCTCGCTCATTTGTTTTATACTTACTACATATCTATACTGAAATTAAACTAGTATTTACAATTGAAACAATTGAGCTAACTGCAGACTGTTGCAAACAATCTACAGATAGCTCAACTGGTCCATATCAAAACCAGTCGGAAGCGTCCCCAAGACGCTGGCTGCATTGCCCCGCTGTATGGCAATGGTAATGCGCTGCGCCAGATACTCACCAGCTCTCGGGTCACACGTCGCTTCGACAAGGAGATCAGATAATTTTTTGAAAACCCGAAGAGCCTCGGTACCCCACGGACCTAGGGTTTCGACTCCAAGGGGAGAAAATTCGTAGGCTCTGTCGAGACCTGCAGTTTAATTTCTATACTTATATTAAAACTGTAACATGTCCAATTCTGCACATTGAAGATATTCTGATTTTTTTTTGGATGCCGCTCTATTATCTATACTGATGTTAAAAATGATCTGTTTTTCCATCATGTCTGTCTGTATGTATCTTGGCCGCGCATAACTCTGAAACTACTGAATGTATTGAAATATAACTTGGCAGGATTTGAGTTCATACTAGTTTGTAAGGATGGATGGATATTTGTTACTCTTTCACGCAAAAACTGCTGAAACGATAAGGCTGAAATTTGATATGGGTATAGTTTGGGACCTGAAATAATATACAAGCTATTTTGTATCCCGATAGAATGCGGGCGAAGGCGCGGGCAGTAGCTAGTTTACTATAGTCAAAAGGTAGCTGTTGAGCGTCAAAACAAAAGTTACACTAACATAAACTAATTTGATATAGTCAAATACATCTGACTGAATTAACTAGCTGAGACTAGTGCAGTCAGAAATTTACTTTGGCAAGATTTCATCCCGTTCTGATTGCGCACTATAAACCAAAATGCGCAAGACTGCTAAACTTATAACTGTAACCCTCTTTTTGCTTCGCTTCATGTAAAAAACAATTTCAGCTCAAAAACGTCATCCGCTAAAACGAAAGAGAGAGACTATAATCTTACAACGGGTGTGAAAGAGACGAACTCCTAATGAGACTCGTCTGTTGACATGACGTCCTGTCTATTTTTATAGATTAACAGGACACTCATTAACTCTCGAAGATTTCTGAGAAATCTGTGAGGAAGACCTTCATTTTGCTTTTATTGTTTGTCGGTCATTTGACATGGTCTACATGTCATATGACCGACAGTGTTCAATGATAGCTTAGCTTCAATTTATATATAAGTCAAAAGTCTAAAATCCATAAATACAATAAATGTGCACATAGAAAAGGTCAAATTAAACATTGACATGGAAATAAAGTAATATTTTTATTTCGGTCGGTGTGTAGACGCGACGAAGAAACCTGATATACATATCTAGGTTTTTCTTAATTTTTAATTCGTTTATTTAACCTAGATAGTAAGTATTTTGGTGTAAACTAGTATTTTGGTGCGACAGTAAACCACAGTAAAATTTAATAAATATATGTCTATAGTACATGACATGAATTAAGTGAAACTATAGGTGTAATAGAGTGTAAGTTTAATTCCGTCCCGTGGGCCCCGGGTAAGAAATGAATTTTTTTTGGCCCGGTTAACACAATTTTAACACCGGGCCAAATGATAAAATAGATTTCCTAAAAAAAGCGCGCGGAAACATTCAATTAGCTACTGGATGCTCAAATCTACAAAATCTAAACTCAAATGGATGTTACTTTGAACATAATTAATGTGGTTTGGTTGAACACAAACTTTTGTTGGACCAAATGTATGACCAACTTGTACAGATTTTGAGTAGCGCGGCTGTAAGCACAAATGTTAAGCCAGATAAGAAAACTAGAAGGACCAGACACTTATGTGGATGGAATAAGTACGTCCATGAAGCGCACCGTCAGGCCAGGCTTAACTTTGAATTGTGGATACATTGTAGCCGACCTACTTCTGGAACAATTTACGAAAATATGTATGAATCACGTAAAATTTTTAAAAGTCGACTCAAGTGGTGTCAAAATAACCAGGAACAACTAAAGTTGGATATTCTGGCCAAACACCGATCGGCTAAAGATTTCAGTAAATTTTGGAAAGCTACGAGTAAGCAGGACGTTAGGCCTGGTCTCCCGGTGAGTGTGGGTGGGATTAGTGGTATATTCCGGGAGCACTTTAAAGTAAGGTCTCCGCTTGGCCCTTCCACTATGCCCATCGGTACTGAGCCCGTAAGTGGCGCAGATGGCTTTTCTCCCGCAGGAGAGAAGCTATCTGGGAGAGAGAAGCCGCTTGTTCGATTTACTGCTCGACAGGTCAGAAAGGTCCTGAGCGGGATGAGCGGTGGTAAGTCTCCTGGTCATGACGGGCTCAGTGTTGAGCATTTAAGGTACGCAGGAGTGCACCTTCCAAATGTCCTTGGTATGTTTTTTACAATGTGCATGAGCCACTCTCATCTACCTCTGGATTTAATGAAAACCATCGTCGTGCCCATTGTGAAGGACAGAACCGGGGATGTTTCGGACTTAGGTAACTACAGACCTGTTTCTCTGGCAACCATTATTGCTAAAATACTGGATGGTCTTCTTGATTCCTATATAGATAAATATATAAAACTCCATGACGCTCAGTTCGGGTTCCGACCCAGACTGTCTACAGAAAGCGCAATCATAAGTCTCAAGAATACCATTCAGTATTATACAGATCGCAGGACGCCGGTACTCGCCTGTTTCCTCGACCTCTCCAAAGCCTTTGACCTTGTGTCATACGATGTGCTTTGGAGAAAGCTGAGGGACAGAGGCTTACCGGTTGAAGTCCTTAGAATGTTTAAGTACTGGTATGACAACCAAATTAATCACGTTAAATGGTCCAGTTCTCTATCGGGAGCATACAGGTTGGAGAGCGGGGTAAGACAGGGGGGGATTACATCGCCGAAGCTCTTCAATTTGTATGTTAATGACCTCATCGAAGGGCTCAGCAGTATGCGTACCGGCTGCCGCATGAATGGCGTAAGCATTAACAACATAAGTTATGCCGATGATATGGTGCTGCTGAGCCCGACGGTGGGGGGTATTAGAGAACTACTGAGAGTGTGTGAGACTTACGCTTCTTAACATTATATTTGAGCATGGGCTCAAATATAATGTTAAGAAGACTGAATACATGGTCTTTAAGGCCTTCGGTAAATGTCCTGAAAACCAGCTTAATATTACCCTGAACGGCTTGAACATAAATCGAGTGTCAAAGTTTAAATACCTGGGGCATTTACTTGTTGACGACCTTAAGGACGATGACGATGTCGAAAGGGAGCGTAGGGCTCTATCGGTTCGAGGTAACATGCTGGCTCGCAGATTTTCCCGTTGTTCTGACCAAGTTAAAATAACGCTTTTTAAAGCGTATTGTCAGAGTTTTTACACGGGAAGTCTGTGGGTCCGGCATACCAAAAGATCGATGGACGCCCTACGAGTCCAATATAACAATATATTTCGGATGATGTTGCGACTGCCTCGATTCTGCAGTGCGTCAGGAATGTTTGCGCAGCACCGCACGGACGGTTTCCATGCGGTTATGCGCAAAAAAACAGTGTCCCTGATGCGCAGAGTGCGGGATAGTGGCAACAGCATCCTAAGCACTGTTGCAGAGTGCTTTTCTTCTCAACTATGGAAGTGCTTTGTGCGGAGGGTTATCAATGAAGGAAGCTTTTTCCTTCATTGATTATACTCTGCGTTGTTGTTATATTATTTTCTATTTTGTTTTATTTTTTTATGTGTGCTCTATGTGTAAATAAGTCATGAATCTATGGACACATTTATTGTCTGAATTAAAGCATTTTTTATTTTTATTTTTTATAATGTTAGTTTGAAAACCTACTGACGAAATAGTGATTGGACTAAATCTCTTTTTGGATATAGTTCCAGTGACTAGCCACCCACTGTAAGTACTGAATTTGAATCATTTTTGTCTACTCTGATTACTAAATATTTTTTAATTCTAATATTTGCAATGGAATTCCGCAAAGTAACGCGTGAACCTAGTTTTTGTTTGTTTTATAGTACAAAAAAATATCTTGTGTAGCTATTGAACCGCATTTTCTCAGAGCATGAGTTTATTCCAGTTGCAATCCAGTGACCCAGCACTAGACTGAAATACTAGCACAAGGTAAACTGACCATGAAATGAACAGCAAGCCTGTTGCACCTAACTCGCTTATAATAGTATTGTACTATTGTAAACTGTACCTAAACTTTGGTTGGACGGTAAGTTCGTAGCTAGATCTTCAGAACTTGCTGGACCTGCAAGAGACGGTTGCAGAATTTTGCTATGCTAATTTCAACTGTCGAATTCTAAGGCCTTGGAGTAAAGTTATGGCGCTGAAATTACAACCGCCTTTGGGAAATGTAAGGGCTCATACACATACCATCCGTTATACAGGATCCGTTTATTTTTCCGTGGTGACGTATATATGTAGACCTATGAGCAAGTTCACACACAATACAGTATATCAGATCCAGTAAAAAATCAGATAAACGGCGAATAAAACTGGTACCTAACTAAGAAGCTCACTCTGAATTAGTTTTTACTAAATTTAGTTGAATTTTCGAAACAGGCCGCGTAACAACAGCGGCATATAAGTTGCAAAAGAATTAACGCATTCTTCTGAGAGTGAATTTTTATTTAGCAGATTTTTCATCGAGAATCATCTGGAAATCTAAGATTTGGAACTCATCGTCGCTGCAAAAAATGAACTAGACCATTTGCTTGCCGCAAGCAAGCTATTCATAAACAGTGTTAGATACTAAGGAATTTGAAAACGGTTTTTTTTTTCAAAGCAATTACTTCAAGAAATAAAGAATTTTGATATTTTCTCATCTATTCAGAGTTGAGCAATCGCCGTTGAGTTGCCAACAAGGAAATCGCGTTATCGTCTTCGTTTTTTGTCATCCTAAATAAACTCAAATTGATTTCATCCCAATTTCATGCGGGATTAATCGATCACAAAGCACCCTTTAACACCCTATCTATTATTTACACCATAGAAGGTCACCCTTTATAAAAATGATAACTTCATAAAAATACTCTTCATTACCCTTAATGGATAAACAAGTAAGGTGAACCAATTGATAAAGCCGATGGATTCAAAGAATTTTAAATCTTATACTGTTATTAGTAAAGCCTAAAGTTATCATTTATTGGGATCAAAATGTGGTGGATCTAGACAATTGACCCCTATCCATTGAGGCAATTGCTGCTGTTGGATGTAGGGTACAGATCTCTTTGATGGCTCATTTGGTAACGGGCAATTAGCGAGATAATCTACTAGGTGCATTTGATCATAATGTAGGTAGAATATAGTCTTTAGCTAGTTTTCAAGAATACGGAATATAAAATCTTTATACAAAAACGGACCATCACAGATATTCTAAATCGATCGAAAAGTTACCGTGACTCGAAATCTGGCAAAAATCCGCGCGAAATTCAAATAATTCGCGCGATATTCAAATATTTTAGCGGTTTTTATTATTTTCTGCGTTCGTCTACTACTATTACACTGTCGAGAAACGAGAGCGAACACAACATCGTGCGTGCTAAGAGAGAGGATTTTATTATTTTTACCACAGCACTATTTATCCAAAGAACCACTCTAAGAACAATAGTAAAGTTTCCTCTGATATAACAAAAGTGTCTGAAGAAGGTAGTAAATAAGTGAAACAAACTCGTAAAAATGGAGACAATCACGGCACGTCGACATCAAATCTAGCTGTGTGAAGCAAAATCTGCGAAGAAACAATAAAGTTAATTCCTCATCCATATGGACGAAGCTAATCTTATACACGAAGGATATAAACGATATAATCAAGAGTGGCTCATCACTCTGAGTCGAGTGAGCGGTAATATAACCTTTATTTTGCTGCCAATGAATTCAATATGCGTTGAAGGGTACAGAAATCATTGTTGAAAGTAGTATAATAAAGGTTAAAAAATTAATTTACGTAATATCGGTAAATATATCTTCGTTAATCGAGTTTAATTAAATTTCTCTGACCGCTGTTTTAAAAAAATGGTTTTGGTGTTTATATACGTCCAATAAATATGTATATTATGTCGAAACCATTAAGATTAAAATTGAGGCCTTATTTATTTGCGGGGAAAACATATTTATTGCAACACAAAGTAGGTAGTGTTACTTCTGAAAAATACTTACAATTAGGGGTGTCACATTTTCTACAACAGAAACTAAATCGATATAAATTATTTTTCGATAGGTAATTCATTTCCGAATAATACTAATCTTCTCTCGTGATTCCGATATCGTTTCGAGATAGTTGTGCTCTTACCGTGTAATATTACCAGTTTTCTCGCATTTGTTCATTTACAGATCAAGTAAAACTTTAACAGGGTAACATTACTTCTTCTGTGGCTTGGTGATATTATCTGGTGCTAAGGGGCCCTCATCCATTACCCGTTATTAGGGTTGGGACAGGCTATCGTTTTGATTATTGCTATGACGAGATTTCGGTTATCGCTTTTGTTGTAGTGTAATTACGCCTTTATGAGTGTGCGACTGGGTGTTTAACATTATCGGTTAGATCTTTAATTATTGGGATATGCTTCTGTATCAGGTTATTGGATGTATGCCAATATTGACACGGATCACTTTGATAGCAGTAATGGGTTGGGAGTTAATCACTCACACACATTATGTTACTTAATCGTTCTTTGAATTTTAAATAACAATATAGTTTCTACCCACGACTTTGCACGCATTTTTTCTATGGAAACGTTTAAAGGGGATCATACAACTGATTTATAGGACATAGGAACAGATTTATGGGATAAAATAATTCATGAAAAAAAATTTTATATATGGGAAAAAGCTTAAGGTTGATTCCAGGCCTAGAATTACCTGTACGTAAAATTTCAGCAACAAACATCATGCATACAAACTTTCGCATCTATGATATTAAATATTTTGAGTGAATTCTTCTTTATATTTTTATCTATTGTTAGCTAAATATGATTTTTATGATCTTATCTAAGCGGTATTTACATTATTCAACGGTTTGTACAAATTGTTATGTCCAGACTTCACGCGGTATATTTGTAGTCCCGTTTAGCCAAATGCAGATTAAAAGGATTAGGGTCGGCTTATCTACTACAAACAAAGCCTAAAACAACAACATATACATAAATCAACACAAGCAAACACAAAAATCTTTTTCACTATAAATTTTCAAACTTAATTCATTGCTCGTTATGAGAGCCATTTCACAAATTAGCATTCGCAAAATTTAAATTTATATTGCCGTAATTTCTCACCCTTTCAAAGACCACTTTGGCTACCATTTAAAATAGTTTACGGTACAAAATATCACATTTTGCTGTTACTTGTTACCCGCTGTTGTCTAATTGGGCATCATTTGCTGTAATCTGTAATGGGAGTTTGGTGCGTCCTCGCCATCTGTTGGCTCCAACTTTGCTTGGAGTATGCCTTTATTTAGCTATATCTTGGATTTCGTTGTCTTTTGTTATTTTTGCAAAAATAAGAGCATTATCTTGTTCATCGTATTTACGAACTCTGTTTAGAATTAAGAGTGCACATTGCGCGCCATTTTTTAAAAAGGATAGCAATAGAATGTTGCGTTCATAGGAGCGGGACAGAGCATACGTTTTTGGAAAGGCAGAAGCGCAAAAAATGAGTTTTTATCTAATTACAAGTTAATTAAACAACCAATCGAAAAATTTATAGACATAATTCAAGAAATACTTCAAGCTTTCTTGACAAAACAAAAACCCAACAAATGAAATGTGCTGTTCCTGAGATAAATAGCAAAATTTGTGCAAAACGTATTTTTCAAAATAATATTTTATGTAGAAAATTTTCACCAATCGTGTTTTTAAAACACGTAATCCAAGATAAAAGTTCAAAGTATCATTTCCCTAAATAGTTAAAAATGTTAAAAATGTTCTTTCTACCTTATTTAGTATATGTTATAAGTAGCAGATATTTATGATATAATTTTCTTATCTCATTTCATCTCATGAACCGCCAAACAGTCGTGGGGTCGCGGCGTACGAATATCGACCCCTCCAACTCAACCCGTGGATGTCGTAAAAGCCGACTAAGGGAACCTACCAGAGGAAGGGCAGCAGCTTCCTTCTGAGTATTTTTAAACACCAACACTGCGATCACAAATCCGCCTGCCAAGCGTGGTGATTATGGCAAATCCCCCCGTACATGGGAGACCATCCACTCGATGGACCGACGACATCGTAGCGGTCGCAGGGAGTCGATGGATGGAGGCGGCTCAGGACCGCTATTTGTGCCGCCGGGAGGCCTATGTCCAGCAGTGGACGTGTATGGTCTGATGATGATGATGATGACCGCCAAACAACATAAACAGCAAAAATTTCAATAAAATATTAGAGGATTTTATCAAGCAAATTATTACCAGCGATAAATTAAAGTAATAACATTCTACGGTCGTATTATCTATTTTTAAAGGAAATTTATGTTTGTTTGGATGTAATTATACGTAATATAAAGACCATCGAACCTGATTGGTACACCTACCCTCCATTATAATAAAACAACTTTTATGCCCAAACCCATGTATCAATCAAAAAAATACTGATAAAATGTATATACTTTGTATCTATTTTGTACTAGCTGCTGCCCGCGCCTTCGCCCACATTTTATCGGGACAAAAAATAGCCTATATGTTATTCCAGGTCCCAAACTATACCCATACCAAATTTCAGCCTAATCGGTTCAATAGTTTTTGCGTGAAAGAGTAACAAATATCCATACATCTTTCCATACAAATTTTGACATTTATAATATTGTCGTGCGGGGGAGGCGTATGTCCAGCAGTGGACGTGTATGGGCTGATGATGAATGATGAATGAATGAATGAATATTGTATGTAGTAGGATAGCAGAATTAGTAGGATAATAGGATTAAAATAATGTCTAAATATAATTTCTAATAGCAGTTTTAGACATAAATAAAACAAACATAAGTTTATATTATTATATATAAATATTATAATCTAGTTTTTGCCCGTTACTTCACACGCGTTGTTTCTATGGAACGTTATAAGGTTATTTGTAACCCATGGGAACTGATTTATGGGATAAAAAGCAGCATATGTTTGATTCTAAATCTAGAATAAAATTTTAGATCAATCTGTTTAGTTACAAAGCATTACAAAGTTACAAACATCCATCCATCCAAAGTTTCTCAGTTATGATATTAGTCTGTTAAGATTATATCTCGATAATAATTTCCTCTGTGGGAGGGCGGAAAGTATATCATTAAAATATTGCGTTGGGCGTACACATGACAGACGATCTGATGATTAAAGTAGGGTGGCTTGATTGGATGTCGAGAGATAAGGGTTGTGAAGGGTTTTCTGTCAACTGTGACTTCTAATCCACACAGCATCATCTGGCCCTAAAGTAAGCAGAGCTTGTGTTATGGGTACTAGGACTAGATGTCTGATATACTTAATACGTAGAGATAGATATTTTTTATTATACATAGAAAATACCCAGAACACCCGGTTGTAAACGCATGTTTGTACGCTCTGCAACAAATATTTGCAGAGCGTACAAACATTTGTCCCAAGGCAGGAATCGAACCCGCAACCTCCTGCGTCGCAGACGGACCTTCACCCGCCGCGCCACATCGGTCGTCAATCTGAGTAATTTCGAAAACATGTCATGTGACACAATTCACTCTTTTGCGGCAAGTTTTATAAATATATAACATTACACTTTATTGCACACCAAGAAAAATATAGATAACATAGGTAGTTTCACAATGGGCGGCCTTATCGCTAATAGCGATCTCTTCCAGACAACCTTAGGATGGACACGAAGCAGTTGTACCCGTATAGACGGTGGCGATTTTTTTTAATATACAATACATACATACAATACATAAAATAAAATACATACATATATGTACTAATATATAATATAAAACATACCACATTTTTAAATAAAAATATGTGTATTAAAAACTAACAAGTACAAGTATATTTTATATTTTCTAAAGCTTTACCTGGCATTTCTGTAATATTTCACCATTATCAATTTTATTACAGCTAGCAAAAATATGTTCTCAAAAGGTTTCCGGCAAACAATCGATTAAAATAAATCACTTCCGCAACCCGGTCTTGCAGTTTACGATTTAAAATATGTTATTGAAAAATTATATTTTGTCAACACTTCTGATTATTTGAAAATCTATCAGCCTAGTTTTAGGTCTAGTAAAGGCCCACAGGCTTTTATAGCCCGGCTACAAGCTCAAACATTTGTGCAAGCAGTTTGCACAAGCAACATAAGCTGGCCACACGCTCCATCTTCCTTGCGTAAGCTGGAGTGTGCATAAATGTTTGAGCTTGTAGCCGGGCTATTAAAGATCAGGCTACATGAAACAGGTATAACAAAACAATTTAACGATTTTTTAACAAAATCTAAAATTTCTTTTTTTTTTTTGAGGCTGAAATACGTGTATGTTACGATGAAATTATAATGAAAAATGGGTTCCCTTATGTTTCACATTTTTATATAAATAAAATAATGACAATTTCAATCAGGGTTGCCTGGAAGAAATCGCTCTCAGCGATAAGGCAGCCTTTTGTAGTGTTCATTTTTGTTTAGATCTTTTATTAATGTATTTATTTTCTAGTATAATAAAGTGTTAATTCATTCAATATTTAGTCTTGTATCACTGAATAAAATTAAAATTTTTATTTTCTAACGCAATATGGTATTTGTAAGCTTGTACTCACTACCCAGGTAAAAGGATAAGTCAGCTTTCAGAACATGTAAACCCATCAAAAATTGCTTGAAAATCCACTAACATTACCTCACGTAAGCAAACAACACAAAACGAAGCAATCCCTCGTTATATCAAGGACTGCAACAATTCCGATACTTGAAATGAAACGATATGACTGACAAATCCCTCGCACGGATAGTACTAACTCGTATGTGGATAGTTGATAGTACGATTAATGGAAATAGTTCGTTTCAAGAGTCTGAGCTCAGACTTCGAGAGAAGTCCAAATATTTAGAGATTATATTTCATTTATAATAAACATAATATAAGATTTTGTACCGACTGAACTAAAACGATACATTTATCGCCCCAGTTTAGTCGGCCGCGAATAGTTACAAAATCTTATATTTTGTTGATTATCAAGGTGAAATGAAATATATGTACATATTTATGTACGCACTGTTACTAAACAGATGCAATATTCCATTAGCGACTTTAGTTGTATTTATAGGTATAAGGTAAAAATCTTTATTCACAAAGAAAATAACAATCAAATAATATAAATATCAAAGTGCTTTATTTCCTTTAGACCTTACAGGACTCTTGGACACGTCACAAAATTAAAATTACATAAGTAAAACAGGGAAATAAAGTGATCACTTAGATTTTTTGTTCACTTCAATCTTTTTAAGGTAAAGAAGCGAACAAGAAACCTTTACCTTGTTAGGTTGTTAGTTTTCGAGTTGGAGCAAAATTCGTCCCATGCTTTTTTATCCTCTAGATAATCTGATATTTGTAATAAGCCTTTTTACAAAGGATATGTTTGATATTTTGTTTGAATTTATTTATTGATAATTTTTGCAACTCACTCGGAGTTTTGTTGTAGAAGCGTATACATTGCCCTTTAAAAGATACACTAATCTTGTGCAGTCGAGTTCTGGGCAAAGCAAGTTTGTTCTTATTTCTAGTATTTACATTATGTATGTCGCAATTTTTAGGGAATCGATCGATATTTCTATGAGTTGCTGAAACAGCAGATGTATGGATATTTGTGATTCTTTCACGAAAAAACTACTGAACCGATTAGGCTGAAACTTGGTATGGGTATAGTTTGGGACCTGGAATAACATATAGGCTATTTTTTATCATGATAAAACGTGGGCGAAGGCGCGGGCAGCAGCTAGTAAACAATAAGTACGAAAATTACAATCAAATAATAGAAACAAATTAGATCTAGTATTTACAATTGAAACAATTGAGCTAACTGCTGACTGTTGCAAACAATCTACAGGTAGCTCAACTGGTCCATATCAAATTTCAGCCTAATCGGTTCAGTAGGTTTATCGTGAAAGAATCACAAATATCCATACATCCATCCATACAAACTTTGACATTTATAATATTAGTAGGATTTATAATTCTTCCTATTCGGGGGGAATTCCACCATCACCCCCCAAACTCTTAACCCTATAGCAAAATTATAACTGAAAGATGTATATTTGACAGCGTAATAATAAACTTTACTAACCCCTCCACGGGTTCTGGTGTGTCCCGTTCAATAAAGCCGTCCGGGGAAATTCGATCAACAAAATTAATGAAAACAAATGACTCGAATGCCGATCCGTAATCTCATTAGAAAACTTGGATTAACAAGACAAAACAAAACATAGGGTGTCTATTTACCCAGCTTCTGTCTTTATTTCAATGAGGTTCGAGATAGCATTGCTGTTTCAGCTTCGGTTCATCTTTGATGAACTAAAACATTAAATACGTATTATGTATGTACATATCCATTAATAAAAAATAAAAAAAAGGTTAAATATTTACCTGTATAGCTTGTAAGTTCGGTAATCTACGTTTACGTTGTCATCTATGAGCAATGGGTTATCTATGGATATAAATGGTTATTCAAATTGTCATAAAAATTATAAATCTCTTCTAAGAATGAGTAGAGTTTTCCTTCTAATTAGGTTTTGACAAAACACTTTCAATCCTTATTACCAGTATATCTAGCATGATAAACATAATTTGTAACAAAGTGGTTAAAACTATGTTTTAATATTATAACAGTTAACGAGAAACTGTATCAGGCGCCTTTTGGCAAAGGGCCCAACAACATTGTATGCGGTTTATGTTACCTTATTGTATGTGCTACCTGAGCCTATTAGATACGCTCTGCCTTAGCTACGTCGGTATTTTACGTTTCATGCGCATAATTTTAAAATATTACGCCAAACCATGAACAGCAAGTCAGAAATATGTATTTACCATTCTTATATGTAATATTTGGATTTTAATACTTTTTTTATATTTTAAAAACGTTTTAAGTTTATTCATCTAGGACGAAAGTGCTTGGGAAGTCAAATCCAACAAACCCAAACTCGGTTTTGTTTAGGAAATCTTATGGCCACCTTCGGTTTTCATCATCAGACCAGCTTGATGGTACCATGACATTGCATTGTCACTTCATCTCAATTGGTTGAGGATAATTTGTCTAAAATTTAATTGCAAGATTTCACCCGAACAAACATAAGATAGCTTATTATAGGACACCAAAGGCCGCCAACAGAAGTTATTATTTTTGAAAGTTTCTTTCTTCTGGCAGTTTTTAATTAAACCTTCGCACACTCTAGGATATTTCCTTTGAAAGCTGTCAATTATTTCACAGCTGCTGTGCACTGTGCACACAGCCGTAGTCTTACAAAGCTAGAATCAAGAGATCTCATTTTAAGGTTTAGACAGGATCCCTTTCGTCTCCTAACATCTATCTTATAAAAAAAAAAACATTTATTTTAGACCTAATTAATTGATGCATAGGTACACATAATCACATTTAAAAACTTATATTAAAATCAAAATCAAAATTATAATAATAGCCCTTATCTAGCACTAGATCATTGAGCCACCCGCGATGATACCGGTTTCAGCATCATCATCAAGTGTCCCATGATACTGGAGCGGAGGTCCTGCGCCACGGCGGTCAGCAGGCTGTTGGAGCTGCAGCGCATGCAGCCCACCAGGGATGCGACCCGCTTGCGCATGATTGCGTGGAATCCATCCACGTGCGCGATGATCTTATGACCTTACTTTGGTACATAATGTTGATAACGAAAGTAAAAACAGTAAAAAAAAACTGAGGGTAGGTAGTTTTGACCGTAAACTAAAGCCGCGTTTATATGATCAAAGTCTGCTCAGACCGGACACGGACTCTGATCTCAGGACTCGGATACCTACTCGGACGCAACTTGTATTGTGGTGGTAACACCTAATACGAGCGCACTTGGAAGACGGCGTCCGATCTTGTAAGAAAACAAAATGGCGTCTAGTAATAACAACCAATCTCATGATATTTTTCGATGTTGAATAAGAAAATGATCCGAGAGAACTATGTTAATACCAACTATGCTAGTAAACTCAACAACCGCTTACCTCAGGCTAGTTCAAACCTTAAATAAATGCCTACCCTCTATTATGGTTGGAGATTTATTTTTTAATAACTTGCGCTCGTATCATATTTTTATTTACTTAGCTTGCATGTCATCTTAGCGTTAGTAAATGTTAAAATTGTAATAATAATGCTTGGGCGCTAGCCAAACAAATTAGAAATAAGTAACCTTAAGTCGTCTCATTATAAGTAAACTGTTAAGTTTTTAATGAGAATAAATAAATTCTTTAAACCGAACTCGTATGAAGGTAAGAATATACTTCCAACGGCTCATTCACACAGCATTCGTTTATTTTTCCGTGATGAAATCTAGAGTCCATTTGGTCTGAGCCTTGTTGCAGACTCTGATCGTATCGGCTTTAGTACCCAAACAAAAAAGAACAATGAAATAGGTCTCGTCTATATTCTTTGATAAATTTATTTTAGACGTATATAGAGACCTGAGATACCTTCAGATTCAGTTATGTTTAAAGGACTATATACACCATATGAGTAGACAAGAACATAAGAAGAGCGGAAACTTCCACTCCGGACCGGCTCAAGGTCACGGCTACACGTTAAACAGAACACTCAGTCTATCTCAGTCGGGTTGTTGGCGACGCTCGCGAGCCCGACTGAGATAGACTGAGTATTTTGTCGCGACCTTGGGTCGGTCCGTAGTGGAAGTTTCCGCTCTACGTATGTTCTTGCTTACTCATATGGCTATACCATAATACAATTTAAGCTATCTGCTTTGGCTCCCAGCCAGTTCTGTTAGTCATCGTGTACTGTCAATGAAACCTAATCTTCTCACACCAAGTGACTCGTTACGTGCAGGTATAAGTGATGCTGTTTTAAACGACCTATTTTTATCGAGAGTGCCATCTATGTTTATTTTTTGGCAACTGCGGTCTTGCGTAAAATTTTGTTCGGTTTGAGTCCATGAACCTAGGCTCTATTAGATAGTCTAGTTCTTTGTTGGTTACCTTGCATCGACGACGCGGGAAATTCGCATAGTGAAGAGAAAAGACAGTGTAAATAAAAAGGTACATTGTAATCAATTGCTTGATATAAAGACGTGATGTTCTTGCTGCGGCATGATTACATACCTATTCGAGATTTAATTGATTATTCATATGATTTCTGTCCTCTTTACTGTCGTTAAAACCAGAATATCTTGTTTAAATAATAAACGAGGACCAGCAATATCCCTATTGCTGACTCTCAACTAGATGCTAGGAAATCGGATGCGTAGGAATGGTAGCTACATTAGCTACCATTCCTACGCATCCGATTTCAATATCATCACAATTTACACCATGTCACTTCAATGCTGAAGCCAGGATTGACTCCTCGAGAGGCGACTCTTAGACAACTAATGACATGAACATAAAAAAACTGTATACGTACGAGGGGTCTTTTGTAAAAACGGAGTTTGTAAGGTATTCTTTTCTCTGTTTTTAAAAGAGAAGTTAACGAGCTTATAGAGCTAACTAGCCTGAACGGTAGTGTTCGAATTTTTAGTACGCAACGTTAATTTTTAGTAGGTACCTACACATTTTCGGTAATAAACGGAAACATTAACGAATTTTTGTCATTATTCGCGCGTGGCGACGAAGCAAACCTTCTTTAAAAATTTGGCTCTCTGACCGCCGAAAACGTAGGTGGCTACAAAAAATATCTGGTTCGTTTTTGGTGTCGTTAGAGTTCGCAATTAAAGTTCCTTAGTAATTCGTTAATTTTAGCAGCAGAAAGCAAATTAATTTCAAAACGTTAACAAGTTGGAGATAATTCTGAAACGCATTTAATCTGGCTCTAGTCCAACGCATGAATCACTAAGTTGGATCTTAAGATTTGCAACAACTTAATGTTATGATGTAGTGTAATGTTCATTGCGAAATAAACCTTCATAACTTGGGTTTAAGTGCCATTTAGAATAACAGCACGTCTACCGCTAATGCTGCTTTATCTCTCGCGCTTGAAAAACTAAAATGGTTTTATACGTGTCGGTAAAATATAGGATACCTATGCAGACTTAAAGACAGATTGTTGAAAAATATGTACTTTCTATTGAAAACTCATAAAGGTTAAATAAATTAATTGCATTTCTAGAATAAAGCACGGAGTCTTAATATGACAGTTATATTGGCATATTATATTTTTGGCACATCATCATCATATCAGCCCATACACGTCCACTGCTGGACATAGGCCTCCTCCATACGACGCCACAAATAGCGGTCCTGAGCCGCCTCCATCCATCGACTCCCTGCGACCGCTACGATGTCGTCGGTCCATCGAGTGGATGGTCTCCCATGTAGGGGGGGTTTTGCCATAATCACCACGCTTGGCAGGCGGATTGTTGATACATTTTGATACATAAATTATTATATTAAACAACTAACTTTGACAGAACCAACCCCACCTAGCGGGGGATAAGGACCGGAAGAAGACTTTACTTTATGCCAGCCAGTATAGTTTACGAAAAAAACTACCTACCTAATTATTCCGGATCAAATAATAATATCTAAAGATCATGTACACATTTGTCCGGATACGACGCAAATATCGTCAAAATACTAACTTCTTATCGCAATTTCGATTTATATACATATATTATGTACTTTGGACAAATTCAATATACAATGTTTGTAAACACTGCTAGCATAGGTACTAAACCTAAAAAACAATTCATTGCTCGAAAAATAAGCACATTGAACGAGTAAATTTTGAACGACCATAAGCTATGTAAACCTATTTTTATGTAAAAACCCTGTTCTCAAGTAAGTGACATGTAATATTTGTCTTTTTGAGAATAAATGATTTAAATCTAAAAAAAAAGGAAGCTGCCTGTTAGAGTGGAGATTCACTAGGATTATCTTATCAAACATTCACAGACCTCAACAATTTTACGACCAATAATCCCTCTAACACTTCCTCTGGGCCCGAATTCACGCGTGACAAATTTTACGCTTGACGAACTTTTGATGAAATATTTTGGTCTTAGCATATTGCAGCTTCAATGATTTTGTAGTTAGCTACGTATGTAGAGCTCTAAACTATTGCAGAGTCGCTTTTATGACAAACTTGTTTCCTTTACCGGTCTGCGCAGCTGCCGGGTTCTCTCTTATAGTTTCCGTGACATAAACAAAACATTAGATTAGACCTCCAAGTCTACATACTAGATCATATTATTCTCCTGCTATAAAAACGTTTAAAGGTTATATATTTCCCATGCTGATTAGTTATAGCATGAAGAAGTAATAAACACCCAAACTTTAAAAAAGGTAACATGGAAATACCTTAGAATATAGAAAAAAATTGCTTGTTGTTTTATATGTAGAAAACTTTCTAGTATTAAATTGTATATTCTAGTTTCCATCTCATTCTGATATAAGTGCATAATGGCAGCAGAAAATGGGCAATGGATTGGAATGCTAAGGCCACACTACGAGGCAAAGATTCGTGATCACGTTGTGGTGATAAGACTTCGTGTTCAATCTAAAAACGTTTGGCCACATTGTAAAAAAACTTCGCAACATCGGTAAAAAAGGGTTGTTCTATTGCATTTCGGTAAATAATTTTACTAAATCTTTATTATTTCAACAAAATACGTGCAAACCGCTCAACGTCTCGCGAGTGTAGCCAGCAGCACGAACTTTATCGCGATAAAACCCTTTCATGTCCGGCAATTTAACGACAGCAGCGGTGTGAAGGGCATTCGTGTTCGCAATTGAACATTGTCGCGGACGAATTGCTTGGCCAAATTTGTCGCGATAGCGCAAATCTTTGCGATATCATGATTGTGTGGCCATAGCATTAGGAAAACAACTCTACCTATATTCACGAACAGAGCTGTTGTGTTGAATTTATATACGAGTAAAAAACTAAGTAAATTACCTACCTATAATTCAAAGTGAAATGAAAAGCTATACATCCAGCAGCAAGCATTGATTACGAAAAATACGACACAAAAATTTACAATTCGAAATAAAAATATCAGCCGAACAGACGCGCACAAAACTCATGAAAACTTTCCGAATTTGTCTCTCCAAGTAATTATAAGTTTAACCTGAATTCCTGTTAATAAAATGAACATTTCCCGTTACAAAAACCGACCATTTGTATTTTTTTGGTAATGAGAAATTGAATTTTACATGATTTTCTCATTATTCATTTTGCTTTCATTGTTTGACGTAATCTGCGTCTCATTAGAGCCGAAATATTATGAATTTTGTGGAAATGCTTTGTGAGGACTTAACTTTGGGGAATATAAATACTAAAGCTTGGTTTATGTTTCTGGCGTCTTTATAAATGGTAATCATTGTAAAAAAATTATATTGAGAAAAACCCTCATTGTTGGCAAGACCAAACGATAAACAATAGAAATAATAATTAAAATGTAGGTACCTATTTTAATGCGGAATTTGAGAAAATCTATTCACCCTTATCTTTTAAATGCGAAACTAACTCTGTCTCTCGTACGAGTACGTTTGCTTTCTTTACTAACACACGTAAAGTGGCTAAACTGGCACATACAAAATGTATAATACTTAATCCAGATCCAGAATAGGCAACTTTTTAACCGACTTCGAAAATGGGGAGGTTCTCAATGCGGTTGTATATTTATCTGTTTGTATGTTACTTGAAATCTCCGCCGATGCTTAACCCATTTTGCTGATTCTTTCATAATTGTATAGGTAGAGAATAATCCTGTGGTCGTCCTATAAAATTGTTTTCCCGGGGATTAGTATTTATACAAAATTAAATTTATATCAAATTTCAACAAAAAACGCCACTTGAAAAATTCGATCGCGCTATTGGAGTGTTCCCGGTCTAAAACGACTCCTTAGCCATTATTCAGGATTTGAAGTTAGTTTAAGTTTTTCAAAACACGCCAAATTATATCAAAGAAAAAGTTGCAGTCAGTACAAAGTTGTTAAAAATCAGCTGTATGTATTTCATATTCAACAAATCAGATTATTCAAATGAAGGTAGGTACTAATCATGGATTTATGATAAACAAAACCCATCGATTCATGTTCTAAAAATTTCCCGGCCATTGTTCTGGAATGATCGACGTGATTGCCGACCCGTGGCAGCCCTTGGCTTGCAACGCCATTAGTGCTTGCAATTTGTAGACAAACGACTTTGAGTGATTGCTTTCCGAATTGTTTAAGATGTTGGCTCTTGAGTTATGTGCTTTGGTTTTTGCGTACCTGATCCTCAGATTGATACTAAAAGCAAAGCAAAAGAGCAATTTAAAAGCAGAGTATACGTCTATCCAAACTGAACGTACCAAGAAAGCAATAGAATAGAAGTAGGTATATCGTTTCTAAGTGCTTTACAATTCATATAAATGCCGACTAACAAAAACTACCTGGTCCATCCTCGAGGATCACATCCCATTCCATGACCAGCGTATACAAGTCCGCTGCTAGACATAAGCCTTCCCAGATAATGCCCCAATACACCATATTGGTAAACCAGTTATATATATTTACTTGACTTGTAATATTTAATTTTTTTTAGTATCTGATATAATATAGTATCCCCCCCTACATGGGATACCATCCACTCGATGGACCGATGACATCGTAGCGGTCGCGGGGAGTCGATGGATGCGCGGCTCAGGACCGCTATTTGTGGCGTCGTATGGGGAGGCCTATGTCCAGCAGTGGACGTGTATGGGCTGATGTGAATGAATGAATGAATGAATCTGATATAATTTTAATCACATGTATTGTATTTTTAGACATTTCTAGACCCTTTTACAATCAAATTTTATTATTTTTATATTATTGTACGGAATCGCTATCTGTCTATTTTGTTTCTGCGTACAATCCCTTAAAGTGCTCTCTTTTACCTTTTAAAATAATAACTTGTGTAATAAATGTAATAGTCATATTAATTTAGAAAATAAAGACTTAAATTGTATATATGCAATAACTACGGCGGAAATAAAAGAAATAAAATAAGCGCTCTAATGGCTCTTATGCCTGCCAGAGCAAGCTACCTTAGTCGCCATAACGACATCTGCGGGTTGAGTTAAAGAGGTCCCTTCAAGTGCCAAGCAGACCATATGGCAATTCAAACTCGAACCCAGAACAATAGACGTGGGCGATGTTTTGATTTTCCACATAGATGTGCATCGTTATTTTGTAATGGCATCCGATGTGAACAACGATGTGGTCAACAACGATGCCACCGCGCCGCCGGGATGTGGACGTTCGTTGTCGCTGGCGATGTCGATGTGGGGACTTGGTGGTGATCGACATTACTCGGCAAAGGTCGATGTCGTTGGTTCCCCTATTCGCCATCCATTGGCAACAACGGACACTATCATTGTTGATCATCAACGATGTTAGTAAAAAGGAACACCTCTATAGAAGAACTTATAGCTTCATTTGAGCATCTGAAAATCCCCAAGAAACTGCTCCAAAAATTACTAAACAGCCCAGCAGTAAATTAACTCCATAAACAATCTTCACGCATTATTAGTCGAATACAAATGACTTGCAGAATGCCTGCAGTTGGCTAGGGCATTTGCTGACTCATTCAGGAAAACATCTTTATGGAAAATGTTTCGGTAAACATTTTCAGTAGAAAGTAGAGTCTTGGGAAAGAGCTTAGATGATTGGCTAGTTTCGACTGTGCTTTAGAACGTATAGGCTTGTACGTGCATACTGCGATTTCGGTAACAATTTAAATCGTACTTAACCTACGTTTAAAGCCTTATTCGGCATAGAGCGTTATTTCTAACATGGTAAGTTTAACTTTCTGTCAGTCTGTGACTTTGCATTGCCTCCGGATTGCATTCATTAGGTCTCTCCGCCTTGTACTTGGGTTGCGATAAGCGGCTAACTTCGTGATGAATGAATGCTTTACATTTTGCAACATTCGGACCGTAGCGAAATGTGTGTGTCGTTAGCATTGTCAGTTTGTCATGCGTACCTACTATGTTTTGATATATATGAACTTTAGTATATAGTTATGTATGTTTAATGTAAAGCATTGCTGGCTCATGAAAAGCCTGTCAAAATGTTATTTTATATTATTAATATAGGTACCTACTTACCGGTGAGAACTCTGTGTCTAGTTAAACCTAACATAGGCTTTAAGGCACTTTTAACAAAAATGTATTGTTTTCTTTATCTGAATAAATTATTCTATTCTATTCTATTCTCCTGGAAAGATACACACCTATGAAAACGATGATATCGACTACTCAACTAGGTCGGGAGATGGGAGGTTGCGTAGGATTCCGTACCTACATCATCATTGGCATGTAACATCCACAAAGGATTGCGGAATGGATGAGAAATACCGTGGCGGTCGTGGCGGAAATATTTTCAAGGTTCTTTCAGACCTCGTTTTTAAATCCTAACCAATATTTATTATATACGTGAAAGTGTGTATGTTTCCTTCCTTCACGCCTTAAATAAGGCCCTTCTCTCAAGAAGCGACTCTCAAGCGATTTGTGTTTTGTACGCGTATCCTACGCGTCGCTTGTGAGTAGCCGCCATACATATTCAGCTAGTCTCGCACACGACGAGAGACGCGTTGACGACGCCTTTGATATCAGTCGCACGCTACCGTCTTGCTGGTCGCACGCTACCCGAGTCGTATACGCGTTGCATCACTAAATGACGGCGAAACAAACTTTAAGTATAATTTTTTTCCAGGAGGTGGAAAATTATCCATGTTTGTATAATTATAAGCTGCCAGAGTATGTAAGAAAAGATATTACAGAAAAACCGTGGATTGAGATTGGAAAAATGCTCTACAATTGATATTTTTTTCGATGTAAGGATGCACCCAAAATCATATTTATATTTTTGTTTATTCTTGTAATATACAGAAAAACATTGTCTTCATCGCTACAGTCACTAGACATGTCATCATCGTACGAATGTTGTTCTTCAAATGATAAAAAATAGTCTCATTTGCGTAGCACCGTGTGTGGAAACGAGTAGCTTACCCGTAGGCGATGATGGTTTGCATCTCAGTCGTATAGCATTTGAATACCTTCGTGAGAAAAGGGCCTTAGTAACCAATAGACTTGAATTTTAGGTATACAGTAAGTTGACAGAATGGAGAATAACATAAGCTACTTTTTGTCCTGGTAAAACATCAAATTGTTATGGGGGATTTACGGGAAAAAAATCTTTTTTATCCCGTAGAAATGTGAAATTCGAATTTAACGCGGGTGAAACAGCGAGGAACAGCTAGTCACTTAATAAATGTGACCGATGCGACGATCGTTGTGGCGCGGCGGACGAGGGTCCGCCCGTGATGCAGGACTTTCGATTCCCGCCTTGGGACAAATGTTTACACACATCACGAAAACAAACCATCTGCAAATATTTATCCCAGATGTTCTGGGTGTTTTCTCTCTGGATATTCTGGGTGTTTTGAGAGAATGGCTCTAGATTGTGAGGCACGTCCACCCCTCAAGTGACAGTCGCAATGACTTAGGCAGGAGTATCAAGAATGTCTTGAGAGGCAAAATTGCAAGCAAAGTAGAACGCGAGACGTTTGGAATCACCCAAACTTTCATTTTACAAAGTAAACAAAAACTAATAGATACCAATGAGATATTTATACATATACTGGTGCATATGCTCATTCTATCATGTCAAAGACATGCTCTGATTTTATAAGGTACTGTTTACTTTCTGCAATTACTCTAAATTGCGATTGTGCAAACAAATTTCTCACGATGGTTATAGTCAATAGACTTACTATTGCCGTTATTGAAAAATATTCTAGAGCTGCGTTCCAAAGACTCTAGCTTTTTATGGAAAAGGAAATCGACATTATCTCTTTCATTTTATTTACTTCAATTAATTATGAGATGCATATTTGACTGATTTCAAAAAGAAACCAGTTTTTCTTTAACAGTCTACTGAATCAGAATCAGCACCCATACGTCCACTTTTGATCATGCCTCTCTCCAAGCATGGGGGATTTCCAATAATCATCACGTATGACAGGCGGATAGGAGATGGCAATGGGGGTGTTAAAATTGTACAGAAGAAAGCTGCTGCCCTTCCTCTGGTTGGTTGCCTCCGTCTTACTAAGCGGTTTTTTTTGCCGAATTCATAATTCGCACCGCTAAGAAATATAACTCGCTGCCTGCTTCAGCTTTTCCGGTCAATTACAATCTGAGTCTCTTCAAGACAACAGTGAATAGGTGTCTAAACACGTGCCCGAGCAGTGTCGGCCGTACAGTGGCAGTGGCGTAGCGGTACCTGGGCCAGATTTCTAAACCCCCTACAACGAGCAGAGACAGCCGCAAAATTTTCTGATTTTTTTCGCCGATTAACAAAAACGTAAGAAATACAGAAAAGATACCGACCAAGATATAACGAATTTTTATGTTCTGGCTGTGCGTATGAGTTTTCGTTGAAAAAAAGTCGCCCATATGACATCAACGGGCTGAGGATGGGTGAATCCGCAACTGCCACGGAACTCTACATTACTTAAAATTCGGACTTTCAATAGAAACAACCTTTAAATTTCACGATAAATTTATCACAATCTAACAAATTAAATTACCCAACAAGCTCGAGACTAGACTGATTCAAATTCCAACCACTTTAAATCAAACCTTTCGAAGTTTTAAACTAATTCTACTAACTTTACGCCCTCATTACTCCGGCCCATAATTATACCCGACTAGTAAAACTAAGGTCAGGGTTTTGGAGATAAATTTTCACCGCAACAAGGTCGATTTTAAACAAGGTTCTGGTTCATTATGCATGTAAGCGGGCTAACTACGAACCTAATTTGTGTTAGAAGAACACCAACTTTTGCCAAACTACGAAAGTTTTTACAGTAAAATCGATCAATCAGATGATGGATTTTTAACCGACTTAAAAAAGGAGAAGTTTCTCAATTAGACTGTATTTTTTTGTGTGTAGGAATGTTACGCGATATTTCCGCCAATTATGGATCGATTTTGAAAATTCTTTCACTATTGTATAGAAAATGATCGTTGATCGAGGTGGTCCTAATTTATCCCATTTTTCCCCATTAGTATTTATCCCGCAAAACTTTAAAACAGCGTTAAAGTAAGGGAATTAGAAGTAAAGTTATGAGGTCACACGTGAAAAAATAATTCACGCTATAACAAACTTTGAATCCTACTAATATTAATGTCAAAGTTTATGAGTAAATATGGATGTTTGTTCCTCTTTTATGAAAAAAAACTACTGAAGTGATTGGGCTGAAATTTGGTATGGGTATAGTTTGCGACCTGAAATAACCGTATAGGCTATTTTTATCCCGATAAAACGCGAGCGAAGGCGGAGGAGACAAATATTTGCAGATCGTTCAAACATTTCTCCCAAGGAGGGAATCGAACCTGCAACCTCCTGCGCCGCAGGCGGGCCTTCGCCCGCCGCGCCACATCGGCCGTCGTATATTATTGATAAATAACTGAAAATGGCTCGACCGACAAAGTTTCATCATAATTCCCTCTACAAATAGAACACTTTCATACTCGTCCCAGTAGTTCCACTCGTACCAACAGAACAGACACAAACCTAATACCCTTGCTGACACACAATCTCAATAAAAGAAACGTCACAGTGCTTACAGTAAATAACATAAATAACAACACAGCCTTTGTCACTTCTGGTTACGATTTTTCAAACTCCGTCACAAAAAGAAGGCTGTATTTGAATTTGTATTTGGAATTGTATTTCGTATATTAATGGTCGTTCAGGGTTGCCGGGGTTCAGGTAGTCATTTGAGGAAGTGGCCGTTCAGAGAACTGATCGCTCATAAGAAGTGGTCATACAAAGAACTGGCCTTTCATGGGAAGTGGCCGTTCAAGACATGTGGCCATAGCTGACTGGATCCTTATCTATGTGTCTATCTATGGCCGTAGTAACATAACCTAATCTGTTCTATAGCTTCGAAACAGTTGATTGAACTGGTTTCGATTTAGTCTAGCTCCTTGTAAATGTATGTTGTCCTCGATCATAGCTTTTACTTATTACTACCACTACCACCATCCTACTAATATTATAAATGTCAAAGTTTGTATGGATGGATGTATGGATATCTGTTACTCTTTCACGCAAAAACTACTGAACCGATTAGGCTGAAATTGGTATGGGTATAGTTTTGGACCTGGAATAACACATAGGCTATTTTTTATCCCGATAAAACGCGGGTGAAGGCGCGGGCAGCAGCTAGTGATATAATTATTTCTTATGAAACAGCATAACGGTTTGATAGAATGGTTGAAATTATGGATAAAGCAACGCTTGTAAAATAACAAGCCAAAGATAATGAACAAAATTTCTGTTTCAAAGGTTAGCGCATGTACATACATATATAGTATACATATATATAGTGCCCTATGCGTTGTTACTTTGAGCCAACGCTATATGCATTGCTAGTTTTTGTAGAGTGTGTTCTGCCCTGTTTATTACAATCCATAAATTATTAATTCTGTTTGTAATTCAGCCTCCCGCGATACAGGTTCTGAACCTAGTGCGGGGACCACCAGTAAACTGTATAAGCATTTTTGAATATTGGTAAATAAATGAATTTTATATTTTGTGTTGCCTCAAAGCAATAACTCTCAGTATTTCTATGAAGTGAGCCATCTGATGTTGGTTCAGCAATTGTCTCAGTAGGTTGAGCACAAAATTTCAGTAAAAATTACGAACATTATAGTTTGGCTTCAGTACTGCTGACTTAGAATTTCCACCACCACCCCCAACTCTTTTCGTATCGTAAGAGGCCACTAAGGGATTTCAGCAAGGGATTTTTTGCAGCGCCTCCTCCAGAACACTTCTACCACCGAACTGCGATCCCCAACCCGCATATACAGCGTGGGGATTATGGGCATTGCCGGGGGGTAAAATTAGCCAATAGTGCGCGTATCATGGGGAGGCCTGTGTCCACCAGTGGACCAGTCGGCTGTAGATGATGAGATAATATTATTTAAGATTATCCAAAGTCGTGGTGCTATGAAAAGGCAGCTATCATGCAAAACATGAAGCAAGAGTGAACCTTCAGACAATAAGCTATTCTCTGTTCAGTGACGTAGTTCGTATTATTCAACACAACTGCCGGAAACCAAGAGATGACAGCAGCAGGGATTTAGAGACGCTGAATGCGTCATAAATTGTTGAAAGACCTGATCTTTGAGAGCAAAGAACTATTAAGCCTAAGGGCTTTGAGCATAGGGTTTAATATACCAATAACGTAGCTGTTCATTAAACTATAGCTATATTATAATCACTTGGTCGGTAGGTATGTACACAAGGTAATAAGTAACTGAAATAGGACTCTTAGATAGTCTATAAATTGGATCCTTTAAGTAATTAATATTCTAAGAAAACAGGAATAGGTACCTAATCACTTTATTCCAGTTGTCCAATAAAATCACGAAAATATTATTTGACTTTCGAATTTTATAGGTAAAGATTAGGTACTTATATTTTGGGATTCATGAAATTAACTTCGTGTGGTGTATTACGTTTTGATACATTGACTGTCGTGATTTAATTTTAACACACACAAAAACACATTTATCTTGTACAATGAACACGCCAATAAAAAAGAAAAGATAATGTTACACAAAAACTATTATAAATGAAGCCGTTGCCATATAATAACTACCTCTGCAAAACAATAGAGATTACTGATGGAGAAACTAATCCAGGGTAAACAATAATTCCGCCATATTACTCTGGCACTTCGCTTTTCTATTATGCCACGCGCGCGCTTTCGTTCTTGGCTTTTCTGAGCGATATTAAAACGGATGTCGACAGTCAGTATTCTTATTTCAAAATGTAGAATTATTTTGTAACAGTTTCTAGAAATATCAGTCGTTTGAAAGTTGAATCAATTAATCGAGTTCAAAGTCTTTCGTTCCAATTCCAAATTCTAACTTCGAATACCACTTAAAACAAATGAAATGGCACTTCAATCGAGATTTTGAATTTAGATCAAGTAATGCTACTTGATCTACATTCAGTCGGTCAACAATCGCAAGTAAAATAAAATTTTCTCAAACATGCATGGAAATATTGTCATTATTGTCGAAAAAAGATAACGCGAAGTATCGAATTTACGGTTAAAGAAAATCTAATCCATTACAGGAGCGTTTTTTGAATTTGGAACATTACAACGCTCCAGCAATGTTGTATGAAATGGCGTGCTGGGGTTATTAAATGCTCTTTGGTTGGATCTCTTTTATAATTCTTGGCAAAGTAAGTCTCTTTGCTTAGTACAAATTGCGATCACGTGGCTGTATAGCCATAAAAGCCTTTCGCACGATGATAAATAAAAAAATGGCGGGAAAGCTGAAAATACGTCTTGATTTGTTATTTATCTTATAAAAGAAACATAAATGTACCGGGGAACTCAATAACACTTTACTAATTGCCCTAATATGACTAATGTAACTTTTTATATTAATTAAATCGATTAGTTTTGTCATACCAAAGCTTTTTTGACATACAAAAAATCATTTATTCAAACAAATAATAGAAATAGTATTTACAATTGAAGCAATTGAACTACCTGCCGACTGTTGCAAACAATCTACAGGTAGCTCAACTGATCCATATCAATACCAGTCGGAAGCGACCCCAAGACGCTGGCTGCATTGCCCCGCTGTAAATGATTAAATTAATAGGATAATATAAAATATAGGATAATATAAAACGTACCAATGTTTTATTTCCCTGCATTCTTTTGAGAAAGAAGCTGTTACTCTATCTAAAAGCTTTTAGAGACTAAATTTCGTTGTGTGGACAGCTTCCAGACCAAATAACAATGTAATTTGTTTAGAAAGCCAAACGCTCCCTACTTACTCTTGGGAACCTGATTATCTAGGTAACTTTAACATGCTAGCCTTTTGAGTTGAACTATCTAACAGGGTGGTTTGTAAAGTTATCTGGAACGGTCTAGTAAAACTTCCATTCTAAAACATCAGCATCAGTCATCAACGTCATCATCAGCTTGTCGGTAGGTATTATCATTTCTGGGGAGATGGAACCAATGTCAAGCCATGGGCGTGACGCCCATGGGCATCCTAGGCCTTGGATGCCTGTGTAGTAGGTTGTTGTAGATTGGGGCGGAATATGCGACCGACTTCGTAAAAAGAAGGAGGTTCTATGTTTGGCTGTCTGTAATTTTTCTTTTTTTATCTATGTTCGTCAATTTCTTGCAAGAGAGCTAAAGCACTAAAATTCGGTTTTTAGTATTTTCAAAACGATCCAAATATCTACGTTTACCTATTCGGTTAGTGCCAATATTCAAGATACATAATGTCTAATCAGTAATTGATTATAATAAAGTAGATTAACTTTGCTTGTAAATAAACTTCCGAATGTAATTCATCTGTTACCTAATACAAGACATATGTAGGTAAATAGCCTTTGCTTTCCAACTTGATGGAATAATAAATAATACCGCTAATATTAGAAATGCGAAAGTATGGATGTACGGATGGGTGTTAGTTACCTCTTCACGTTAAAACTACTGCAAGGATCGGGCTGAAATTTTGCATGAGAGAAATAAAGACGGAAAATTTGTTTATTGATTCACTATGAAGTAATATTTAATATAACTGACAAAATCACAAAATTAAAATTATTATAGTTTTAAAATAGCAACAAAAAAAAAATCTTTTGTCCTGTACTCATGCACATAAACCCACCTTTATAAATTTCTTTCTCTCTCCCAATAAGGTTTGCTGGAAGAGAACTATTTTTAGGGTTAAGCTCGCCTTTGCCATGTATTTTATTTTCAAATGTTTTTTTTGTAATATATGTTCATTTTGCAATAAGGAATTAAGAATTACAAGTTACTCTGCATGCAGGTATTTCTAGGCCTGGAATCAAACTTAAGCTTGTTTTTATCCCAAAAATCAGTTCCCATGGGATAAAAATCCCCTTATAAACGTTTCTATGACAACAACGCGTGCGAAACTGCACAGGAACTAGTAATAAATATTATTACAGTTTCAGTCATGCCAATAGTAAAACTTTTCCGATACTTCCTAGAATATTACAAATTACAATAGTTACCCAATGGGAAATTCCCTGAAATACCAAGATTTGGAGAATTCTACGTAACTTTTGTGAAATATACAGTTGAGAGTTCTGATATTTGAATATTTCTAGTAATGTAAACAGTTATTAAATTCCCAGTCGTTCATCCTAACTGAGCAGGAATCTGTAGCTATGCTCGAGTTCTAAATTATCTACATAAAAGATTAACAATCTCCCATTTAAATCACAATCTATTTTAATACTAGCTCCTGCCTGCGCCTTCGCCCATGTTTATCGGGATAAAACATTTCCTATGTTATTCGATATCACAAACTATACCCATACAAAATTTCAGCCCAATCAGTTTAGTAGTTTTTGCGTGAAAGAGGAACAAACATCCATACATACTCACAAACTTTGACATTTATAATATTAGTAGAATTAGCTCAACTATAGCATACATAGCCAAAGACATAACTTAACATTGCACTTTATTGGACACCAAGTAAATATTAATATACAGAAAAATATAGATAACATAGTTGCACAATGGGCGGCCTTATCGCTAAGAGCGATCTTTCCCAGACAACCTTGGGATGGACACGAAGCAGTTGTACACGTATAGACGGTGGCGAATTTCTTAAAAAGACCTTTGTTATCAAGTTGAGCTCAGCGTCAAATAACTCAAAACTATTGAGATATAAGTAGGCAGGTACTATAGAACAGGAAGTATTAATTAGGAAGGTACCTAGCAGTTATTTTACACCCACTGCTGGGTAAGGGCTTCACATCACCTCAACACCCTTTAGCAGTCCACAGGTGCACGTGGACCTCTTTATTGGCGGCTCCTATCAGGATAAGGGGCCATCTGACTCCTTTAAATCCATTCAAATACTAGTATCTTTACAGTTTTAACCCAATAATTCGTGGCAAAGTATTTTCTACAAAGATTTCGTTTAAATATTTGTAGAAAATACTTTTTCTTTTGAAACATTATCTGTAGACAAATATTTTAGTTTTTCATGAATTTGTTTCCTTTCGAAAGATGTTATTCAAAGGAATATTGATCATACTAAAGTATGCTTCAAAATGTCCCTCTCCCCTCCTTACTAGTGTTATTTTATCCGCTGTAACGTAAGGCACTAGCTTTTGCCTTCGGTTTTGTTACCATATAAACTATGACTATAACCATTGTGACCACAGAAATCTAAATAATTTATTTACAGTTCTTTTTTTTATTTTTGATTGTGACCTACGAGTACGTGGCGCAGCGGGAGTTTGCGGGTTCGATTTCCGCTTCGGCACAAATGTTTGTACCATCTGCAAATATTTGTTCCGGGTGTTCTAGGTGCTTTCTAAAGTATATAATCTATAATTAAATTAACGTATGTTTTGTATTATTGTTATGTAGCACCCATAACACAAGCTTTGCTTAGCTTGGGACTAGACTGGAAAGGAAAAGGAGCTAGTTGATGCTGTATTAATTGTCCATTTTTTTTTATCCCCTGTTTTACCACTTTCTTATTATTTTAAGAGACAAAAGTTAACATCTGATGCAATAATACCAGAAAAAAATTCTTAGTTTATGATATTATCATATTTTTACCCGACTACCAAAGGCGGAGGGTTCAGAGGCACCCTATGCATGTACATATTTTTATTTTTTGTATGTATTCATCTAAATGTATAACTAGAAATAAAAATATGTTTGTAAGTAATCCAAACAATTTAAAGTACTGCAAGCAAATTTCACTTATCCTTTCAGATTCAGATTCAATAACTTTATTTCTTTAGGCTTACAAAATAAGCACTTAGACAAAAACTTTCTATCCGATCAGCTGTTTATGCGTTATATAGTAACAGTCAGACAGATAGTGTCTAGCAGATTTTTTATTAGTACGTATGGATACCCTCCCTACATTTTTGATATATATTAGGGCGGTTTTGTCTGAGCCTAGTTTATGAGGTCACGACTTTTAAATGGACCCGAGAATGGCGAGAGGCCTGTTTTCGGTTACTTGTCATTTTCACGGCCTCGTAACATACTTTTGTAGATAAGGACCATAAAACATCAAAAAATAAATATCTACCTGTTGTAAAACAAAGATGGCCCGGATATACATATATTATATTATTACAGGATCTATTAAATTTTTTAACAAATCAGAATCAGAATCAATAACTTTATTTCTTTAGGCTTACAAAATAAGCACTTAGACAAGTCAAGTTGTATACTATAAATATCTGCTCTTCTCCGTTTAGGTGAAACCCGAACCGAATATTTCGAACTAGCTGCTGCCCGCGCTTTCGCCCGCGTTTTATAAAAAAATAGCTTTTATGTTATTCCAGGTCCCAAACTATACCCATACCAAATTTCAGCCCAATAAGTTCAGTAGTTTTTGCGTGAAAGAGTAACAAATATCCATATGCTACTAATATTTTAAATGTCAAAGTTTGTATGGATGGATGTATCGATGTATGGATATTTGTTACTCTTTCACGCAAAAACTACTGAACCGATTAGGCTGAAATTTGGTATAGGTATAGTTGGGGACCTGGAATAACATAATAGGCTATTTTTTATGCCGATAAAACGCGGGCGAAGGCACGGGCAGCAGCTAGTAATATAGAGATACCACTGATTACCAATAGATACGACATTTTATGAAGTGGTACATAATCGAGTGACACTTGCATCTAAGCAGAGTCCAACTCTACTTCAAAATCTATTTTGATATTTTAAAAATAAAGTTAAACTCGATAATTTGCCCAGTTTCAAATTATTACGGCACAAATAGTTATTCCTGAAAAACAAAACTTGTTTTAGACCATTTCAGGAACATTTACTATACAAAAGCGAAAGATTTATCAAAATTGGATAACAGTTGCCGAAGATAACGATTGACATATATTAAGGCGAATTATAAGGGGAAAAGACGAAAACGACGTCTTTTTCGAACAAGTATTTGACGAAAATATAGATCGTGGACCTTTGAAATTTATATATCCGGTAACACATATCTTAAAGTATTATGTGCCGGTTTCAAATGCTTGCCGGTAGTTATAGTAAACACTCAGAAAAAGTTTAGAGAAACAATTTCTTCAGGTGAATGAGCTCACTTTTTGGCGGTGTGTCTTATTTGTTTACTACCAAACTCAGTATAGTTATTTATGTAGCTCGTATGCTTCAATTGGCGGTCCATTTGTTTTGAAATAAACTCAAAATAAGAAGTTTTAACGAAAAAACTATTTGCGCCTACTAAAACGTCTCTCTCCCACGAACGATTGCTCGCAAAATTTGATTAGGCAATGTTAGTAGTGACCGACGAGGGCGCACGCGACGTTGCGAGCTCGGCCGGACTAGCGCAGCGGCCGGCTCGAGTGCGAGGTTGCCAGACCAAACAAAACAATCGTGCCGTCGTCTTCGTCGTTGTCGCAGCCGTCACGCGTTTTTCTTTTTGCATTATCATGCCTACATAATATCATCTGAAGCAGTTTCAAAAATAATGAAGTACCTACCTAATTGATTTTCTAAAATTCTGTGTTGTGTTTTGTCTTTAGTATTTCTTCTGGAGTTGTGTTTTAGTGAAACAATAAGAATATGGAAATAAACAAGGGCTGAAACACCTGTACCTACCATGCTACCTATATCTGAGGGCCGCCAAACACGGACTACTCGGGCAGTTAGCCATTGATCAACATACACGGACTGGCGACTGCTTGACCGCACGATCTTCCGAAGCAGTTCAACTGCTCGAGTGGTTCCGTGTATGTGTATATGAATGACTGCTCCAAGCAGTCCGTGTAGTACCCGTGTAGTATGGTTGGTATGGTGGCCCTTATAAATAATAATTGCTTAGTCCCCTAGTCAAGTTCTCAGGCATAGTCTAATATCGATGCATCGATGCATAGAGTAGTGCCGTTACAGAGACTTATTAGCATCGTGTTTCAATACCAACTTTTTACACACGCAACCGAAGTAACATTACCTAATCTGTGGCGCAACTTTTACCTAAGTACCTAATAATTATGTATCTTACGGCCGAATACTCAAACGCAACTCAGATGTAAGCACGTCTTATGTCGCAATATTTGACAGTTTTCAATGAAAATCTGTCAAAAAATCGTCACTTGAGTCGTGCTTAAATCTGAGATTCGTTTGAGTATTCGGGGGTTAGGTACCTACTAATTATTGACGTAATTGTTATAATTATTATAATATATATATATGGCTGAAGTGGCGATGGGCAGGCCATATAGCTCGTAGAACCGATAACCGTTGGGAAGTAAAGGTTCTCGAGTGGCGACCGCGATGTAACGCGAAACGGAGCGTGGGAAAACCTCACACTCGATGGACCGACGATATCGTAGCGGTCACAGGAAGTCGTTGGATGGAGGCGGCTCAGGACCGCTATTCGTGACGTCGTTTGGTGGAGGCCTATGTTCAGCAGTGGACGTGTACGGGCTGATGATGATGATATATATATATAAGAGTAGACAAAAATTGTATGAACTGTATATTGAAAAACAATCTTAGCCAGGAGTTCAAAGACGAAGTAAAAAATCGCTCAAAAATATTTATAAAAGTTTGTCAAATGGCAAAATCAAATTATATTAGCTCAAAAATTAAAAACAGTGAAAATGTAATAAAATAACGAACGTATTGCACCAGATCTAGCTTTTATGTTCAATGAATCTATTCATTGTGGCGTTTTTCCTGATTTGATGAAACATAGTGAGATAATCCCACTATTTAAATCGGGTAGTAGGCCTAACCCCACTAACTTTAGACCGATATCAGTACTGCCTACATTCAGCAAAGTTTTTGAAAAACTTATTTTACATCTTGCTTAGGCATTTCAATGGCAATGACCTGCTACATCGTAAGCAATTCGGGTTTACTCGCGGCAGGTCAACTACTGATGCCTTGTAGAGTTGGTATCGCATATTTTTGATGGATCAGGAAACTACATCACTATGGAATAAATGACACCACTTTGGATCTTCTTACTACTTATTTAAGTGACAGGATACAAAGATAGACGTAAATGGGAAACGGTCTTTGGGATATGTAGTTACAATGGGTGTACCGCAGGGATCTATCCTCGGTCCTTTCCTATTTTTAGTTTATATTAACGACCTGCCTCATCTCGTTAAAAATAATCACGAGATTGTATTGTTTGCTGATGATACTTCCTTAATTTTCAAGATGATTAGACAAAACACAAATTATGACGGTGTAAACATTGCAATATCAAAAGTAGTCCATTGGTTTAATGTCAATAATCTTTTACCAAAACTAAATGCATTAGATTTATTCTACCAAATGTAAAACAAGTAAAGGCTGATATAAACGTAAAAGGAGAAACTTTAGACATTGTAGACAGTACCGTATTATAAGGAATAACTTTAGACAGTAAACTTCAATGGGGCCGGTTAGGCAGGTAGATAAACTATCGAAGAGACTTAGTTCTGCAGCATACGCAGTCAAGAAATCCGTCATCTTACAGACGTTGATACTTCTAGACTTGTCTATTTCAGCTACTTCCATAGTATTATGTAGATCTGTGTCGATCGATCATTTTTCAAGACCTGTTCGATCACGATCGAACTTGCAGAAAGATCGAATCAAAAACTCGATCGTTTCGCGGGTCGCGAAGACCCATGACTTGCCACTGCCATGCCGCGCCGGTGCGTGCAGTCTATCGTTCGATCGATCGGTCGTTTGTATTTGTCGGGAATTTTTTTATGGGGATTTTATAGAAGAGGACAAGTAATTTGGAATGCGATAAATTTTTTG
The DNA here is from genome assembly GCA_947859395.1 of Eupithecia insigniata. Taxonomy (NCBI): domain Eukaryota; kingdom Metazoa; phylum Arthropoda; class Insecta; order Lepidoptera; family Geometridae; genus Eupithecia; species Eupithecia insigniata. Next base: position 2,641,049 of record OX402000.1, read on the forward strand.
CCCCCTTGCCAACAAAAAATCCCTCCTTTTCACATCGGCATCTGGGAGCAATCTCGCTCCCAGATGCAGATGTGATAGAGGAGTATCGATTGCGGGACCGTATAGAGGGTTTGTACTCAAATTGGAAAAAAAAATCACCCCACTTTCCCCAAAAAAAACTCCCCTCTTTTTGTATCTCCCAAGCGAAGTGACTTGAAAGAAAAATATTTTGTTGGGTCTTGTAGAGGATCAAAATAATTTCGAAAACAAAATGTTTCCCCCCTGGCCCTTTGACCCCCCTTTTTAATAAAAAACGGAAATTTGGTCTAATTTTGACCTTTTTTTTCCTATATACCTTTTTTCCTATATTTGGATACCATGTTATGTATTTTTCTTATTATTACATAGTTTACCTTTCTATCAAATGGTATCAATTGCCTACCTACTACCTTTCACTTAGAGAATATTTTTTCTTGCGGGCCATTAAATATATTAATTTCTTTATTTTTCAGTAAAAGAAGATAAAGGGTTCCGTTAAATTACTTCTTTCCAGATCAACTTACCACATCATTACTAGTTACCATACCAACCACTTACCTAGCACTGAAAACAAGGACGAATATAATTTTTTACACAAGATAGTGAATTTATATTATCATGCCGAGTGTTCTCATCAATATTAATAAAAACTTCAACAAAAATAAATTTAATAATATTTGTTTTACTAAAAAGATATTTTGTGTAGTAATGTTTTAAAACTAAGCCTACCTATATTCATATACATCATATAATATTTTTAGACAATTATTATTCCTTTGGTCAGTTTCTCTCAAGGGGTATCTCTGATCATCATCACTCTGTGTACTGTGTCTACGTATGTACTACACTAGTGCGCGCCATCTAACTGCAGTGGAGGACACCGCGCGCGCGTTTTGCTTGCTCCATAGATGGCGCGTGGTATCCCCGCTAGGCTGCCAAATGCCCAAGGTCATTTGCCTTTGTATGCGCCTTAAGAACTTCCGCCTTTTCTAAAGTACCGACTTTAGAAAAGGCGGAGGTTCTTAATATTGGATGTATTTTTTATTGTATGTTTGTTAATCGTTATCTTCGGCAACTGTTATCCAATTTTGATAAATTTTTCGCTTTCTTGACCTGTATTCAGTATTTTTATTTATTGCTTTCTACATTCATCAGGTCTTAGTGATAAGGTGAGTTTATTTATTTCACAGTATGTAACTATGGATGTCTGCTCCGTACTCAATTTAATATTTTAGTTTGATTTGGGCTTGTCAGGCAACATTCTTATTCACTTTTATTCAAACTGTCTTCAGACAATAATAATAATGTTTCCTCTCTAATATTTCTTCCGGTAGTTATTTTTATTTGATCAAAGCATTGAACATTTTACTCGCAGCCGTAGGCATTGGAGGCGTACGCAAAACCTTTGCTTTCATGTCCTTGAGCTTTGAAATGAAATTTACTTTCTGGCAGATTTTGGTCCTTCTTAAGCAGGCTTTTGTCACTTTGTATTTGAGATGAACGAACAAGTTTCTTTTGTTTATTGGTACGTATGGTTTCGTGAGGGTTCCACTATGAAAGACAAAAGAGAAAAACAAATTACGTACCAGCATAATACATTATGTAGTCAGGTAGTCACGCATAAGAGGGCCACGTACGTTCCTATAGCTATCAGGACGTGACGTACGAGTTTAAGGTGGTTTTTTGTTATTATAGTGCTGATGCCGCCCGCACTTGGGGTAGGTAACGGCAGCGCTATAGTCCGTAAGTCCCAAAGATTTTCGACGGATCGGGTACTTGCCTCCGTGGCGCAGTTGGATAGCGCATTAGCGCGTATTCAGGGGAAGGTCGCGGGTTCAAGTCCCGCCGGAGTCGTAAATTTTTGGGATATTATTAAAATTCTTTGAGTTTAAGGTGGTTGGTTCGTCACGGGTTGGCGTGAGATTTAAATTTAATTGTAGTTATTAATTTATTCTGCTTTCTTCGAGGAATAAATCTAGTGCGAATTGTCAACCATTTTCTATTTACGAAAAATCGAACTTCGGCTCATTGGTAGTTTTGGAGCATTTGAGGAAATAAGAGATTTTGGGCTAAAATCAACATTTTCACAAATGCTCCCATAATAAAATTATATCGAAGTTGGTTTTATGATGGGTTCATAGAAAATAGTTCACGAACTATTTTCTATAGTTCACGATTTTAGCCAAATTACTTTTCCGTTAATTTTATTCTTTGTAAAACGCAGAAAAAATTCAAAATCACAAAATAATTTGAATCTCGCGCCAACCCGTGACGATCACCCATAACTGATTATTTCCTTTCTGTAGCGTCATTGCACGTCTTATAAATTGACGTTATTCCCGGACATAACATGTGTGATACATTTATAGTTCTTTCAGAGACTTGCAAATATATGAATAACTAAAAAGCTGTAGTGGGCGACACTAACAACACAAATAAATTAACAAAAATATAAGTGAAGCTTAGAAAATATGCTTTTTAAGAATTTTTTTGATCGTGTTTGTTTAACACAGACATGCAACAACGGGTTTGAAAACGACCATCAATACAATATCTACGCGATAGAGTAGAGATAGCAAAGTTCGGTATTCAGTTGCCTGCCTGAAGTTAGTCACAAAACATAAGCCACCTTATGCAGTCGGATAAAAAATTATAATTAGAAAATAGACAATATGCGATGTAACCATATTGCAATATCCACTATAGTGATATTTCATATATCAATAGTTCAGAAACCACATTTTTCTTTGATAAATGACGGGAAAAAGCATCTGACCGATTTGCAAACGAAAATATACGCGTAACGGAACACCCTCGATTCCCGGTCATGTTAAACGGAAATAAAAACATGAACTGTAGCATGATGTGAGTCTACCGAACAAAAAAGATTATTTTCCGCAGAGTAAGTGCAGTCAGCTATGGGACGACGATCAAGCTCTACTACTTCAAGGAGTTAGTCTGGGGCTTGGTTGGGGAAATGCACAATACACACACACGTGAGATGTATGTGTGACGTAGCAGATTATCGACTTAAAATTATCAGGATGACGCCGTTTCCCGACTTTAAATTTGTAGAATGACGCTAACAATTTCGCTTATGTCATGCTAGTCATTTGAAAGTCACACCTACTTAATGTAGTTTTATTTTAATAATTGCAACTCAAATTGTAGAACCGAGTTTTTGACATTATAGAGAGAGATTATTTATTTACCTACCCAAATAACCTTTATATGTATATCTTATTTACTAGGTGTAGATATAATAAGTAATTATTCGGTACCTATAAAAAGTTGTATTTTGTTAACGTCGTATGTTGTTTTGATTACTTGCAAAAAATTAAGTTTCAAAATGTTTAATTAGAAGCATTAATGAATAGACATTATCTACTTGTTAATTTTTAAGATATTGGAAAAATTTACGGAAAAAACCGAAAACGTCGATTTCGGATTTACGATCCAACACGGTGGTTTTACCGCTGCTAGTGCGCATTAGCTTACGCAGTTTGAACAATTGGTAAAAGTTTGCTCATGGTTCATACCTCATTATAGTGTTTACGGTCTTATTATCTCTACGGCTCCCTATTTCCTTTGTTTGTGGCTCCATTCACGGTTGATCGACGGCACTCTTTGTTTTAATATTGCTTATTGGTTTTTTACTTGGAAAACGTTAGCTATTGTTTCGTAATTTCTGTTTTCGCATTACAAGATAATCTAGGGTAAGTTCAGTGACCTTTTGGATATAAAACTAATTTTATAATAAATTTCACGTGATTCTGTTAAAATTCTTTATCTGCGACTACAATAGATATCTAAATAAATTTTATAATACAAAGTAAAGTTACGTTTATGTTAGTTTGGAATGGAAAATCCCCAATGATTGGCCCGATTTAGAAATGAATTAGGTACTCAATATTTTTTTCATCCTATCTATTCGAAAAAGACGTCTTTGTTCGCCTTTATGTGCACCCAAAGGTGGTGTTTTCTTTAAGGAACTTTTAGCGGGCAGAAAATAACTTTTATTCCTCTTTATATATTCCTAATTCAAAAAGTGCACGGAAAAGTGTATTGCCACGCAGTTATTGAATTCGAAACGTCTTAGTTTTCAGTGCCAGCAAAATCGAACGCAAATATTGTTTGAATAAATACTGAATAGAATAGAAGAATAGAATAGAAAGAACATTTACTGGCTGGTAAGACGCGACGGACCATATTGCGCCGACGCCGCCGCGCCGGCTGAATGAAAAAAAAAGAAATCAAATTAAAAACGCGCGAACTACAAGCCCGCGTTGTCGCAAATTTTCAAGGATTCGGTTTTGTTTTGAAAAATGAGTTCAAGTGACAGTGAATTAGAATTAACTCCTGAAAGTATTCGAACTGAGGCAAGAAATGTGATAGATAAATAATCTATTACCTGCAAAATCCCGGGAGAAATATATGAAAGCCTATGGTAATTTTATTAGTTGATTTATTGTATTTGTATGTACTATTTAATTTCATTTAGTTGTTATGTACTTACTATTTTATATTAAATAATAATATTAGAATAAAATATGAGGCACCTTTTATTTTCTCACAGAGGGTGATGAAAAGTAGAGTGCGCAAAATATATTTTTGGCTCGGGCGACATACTTTGATACTTTGAATCCCTCGCTACGTTCAGGATTCTACTAAAGAATCCCTCGCTCGCTCGGGATTCTACTGTAGAATCCCTCACTTCGCTCTGGATTCAAAAAAGCGCCCTCGCCGTAAAAATATTATTTTGCTCCCTTATGATACAATCTACTATTTACAAATGAAGCCAGGATTTTGTTTTTTTTTCTAATGAGGCGGTGCGATGACCTTTGCTGCGCGTCGGGCGAAGGCCCTGAATGATCTGCAAATATTTATTCCGGGTGTTCTGAGTATTTTCTATGTGTAATAAAAATGACAATCTACGTAATACATATTATATTACTTATATAACATAAAGCTCTGATTAGCTTGGGGCTATATGATCCTTTGTGTATTGTTCAGCATTATTTACTTATTTAGCGCTCAATTATAGGGGAGGCATATATCCAGCAGAGGACTAATATAATATGATGTTGATGCTGATTTATTTAATATACGAACTACGCGCGTGAAGCCACAGGCAAAACCTTGTGCAGGTACTAATAAAAGCCTATTTCGAAACCATTCCTGTAGATTCAATAATACATACAAGTATCTACGATCGTTTCATCGCAGGCAACATCTTGTCCGTGAGACTGTTGGTCTAAGTGCTCTGTATCACGATATAAACTGTTATGTTTCTCACAGTAGTTCTTGCAATTGAATGACAATCAATTTGAATGAGTTTGCATATAGCTAGACGCTGAGGTATATGGGAGCCAGACACTTAAGCACTATGAATGTACAGGCTTTGTGAAGCAAAACAGTTTAGCTTTTCAGTTGCGTTCTAGTTTTCTTGTTTAGTTTTTGTTGTTATAATAATGTCTTCAAGATGATGTTGGGGCTGACCGCTTCCTCAGCGCGTCCATTTGCGGAGTCCCAGGTTCATGGTTTTCATGCAAGAAAACCGCCTCGCTGCTGCGCAGAACATGGGGCAGTACCAACACCATCCTACAGGTTGTAGGCAGCAAGTTTGCTTCGCCCATCATGCAGTCTTTCAATAGGGTCCTAACTCTTTAGACTCCTTGAGTTGGGATTTTTTTGAATGGCTGCTGAACTCTAAATTGTGACATGTGACTCCTTGGTTTTTATTTTAATGTTTAGTGTACTGAAGTATTGATAATGTATATCTTTCATTTTTCTATTACGCACATTAACAGCCTCTAATAGTCCAAGTCCTCCCATGATAAGTGTCTTATTGACTCGTTAACTTATCGTTAGGGAGATGCTATAAGTATTAAAATATACACAGTAGAATGCTACTGCCCTTCCTCCGGTATAGATTCCCATAGTTTCCCTTTTACGACATCTAGGGCCAAAAGTCGAGCGCTCGGTGCAATCTTACGCCGCCGTCGTTTTGTGTAGGCATCGACGATACAAGAAAATATTTTGGGAACCAAATAAAGTAATTGAAACAGAGAACGAATCTGACGATTCCTGTGCGAGTGTAGTAGTGATTTTACACAGTTTCATACAGTGAATGTGGAAATACGATTCATTAAACCGAATCTAAACAAATCAACCTTTGTAAATGGAGCAACGCAGATTTTTTTGATTTTTATTCGGTTACCGTACATGTAATACATGTACAGTACCCGAATGTAGATTCGAGTGCCTGGATCGAGTCTTTAGAATATCGTAGCAGCACAGGTTCTTTTGAAATTTCAGTAAAAAAGTTACAAAACTACGTGAATCTGCGTTTCTATATCACACAGGGTGTTGCGGAGTGCATGTTTTTCGTATGCAGATAGTCAGTAATCAACATCTATATATCTTTGTATATAAAAATGAACCCCTATTTCTCATGATACGGCTATAAGTTCAGAACGGCTTTACCGATTTCATTCATCATTTTTAAAATGTTTACTAATCGTAGATGGATCTAACGTAAAAAAAAAGAAAATAACGCAAAAACTTAGAAAATTTCAGTTTCACCTTTTTTAATGTAACCTTAGCCCCAGCGATACTCTTCGCTAAGCACGTTTGACATAACTGTCAGTTGTCAATTTGAATTGAATGACAGGACAACGTATGTCGGGTCAGCTATAGTTTAAAATTATAAATGCTGGAAAATCCACCTGGCACCAAAGTAAGCATAACTAATTTTATGGGCAGTCAATAACTCATTCCATCCACATATGTATGTGTTTACAATAACACTCACAATCAAATCACCGGAACGAATATCTGCAGATTGTACAAACATTAAATTTTTCCGAGGTGGGAATCGAGCCCGCAATCGTCCGCTATGCCGCCGTAACGCCACTAAGGTCAGAATTCAACATTTTTGACGATCGAGATGTGGCGCGGCGGGCGAGGTGCGTCTGCGACGCAGGAGATTGCGGGTTCGATTCTTCGGACAAGTTTTTGTACGATCTGCAAATATTTGTCTCGAATTTTCAGGGTATTTTCTATGTATAATAAAAAATAGGGGCCGCGGCGTACGAATATCGACCCTCCAACTCAACGCGTGGATGTCGTAAGAGCCGACTAAGGGAACCTTTGTTTTATATTTTATGTTATCACGATTAGTTTTTAAATTTATTGAAATTATTAATACTATTATTTTATTGTGGATCAAAATGCTTTTAATCCGAATAAATTTTAATGCAATTTTTCTATGTATACTTAATTAATATTGACTTTTACTATTGACTATTGACGTTTTTACGATGTATAACTAATTAACATGGATTTTAGGATATATATTTTTTTTATGTTATTATTGCATTTATGACTATTTATATTTATTATGACATTCGTTAGCGGACTTATTTTTCTAAATTATCTTTATTTTAATATTTGTATAATGTTTAATAAATTTTATTGTTAACACTAAGAATAAAATAAGAATATAAGGTACTCTATTGCATTGGGTGTGCCCGTAATAATAGTGCTACATGTTTATAAATAAATAAATAAACCTACCAGAGGAAGGACAGCAGCTTCTTTCTGAGTATTTTTCAACACTGCGATCACCAATCCGCCTGCCAAGCGTGGTGATTATGGCAAATCCCCCCTACATGGGAGACCATCCACGCGATGGACCGACGACATCGTAGCGGTCGCAGGGAGTCGTGGGGTCGGGAGGTAAAACGTTAGTATTTGTGGTCAAAGCAATTTAATTGTGATAAACGCCATCTAGCGACAATCGTAATGTGAACTCTTTTGTACTCAACTGTACTCTACAATGTATGTAGATGCTTAGAGCCAAATATCTCTAAAACCACAGGGGGTCTATTTATGAGACTTTCAGGAGAACTAGATACCGTACGGAACAGTTTATTGGCATAGTTCATGATTCATATTTTGCTACGGTTTCATCGGAATCAGCGGAGCTGCCAACTAGACGTCAAGATAGCAGCCACAGTGAAACACTTAAATATCTCCTAAAGTACTGGGACACTATTTATTTTGCTTATGGCACTGGGAGGGTCTATTTAGGGTCTATTTATTGGCATAGTTGAAATCACCAAATTCCATGGCGGGGCTGCTAACTAGACGGACACGATATTTGTACTCTTTCATGCAAAAACTACGGAACCGGTTAGGCTGAAATTTGGTATGGGTATAGTTTTGGACCTGGAATAACATACGGGCTGCCGATAAAACGCAGGCGAAGGCGTGGACAGCAATTAGTAACTAAATACATAAGTATACCTAATAGCTTCAATTTCAACCACTCAACCACTTGAGTACTGTCACGTCAGTCGTCACAGAAGCTTACGTATATGGTATGTGGGAACGTCAAAGCTTTGCTCCTTGTCGCTTCAGGTTATTTGCTTTGTGCGGGCTATTCATACTTTGCGAACGTCGGAACTTCGGTTGTTGTTAAAGCTTTTTCGAAGCCTTTCAACAGTAGACTTCACAGTTTTGATGTGTATACCGCAGCGCGGTTAAATTAGGTGAATTTATTAAATTTGAGGTTAAAAGTTGTAGCAAACGGGGCTATAGAACAAGAATTATGGAATTATTTATAGATGATACATTAGATTAATATTAACATTATTAGATTTTAGATATTAGATAACTCTGTGCAATAACCGTTAGAAATTAAGTTAGCTTTGGTTGTGATACATAAGTGATTAGCTGTAGTACTGAATAATGTGCAATATTTATAAAAGAAAGCTTTATTGTGATATTTAAAATTATAATAACTACCTCTCAAGTTGCATGGCGCGCCCTAACAGGGCTCCTAACACCTAGCATCTAAGTGAAATGTTTAAGACCTCTCACATTGTATGTATTAGGATTACAATATAAATACTTGAATTCGAAGTTCACGTTTCACAACAATAAAGTTAATAACGGTTTATTTAGCATGATTTTAGTTTTGAGTTCTCCTAATATCCCGTTATTAACTTTAGTGTTGTAAATAACCATGATAGTTTCAAAAGTTTCACGTTTCACCTCTGAAAATTAAACGCTTAGTAACAAACTTCATTATCATCAGCCTGTACTAGTCCACAGCTGGATATCCAACCCCCCCTGAACGCCAAAGAGCCCTGTCTTCACCATCGCTAGCTAATTAATTCTCACAATACTGGAATGGACTGTACTGATGTGCATATTACGCACACCAGTCGTGTGCGCACCAGAAGTGGTTGTTTTAAAAAACAGTAAAACTTCACTTCAAACTCCTGTAAACTTACTAAAAGAAAAAAAGTGAGCCCTCGCTCGGGAATAAAACAAATTATGAGTCTATCTCGGATCATTGTCTAAACAAAAGTAAAAGAAAATCATCAAATTGGTTCTCAATTGACAGAAAATACAGCAAAAAATACCTACTACTTTTTTCAAAGCCGGAAAAAAAATACACCAACTGTAGATATTTTAACAACAAAAATGCCAAAAAAATATACTGTCTTTCCAACTTATCACTAACGTTACACAAGGGATGTTTTGGGTCCTACCAGGTGGCCGATTTGGCGTTACTACATCCTTTTAGGTGGTTTTTAGGCCACAGTCTTTTGGGATATCCTTTTATATCCCATTTTAATGATGAACCGTTGCTCGTAAACAGCTTTTTGACGTAGTCACGGGAACAGGTAAGTGGTGTGGTTAAATATGAACAAACTAATGTTATGGGGTGAGTTTTGATGTTTTCTTGTCTGTGTAACAATTAGGTACCTACGCTATCTTATTTGGGAGTTATAGTTGCGGTAGTATTTTCGACAAAAGTTTAATTCAGTGTGTGAAACTTTAAACCCTTGTCCTAGCAGCAGGTACTAAGCGAAATGCGTAGTAAACTGCAATAAGAATTGTAAATAAAAAAATTAGTGTGACGCATTTTTCGCTAAGCTAGGACAAAGACTGAAGTTAGAAACAACCTGAGCATATTTTACATAAAAAAAATTTCGTTGTTTTACGATTTCATTATGAATGTAAACGGGTTAATAAAAACTAGGTTCGTTGTTAACCCGTTTACATACATAATGAAGACTGAGCCTAGCCTACGGCACGCAATGTACGCGACGCATTACGAGATCTGATTGTTGAAAGGATGAAAACACCAAGTACTCAGTTTGGATGAAAACAGCTAGGACTCTATATGGAGGAAAACAGGTAGGCCTCTAGATAAAAACAACTAGGACTCTATTTGGATGCAAACAGCTAGGATTCTGTTTGGATGAAAACAACTAGGAGTCTGTTTTCATCTCCTAATGCGTCGCGTACTTTGCGTGGCGTAGGCTAGGGTCAGTCTGTTTATATCTTCAGACACACTTATCATACGCCAGGTCATAATATGACGATTCCTACATTTAATTGCGTTCTTTGCGAGGCGTGGACTCAGTCTGTTTCTTTCTACAATGACCAGCCAATGATGATAGAGACGACGGAAACGAGAAAAGAAATGTTGTTAAGAATTAAGAATAAGGAAAGTGTTTGTAATTTAGCAATTACGTAGGATAGCTCCTACGAAGGTAGGACATCGAATTCTGAAATTCCTTTCTTTGTGATCCCTCGGCGCAATCAGCTTGGGAAGGGATGAATTTTACTAAATGAAAAAAGATAGCCTCGGTCTAAGTTGATAGATCCCAAGTAGGTATTTAGGCAAAAATCCTTTTTCACTTGCTAACCAAGGCTTAGTAAAACTTGAGGTTTTCAAAGTCGCAGAAGCCCATAGTAAGATTTTCATTCCCTCAAAATAAAGGATATTCGTTTCGTGGTTGTGGAAATTTCCCGCATTTTGAGTGGCTGTAGATAAATAAGCCAGCATTAACGTTAAGTGGTATTTTCTATTAAAACCCGTTTTGTCCCTAAGGTTTTCATTCACCAAGTGAAGAAATAAAAATTAAATATAGACTTCAAATTCATTATGAATGTGAGTGGGTTACCTACGAACCTAGTTTGTGTCAAAGATCACCAACGATTTATCCCTTAACGAGGGACTTCATCAGCGTGAGTGCGGTTCGCATCCTGCTCGTTCGGCGTTGCGGCGCACACACATCTCAGGTATCAAACGTTGGTGTTCTTCCAACACAAATTAGGTTCGTTGTAAACCCGCTTAAATTCATAATGAATTCGTCAAACTCCGAAAGTTTTTTTATAGTAAAGTCTTCAAATTCCTTTTTAACCTATTTAAGTTTTTGGAATAAATTTAAACTCCCTCAGGAATAAAAGTTTTATGAGACCCCATAAAACACCAAATAAATTAGTGAGGATACACATAGCCGATCATAGAACCGCCTCCCGTTTGAAGTCGGTTAATACGTATTACGTATACATAAACTTGTTTATTTTTCTTTGGAGGCCCTAAACAGCGCTGTCGATAACCCAAAAGCGAAGACGTATGATCGTAGGTGTCGTAAGTTCGGGCGCAATTCCAGAAACTTAGTCGCATGCGAGATAATGTCGAATTCAGTTCAATTAATTTCTTCATACTATAGGCTCACAGGGAAGACTAGTCTACAGTTGAATAGATTTTTAATTTCACTCAAAACCAATCCGGTCATGATTTTTCCAAACCTTTGTATATCCATGGTATATCCTATATCCTAAGAATTTGCAAGAACGGAAGATAAATCAATAATTTATAATTCCACTACTACTATCGACTGCTACTATGAATTTTTCATACTATTTAAAATATTTTTATTAGTTTCTGCCCGCGGTTTCGCATGCATTGTTTCTATGGAAATGTTTAAAGGTGATTTTTATACCTTGGGAACTGATTTATGGCATAAAAAGTAGCCTTTGTTTAATTTCAGGCCTAGAATTACCTGTATGTAAAATATGAGCTCGATCCGTTCAGTACTTTTGTACGTGTGAAGAGTTAACAAACATCCATACATCCAATCTTTAGCATTTGTAATATTAGTGTGACATCTAAACCGCATCAAAAATAAGGATGTATCAGTTCATCATTAACATGAGCCCTTACACCGACGACCCACGACTTTAAAAGTTTAAAGTCTTTAAAATATTTTCAGAAGCCAATAATCAAATAATAAATAAATAATCCTGGACAATTCACACAACATTATTTAGCCCCAAGCTAAGCAGAGCTTGTGTTATGGGTGCTAGATAACTGATATATTTAATACAATACGATAAAGATAAAGATCAATTTATTTGCTTCAACATAATGTAGTACTGTTGTAGGTTTTAAATATATTATATGCTTCAATTATGTTTTACCTTAAAATTAGGCATGCAAATATTTAAAATTATATTTATAGTACGCAAAATTTTTCACAAAATTAAATAAATGGTCATAGTTTTAGATCGTCAACTAAAAAGTCATTATTACATAGATAGATATTTTTTATTATACATAGGAAACATCCAGAACACCCTGAACAAATATTTGCAGATCGTACAAACATTTGTCCCGAGGCGGGAATCGAACCCACAACCTCCTGCGTCGCAGGCGGACCTTCGCCCGCTGCGCCACAGAGGTCGTCAAATCAAATCATGCGTTGTCCGCATTTTAGAAATTGTTAGAAGCTGACTAACATTAAAAAATCCAATCAAAAAACCAAAATCATGCGTTGTCCGCAAGTTAAAAATTGTTAGTAGCTGACTAACATTAAAAAATCCAATCAAAAAACCAAAATCATGCGTTGTCCGCAAGTTAGAAATTGATTAACATAAATTCAATGAAAAAATATCTCTATTCCCAAAAAGTCACGTGCGACATTGTCTATGAGAGGATCGGAACCTTGACCTTGGGACTTACAGCCGCCTTTGATGGACGAATTTTCATGAATATTTTTATAACGGTTTGCATGTACAATGAGGTTACTTTCAAGCCTGTGTTACTTACGAGTTACCGCTTGAATTATTATGGAGATGATTTAGGCCTATTTTTTGGGTACCCCGATTTTTACGGTAAACCCGGGAGGACTTTCATTTTCTCCTCTATTTTACGTCGGCTCTCTATGGTTTATCATTTTCTTACAAGGCAGGTTTGTAATATGTATTATTAAAATGCTTTTTGCTACGCATAAAATAAACCCAAGACCCTGGAGAAGACTTTTGCCGGAGGCCATAATCCTCTTAAGTCAGGAGTAAGTAGTAAATTATATTTGAAAAGTATATGACTAATGCGTTTTAATAGCGAAAGTTTGGATGGATGGATGAATATTATATTTGTTGTAAATAACAACGTGCTGATGAGTTTTGCATAGGTGTAGGTCTAAGCCGAGATTCAATCATAGGCTACTTTTTAACTCAAATAAATCAGACTCCGAGGGGAACGAAATGGGAGAATATAATCTAGCTTAAAACGTTATCAATGGTTTTTTTTTATTATTTGTCGTGAAGGTAATTTCTAATTCCAAAAAAAAAACAATTTTCAAATATCGAAAATTTGAAAACTTTTGTATTACATTGCATAATTAACTTTACCTGTATGCTTAAGTAGGTAGGTAACTAAAGGAGTTTGACTGTCGAAGTTTTGATTTACTTAACTTTAAGTTGTTTCTCAGATAAGTGAAATGTTTTTCTTTTTGTGAAATAAATATTCTTCAAACCTATATAATCTTTGTTTTCTAATCTAATCACGTAGGTTAGGTATAGGATACTTTTTGAAAATGCGTGCGAAGATGCGGCCCGAAACTAGTTTTTGTATTAAGTATGTCAGATCTGTGGTCAGATCCCTTTTTTTCCAAAAAAATAAAATAAAATTCAAGATCTTACATTACAACATCCTCAATAAAATACACAACTAGGGTTAATTTACAAAATCCATTATCCTCATAAGATTCTCAGAAGCTCATTTCACCTATTATTTTCTTTTTCATATATGTATATTTTGTTATTTGTAAGTAAGCCCTTAAGTTACATAGAAAATAGAGATGATAAATTATCATCATGATACCCAAGTTTTTTCTAATCCTGAAAATAAGCGAAAAATTAAAAATATTATCTTTCTTTCGAAGGATCTATGAAAAAGAGGATAATGTACTCGTAGTTATGGGGTATTATTTGAGACATGATCTCCGTTCATCTAACATCTAACTGGTACCTACTTTTCAGAATTAAATGTTCTCCACACAAAATAAATTCGAAACTAATTTTTAACCGATTTCACAAGGAGGAGGTTCTAAATTCGTCTTTGTTTTTTTTGTATGTATGTTAGGCGATATCTCCGCCATTTATGGACTGATTTTGAAAATTCTTTCTTTGTTATATACAAAATGATCCTGAGTCCCATATCCCCCTCAGGTCCCATAACATTTTTATCCCCAGGGGATTAGTATTTATCCCGAAAAACTTAAAATAAGTGTAAAAGTAGGCGTATTTGAAGTCGGTTTATCGTTTTTAAAACACGCCATATTAACAATAGTTCTGTACGCTTGTAATTTTTCTTAATTTACCGAAAAAAGTATTGTGAAACCTCTGGGCTATAATATTAATTTCACAAACATTTTCAAATACTTGCATATTCTCTCCCAGCTTCTGCCTCACTAATTTTTTATACCAAACGCTTTCTTCATTAATCATCCAAGAATAATCTCCTCTCACAAATACAGCCATAATAACTTTTCAATAACCGTAATCCCCAACATAATGAACTTCCAAAACCTAGAGAAAACGAAAAATAGTGACTTAAAATACTCACTGTCGTAAATCCTTTCAATACGTATTCAATCAGATTGAGTCACATACAAATTTGTCACTGCACTGTTTACCACTGCACAAGCTATTTTCGTAACGAAACTTACAGAACAAGCTTTGAAGAGAAACACGTCCACCTCGGGTGGCGGTTCGGTCGCGACTGAGCTTTCTCGTTCCATTTTCAAACGTGGCAAGGATCTTTCGGGACGTGTTCAGTCAAGCAGGGAACTTATCGAGGCGGTTCAGAATAATGCTATAAATCTAAGGGTCATAGTGTAATAGATCTTTGATCTTATAACTTTCAAGACCGACGTATGGTGTTTTGAACTTGGCTACGAAGGTCTACGGAGCGTAGCGTCGTAGCAAATTATTTTATTTTCTTATTTATTATATTGCATACATCATGTATGGAATATCAACCCCTCCAAATCAACCCGTGGATGTCGTAAGAGCCGACTAAGGGAACCTACCAGAGGAAGGGCAGCAGCTTCCTTCTGAGTATTTTTTAAACACCAACACTGCGATCACCAATCCGCCTGCCAAGCGTGGTGATTATGGCAAATCCCCCCCTACATGGGAGACCATCCACACGATGGACCGACGACATCGTAGCGGTCGCAGGGAGTCGATGGATGGAGGCGGCTCAGGACCGCTATTTGTGGCGTCGCTCGTACGGGGGAGGCCTATGTCCAGCAGTGGACGTGTATGGGATGATGATGATGATGTATGGAATTTGATTCTTATAGGCCTATGACTATGAAAATCATGTTAATTCTATTTTTCGTTGGCATTAATGAATTATTAATTTCCTTCGTAGTCCTTACTTACCTAAGTTTAGTTTATTATACCCGGATGATTTGAAACAGGAATTACTAACTAAACTCAGGACGGTTAAACTGAAATCCCTGCGATTAGCTTTCAACCAAGAGTTTGGACAGATTCCTTCGAGCTTTTAACTTCCCCAAAGGCCTTCCACTGATTTTATTAGAATATTTTATCACCAGGCTATTTATATCTGTAAAGGCCTTGATTTCTTTAGAATTCCATTAGGATTATAAAATTGACAACGCTCTGTATTGCCTGGTCGGGTTCTCTTTGTTTAACTTCCGCAAACCAGAGTTGTAGAACAGAATAAGAGAAAAATTTACAGAAGTATTACTTCATATAATGTTATGCATTAATAGAAAACAAATAATAGAAAATCTTTCCAAATCTGTTCTATAGAAATTCTATATCTGAATCATCTGAATTCTATAGAAATCTTAACACTTGAGTTTATTAATTCTTATAACTGAATAAGAAACCCTTTATTTTGAGTATTTTCTTATACGAGTTTGCTTATCATTTATGAAGAATTACACAGAAAAAATACAGAATTCACTTTAATTATTTCAAATCCAAATTTTATAATCTCTGGCAATGTTAAAGTACCTAATAATTTTGAAGTTGGTTAGCAGTATGTAATTAGCTATTTTTCTCAGAGCCCTTCACACATTCTGTGACGAAATTTTTATTAAATGAAATGAATAAAAGAGAGGTTATCCAGTTGATCACAAATTGCAGGGCAGATTTGAAAAACCATGCTATTTCTTCTTTAAAAATATCAACTTTCTAATTAGTTTTTTGAAACGGTTTTTTTTTTCGACGAAAGCGACAGTGTATTTTGATAGAATATCCAAGTAACTTCTGCTACGTGCTTTGGGACGTTCTGGGAATTGATAGGTACTTCTTAGTAATCTAGTACAATACAGAATATCCAAGTAACTTCTGCCTCGTGCTTTGGGACGTTCTGGGAATTGATAGGTACTTCTTAGTCATCTAGTACAATACCATCTTACTTACCATTCAAACAAATAAGTAGGGCCGCTTCTCACATGAGAAGTGTGTAACTGAAAGTACTAAAGCCTGTTTTTGAAAAGTGGGACGAATGCGGAATGAAATCACCACTGAATTCCGTGATTAGACTAGTTTGGGCCGAAGCCACTGGGACGAACACGGAATGACTAGATAAATCGTAAGCCGCGGCGCGGCGTTTGAATATACCCCTTCAACTTAACCCTTGGATGTCGTAAGAGTCAGGGAACCTCATGAACGACAGCAGCTTTTATATATTTATTTATTCACAAAATCCACAGCTCTTAGAGATAAACTTAATAAAACTTAAACAATTATAACCTATAGCCAATAAAGGATTTACATTTTATTAGTTTAACATAAGTTGACTATAACTAAATCTAAAAATTTTACTTAAAAATTAAGACACAATTTAGTTATGTACATAAATACTCCATAAAATAATTTACTTTCTAGAATAATGTTCTATGTTCCATTCTATGTTCTAATCTATTTAATTTAGCATATTATTGAAAGAAGAGCAGACCAATAGTAGAGTTTATTTACCTATAATTTTGTTGATATTCCTACAAGTATACTATAAACCTATGTGATATTAAAAATATATATTTTTTTAAATATAATACATAGTATACAAAGATAAAATAATCATTTGAATTTTTGCTTTCTTCTTTGTATTTTTATCATCACAATTGCAATGAAATTGCTCTAGAATAATTTTACATTTTGACATTCTATCAATATTCTCTAATAAATAACATATTTTTGACATGAATTTAAGTTTTTTTTTGTAAGCGTGTAATTTTAACGTTTATTTTGTATGATATGTGTTATTATATTAAGGTCCGCATGTAATTATTTATAAAAAAATCAAATACGATTTTATTATTGTGAATGAATAAATATTATGAATTATTATGAATTACTAATTCGCCAAACAAGCGTTGTAGTTAAGGGTGATCATCAGAGATTTGCGCGAGATAATTTTAACATTGAAAATGTTAATTTTTTCCTGAACGAGTACCTATAGTGCTCCGATTTATGAAATTGTGACATTTGTCTGTATTATCGCAGATATAAGAGGTATGATGAACCATTTATGTCAAAATGTGCGTCTGCCGGAGGGCTTCAAAGTGCAATTTGAATTGCCAAAATCTGTTGGTAACTTTTGAGTTTTTCCAAAATTTGACAATATTTCTGATTCCATTTTTGCCTTCACAAAACGTACATAAGTAATACAGTAATGAGAACAAAACCAAAGAGGACAGTCAAGAATTACAGGCCAAAGTTTTCAAAACAGCGTGGTAAGAGTCTTCATAAAATTCGGTTTCACTCAACGACTTTACGATATAAACGGCCGAAGTTCAGAAATAGATTTTTATTTTTAAACTTTATAAGGGTTTCCGTTCTAAGATTTTATGCTTTGAACTTCTTCAATAAGGAGCCAGACTGAAATTATGATAAAGTTAAATTGAATCACGGCGTGTATGATTTTTGGGACATTTTATGCTTCAGTAACATTATAACCGAGTTTGGCCGGGTTATGAGGATAACGAAGACTCGTCACGATCGTTGTTCGTTTCATTACTCGGCCAACGTGACATATTTTGTTTACTAGTGTTAGTACCTAATTATTGTCCATCTGTGTATTTTCTATGTGTTATCTAGTAGGTTCTAAGTAGTTTTATTTCTTTGTTTATTTGTGTTTGTATCTAATAAATTATTTTCTTTCTTTATATTTCCCTTATGAGTTTAAAAAATATAGAGTTGCGCAATTGAGTTGCACAAAAGGGAACTCGCGAAAACGTAGAGTCATTCATCACTTTTGTATAAAAATACTTAATAGAAATTTGTTAGAAAAGTATCTATTTTATAAGTTTTATTTCTAAGTGTTAAATGTGCACAAAAATATTTTCTATCTTATCCCTAACAGTTAACCAAAACAGAAACCACCATACCCCGAAAACAATAACATTACCATTCTTACGGTCGGCGTAGTCGGTACACGCCAAAGCGTGGCTAGTGACAAATGTCGACGGTTTGTGTTGGATGCTATGATTCATACCCATTGGCAACTGGCCAGGAGCAACCATAGGTGGGCTACTGCGACATTGTTTAATTTATTTATTTTGCTTACATGTACATGTGCAGCTTAGATCTTAAATAGTACATGCACCCTGTAGGTAACTGCAAAAGAATTTATATGTGTGCATAGATCTAGATAATATAAGTAAATTAAGGAAGTACTTATAATCTTAAGCTAAATTTACATAGAGCAGTAAGCGTAGGGGTTTGTCGTTTGTGATGTGACTCATTTCACAAGGGTCAACATATCCGATAACACCAGCGCTGAGTAGGTAACCTAGACTTATCTACTCAGCAACATGCTGAGTTGATACCTTTTTGGCTCGACACTCAGTGGTTTTCCAAGCAGGTTAATCTTAAGGTCTGCAATTTGGTAATTTTTAGTAATTGTTAAGTGTCGTGTCAAATAAATTGTTTAATTTCATTTCATATAAAATAACAAGTTTAGATTAAAATAGGGTAACAAGTAGTTATTTCAAGGTCAAGTAAAAGGTCGAGTAAAGTCATGCATGTCAATCGTAATGAAAATTAAGTAATCCTTTAAAAACAAGCGGCTTTTGTTTCGAATTGTAAATAAAAAATATTTTATGTTTCACTGCTTTATTTTTTTGGTTTATTGAGTGTTACAAGTAAAGCTTCCTAAATCTTTTTCATTATCTACCATAGACCTTTTTTTTCTTGTTACATTGTTCATTTTATAAATGAACAGGCGATAGCGTTATTAGCCATATTGCCTTGTCGTACGTTAGTTTTATTTTCTTTAGTTTTGTGTAAAATACACGTCTTTACTGGTCAGCCATTTTCTTTTTTCTCTACCATAGACCATAGGCCTGTGCTCTCTGGTTTTAACATAGAGTTAGAATGGTACAAAGTTTTATCTAGGTATCTACCATAGACTAATAAACGAATAAGCACTAAAGTATCTTGATTGAACATGAGGTGATTGGTGACCGCAGTGTAGGTGTTGAAAATACTCAGATGGAGGCTCTTACCCTTCCTCTGATATTCCCTTATCGACTCTTACAACATCGAGGTATGAGTTGGAGGGGTCCATATTCTTACACCGCGGCCCCACGGTCCACCCGGTTCACCTACGTTATCGTAGCGGTCGCAGTGAGTCGATGGATGGAGGCGGCGCTGGACCGGTATTTGTGGTGTCGTATGGGGGAGGCATATGTCCAGCAGTGAACCTGTATGGGCTGATATGATGATGATGCTAGTTCAGTATAAGAATTAGTATATACTTGCCTAAATTACCTAAAAGATTAGTGACAGCTCTACATCGTTAATTGTATTTTGTAGTAGCACCTCAGGCTCTCCTTTGGCCAAAATCTAACCAAGGTTCCTGCCTTGGACAAAACTGTTAACTCTTCTATTTTGGCACAACTCTTATCTCAGTCGAAAATATTTATTGTATTCCTAAAGTTTTCTTTGTTTATGTTCTGCTTGAGAGGTTTCTTCTGGAGCTCTTGTTGAAGTTTCGAGACACAGTTCGATCTTCAATAACTAAACTCAAGGAATAAAAACTTAGCTATGTTAAGGCCAGACAAGAATATGGTTAGGTTTTTATATATAACTAGCTGCTGTCCGCGCCTTCGCCCGCGTTTTATCGGTATAAAATATAGCCTATATGTTATTCCAGGTTCCAAACTATACCCATACCAAATTTCAGCATGACTTCTCTCCGGTCGTGTTAGTGTCCCGGTGCAGGACCGACGACTTAATGTGTTTTCCGAGGCACGGGGGTGTAACACCGCCAACTTTCTGACTCCGGGCTGCTACTGTAAATACGAGTATTTCTATGTTAGAAAACCCCCAATAAAAACTATTGAACCGATCCGAAATTTGAACCCACCTCTTTATCAGCGGTTGAACAAACTGACCGTTGGAACAACGAAATAGTCCAAAACGTCTGAACATAATAATCGGTATTTGAATAACGGATAAAACAGCCGCAAAGCTACTTTGAGGCTAGATAATGCTCTTCTCTAGAGCATACTATGCTAGATCTATGATTATTCAAACGAAATAATTGTGTTAGTTGGTGCCTCAAACCATTTTAATGTAAATATTATCGCAACGAATGTCGTAAATACATAATTGTATAATTGCGATTCATAAGGCAATTCATTGAACTGAAAATGCTCCTACTTTCCTACATACATTTTCTTCAGTAACATAGACTACTATCGCTCGAGGAATTCATTGCATTTTCTCAGAGTCACAATAATAGATTAACCTCTAATAGTATAAAGCCAATAAATGTTAAAAAAGGGTTTGTACCAGCGATTTTGGTCGTTGACATGGTAGTTGATATTACTTGTATTGATACTTTTGTGATTGTGAAATTACTTAAGTAGAATTTGACCCGAGTATCACTGAGAGTTTAAAAAAACTTTGTTTTATTAAAGATCTTCACGTGAGCGAAGCTGCAACCAAGAGGACTACTTTGAAAAACGAACAAAGTTGACAGATGAATGACGGCCCATCCGTTCTTTTGATGACCTTACTTCGAAATTATACTCACATTTATTTCTAGATCCGACGAACGGTATCAGTTGGTGACGCGTCCGAAACAACTTGATGGTATGGTTGTTTGTTTTGTGCACTCGACATCATCGGATTGATATGGACCAGTTGAGCTATCTGTAGATTGTTTGCTACCGTCTGCAGTTAGCTCAATTGTTTCAATTGTAATACTAGTTTAATTATTTATATTATTTGATTGTTATTTTCTTTGTCAATAAGAATATTCTTATTGCACACAACTTATATTAACAATAAACGGAAAAAATAATATAAGAACAAAGACAATAATAATTGGCGACCTTTTCGTTGAAAAGCGATCTGTACCAGACTAGTACGTGTTATTTTGTCCCAAATGTTCACACAATTTCTATGTCCACGTTAACACTCTCCGCGTTCCACATAAAAACAAGGGTTTATTGCAAATGGTACTACCCACTCAGACTGGGAATAAAGTTTTATAAATATGGGGGATGTTACTAGCAGTCATATATTAAAAATAACGACGATTCTTGTTTATTACAGGGATTATGAAATACTTAAAATTGTTTTATAAGTGAGTGCGAAGTGCATATACAATTTTATTTATTAATATTTTCTCTAAAGAACGAACGCATTCCAAGAATTTACTCTGCAAATTTCTTGATACCAACAGTTAAAACATGAAAACAGACTTTTTTGTCTTTTGCTATTTTAAAGTTTTACCTTTATCGAAATGAATTTGTTCGGTGGTGAGCTTTTACTTATTTATCAAAAAACATGTTTATACCATGAAGCGTTAAGCGATTACTATGAAAAAACAATGTTGGTTGAGAAAGGCATTTTTCAGGTAAAGCTTTGGACCATCCAGGGTCCAGCAAGCTGAATACAAGCATAATTAACAAAACAATAAGTAGCAAACATTTACTACGAAAACAAATAGCAAACAAAGCTCCTAACATTAACCTAATTATCACAACAAAGGAGATCCAGCTGTATTACAAATAAAATAAAACGTACTTTACAATAAACACAGCATCGGAAACGCTAAGTGCTCTTGTTCCTTGCAATGCAAAAAGCGAATACATTAATCTTCCGATGCAACCCTCGGTATCAGATAGATCAAGAGCTGAGAGGGATTTAATAGCTTACGTGCTAATGACCGGGTATTGGCCCGATTCACTTGAAAGTTATTTTAGTGAATAATAAATAAACAATGCTGGACAATCCACCCACACATATCCAATTTTATCTAATCCCAAGGTAAGCAAAGCTTGTGTTAGCAATAGATAGATAGAAAACACTTTATTAAAAAGACACAAAGACATGAAATAATACAGACAGAAATTCTTTGAATAGAAGTATACTTAATGGCTTTATCGCTGTGAGCGATCTCTGCCAGGCAAGCTTAGGATGAACACTACATATAAAAATGGCGCTTCTTTCATTTAAACAGTTGGCCTCCACTGATGCTGATTGCGTAGTTTCTTCTTTTTTTCGTCGCCAACCAGTATCAAATCAATATATTATTGCCCCAACGGGATTTATGAATTTATGAAAACATTCTGAATAAGTACAATTTACTTTTTACAAGACAGTGAGCAAACAGTTTGCTGTACTAAAAGTTAATTGTACTTATTCAGAATGTTTTAATAAATTCTGATTGGGCAATAATAATATATTCACGAGTGGTGAAAATTATATGTATTTTCTAATTTGTAAATTATAACAATTGTTATTTTCTTTGTTTATAAGGTTTATGTTCAAAAAATTGAATGATATAAAAATACACAATAATACTCTACATCTACCCGCCGGAAAATATTCGAGAGCAGAGATTAAATCAATATCTGTCGATACCGGGTAGCACCGAGTGGCCACCGACTCGAATATTACGCCAATTATCGAATATTATACCCGTGGTGTTATTAACACGTGATCAAATCTGAAACGAGTTCTTCGATGAACCTGAGCTCTCGCTAATTATATTAACCTCATGATAATTTGTTTTGTGATATATGACTGTGACTATGACTGTGGAGGAATATGAAACAAACAATTTTAGCTAAATCGAGAGGTAGAGGAAAGAGACAAGATAGCTATACTGTTTTTTTATTGAGATTTCAGATTTAACTTGAACTTTATTTATTTAGGCTTACAAAATAAGCACTTAGACATTTGAAATCCGAAATCTGAGATACTACTTACAAACGCCATAATGTTTATATGAATCTTTGCAACATGACGCATTATGTAAATATGTAATTAGACATGCTTCGATGACTTTGAATAGCGAGGGATAATTTGTAGCGACATAATATGTAATAATAATGTAATTTTTTTATGTACTTTGATATTTGAACATTGTTAAGTGTACCTACTTAATAGGTACCAAGAAGAATCTGGAAGTGAATCCCTGTGACCCCACTATACAAAGAAAGAAAGAAAATTATTTATTAGACACAACACACAAACAAACAAACAAGGAAATAAGACAGAACCTACTAGATAACACATAGATAATACACAGATGGACATGGACAATAAATAGGTACTAACACTAGTAAGCATTGGGTTGGTACTACTATACAGGCTATCTTGTCTTACTAGGAATTCTATGTCCTGTCATTTCACTAGAAATTAGAAATAGCATGTAATCTTTCTTTTTGTAAATAAACGTTATCCTATCTTATCTTGTCTTATAGTTTCAAACGGTAAGCTTGAAATTTTTCCCGATTACACTTTCGTTTGACCACAATATCACTGATGGAATGTACGATATGTATAGCGAAGGTCTAGAAAAAACTTGTTCAATCCTGTCTTAATATTATTAGGTATCTAAAGGATTTAATTGGTTAAAAATTATCCATCACTCACTCACCACCAATAACTCTACACTACGAAGTAGGCGGAAGGTAGACGTTGTATTTTCATATCTTCATCTCAAAGTACAAGGCACACGGTAAGCAAAATAAATTATTAATATTTTATCAAAACTTTTTTTACATTTCAAGCCAATTTCAGTCTACATCATCAGTCCAGCTTAATGGTACATTGCATTATCACTGAATTTACACAACTATGCCTTTCAGCACAATCAGTTGAAGAAAACTGGTCTAAAATTCAGTTGCATTGCAAGATTGATGCAACACAAACTAACACGGCAAGTAGAATAAGAACTTGGAAAAAGATGTACATAACGTAGGTATCCATAAAATTTGGACCAATAAATAGGTAAGTTTTAAAAATTCAATTGCATTGCAAGATTCAACCCACACAAACTAACACGGCAAGTAGAATATGAGCTTGTAAAAAGATATAAATATAACGTAGGTATACATAAAATTTGGACCAATATATGTATATGTAGGTAAGTTTTAAAAATTCAATTGCATTGCAAGATTCAACCCACACAAACTAACACGGCAAGTAGAATAAGAGCTTGTAAAAATATGTACATAACGTAGGTATCCATAAAATTTGGACCAATATATAGGTAAGTTTTAAAAATTCAATTGCATTGCAAGATTTAACCCACACAAACTAACACGGCAAGTAGAATAAGAACTTGTAAAAAGATGTACATAACGTAGGTATCCATAAAATTTAGACCAATATATAGGTAAGTTTTAAAAATTCAATTGCATTGCAAGATTCAACCCACACAAACTAACACGGCAAGTAGATTAAGAACTTGTAAAAATATAGATAGATAAAACTCTTTATTGTACCACACAAACACAAAATACATACAGAAGGAAAAGTTGACAGCAATGAAGTTCAAAGGGCGGCCTTATCGCTTTGAGCGATGTCTTCCCGCCAACCTTGACCAACCAAAGATGTAGGTAGGTATCAATAATTTGGAACAATAGAATGTAAGCTGTGTAAATGTAAACCAATTTAATTATTACTCATTATACTCGTATTTCCCAATGGCAACTGTCATTGGGAACGTGGGGGACCCGTTATGATGAACTCATCATAACGGGTTTTATTGAAGTTTTTAAGGAGAAGTTCCTACATGAATAAGGACATGGGCAAAATTTCAAACTTCACGTGCGAAGCTATCGATCTACATAGTAATCTCTCGCTATTGAAAGTCATCGAAGCATGTCTAATTACATTTTTACATAATGCGTCATGTTGCAAAGATTGATATCAAAATTATGGCGTTGGTAAGTAAAGAGGGTGTCACTACCCTTGGTCGCTTGGGGTGAATAAAGTAAATGAATTGTCATTTTCTCAACTAGTAATTTTCATGTTTTTGTTGTTCAAAAGATTCCACTATGACGTTGAATCATATAAAATATCCTGTTATTATTTTGCCTCAAATTGGAAACAGAAATAGGGACATAATTTTGTCGTTATTTTTTATTGCCATGTATAAGGGAGGGGTTCCTTGATTGTAAATTGAACAAATCATTGGTCAAACGTTAGATAATTGATTAGTTGAAAGTTTGGATTTGTTAAAAATCAACCCAATTTGCGCTTTGTCAATCTCACACGCATATTGACAAAGCACAAATTGGTTAATTTCGAAAAAAAAGTTTACCCCTCTGTCAAATTATTATTTTAATCACTATTTTTTTTCGTATTTTTAATTACCCGTCAAATTATTAGTAGGTCAACCAATTAATAAAGAACTTTATGGCGCAGGCAAAGGTCCGCCTGAGACTTAGGAGGTTACGGGTTCGTTCCCGCCTCAGGATAAAATGTTCGTACGATCTGCAAACATTTGTTCCGGGTGTTTTCCATGTATAATAAAATACGTATATCTAAGCTCTACTTTGCTTGGGGCTTGTGGGCTAGATGTGAAGGCTGTGTTAATTTTTCAGCATTATTTATTTATGAATTAATCACCAGCGCGTTCCACTAAAAAATACTCTAATAGATAATTTATCTATTAGAGTATTTGGCAATATATTAAATGATGTCTCCCTTTGATCAAATATATTTTTACGATTGACACCAGCCATTACAATTCTCTTTACTTTGAGCAAGACTTACTATTATAACGTGTCCCTCACCCAAACAATAATAAAAATTGTAACGACGACCGTATAATATTCTTTTACAGCAGATATAAAAATTACAGTTAACATGAGTGTAGTGAGCATAAAAGTAACTATAAATATTCACGATTTATGCGGTCATCTTGGATATTGTATAGGTACTTTTTTTATTATCAAGCTTTCGAGTAGCAAAATTTTAGTTCGTCATAGAATTAATCTCAACTTCAAATATGACTCGTTTAAATCCTTACTAATATTATAAATGCGAAAGTAAATATTCAGTCTGTCTGTCACGTTTTCACGCCAAAACTACTGAACCTTATTTAAATGAAATTTGGTACACAGATACTCTAGAGCGTGAGAAAGGACTTTTAAATGCGAAAAAACGGTTGTAAAGGGTTGAAAGGTTCTATAGAAGTATCGTCATTCTTAAAGCTTGGAATTTATTGTTTAGGCTGTTATTTATAGATTAGATATAAATAAAAATGTAATATAAAGTTTCTACTAATTTTACCTGGAAAAAATAGCCTATATGTTATAGACTATTTTTTATCTCGATAAAATGCGGGCGAAGGCGCGGGCAACAGCTAATTATATAATACTAGCCGAAACACCCTTTGTTTTTTTTTGTTAATTTATACGTTAAAAAAAACATCCACATGCAGACCCAAAAAAAAAAAAAATCTCTATGCAGAAAAGAGCATTCTGCTTTACAACCCAAAGACCGAGGGGTCGTCACCGAGTTGAAGCCGGGGCAAAGAGGCATAGCCTCGAGGCCTCCCTCCGTGCTCCCAACCAGGGCCGGAAAGAAGATCATGGAGGAACCACCCGTTGCTACGCCCGCATGTACTATATACATTTGAAATAAAAATAGAAGAAAAGGTAGATAGATAGCCAACGCGGACCTTTTTGTAGAACTATGAAAGAGGAATAACCCATCTAACATTGCTTTGTTATATCTCAAAGGGATTAGATAGCAGCGTTCGATGAAAGCTCCCAGGCGGCTTGACGTTTTCCGACAGTTCCAACAATTTTATCGTTATAACCGCATGAAAATCCGTTCAGTAATTTTTGAGTTCATCGTGAACAGACCGACAAACAGATAGACGCGACGGAGGACTTTTTTCATAATATGTAGTGATAGTAATAGACTTGTTGACGACGCGTGACACAAGATCTGAGCCCTGAGTTCGGTTGGCGATAGTATCGAGAAATGATCGTGTCGTCTCATTTTTGTATGGCACTTACTCTACTAGTTCCCTGTTTGCACGATAGAGGCGCTGTACCAAATCCCATAGAAAATATCTTTACTGTCACGTATCCCATGGATACGGGACAGTAAAGTCACGAAACTATCGTTATCTGAGCAAAGTACATTTTTATTATTTTACTTATTTATATGCAGCCAGCATCTTGAGGACGCTTCCAATTGCTATTGATATGGATCAGTTGAGCTACCTCTAGATTCAGTTCAACAGTCTGCAGGTAGCTCAACTGATTTAATGAGTAAATACTAGTTCTAATATGTTTCTGATCTTTTACTTTTCGTGGTTCTTTATCTAGAAATTTTCGCGGTTAACTTACAACCTGATCTGCACGGTGCTGCCATTATGGCTAAAGTTGCCACGCTTCTTTCTTTTTCAATGTATTGTTTCAAAGGATCTTTGTACGTTTAATAATAATTTACAGTCTTTAGAGAGAACAAACAAACGATCTCAGCACCATTTAAAACTTAGTTATTTGAGTTTATATAACTTCGGCTTTTGTTGCCGTAATCCGTTTCATTACACGCAGACAAAAAGCGCATTAAGCGAATCTCGAATATCTAGGATTGCATACAGCTTTTGTATTAAAAGCTTTTGCTGATCGATCATTTCGTTTTTGTGTAGATACCAACTTACGTATTTTATTTTAAGACTCATCTCATTATATTGAATCACAGTAATATATCTATTCTTTTTTATTTTCCTGAAATACATAAGTGTTCCTCTAACCTAATCAGAGACTTAATGTATCCTTATTTCAAATGACTTTATACATATATATTTTGCTTATGTCTATTGTACATTCTTATCGATATGTACCTATACTATATTATATACATATTTTAATATAAATAAAAATGAAATCTTATCTATCCTACTAATATGTCAAAGTTTGTGAGATGTTTGATCCTCTATCACACAAAAACTACTGAACTGATTGGGCTGAAATTTGGTATAGGTATAGTTTGGGACCTGGTATAACATATAGGCTTTTTATCCGATAAAAAGCGGGTGAAGGTGCGGGCAGCATCTAGTCTATAATATAATAATATACCTATTGTAATTGCCTAAGTTTAGGTGGATGGATGGATGTAGGTACATTATGTTTTTTACTTCTTTACGCCATAAATAATAAACGAATCGTGCTGAAATTTTGCATAGATGCCAGTCTTGACCTAGAATGACATATAGACTATTTGTTATTCGAGATCTTTTTATTTTGAAATCAATTTCCAGGTGATAGAAATAATTATGTTTATAACGTTTCCATAACAACAATAATTAGATCTTTTTTACTTCATATCGAAAAATACGCGCGTGAAACCACGGGCAGAAACTAGTAGGTAAATAATTATTTCTGCTCCCGGCTTTACTCATTTTATACCGGAATAAAACATAGCCTGGCATTATGGAGCTCACAACAATTAATTTACCATTGACATATGCTTTCATTTTCAAATGATTATAGAATATCGTCAAAGGAATACCTTGATAAATACATGAGACATATCCAAAGTTAATTACGGGATATTTACCATGTTTTGAGTTTTGAGTTCTCCAATATTTCGGCACAGTTACATGCGCCATGATCACGGAACAACTGAAGTTACTGCGAGTTACTTTTTATTGGCAGATATATCGATCTACCCTATTTCTTTGTCTTTTACTACGAATGTTAACACTACCGCCGGTCGGCACAATAGCATCCTTATCTGGTGGATATACCATCCACTCGTACTAAGCGGTTTTCCTCCACCTTCATCTTTCGCATCGCTTAGGAACGGAACTCGCTGCCTGCTTCTGTTTTTCCGGCCAATTACAATCTGGGTCTCTTCAAGACAAGAGTGAGTAGGTGTCTTCTAGACCTTCGT
Organism: Eupithecia insigniata; assembly: GCA_947859395.1. Classification (NCBI taxonomy): domain Eukaryota; kingdom Metazoa; phylum Arthropoda; class Insecta; order Lepidoptera; family Geometridae; genus Eupithecia; species Eupithecia insigniata. The sequence goes on from OX402000.1 coordinate 2,670,374, forward strand.
GTGACACCGTCGGCCACATCGTCACTTCCCATGAGGTGAGATTGGGGTAAAACAAATGTCTATAGTTAAAAAAAAGAATAAACTCATATATAATGTAGACTGAAATATATGTAACGAATAAAATCAAAATAGGCTTTCCTCCTGCCATTGATTATTATAATTTATAGTACTTAGTTATAATTAAACAAGCACCCAAAATAGCAAATAAAGAGTCATTTGATAATTAAAATAAATAAATAAATTGTTGAATTCGTTATTTTTAAAACCATTAGTATTTATAACTAAAGTCACGTTCATCTGAGATTCTGAAATAAAATAAAACTTAAGTTATATTCCTCTTTATCAATATAAAACTACATATTTTGGACGCTATTTATCCCACAAATTATATTTCCAGCAATAATAATATTTGAAGCAAGCTTACAATATATATCAGATAATAAAAGTAATTATAATTACGTAAGTTCCTACTCAATCTTCATTAAATACATTCTAAAGCAGTTCGATTTTGGGGTATACCACATTATAGTATTTATCAGAACACTCATGATAGTTTGGTTAAAGGGCTTGTTGTAAAGGCTATCAGCCAATTGGCTTACAGCCTATGGATAAAACCTAATGATTTCATTAGATTTCGTCATTAGAATTCTTCCCTTTTGTCTTCCCTTGTTTCGGTCATTTATCAAAACTTAAAGTTCGACTCGACAACGATCGCCGGGCTATAGGGATGCACCATTACATTCACAATGAGCTTTGTATCCTGCAGCGGGTGGTACCAATATAACAATGACGTATCTTTTTATTTAGTTTTCACTCTTCATCTCACACGGTGCACAACTTATCCAACAGGACAGTTTTATACATACACTAGCTGACCCGCCAAACGTTGTTTTGCCTTCAACCCTTATCACTTAGGGGTATGCATAAGCGGCTAATATATAGGGACAGTACCGAGGAAGAAGAAACGCAAAGAGAAAACTTTCTTATCACCAGTAGAATCAACTATCTGTAGGATCTACCGAACGAACCTTTAGCCCCACTGGCTGAGCTAGTTCAATTTTAATTAACATTATAGCCATTCTGGCTCACTAGAAAAGTTCGGATTTTATAATAGTCCGGACTGTAAAATTTAAAGACACACTTATCAATAACATTCAATTTTATTAAAATTAAACAAATAGTAAGCCAGAAGGTCTATAAAAATGTTGATTAAATAAGTAATTGAACTAGCTCAGCCAGTGGGGCTAAAGGTTCGTTCGGTAGATCCTACAGATAGTCGATTCTACTGGTGATTAAAAAAGTTTTCTCTTTGCGTTTCTTCTTCCTCGGTACTCTCCCTTAAACAAAACCCCCCAAAAACGAAATCCTTTAAACTAGCTCAGTCAGGGGGGCAAAAGGTTGCAAACAATGATGTGATGATTGGCCTATATGATGATACGGCACTAAACTCAGTCAAATGCCAACAATTACTGTTGGTATTTGACTGAGTTTAGTGCCGTAGAGCCGTCGGTAAATAACTAAACAGGCTTGTCATCAATAACCCCACCGAATTGCGGCGTGCGCACATAATTAATGACACCAAAATGGATTCCATTGATGGCGGCGAAGGGTGCAAATCACACAATTTAAATTAGTAATTGCTAGGACTGTAAATTTGTTTGGATTATCCTAGCTATACTATATGGTATTTGTTTTATAGGTGCCTTTATTCAGCAGTTTAGGACATATATTAAAAAACGATAAACAGACTTCAAATTCCCTTACTTATAAACGTATTTTAATTTTTGCGGGATAAATACTAATCCCCTGGGGTTAAAAAAATTATTCGGGATCATTTTCTATACAATAGTAAAATAATTTTCAAAATCGGTTCATAATTGGCGGAGATATCGCGTAACATACATACAAAAAAAAAAAATACATTCAGACGAATTGATAAACTCCATCTTTTAAAGTCGGTTAAAAACTAAAAAATACTGCCTTAGGTTCCCACTCAGGTCCAATTAGAGCCAAAACCTATAACTTTGGACTACCAGTAGGTAGAGATGTTCCTTTTTTCGTTAAAAAATAAAAATGTACTACAACTGTCAGGTAAGGTTTTAGTCTGTTGTCATCATCAGCTCGCATACGTCCACTTCTGAAAGTAGGCCTCCCCCAAACGAATGCCGCGAAGAGCGGTCCTGAGCCACCTTCGTCCATCGACTGCCTGCGACCGCTACAATGTCGTCGGTCCATCGAATGGAAGGTCTTCCCACACTCCTGTTTGCATTGCATTGTGATCGCCACTCGAGAACATTTGATCTGTTGGTGAAGTCTTACAATCTTAAATATATAATAAAATTTAACTTTATTTCGGATATCTATAGATCCATATTGGGGAAGCACACTAAGGTATAAAGGAAAGAGTGTTAGTTCAACCTTCAAATATTTAATACTACATAAGCTTTTTGTAAACACTTGCACCAGCATTAACACAATATATTTAACCAACTTCGAAAACAAGAGGAGGTTCTATGTTCGGCTTTATGGTAAATATGTTTTTTTATTTATGTATGTTTGTTCGTCGATTTATTCGTCAATAATGGACTAATTTTGAAAATTCTCTCGCTATTGTATGGGCAATGATCCCGAGGGAGTCTCATAAAAAAATCCCGAGGGATAAGTTTAGCTTTTATACCGCAAAATATAAAATCAGTGTAGGTATAATTAAGGGATACGAAGTCGGTATTAGTTTTTTCAAAACAAATTATTTATCTTAACATTTTGGTAATAGAGATTCATAATCACCCATCATTCCAACCACTCCGCCATGGAGGTGCTATCCTTGCAAATGAACCGTACTGATTAAGGCGGTTGATTGATGAGCGTCGCAGTGATCGATTGGCACATCTGCGTGTCAGCTAGATTGCACGTGCTCTACGATATTGGTATTAAAGTTCAAAATGCACCTGAGGTCGGGCTTGCTAACTTACTGGCGCTACGACGCGGCGCGGCGTGACGCTCAGCGCCCGTCACGGATCGCCAGTTCCCTTGCCGTTCCTGTCGACGACGATAGCACTATACTAGCACAATAGCAATTATTTTTTTTCGAAATCTTATTTCGAAAAAAAATTGTGCTATTGTGAGGTTCTTTTTTGAGACTTATTGACAAGCAGTACCTTGCAGAGACTAAGGTCCAAAGTCTCGAACACCGCCGCAAGGTTGCTTGTCTCTCGATCTTTTAGGGGATACATTTCGGTGAATGCTCGCAGGAACTTCATGACCTGATCCCACCATCTCTCTTTCACTCCAGGACAAGCAGACAGATAGCCCTCACTTGCCATAAAAAAATATTTATTTTTTATATTTGTCACTTTAGAAGAACCTGTGTTTTTATGAAAACCTAGCTGTTTGCCGCGGTTTCACCCGCGTTAAATTAGAATTTCACAAAGTATTTTTTCCCGTAAACCTGCCATGGGAATTTGATGTTTTACCAGAACAAAAGGTAGCCTATGGTACTCTCCATCCTTTCAACTAACTCTATACCAAAAATCAAGTCGATTGGTTGCTTAATTAGGGCGTGAAGGAAGGACAAACAAACAAACAAGCACACTTCCGAATTTATAATATTAAGTTTGGATAAAAATCTTTTAATAAACGACTTTTATTCAGTAAATAGAGCCCAAGACCGGTAAACGATACAATTACAAAAAATTACAATTTTTTTTATTGTACTCCACGAAGCAAACATTAAAAATAGACATTACATAAAACATGTACAATGGGCGGCCTTATCGCTTAGAAGCGATCTCTTTCAGGCTCTTATATTATATACTTATATAGTATCAATACGTGATCGTAACGTCTCATTTTTCCATAAGATTTGTTACAGCGCCTAAATCGTGCGGACAGGGAACTTCGCAAATCCCATACAAAAATGAGACGTCTCGATACTATCGTTAACCAAACTCCAGCCTCTGGTCGCCTTCTCGACAATACAATACAAAATTCATTATTGTACACTAGGAAGAAAACATTTAAGCAATACATTACAAAAAACATGTACTACAGGTACATGGGCGGCATTATCGCTTAGAAGCGATATCTTCCAATTCAATTACAGAACCAACATTTTACTAACTCAATAAGAAGCTACATTTCGACAACTTTCTAATTGATCTATCTGACGAAGATTTATGTTATCGTTATCTGGTAAGCTTCCGCGGGGACCAGCCAATCTGACAGAGCATTTGTCTTGTGACCACGGACAATCTTGCCCAGTCGATATGGATACTGGCACGGTACAATGTGATACAGAAACCTTAGTTTCACAGAGTTATTCCGGTTTCGTCCCACTGACTTCGGCCCAATGCATAGTTTGTAGTATACTAGCTAGCCCGCGCCTTCGTCCGCGTTTTATCGGGATAAAAAATAGCCTATATGTTATTCCATGTCTCAAACTATACCCATAGCAAATTTCAGCCTAATCTGTTCAGTAGTTTTTGCGTGAAAGAGTAACAAATATCCATCCATACATCCATCCTTACAAACTTTGACTATTATAATATTAGTAGGATTAGTAAGATATATACATATATATATTATACCTACTAGCGGTTGTCTGGTAGAGATCGCTCTCGAGCGATAAGACCGCCACTTGTAACTTAGTTTTAAAATTGTCTTTTTTTGTATTTCTGTTTCTTATCAATAAGTGTGCAATAAAGAATTTTCTATCTATCTATCTAGTTGTTCACCGCGCTGTTCTACCTGTTCACCCGCTTTAAATTCGTAAGCCGTATAAGCCGTAATTCTCCCATGGGAATTTGATGTTTTCCCAGGACAAAATTCCAAGTCGATTGCTTGCTTAGGCCGTGAAGGAAGGACAAACAAACAAACACACTTTCGAATTTATCATATTAGTTAGGATTAGGAAAAAAAGATTTCGTTTCATTCCTACATTTAAATGCGTCAGTAAATTAAAACTTTATCCGAATAAGCATTGTGTAAAGTCGTACTAGCTACTCAAGATTGATTTATAATTATAAGTAATAATTTCTTGATTTAGCAAGACATTACGGTTGCGGGTTCGATTCCCGCCTTGCACAAATGTTTGTACGATTTGCAAATATTTGTTCAGGGTGTTCTGGTTGTTTTTTATGTATAGTAAAAATATAAACTTATGTAATATATTCAATTGTGTATATCAGTTATCTAGTAACCATAAAACAAGCTCTGCTTAGCTTGGGGCTAGATAATGCTGTGTGAATAGTCCAGTATTATTATTTATTTATTAGATGACTATTACATAAAACGTACAATGGGCGGCCTTATCGCTTAGAAGCGATCTCTTCCAGGCAACCTTTGGATGGAAATAAATATACGAATTTAAGAAAGGCAGGGGTGTATCTAAAGTTGTCAGAAGTAAATAACATTATAAATATCTAACAACAGAGGATACTATATATTTCCAATAGAAACTTAACTAATTAAATAAATGTAGGTGCGATATACATAAATAGGTATTCATTTTTCTAAGAGGAAAATTACCTTTAATTGATTATGAACAGTTAGAATATAAGACTTCTTTCTTTTTCTGATCAGATCGCTGCGATGTAGATACTGCGGAAGCTTACTGAAAATGAAGCTGTTTCAATACGTATCCGATTTATATAAGAGTATTAGAGCTTTCCTACTGAATACAATCAATTGTGCCAAGGTCAAATATCCAACTGTCATTAGATAACAAAATTCGAAGACAATGCTCGATCTTTTGTGGTTTGCGGATTATGAATTGATCGTCACTGGCTTGTGGCTAACCTATATCGGTTTCAAATGGTCATTTTTTCGGGCAGAAAAACTACCAGAGAATCGATATTTGTAGTCATAAAATTACTTTTTTTACAAAGAAAATTACAAAAAATAATAAAAACATGAGAAACAATTTTAACTATTGAAACAGTTGAGCTAACTGCAGATAGTTGCAAATAATCTAGAGGTAGCTCAACTGATCCATTTCAATATCGATCGAAACGTGTCGCCAAAACGCTGTTGGCTGCATTGCCTCGCTGTATGGCAATGCTGATGCGCTCTCCTGTCACGCCTCGCTTCGACCAGACATTCTAGTAATTTTTTCAAAACCTGGAGATTGTCGGCACCCCACGGACTTAGAGAGAGTCTCGACTCCTAGTAAGTAGTAATGCACAGTAGTAATACACTAATGGTGGCAATGTTATTGCGCTGCACTAAATACTCACCAGCTTTCGGGTCACTCGTTGCTGCGACCAGACGTTCTTATATTTTTTTAAAACCTGTGGATGGTCGGTCCCCCACGGACTCGACTGTATTACTACTACTAAGAGTCGAGACTCCTAGAAGTAGTAAAACAGTCGGGTTGTTCACCGCGCTGTTTTACCTGTTCACCCGCTTTAAATTCGAAAGCCGTATAAGCCGTAAATCTCCCATGGGAATTTGATGTTTTACCAGGACAAAATTCTAAGTCGATTGCTTGCTTAGGCCGTGAAGGAAGGACAATCAAACGTGGGGTACCGACCCGACTGTATTAATACTACTAGGAGTCTCGACTCCTAGTAAAACAATAATGGCGGCAATGTTTATGCGCTGCACTAAATACCTACCAGCTTTCGGGTCACTTGTTGCTTCGACCAGTATTTCTGATATTTTTTTGAAAACCCGTAGTCGTCTAGCACCCCACGGACCAACAGCGTCTTGATTGCTAGTAGTAGTGATGGTCAAGTTAACCTTTATAAAGGTACAACTTCACAGTGGAATGAATGAACACTTTATTTTTCTAAAGTTAACATTAATACAAAATCTTATATCTAAATGATAAAATAAACAGTACAAAAGGCGTTCTTATCGCTGAGAGCGATAAGTGGAATATTATGCTAATATTTCCTACTAGCATAGAGTTGTCTATCTTTATCGTAACACAAGATGCTGGTATTGGCACGATTGCATGAGCATAACAAGTGTGTTTACAAACCGGGTTTATGTGTTCACTTATCTCATAATATTATGTTACATTCGCAATGTTTTATGCTTATTTACCTATTGATATTCTATTAATGCCTTGTAGAGATTGCTCTTACCGATAAAGCCTCCTATAGTACCTACAATGTACGATACATGTACGGCTGTAGGTACATATTATCCATCCAAAGGTTGCCTGGAACAAATCGCTTCTAAGCGATAACGCCACCCATTGTACTTGTTTATGTTAATGTCTATGTATTTTATTTGTCTTTGTGGTGTACAATAAAGAGTTTTGTATTGTATTGTATTGTACATGTTCTTGTCTGTATGTATGTATGTATGTATGTTTCTTTATGTGCTCTAGTTTCAGTTAGTTTATTGATAACATTATGTTACAGGTTATGTTCTTAATCCTTACTTATATTATAAATGTGAAAGTAACTCTGCCTCTCTCTCTCTGTCTGTCTGCCTGCCTGTCACGTTTTTACGCCAAAACTTTTGGCAGGGAGGTAGATGGTATCCCGTGGACGGACATAGGGTACATGAAAAGCGCGTGCGAAGCCGCGAGCAGCAGCTAGTTATAATTAAATTAACTAACAATAGCGTTGTATAAATTAATATAGTATACATACAAAAATATTATTTGTTGAAATTATGTATGTGCTAAATTAATTAATTGTATAAATGTCGAAATAATAAAGAGATTCATTATTCTATAAAATTTATTAGCACACAGATTCCCTAGTACTATCCAACGATCCTTTCCATCCACGGTTGTCTGGTAGAGATCGCTCTCGAGCGATAAGACCGCCACTTGTAACTTAGTTTTAAAAGTTTTTTTTGTAATTTGGTTTTTTACCAATAAAGTCTAAAATTAAACAGTATTATACAATGTCATTGAATTTATAGTGACATTGCTCAATAAGCCAGTTTACTTTTCAAGGAAAGATTATCCTAATTTCTTAAAATTTCAAATGAGTTCTATTTATTTGTTTTAAATCCGATAAAACTATACGAACCTGTTTACTAGCTACTTTATCGAGATAAAAGGTTGCAACAATACTGTACGCTATTTCTATTACAATAAAGTCTGAAAATGGTAACAATTTCTGAAGACAACTTTATCGTTTGCCGATAAAAATGAGCACAGTGTGTAGGTACCTACAGGATGTTCGTGTTATTTTCTAGTTTCTACATTTAATGGGGAGTTTTCCAAAAAACGAACTACTCCCGTTTTAACTTAAAACTATATAGATTTCGTGGATTTTTTACGAAGAGGAGGTAAGTTGTCAATGGGATGTCATGTCCAAATAAGCACATGGTCCGTGCCACTTTAAGTTTGCGGCCACATGGAAAAAGCGCTCTCTTTTTAACCGACGAAAAACAAAGAGGAGCAGGTTCTATGTTCAGGTGTATGTATTTTTTTTATGTGCGTTTGTCGAATTCTTCGTCAATTATGGACCGATTGGGATAATTCTTCGCTATTGAATGGAGAGCGGAGATGATCCCTCGCGAATTTTCATAAGTATTTTTGTAAGTAATTTTTTGATACATATTTATCTCGCAAAACTTAAAAACAGTGCAATATTAAGGGATTTTAAGTCTGTTTTTAGTTTTTTCAATACAATCAAATTATTAGTGCGATCGATAATTTTTTTGACATTAAGAAAACGCTTCATTGATATGTATTTTTGGTAAATATATAACATCACGTATGTATGTCAGTCAGGCATGTTTTTAGGTAATTCCTTGTTTTTTGGGATCGGCACGTCTCGTCGTGTGAATCTATGTAGGTTAAACAAGTGGCAAGAGTGTCGTCGGGTTGTCGAAATTGTCAAAGTTTCAAGGCACACTTCAATGTTTCTTACATTAGGTCAGAACGGGAGCTGGCAACTGTCTACGACGCGACGCCATTTATTTTTTATTCTTGTATTTCCTTGTTGATTGGTATTTACGGTGTGACTTTCTTCAATTACTTACTTAAATAAATAGTAGTTTTCAAGCTTCAAAAGTTCGCAACAAACATTTATAAAATAAGTAGTTAAGCGCTCTAAAACTTTTTTTTTAAAGTATAGTATAAAACTATTCCATTTTAGAATAAAATTATATTATAAAATTATATAAAATTATTCTTCAAACTGCACCGGAACAATGTCTTATCTACTGTAAAGATTTTTTTTATTGATTCAAAATCAATAGATTTATGCCAAAGAATATTTATGAATTTCTATTCATAAATACATACATATGTATAAGTTAATTATTATAGTTGCAGTGGTCCCATGGAGTCGATGGATGGAGGCGGCTCAGGACCGCTATTTGTGGCGTCGTATGGGGAGGCCTATGTCCAGCACTGGACGTGTATGGGTTGATATGATGATATTATAGTTATCTCGAAAAAGAGGAAATAATATACGTTCAAAGAAAACAAACGCGTTATACTCCTATTTCAAATTAAAATGATAATTGACTCAATTTGATTTTCTTAAAACTATTTTGCAGTTAAACTTTTCTCGTTAGATACCCTTCAATTATCGGTAATATATTTAAGAAATTAATTTAGAACACTCTATATATTCCGTAGAACGGTGTGCAATGTAAGTGCATCCAAAGTTGGTATTCTTGGGAGTTGGAACTGCAATAAATACTTACCTATTACATTAACTGTTAACGGTTTTGTAATTTACGAGAATTCAGCTGAATGTTGTTTGTTTGCTTTGGAATAGATAGTGCAAGTTGGAACTGGTTATCTTGTTACCCTATTGTGTTCCTTGCCTAGGGTGGGTGGGTATGGGTACTAGTATTGTATTTTATAGGTTTTACAATTGTAAAACCTATGGGGAGAGTGAGACAAATTGAACTTATTGTAAATCATAATAAGTTCGATTTCTCTTACTGCTTGGAGTTGCTTCGTCTGATTCACCGACACAGTTTATTTAATCTTTAATTCGAATTGTCATAGGAATGCTTTTGGTGGTCAAGCATGTCATAAAAAGAAAATTTGAAAAAAAAATAAACAGCTCGTTACCGTGGTCACAACATGGAAATTTAAAAAAATAACAGCTCTGTCTCTTCGCAGCATCTACTATGTTATTATATTATCCTATTTTTCGTGAATAGGATAATATAATAACATAGTAGATGCTATGTTATTATATTATCCTATTATTATCCTATTCACGAAAAATAGGATAATATAATAACATAGTAGATGCTGCGAAGAGACAGAGCTGTTATTTTTTTAAATTTCCATGTTGTGACCACGGTAACGAGCTGTTTATTTTTTTTTTTTCAAATTTCCTATGTAGGTTTGCGATTAGAAAACGCCATAAACACTTTACGGATACGGGTTCCTGATCAGAAAGTCTAATTTTAAAATTGCCTAAGAAGTAAAATGTCTAAAATTTAAAATGATTAATGTGCAGAAAACCTAAACAGAATTATCGGGCAGTGAAATTTTGCATGGATGAAGGCGCCGCGTTATATACCGCCTAGCTGTTCTACAAACGGGTTGATTCTCGATCTAGAGGCGACATCTACCCGGAATAAAAACAAAGATACGAGGAAAAGCAACATAATAGAAGCTATGTATTTCTTACTTCGTAAACACAGGTCCTAGGCCATGGTAGAAGCTATCATCATCATGATCATATCAGCCCATATACGCCCACAGCTGGACATAGGCCATACGACGCCACAAATAGAGATTCTGAACCGCCTCCATCCATCGACTCCCTGCAACCGCTACGATGTCGCCGGTCCATCGAGTGGATGGTCTCCCATGCACGGGGGTTTTGCAATCTTTAGAAGCTATCATACCTATCCAAATGGCAAAAGTGCCCTCACTATCGTCCAATCTAACAATTTTAATGGTTTTTCGATTGCTGACAAATGTGCACCCCGATGAATGTTCAATATATCGATTTAACGTAGAGTACCTATGTTCCTTCGATTTTTCGATATATGAGACCGAGACCGAAATCGTTATATGCGAGCGAGACCGAGACCCATACCATATGAAACATAAGTGATTAGCTTTTATGCTGAATAAAGTATAATATTTATAAAAATAAGCTTTATTGTGATATTTAAAATTATAATAAATACCTCTCAAGTTGCATGGCGCCCTAACAGGGCTCCTAATACCTAGCCTCTAAGTGATATATTTAAGACCTCTCGCATAGTATCTATTAGGATTGCAAAATAAATACTTGAATACCGCTTATTCCCAGTTGTCCTGTGCAGTTGTTCTGTGCACAAGACTACTGGTACAAAAACCAGACCCACTCACAATTACAATATTGCAAATAAACCATACAAGATATTGTTTCCAAGTTAGCGGTCAAACATAATAAATAACGGGATATTTGATGAATCACATGTCGCTATAAGTTATGGGCGGGCGGCTACAAATGGGGCAGGCAAGGCAATGCATACTGAATCTCGGGAGGACCAAGAAATTACTGGAATGGGCACTATCACCCCATAACTTTTTGTGGATTTGACCAAATTGAGATACGACCCCTTCGGCCGCGTACGAAACCGTAGGGTCGTAACCAGCTGCGATGATTTGACCAAATTGAGATACGACCCCTTCGGCCGCGTACGAAACCGTAGGTCCAGCTGCGATTAAAAACTTTTTTGTATCTGTACGAAACCAGTTGCGACAATGTCACAAATTCAGGTTCGAAAATGGACGGAAGACGAATTAGACGATGAAGGAAAGATTTCAAAACAAAATGTATATAGATTTTCTGCAAATTGCACCGATGTTAGTGGTCTTAAAATATTTTCCACCCATGTATTATTAGGTTTTGTAAGGCCTTTGTATACAAAAAAAAATATCGAAGTTTCTTGAATCGAGTATAGAATCGCATATATAACACTTACAAATTTTATTATTTTGTAGAAAATTTATGTTATTTATTAGAGGCATGGATGACAGAGGAAAAACACTTACCTGCAGAAAGTGTAGTCTGGTGCAGGGATATCCTAGGAACAAATGTTTTATACTGCCTTAGCTTTTTTTACTTAAATATAAAATAAAATATTGCCAATATTCAGACCATTCCAGGGATCTAAATCTTTGTCCCCAAAACAAACAGCCACACACTATATCAACTTATTGTATCAGTCTTTAGCTTGCTAAGCGATGCTGCCAATGCAAAGTCGACTAAAGTGCCCTCTGCCCTTGACCTTGGTAAAAGTAAAAAGTACTTTGATTGGTGGGAGAAGTCACAACCAAACGTCTTGTGGTCCCATTATTTTGTCCCATTAATGGGACCACGAGAGAAAGTTATTGCTCGTGGTCCTATCGCTTTCAGTTGTCTTAAACTTTTTGTACCTTGTCAAAAAACATATTTTTTTTCCTAAACCATTGAACGGACAGTAATAGTAGGCACTTAGATATAGATAGATAAATAACTCTTTATTGTACTTCAAAAAAAGTTTTTGTGATGTATTTAGTCCTGTATTTATTTTGTTTTTGTCAAAACCAAAATAAATACAGAAGGAAAAATTTACAACAATGAAGTACAAAAGGCGGCCTTATCGTTTTGAGCGATCGCTTCCAGGCAACCTTGACTCTTAAACGTGTCTCTCTGAAACTTGTACTTAGTCACTAAGGTCACTAGAATTTGACGACCGATGTGGCGCAACGAACGGACAGGTTTCGGATTCAATTCCCGCCCTGGTTCAAATGTTTGATCCGGATGTTCTAGGTATTTTTATGTTTAATAAAAAAAACTATCTATGTAATGTAATGTATTGTATTTAGTATATATCAGTCATCTAGTACCCATGACACAAGCTCTGCTTAGCTTGGGGCTAGATGATGCTGCTGTGTGAATTGTCCAGCATTATCTATTTCGTGACTTGTGGTAGGTATCTTATATAGTATATGGATATTGAGGGAAATCATTTAGTTATTCTACTTATTATTGTGTGGCACAATCATAGATTTACGTATAAAAAAAAATCTAGGTACAATTATTGCCTAAATCGTCGTGTTTAAATCAGTCCAGGAACCTACCATATAAATACTAACCTACGGAATCGTGTTTAAATAAGTCTAATAGTGGTTATATAGATAATGGAGGCTGTTGAAAGTGCTTTGCCTACTTGGAAGCCGCCAATATGCTGCTGACATCAAACCATCCTTTTGATGACCGTTTGATGTCAGCAGCAATCACGGCATCCACGGGTCTACGGACACAGGTCTGTAGATTGAAAACTTTGGGGTGAGTAGTTTTGTGAAGGAAGTCAAATGAAAACCAAAAGGGATGCAGAAGCTGCTAGAACCGCATTCACTAGGAATGAACCAGGAATGATCGACTTTTTTATGTTTTAACTTTGACGAAATAAATGAAGAAAGTTCTTTGATAACAAAATTAATAAAAAAAAAATCTAGGTCTATAGGGAAATTAGTGTAGAGAAATAATAATATAGTTAATGAAGCCATAAAAAAAAATTATATATTTGAATATAATTGCGTCTATCAAAGCAATTCAAAGAAAATTCTGCCAAATCGATACCTACTTCCCTAATTTTGTATAAAAATACTAGCTGTTCAGTTTTTGCGTGAAAGAGGTACAAACATCTATACATCCATACTCAAAAATTTGACATTTATAATATTAGGAGTACATCAAATGAACCATGCAAGCTTATTCAGATCCACTGCTGGACGCGGGCCTCATCTGATGAGTGCTTTTACATATATTGGCTTTCATCATAATAAGAGATCGAGATTATAGACATTACTGCTCATACATATTATGTATGAATAGTAACGCCTATAATCTAGAAACGTATCGACCCAGCTACGGAATAGGACAAAACTGCAATAATGAAATCCTTTTTGGCATGCTCTGCCAAGTATCATGGAATAAACTTTACTCGTTAATAAAGTAAAAAATAGTATGTAGGAGTAGGTAGTTGTATGTATTTAGTTGCGAAATGGTACTTTGTATTGTAATGTACATATTTATTGATTATTATTACATCAAATAACCTATGTACAATACAACGGTCCTATCCATTCAAGGTTGTCTGGGAGTTATCACTCTTGAGCGATAAGACCACCCATTGTAGTTTATTCGTTAATTATCATTTTGTAAATTATTTCTAAGTGTGCAATAAAGTATTATCTTTCTATCAAAATAAATAAATAATCCCCAAGCTGGGCAAGCGGGTCGAGGATCCGCAATATTCCACAGAGATAAAATTAATTTCAAGCTAACTTACAGAAATGCCGGCAAACGCATAATGAGAAAAGGGGTGGCGAAGGCGCAGAGATTTCCTAGATTAGTTTTAGCAAATAGAAACTCACACAAAACGGCACACACACATAATATGAACACACACATATGCAATATGTAATAGAATCTGCATATCCTGAGACTGTCTTCGGGCATTCAGCACAGACTAGCGTATATGCTGGTTGATATACTGCTCGTGGAATTACCAACGGAACTCGAGAGAAAACTTCAAAATTGAATTAGGCTTTCTTCCCTGTATGCTGGCAAAGAATTAATTTACAAGTCTGTCAAATCTATCATCAACGTCGTTTGCAACCAAGACATTGGCAGAGTCTAAGCGACAAGCAAGCGCCTCCATTAAAAAAGAAGTTGAAGTTGAATAGTTATTATGACAAAAGTGGTTGAAGTATCTGTAATTAAGTAGAACTGTCAACAAAATCAGCAAGATTAGGGAGCAGATTATTGCAGCTGTTAAAAAAAATCACCCAGTTGGTAAACGATCTCAAATCTAATTCTGCTAAAACGACACCCTGAGCGGATACTGTGGGATGGAGTGGGATAGATCGATTCTTACGCCGCGATCGCCACTGCCCGTATAATAGTTATTTATTATACAAGACTTCAAAGTTGCTTTTTAACCGCGTCACAGATTAGGTAATGTTACTTCAACTGCGTGCTCAATTTTGATGACCGAGCAAGCGTAGGATTCTGGATTGTCGAATCACTCGCTGCGCTCGTGATTCAAAAATTGGAATCAAGAGCGTAAGCGAGGGAATCAAAAGAGCACGAGATATAAAATCTTTGCACTCGAGTGCAATACGTAACTTTCAACCCACCAAAGCGAGGAAATGACTAAATGCAAAAAAAATAATTACAATCGCAAGATATTTTTATTTCAGTTTAGGTATTAACTACTACATTGTGATAGGTAAGTATTACAGAATAATCTTTAAATTATAACCAATGGTAAATTACAACCTTAGGTATAATTAAAAAAGATCGAAAGTAACGATGCTATAGTTACTTAAGTTGAGTGTAATATTTTTTTAGGTACTGTAGTGTTGGTGTTATTGACTTGCTGTTTCAATATGACGTGAAAAGAAAATGGCGCGCGCAAAGCAAATTAAAAAAATACACTAAAAATACACTAGGAAGGAGTCTGAGTTTTTAACAAATTAAAAAAGGTTGTATGATAAATTCGGCACCATGGAGGTCGAAGTCGATAGGTTTAAATGATGTTTTGCATTCACAAACTTAGTACACACAATGTTCTAAATTCAATTTACTTTATCCTGATCGGATAAAAACGGCTTTTACACTTAGATATCGAAGAGCAAACAAAGTCTTTCCGAGATGCCCCCTATATCTGAAAAGTATTTTATTTTATTAAAATAATCGATCAATCGAGTTCCAATAGTAATTCAAGTGTAATCGTTAAAGTAAATTTAGTGGAGCGTCATTCATGCTTCGCGTTATCTCCGTGCATACAAGTGGCGGAATGTAAATTAACTGCTCGCATTGGAGCAAGTATTGTTCGAGGACTGCTTATTAGATTACCCTCAGTTCCTATTATTCACAAGCTCGCTAAAATGTAAGGCAAAAAGTTTTATTCCAGCCTCGAAGAAAACATTTGCCTGCGACGCAGGAGGTTACGGTTTCGATTCCCATTTTGGGACAAATGTTTGTACGAACTGTAAACATTTATTCCGGTTGTTCTGGGTATTTTCTACGTCAAAAAAATATCTGTCTATGCAATGTATTGTATAAGGATCAGTTATCTAGGACCCATAACACAAGCTCCAGGCTAGATAATTTTGTGTGAATTGTCTTGCACTGTTTGTTTATATCTCCCGCGGCGAAATAACCTGCTAATTACTAGCTGCTGGACCAAAAGCCTCCTGGTTTCAAGATGGATTTAATTCCTGAGCCAGCTTTATCAAAGACTTCCTTTGTACCATTTGGTACTTCAACCAATCTATTATATAAATTCTGCTTGTATTGTATTTTATTAGTGGCAACGTTGTGTTCACAATCATCATAATCAGCCCACAAACATCCACAGCTGAAGATAAGATTCACTTATATAACTGACAACGCTACAAATAGCGATCCATCCATCGACTCCTTGCGACCGCTACAATGTCGTCGGTCTATCGAGTGGATGGTCTCCCAATAGTCCGTTTTGCTTTGCATCGCGATCGCCATTCGAAAACCTTTACCAGCTATCAGCTCTGCAATCTACCATAGTGACCATAATGTTTGTATTAGAGTTGTGTCTTTTTAACAGATCCTAGCTTTGTGAGCTAGCTATAGATTGTTTGTAACAGTCTGCAGTTAGCTCAAATGTTTCAATTCAAATACTATTTCTTATTTGTTTCTATTATTTGATTGTTATTTGCTTTGTTAACTTCTGTAATGTTACTGTAAAACATCGTTTCTATATTACTTTTTGGCATAAAAGATCTTACCGGTTTTATTTGTCGTTATTACAGAATTATACTAAAATCCTTAAATAAAAGACTTCAAATCTTTTAGAACAGCCAAAGTTAAACTTGCGAATGCACTTAGAGATGTAAAATATTCTCCTACTCTGAATACGAAAATTTTGTAGGCTCCCCATATTTCAGTTGGGGCTATTAATTCTGAGATTACGATAGTTTTCGGCAATATCCCTAACATATGAAATTATGTATAAAAGTTAACATTTAAATACCAAAAGAATGTTACTTACTAATAGAGTCTTACTTAGACAAAGAGATTATGAATACAAACATAACAAAAAATGTTTAAAAGAAAACAACAAAGGCGAAAGAATTAAAATTTGACTTCAAAAATAGACGAGAGACAAATTAAATGATGAATTAAAACTTTCAAAACCATAAGTTGTTTTGAACTTCTGCGATTTGCTCCAATGATACCAGTGTCGTTAAATATTTTTCACTATTTATTTTTGCTTTTTAACTACTTTGTTTACAAACATTATTTATAACTCTGAACCGTACAGTATAGTTCTATCGTACTCACACGGTTGAACCGCTACGCGTACGGTTACGCTGGAGTCTGCTTTCATGGCCCCAACAATAAGAGCAAAGACAAAATGTAGGCCAAGCAATACCAAGTCGAAGTTTCCTGGTGGGGAAAGTTTGAAACTTGTACTTGAAACAGATATCTTTCCATCGCATCTACGTGCACGGTGTATTTACTTGGTGATGTATGTAAAATAGGTAACTTTCAGATTTGAAATTTCATGGTATGAGTCTTTGAGTTGATTGTGTCTCAATTTGGGAAGGACTGAGTTTTGTTGAAATCAGAAAGGTCGGAGTAATGTTGTTTTCCAAAGTTTTCGCGGCTACATAATAAAGATGATAAAGTTCATAATGTCTTTGTTAAGAAAATAATAATCAAATAATACTAACAAATTAGAACTAGTATTCATGAACAATTGAAACAATTCTGAAACAGTCTGTTAAACGAACGTGAGAAGCGTCCCCAAGACGCTGGCTGCATTGCCTTTTTGTATGGCAGTGCTGATGCGCTGCGCCAGATTTCGGATCATGCGTCGCTTTGACCAGATGCTATGTAGATAATGTTTTAGAAACCCGGAGTACCTCGGTACCCCACAGAACTAGTATCTCGACTCCAAGGGGAGTAAATGCGTAGGCTCTGTGAAGACCTGCATATTTGTACTTCTTGAGATCATCGGTCAAATCTGCCGCCACACCAGATCTCACGGTATTCGGAAAATGGGAAGGCGCAAGTGTATCGACGCACGTAGCGTACCCCACAATGAGCCTCCCCAACTCCCATGGCACTAGTGTAAGATACCCATTATTTTTATCATCAATAGTGAAGTTTCTAGATATCGTCAGCTTTTCGAAACACGTCATATATTTATGAGCAAGTACACATTATGCTTTAGAAGCGCTCTCTGCGCGCTCGTTTTAATTAGCAACTGTACATACCCAAATGCGTGCTTTATTGTGTTCGAAAGCGCACATTTCAAACATCTATTGTGTATCCACTCTAAGTATTTTCCAGACAGACTACGAGTAAGCCTGCAGTAGTGGCCAGTACCATTTCAAAAATATGAGGTCACTGTTCCAATGGCTGCATCTGTCTGGAAGGGGCTTAAAGATGCATGTAGTATACTTGTTCTTGGCGCTGCACTAGTCTGAGCAAGATGCAGCAGAGCTATCATGATTTCATCTTATCAGCCCGTTGACAACCACAGCTGAGCAGCTGGTTAGCTGACGATGTGCAACATTTGTAGGCTTCCTCTATTGCACCTCGTCAGTTCAATCGGTCCCATGCAAATCTTTTCCACAGTTCTGTAACCCTCTCGCGTCTTACGAGTACGTAAGACGCTGGGAATAATCACGGACGCGTGAGACAATGAGAAGAGTCATTACCACATGAAAAGTTCGAAAAAACCCCTGTCAAGATGATACACGACTGCAGTGCAGATATAGGTCCAATAAAGTAGGGTCTTAAAATAAAAGTTTGTAGAAACATCTGTTGAGTAAAACTAATGCTGATATATTTAACTACTATAAAACCAAGTTGCGAGTCACTCACCTAAGCAATACAGAGTTGAATCAAACCACCTTTTTAAAATTCTAGGTTCAGAGCAACTTCAGAATTCATTATCCCAGACCTTTGTCTAAAAACTTTGAAAATCCACTGATGGAATGCAATTTTCAGCAAAGGTTATTTAATTTTGGTTCTTTTGAAAGCACGACCTTTGAGCGGAGGTGGTAAAAAGTTCCAATAAGAGTCATGCTGGTGTCGAGTGGCGACTTGATTAAATCTATTGTTGCCAGAAGGAAAATCTAGTTTTATCGAATAGATTTATCACCAACATCTGGAAAAAAAGCCTTTTTGAACTCAAATTATTTACTAATTCAATACGACTGAAACACTTAATGTCGATCTTGGCCTGATGCGTTTCGCATTGCATCGCGGTCGCCACTCAGGAACCTTTACTCTCCAACGGTAATACGAGCTATATGGCCTGCCCATCGCCACTTCCGATTGGTAATTTTGAGAGCTATGTCTTACTTACTTTTATGACTCATCAACCAAAAATGGATCTTGGCTCTCCACTCTAGTCTTCTCCAGGCATCTCGGTTCTAATCTGTCCTTCACCCTATTGCCAGTTGCCGGAGTTTTTATCTATTCAACTCTATCCTTACCATATTTTTCTGTAAATTTATTTGTGTGTCT
This sequence comes from Eupithecia insigniata, assembly GCA_947859395.1. Lineage (NCBI taxonomy): Eukaryota > Metazoa > Arthropoda > Insecta > Lepidoptera > Geometridae > Eupithecia > Eupithecia insigniata. The sequence goes on from OX402000.1 coordinate 2,689,828, forward strand.
GGCAACACTGAACCCATAAGCTCTTCAATTAAGTGCGCTATGAATTATTCAAGGTGATAGTCGGCGATTTTATAAAGCTGATAAAAAAATCAATTTGGAAAGGTATTGAAAGCAGTTCGATCTTTGTAAATGTAACTATCTCATTTTATTACTTAGGTATCTATTTTTTTATTTACGAGTACGTGAAAACTTACCTACTACAATTCATATATATTTTTTATTGCAAAACTTAAAATTTTAATGAATTACCGAGCTGTAAAACTTTACCGTGTGAAAAAGTTCAGCGGATACCTTTTCTTGCTCTATTTGTTTTGTGCCAAAATAAGCATTGCGGTTCCTCTTGGGATTCCAACTTAGCTATGATTTCGTGTGATTCCATTGCCAACTACCCACTGCATTTTGCTAAACTCGTTTCTCAAAATCACAACTTTAATCCCTTAGTTTTAAAGTCTATTTTTAACCCCTACCTGTAATGAGCTTTTCATGAAGATGTTGAATCGTATTAGCAAGAGAATAAAGTTGTGTTTACCAGGTATTTTAAGACGGGTAGTTAAACTCATGGTGCAAAATGGGTGCAGTGGTAAACGCGATAAATAAACCGCTGTAATGCAAGGAACTAGAGTTCATAATATTAAATGGTCCGTTTAAACAAATATATTTGCAGGTTTATCGTCCGGATATGAGCTTCAGTATAATGTTGCGTGTCGATTTGGGAAACAAAGCTTTATTTGTAAGGATATAAACAATATTTTTGAATAAGAAGTCTGTAGAATGCAAATTGAGGGAATGATCGTTATCCTACTAAAACCGTAATACTTTGGGACTGCCTACATGGGGAGTACCCATCGCATGTTCGCAATTGATGGATTCGTGGTACATCAATGACTTAATTCGATCGACGTACAGCATGTTTCGCGATAAAAAAAAAAGAATATAGAAAAAGGGATTTTCTTTTAAAAAAGAATAAGAATTTTTGAACCAGCCCAGAATTTGAGTCTGGAATGATAGGTAATGTTGTTACCTCTTTTTTTTCGAAAGGATTATAATGCTGTTGACCGCAGATGGCCATGACAGCGTTACCGGGCTTTTGGCGGGCGCAGAGGGTGCCTCGTTGGTAAAGTTAGGTTGGGGCAACACACACAAGGGCTACCACTTAGGTGCAAGCCTCGGCTTGGGCTCAGATGCTATAATAGGATACGGAGGTTTCGCCTAGGTGCACAAATGCACCTATGGGCGGAAGCGGGGAATAGGTATCTTCTAGACCTTCGTGATACACCGTCGGCCACATCGTCATATTCCATCAAGTGAGATTGTGGTCAAACAAAGGTCTATTGTCCATAAAAAAAATCTTTGACCGCATCCGGCGGGGTCGGTTTTTGGTTGGCTGTGTAATGTGCGGAAGCGAATCGGTTGCGGCGGTTAGCGGGTTGCCTCCGGGTTAGCGGCGATGATTGGGTCAACGGGGACCAACGGGGGCACCGAGAACGTGTCTCGGTCTACAGAGGAGGGACTGCTGTTGCTTCTGGTCCTACGCCTCGACCTAAGTACAGTGCGCGTCAGAATTAAGTATCCTCCTTGTCCAAAAAACAGTGAGAAAGGCATGTCCTTATTTGAGACGCCTACTGTACATCATTGTACTGCAATAAAAAAAACCTGGCTCGCGGAAAGGGCTTTTTTTTTAAGAAAGACAAAGAACTTTTGGACCAACCCGGAATTTCAGCCTTTGGTCTTGCGCCTGACCTCTAGCGGTAGCGTCGGTCTGCCGTCCCATCGGATAATGAGAGTGAGGACAGAAGTGCACCTTTATGCAAACTTTATTCGCGCAAACAGACGTTTGTGCACACCCTTGTACACTATAATATACCCTACTCATATATGTAGCTAATCTCCGTTGAGACTCACTGCCGTGTAAGAAATTTGACAAGAAGAATATAGCAACGACTTGTTCTGCCCAAGATTTCGCTCACCTAGAGTACCTCGAAAGGTACCTTCTCGATATAGCCTGCAACCACTCCGGAATAATGCATCCACTGCCCAGCTTCTGAGCTGCGAGCTGCAGGGGCGCGCCGCAGCTGGAGCTGATGGAACACATCCCATGTGCGTAGTGGGCCATATCAGTGTTAATACAGGGTGATTGGTAGCGCGACCAGAGTACACCTTTTAGAACCATTTCAGCCATGGTTGTCTAAGACGAAGTCTCACCATTGATTTTCCAATAAATATATAAACCAATCTAAGTAACAGAGTATCTTTTAAGTCAGACCTCTTTCTGGAGACCAGATATCAGCGATATCTTCCATGTGACAACTTATAGCAGCAAGTCTACATTCTCGCTACGGGACATTTGCCATACAAGAAGCACTGTTAGGTTTGTGAGTTATCTATAGATATTATATTATTATGTACATACAGAGAGCATCTTACCTAGTTATTATTACATATAAAAGTGTGAAATTTCTCCCCACATTTAGTTCTAAAGCAACACCAATAACTTGTAATAACAAAGAGTTATAACTTGCATTGACTGCAGTACCACAGTTAACGCCGCTGATATTGATCCCTAACCATAGCTGTTCTCTATCTTCATGCAAATAAGACTCAAATTGACTCGCATAATATTAATACACACCCCTCAGTGTCTGTACAAACAAACATACGAACTAAAACAACTTTTGTATCGACTGTGAATAAATATTGAGTTCTCGCTACGTTGCAACAAAAACATTGAATCTTACATTGAACCGCCTGAGCATAGCATTTGTATTGGAGTGAAGATACATAAAAGAAGCAATACAGAGTCACTCACACATAAGATAAGACACACACATAAGACGTAGTAAGCAAAAATAATTGAGGTTCATACTCACACTTCTCTGCCCATCTTGGACTCCATTATGTTGACCCCGACTATGAGGTATTACTTGTAATTTACTTCTATTGTTATATCTTTTTTCTATTTGCTTTAAATTTACTTACCTTGTTATTGAACTTGTATATTTGAATTATGTATCTAGGTAATCTGTAGCTTTTTGTTTCAGACAGCGCCAAAATTTGTGTACTATTTTTTGCGGTGTAAACACATATTGGTTTGTGTTTTAATTACAAGTCTCTATTGTAATCTATAATAATATAACTGTTTGTTTCCTAAATAAATAAAAACATAAAAATTTTGTGACATTAGAGCTCGAGTAAAGGCTCTCCCAGTCAGACACGGCCTGCGGTGACAGATAGTCACCGAGCTGTATTATCTGTATGATAGAGTTCAGTGCAGACCTGCGATCAGGGAGTCTGAGATACTTGACTAAAATGTTTTTTCTCGACGGTTCAGACTCCTATCTGTACCATTACTCACTGTACCAACCTCGGTGTAATGAGATTTATTTTCATATAATTTTTAATCGCAGTTAAGTAAAAATTGTTCAATCACACCGAAAAGAGCGCGCTATAACATTAGGTCAGTAAAATTATAATGGCATAAACCCTGCTGACATTCCATAATAACAACCTCTTTTCGTCCGCGAAAGATGTGTTCCAACTATTGAGAACTATTGAAGGTGTTTTTTTATTTAATGCCTTACTGGTGGCCAACGCAGTCCAAGTTTGACTAGAGCGCAAGTAACGCTTTACTATAGCTTGCTCTATCACTCTGCTCTTTAAACTAAAAACACATTTGCACGAAGCCACATGCGGTGGACTTTTTATGCCACTTTTCACACGTGTCAAGCACGCCTAATTGCATAGGGATTTATAACTGTGGCTGTAACACAAGTGGTTCATAATCTGAGACGTGTTTTAGATGATTATAACAAAAAATGCAGAGTGGGAGTTGAATAGAACTTTTTACTTTAGTTTTTTTTTTGTTTTTATTTTAATTTGATATAAGAAGTTGTCACGATTTATTACTTTTACACAAATTTTTGACTTCGAATACAAATATTGTGCTAATTACTCGGTACAGGTTTAAATAACAACACCGTGAATTGTGAATGGTAAAAACCAATTTATTCGAGAACCATAATTTTTACCCCTAAACGAACCCGAAACGCTTCGTAAGCAATCTAGAGCTCGGCCATAATTAGCAACGACATCTAGTCATGCGCCAGTCGCTAAGTTTACAAGTTTCATTCATAAGGCAAATACAAAATAATTTATTTGCCATTAGGATTAACAAACACATGACTTAATGTTAAGAGAGAAAGAAAGAAAGAAAATAACTTTATTGGTACACAATAAAGACACATTAGAAATAAACACACTTAAGAAACTTACAAGATCAAAAATACATATAATTAATTCTAACAAGGTGCCTCCAGCATGTGAACCAAAAAGGTCCTGCCTCAGCTTATTTTGGTCAACAGAAAGTTAAACAACGCTGGTTTTCTGGCAGAACCTTTGGTGCGTGCGTGTCTACACGGCTGACAGACCATACACACAAAAAAAATACAGTTTCTATCTACAAGTAGGTTTATAATAATATCTATGTTATCTATGAAACAAAGCAGGGAAAAATATTACTATTAATCATACTCGTAGTTCACATTATTTAAAGTATCTGGATGATCGAGCTTTGCTCGGTATTTTTTTTTTTTTGGTAGGATGTTGTGTTTTTTAGAAATTATATTTAAATACGGATTACAACCAAACACTCATTGGCTTAATGTTGCTTAACAAGGTCACCTGCTGGAGTAGCCTTAGTGTTGTGTCGTCAGAGAAGTTGGTTGCTACCAATTTAAAAAAAAATAGTATTAATATTCTCCAATAATAGATGTCAGTAAGAGTCATATTTTTCAGTTTATTTATCTACGAACAAAAACAATGGACTGAATTATGTCTTTGACTCTGTCTATAGGTTCATCTGACAACTTTCCTCCCCCATTGTGACGTCATATCCGAATATATGCAGTAAATTATTTAGAATCTGGGTAAACGCTATTAAAGATAAAAGATAAAATTTATTTATTTACCTACAAAATTAAATCACAAGAACAACAAATAAACAGTCTAAAATTAACGTAGGAGACATATATACATAGAATTCTATTAACTAACAATTATTAAAAAAAAGGGGGTAAAAAGAGTCCCTATCTCAGCGTTATGCAGTATTGTGCAAATAATTGTCCAATACTGCGCTGGTTTACAGTTCTATTGCTCTCGTGTGGATAATGTAAAGTACTACAGTATATAAACTAGTTCAGGAGCCTATGAATTTCACATGTAACGCTTCCTATTATCATATATCTCCACTCATAATTTAGTAAAGTAAAAAAAAAAGGAAAATGTTATTTGTTAACTTAATAATGCTATTGTGTTAATAAACAAATTTTTCTTTTTTTAATTTTCTGAATTGTGAGTGGAAGTATTTGTATAAATAATCAGAAAAGTAGAATGAAGTAGATGCAGATCTCACTTTCAATCTCTACCTCTTTATTATTCTGTTAGAATAGATAAGTAAATTTTCAATAACTTCAAGTTGCGAGTAATCGTTAGCACAAATCTCCAGATGATTGATAAAAGCTGCAGAAGCGAATTTAAAAATGCATCGTAAATCGTTATCCGATTCTAGATCAATCGTAACTCAGTGCTAGATTGACGTTTAACTTTTAAATTGAATCTGGCTTCGTTGGAATTTTTTTTTTTTATATTTTTGTGGAAATGCTCCGAACTAGAAATCAGTAGAATGTGAAATGGAGGCGTGATTATCATCAAAAGACGAATGTAAAAATCAAATGCACTAAGATTTAACGACGACCTCTGTGGCGCGGTGGGCGAACGCAAGAGATTGCGGGTTCGATTCTAGCCTCGGGACATATATTCGATCTGCAGATATTTGTTCAGGGTGTTCTGGTCGTTTTCTATGTTTAATAAAAAATATCTAAATATATTGTATCATGTCATATCAGTCATCTAGTACCCACAACACAAGCTCTGCTTAGTTTGGGGCTAGATAATGCTGTGTGAATTGTCCAGCATTGTTTTTTTTTTTATTATTATTAAAGTGCGTAAGCCCTAGCACTCGGGGTAATTTCCATAGACTTAGGGTTTTTTAACTATGTTCAAGTAATATCAAAGAAATTTAATGATATCTCAAAAATCCCTTGGGATCTTGTGTCCCGCTGAAATTGTAAATTTTTGGGATATCATTTAATTTCTTTCAAATAGTTCTTTCAAATGCGCTAATGAAGTGGTTCGACATGCAAGGTGCCACTTGATGCCTAACCAGCGCGTGGTAGAACATATTAGTGAAACTATTGGTTAGCAGAATTGATCCCTGAAGCAATCCCTCATTATACAAGCTCATAAAGCCAACAACCAACAGGCACTGATATAGTATGAGTTAGACAAATACCAAAACAGAAAAAAAACGAGCACGTGCCGCTTATTTGACAAAAAATTCGCTATTTTAGAAACCCTTGAGAAAGGAAAATTTCGATTATACCTATGGAGAGGAGATAAAGTATAATTCGTAGAAAGAGAATTATTATAATTCTCTTTCTACGACGGCGGTCAATGCCAGCCGTTTATTTTCGTGCGCACATGTTTTGTTTCGTTTTTCTTAATATTCACTGAGCAAGGCGTTGATTTTATATGCCCAAGTTTAATACTCAATTTTGGAGTTAATCCAAATCCATTAATCGCACGTGAGGCTCGAAAGGGTTCGACAAAAATCACGAAATATCACGAGGATGGAGGGGGGCGTAGTGAGATATCACATGTATTTATTTTGTCGTTGAACGTGCGATTTCTAACGTCGCTACATCCATGAGTCTGTAGCCAATGAAAATCCAGCAAAGGTCTGGAAGTTCCTGAGATCACTGGGACTGGGCAAGCCTCGTCAAGGCTTTGTACCCGGAGATTTTGATCTAGATTTGCTTAATCAGCATTTCTCAGCTGCGTCGGATATTAGCGATGCAATCAAAAGCAGTACACTCAATTATTTATCATTAATACCTGCTCCTAATCACCCCCCCCCCCCCCCCTTTATTTTTGATCAATTCTTTGTCATCGATGTTAAGAAAAGTATTCTCTCTATCACGTCTAATGCTGTAGGGATAGATGGTAGTATCGAAATATGTTAATTCCTATTTTATACGAAATTGTTCCGATTCTTTGTGATCTTCTCAATTTCTCTATATCTCATGACACTTTTCCGAGCACCTGGAAAGACGCACAAATAATACCTTTACCTAAAAAACCGAACCCTAAATCATTTTCCGAATATCGCCCTATTTCTATACTTCCTTTCCTTTCTAAAGTCCTTGAACGTCTCGTAGATAACCAACTGAATTCTTTTCTGTCGTCAAATAATCTTCTTAATCCCTTACAGTCTGGTTTTCGAAAAGGCCATAGCACAGTCACTGCACTCGTCAAAATCACAGATGATATTTGTTTCGGTATGGAAAATGGGCACCTCACTGTCTTAACTCTCCTTGACTTCAGTAATACCTTCAATACTGTCGATTTCGATATCTTGATTGCATTACTCCGCTCTCTTAACATTTCCTCTTCGGCGGTTGGCTGGTTCTCTAGCTACTTGCACGGCCGTCGGCAGCGTGTCCGCTTTGATGAGTATTTCTCGTCTTAGTGTGATACGTCTGCTGCCGTACCTCAAGGAGGCGTACTGTCACCTCTTCTCTTTGCCATCTTTATAAATTCTATTTCACAAAATCTCTCCTTGTCCTATCATCTATATGCTGACGATCTACAGATATATACCCAAGCCCCACTTAGTAATATTTCGAGCGTAATTGAGATAACAAATACAAATCTACAAAATATCACTGAGTGGAGCAAGCGGCACGGACTAAGGATCAACCCTTCTAAAACTCAAACCATCATAATTGGGAGCTCGTCCTTGTCCAAACTAAATTAGTCGGCAGTTCCGCAGGTTGTTTTTGATGGAATAGCGATCCCCTTCAGTGAGACCATCAAAAACCTGGGGATTATTTTTGATCACACCTTTTCTTGGGGAGCTCAGATGGAGGTGACTAGTCGAAAGCTGTTTGCTTCTGCTGGCTCCTTAAGAAGACTGCGTAACTTTCTCCTCACCGCTACTAAAACTGTAGCTGCTCATTCCCTTCTTCTTCCTGTCCTAGATTATGCGGATGCATGTTATTTGGATGTTACAGAGGATTAGCTTAATAAGCTGGAGCGCCTCCAAAACATGTGCATCAGATTTATTTTTGGCCTCCGCAAGTACGACCATGTTTCTGCCTACCAGACCCAGCTCAAATGGCTTCCTATTCGCCAGCGCCGGAACTTGCACATTCTGTCCCTTCTTTTCTCTATACTGTTCAATCCTGCTTCTCCTTTGTATCTCCAACAAAGATTTCAGTTTCTTCATACTTCTCACGATCTCTCTCTAAGATCTTCAGAAACGTTGTTTTTGGTGGCTCCAGTTCAGAAAACATCCTTTTATAGCAATTCTTTTACAGCCCAATCCGTCCGATTATGGAATGATCTGCCTACTGATATAAAAAAAACGCATCTCATCACACTTTTAAAAAGAAAGTCTATGAATATTATTTAGGTCAGACTAGGTAATTTGTCCCTCAACTTACTACTAGCTATGTATTTGTTATTATTTATTAATGTATATTTCTATTTGGTATATGTGTATTAGGATTATTTTATTTTGTTTAAGTTTGTATTCGTTTTAGTTTTTATTTTCGTATTTAATACCTGCAACGCCTTCCTTTGATCTTTTCTTTTAAGCTTTGGTGGCCTGGAAGAAATCGCTTTAAGCGATAAGGCCGCCTATTCTTTAACCTTTTTGTCAAACTGTTTAGTTTTAAGTTTTTCTGAATAAAGCATTATCTATCTATCTATCTATCTATTTCTAAACAACCGAAAAGCGGCGTGTGAGCTTGAGTAGCCGTTGCCAGACAACGATTCCCCCGTCCCCGCAGCAACAACCATAATATTATACTTACCTGTAGGTATTAAAAGATAATATTTATTTTATGCATTTTAAACATGCTTTGTACCTACAAAAAATACAATGTGATTTTGGGTAGGAGAGGGTTAATCTTAAACCTCACGACATATCACCACGGGGGAGAGAGAGAGCCCTAGTCGTTTCCTGAATCAAATAAGAAATTAAAGGATCACCTGTTATATTATTTCATCTGCCTATCTGCTAGCGGCGCTGCAAGGCACAAAATTGAAGGAATCAAATGAAACTTAAACTTTCATTGTTTTAGTAAACTCCCACCACTCATACTAAGGTCTCTGTTGGCATGATTAAACCAAATCAGTGTAAAATCGACTTATATTATCTAAGCTCTAACTTATCCCAAATAAGTTTCACGTAAGCGATTCGGAACAATCACTTCAGTAAATATTTGATTTTGTTAGCACATATTACAGAAATTTGGCTTGCAAATCATTTTGAATAATATTGATTTAAGTAAATTCAAACATACTGGATGTTTGCTAGTGGTGCGGATGGTGAATGTTTAAATTTAAATTATTATTACTAGCTACTGCTGGCGGTCTTGCTTGTACGCGTTTTGCCACTATTAAGGGATTTATTGTAAATAGTAGTTCCAATTTTGTTTTCTAATTTTTTTCCACTTCATTTTTATGTGTATGTAAGTTTGTAATTAGGTAGGTATTTTAGTACGTAGTATAGGTAAAATTATTATTGTTTTTATAAGGAGAATTACGATAAATAGAAATTAATGAAAATTATGAACGGAATTTATGATTTAGTGTGAATTAATGTGTAATATTTGTGTACCTGTGTATTTGTGGTGTCGTATGGGAGAGGCCTTTGTCCAGCAGTGGACATGTATGGGCTGATATGAACATGATGAAGATGTGTGTACTTTTATACATATTTGTATCACCAATCCGCCTATCAAACGTGGTGATAATGTAAAAACCCCTCTACATGACAAATACAAATAGAAAATGATTTGTGGCGTTGTATGGGGGAGGTATATGTCCAGCTGTGGACGTGTATAGGCTGATATGATGATGATGTGTATACTTTACCTTCTAGATTGGCCCATGGCATCTAGGGACAGGAAAAGCTGAAAAAAAGGGGGAGGTCTTTGCGCTGCAGTGGGACCATACAAACTGAAAATAATATAGACATAAAACGAAGGGACGCTCCCGACTGGTATTGATAGGGATCAGTTGTTCTACCTCTAGATTGTTCGCAACTGTCTGCATTAAGCTCAATGGTTTCAATTGTAAAATTCAATTTTTGTTTTTAACCGAATTCAAAAGGAAGCGGTTCTCAATACGTCTGTACGGTTGTCGTTTTTTTTTGTTTGTATGCGACGCGATATCTCATTATCTAATTATGGACCGATTTTGAAAATTATTTCACTATTGTAAAGAAAATGATCCCGAAAGGGTCCCATAATTTCATCCCCAGGGGATTAGTATTAGTCCCGCAGAACTTAAAATAAGTGTAAATGTAAGGGAATTTGAAGTCGGTTTATCGTTTTTTAAAATACGCCATATTATTATATATTCTTTGATTGTAATTTTCTTTGTTAATAAAAAAGTATTTTCTCGGATCATTGTTATTTGTTACCTAACTGTTTGTGATATATGTAATCTAAATTATAAACGCCGAAGAACTATTGTTACTTTACCAAGGAATATCTATTTATTTTTGATACCAATGTATACTCAATCTAAGTGAACGTGTTTGTTCTTTTTTGAGTATAAAATAAACTTAAAACTACTTTAAGTATTTAGGTATGACTTTTTGACATGTAAATTGTTTTTTATCAATAAATTTTAATTATCTTTCAGAGTACCATGAAAATATTTGCTTACAGTTCAATAAGGGGTCACACACACGGGGGATCTCGCTCGTTATGGTAATCTGTACGCATCATGGATAGACCCTCTTCATATTGACAAACACGCGTCATATTGCGACAATTCATCATTCACCATCAAACTAAAATGGTGGCGAAGGAGATAGTATGATCAAGCAACAAATCTGAGAACAAAAAAGCGTCGTTTCTTATGCTCAAGTTCCATTTTAACTTTTCACGATCGTGAAGAGTGTAAATAAGTATCAGGAACTTTAAAAACCCAAAGAGGAAAATATTGATTGCGTTTAACCACAAATGGTATCATTTTTAAGAACTGTCAAATATTTATAAGATGACCACAGACATGGTCTGCGCCTAGATGACCCAGTTGGCACTGGTTTTCAGCCATTACCTATCGTACTTGCTAAATATTCATATTTTCCAGGAACGGACGCGATAGGGTCCGACTCATTTAATTTATCTTCTTTTAAGAATGCTTCTTTATTCTCCCAAGAAAGAAACTTATTGAATACAAAGAAGGAAACTGTTTTTATAGCCCTGTAACTGTAACTTAGTAAACTAAGTTATTTAACAAAGAAAATTACAATCAAAGAATGGAATCAAATAAAAAATAGAATTAAATATTAAAACAATTCAGATAACTGCAGCTTTAATTACTTTAAATATAGCTGTTTATAGTAGGTATATAATTTGACTTGTTTAAGTGCTTATTTTGTAAGCCGAGAGCAATAAAGTTATTGAAATCTGAAATCTAAATCGAACTGCTGCAAACAATCTAGAGACAGCTCAACTGATCCATATCAATATTTATTAGAAGTAAGCTTTATGCTTCATAGCAGACTTATAATATAATAATAATTAAATATTGTTGTTTAATTTCTATATTTTGCAGAAAGCAGGTTTTAGATCGCTTATTCATGCATTCTTGCCATGTGGTGTGCCGGTTTAGAATTTGTACCACCGTAAGTAACTCTTCCTTCGGCGGCTTAGGACCGCTATTTGTGGCGTCGTATGGGGGAGGCCTATGTCCAGCAGTGGACGGGTATGTGCTGATATGATGAACTCTTCCCTCGGTTTTCGTAAGAAACGACCAAGGCTTATATCCGTTGGAGGGTGGACAGTAGTATCTAACAGACAGACAGACAGAGAACTCGGGTATAGGCAACAGGGCCTCCTACAGAACAGATCCACCACCAAACTACGATCCCCAATCAGCATGCTACCAAGCTGGGCACACGGATTGGGGATCGTAGTCTGGATTATGGCATTAACCTCCTTATGGGAAGATGAAGATACTTTTATTGTTTATACACCAACGAAGAGCCAATAAAACGCTCATCAGAGGAGGCCTATATCTAGCAGTGGACTGGGAAAGGCGTTGATATGGTAACTAAGCTTGCTTTGCTACTTTGTTTGCCCCCTTTCGCAAGACGAACACGAAGAGAGAAGCCATCAGAAGAGGAGTATATTTGTAGAGTGAGCCTACATTTTGATTGATCTATTAGAAACACTAGCTGATTCCCACTTGTTCATAATTCGTTCGTTGTTACTTTGAAACAGATTCTGAAATAAAACCCTGATATGAATAAAAATTAATAATCTAGATATGCAATTTTGTATTGTACTATCCTTGTAAACTAGTTAGAATTATTTTATTAAAGTTGGGGCTTAGTTAGGTAGGAATTTAGAAGTGAAATTATAATGTTTTGTGTATTGTGTGTTCCCTGAATTGAAAGGCGGCAATGTTACGCCCCACGGCGAACAAATTTTGCTGTGGGCTCTGGAACTTATTACACAGTAAACATAAAAAAACTATTCCCTTAACAAATATTTACAGATCAAGACCATTGTTTCCGTCTGCGTTTCTGGTGGACTTTCGCCTACTGTGCCATCGAGGTCTTCAAACTAAAAGCGATTATATTATCTTACCCCATCAAACCTTTTCGACGCAAAATCCCTCAAAACGAATATCACTCAAACCTTCAATTTAGATCTACAGATTTTCGTACCGCAACAGGATTTAGTGAATAATGTAGAGCCTTAATAAATGAGTTCAGAACAAGAGGCAGCTCTACAAATGAGCGGAGAGTTCGAAGGTCCCAGGGGATGAATTAATCTGTTATAGAATGGAGGTTCGTTGACAGGTCTAAAGAGATTGAACACCATTGATTTCTTAAGGTGTCGTGAACATTTTGCTTTGTCTTGCCACATGTGTTTGTAGGCTTTAATTAATAACTGTTTGTAGACTTTGATTAATAACTCAATCAAAATATTAGAATGAAAAAATATTTAGTAACAATTCCGCGTATAACCTACTCTGTCAAAGTAAGTTGTCAACTATGTAGTTTTGTCTCTCTACGAGACATCTTCAGGATACCACAATAGTCGACCTTGACCTTGAGTATTGTGATGTCCTGAAGATGTCGTGTGGAGATACGAAACTAATTGACAACTTACTTTGATGAATACCAAAAAATATCAGAGTAGGTTATACGCGGAATTGTTACTAAATATTTTTTCATTCTAACATTTCGTTTGCAATGGATTTCTACAAAGTGACGCCTGGATCTATTATTTAACACAATCAAATTTCATCATAATCTCTTTGGTCTTTCGCGTAAGTTTTAACCACGATATATTTAGTCTTTAAATCCTGGTCAGAAGATACAGAAGACAGAATATGGTTTTTGGTCCCATTACCTAGTTAGGTACCTATGCATTATGAGAATAGGAGCCAATTTCCTATGGATATCAGGTACCGAAACCTAGGTTATAGTTATTTTATTATGAATAAACTATGCACAGAAAGGTAACTACCTAAGTAAAGTTATGACAAACAATAACACACCACAAGATAGTATTACAGTTATACACTAGCATATAGTTAGACCATAGAGTTGCCAAGCTAGACTGATGTTTCGAAAAACAAAATATGCAATGCGGTCGTCCAAAACCACTCTCTGACTAGCGCCAACTGAACAAACTGAAATAAGCTAAAATTAACCAAAGCGTATAAGAGCCAGGATTTGATATGCGCCGTGTTACATTTTCCTTTGCCCGGATATTAGCATTTAGTTACACAAAGAATACAATATTATCTAAGACCTGTAACCCAGAACCTGAGTTCAACTATTCTGTGGTTATGGCATATGGAAATCTACCAAGATATTATATAACTCAAAAAAATGGTGAAAAGTGCATCGACATTATTCAAGAAAAGGTTTTCCAGTGTCAGCGGCTATCTACTCGACTATGCAGTCATTGCCGTGGGCGTATGGTATAGCTGCGCATACCATGGATCAGGATGCATGGTATGCGCAGCTATACCATACCGCGGGGCACAGCAGCTTGCATCTTGGAGATTTTCCCGATTGGTATTGGTGTAGATCAGTTTGGTTGGACCACCTCTATATTCAGTACAACAGTCTGTACTTATCTACTCTTTGTTTATACATCCTCTTCTAGTTCCTATTAATGTTATGAAGGTGAAAGTTTGTGACGTGTTGTGAGATGATCGGGCAAAGACCAAGCCAAATCTTGGTCTTTTTTATGGTATGGGAATCCTCTTTCGTAAGGGGTAAAAGCACGGCTATTCTATAAGCTTAACCTACTACAATGTTTACTTTCGAAATTAGCAAGCAGGGCCTACGAGTATACTTGCGAATTCTTCCGCTAGTAAAGTTCTGGGCCTGGATTAACTTTATCCAGAAAAACGTAAAGCCTTGGTAAAAGCTATTCGTAAATATAATATGTACAGTTATATGTTTATGTTCTTAGTGGGTATATCCTAAACTTTATTCACCTATCCTAACCCGTTATCCAAGGATCTATGACAGGTACGTAATAAAGTCCATGGCATAATACCACGGGCTCCCCCGTCGACTGTTTTGAGTCAAACTTAGTTATAAACAGTGCCTGTAACTTTGAGCGCTTAGAAAGCAATTTCAGAGAGCCATTGTATAAGTTGTGACCGTGTTCAATTATGAAGTAGGTTTGTTAGATGGCTTGGAGAATGTGGCTTATATTACTTTCTGGTGGCAAGGTTTCTAGGAAAATGGAATCCCTAGATAACTATTTTGGATTAGGATTATTGGTATATATACATTATAGTGTGCTGAATCGACAGGCCCTTGAAAGGATTCAAGTCTCGTAATTAAATTGTACTAAGTTTTTTAACGCTTTCACTGCCCAGCCCTGGCGGTACGATCTGTGGATCGGAGACGCGCTTCTGCCACGAGAGGATTTGTTGGTATTGGTCTTGTTGGTCTTTTAAATTGGTCCATTTAAGTTTTAGTTTATCTGATCACATTCACTAACAAGCTTACCTGGAAGAGATCGCTCAAAGCGATAAGATCGCCCTTTGTACGTCATTGATTGCCAGCGTTTCCTTCTGTATTTTATTTCGTGTTTATGTGGTACATTATAGAGTTATCTATCTTACCAGACTTGAGGGGCTGCGGGGGGATGTAGCATCTTGGGCCATGCAAGACGTAGGTGTTAGAATAGTGAGGTTATCCCCACGCCCTAATTAGCATGGTGCATAACCGTTTTTACGCGCTTTCAAACTCCGCTATGTTGTCGTCGTCCGAGTGCTTTCCTATCAACGTGCAGCTGTGTTATATTGCTCATGTGAGAAACTAAGGGTTAATGTTGACGATCGATGTGGTGCGTCGGGCGAAGGTCCGCCTGCGACGCAGAAGGTTGCGGGTTCGATTCCCACCTTGGGACAAATGTTTGTGCGATATGTACTATAAAAAAAAAGCTGCGAATATGTATTTGTCTCGGGTGTTCTGGGAATTTTCTATGTAATATAATATATTACTAGATAGGTACTAGATGACTGATATACACATAACACAAGCTCTGCGTAGCTTGGGGCTAGATGATGCTGTGTGCACTGTCCAACATTATTTATTTATTTATTTCAGAATCAGAATCAATAACTTTATTTCTTTAGGCTTACAAAATAAGCACTTAGACAAGTCAAATTGTATACTATAAACATTTTTTAATGTTGTATAAGACTAGACTAAGAATATAAGGTACTCTATTGCATTGGGTGTGCCCGTTAGAATAGTTGTACATGTTTATAAATAAATAAGTTGAAGACTTAAAATGTTGGCTTACAGGTTTGTTCCAGATCTCTTCGATTTTTATGCTCAAGCATGGCTTCTAAGTGACTACCACAGATGACAATTTTATAATCATCCTTATTTCAAAAGGATGCAAATCACAGAAGGCAATTATTTACTAAATTCGTTGATATTTAGATATATAGACAGATAGATATATATATATAGACAGATAGATAGATAGAAAATTCTTTATTGCACACTTATTGGTAAGAAACAGAAATAAAAAGAAACTATTTTAAAATTAAGTTACAAATGGCGGTCTTGTCGCTCAAGAGCGATCTTTAACAGACAACCGTGGATGGATAGGATTGTTGGATAGTACAGAAATACAGATTTATTCATAAAGCCGGTTTACATGTCAATAACTTATTTATTATAGTGTATAAGGCGTATACAAGTGTTAGTGGTACTAGGGGATTGTTGGATAGTACTAGGGGATTTACATATTTTAATACCACTGTGTATAGTAGTCGTAGGGGGAGGTCTATGTCCAGCAGTGGACGTTTATCGGCATCAGCCCATATCAATGATGATGATGTATATGAAATGTGCCACTTTAAGGCTTAAAAGCTTTATAACTTTCTTTTATTTACTAGCTGCTGCCCGCACCTACGCCCGCGGTTAATAGTGATAAAAAATAGCCTGTATGTTATTACAGATCCCAAACTATACCTAAACCAAATTTCAGCGTAATCGGTTCAGCAGTTTTTGCGTAGAAGAGTAACAAATATCCATACATACATACATACATCCATACAAACTTTGACAGTTATATTATTAGTAGGATTACTTTAGCTTTTGGGGTGCAGGAGTTGATTAAAATGTAGAGCTAAATCATGTTTTAGCAAGATAGTCAAACAAATTGTCAAAACCTTTCTGTGCAAAAAGGCTTACTACAGAATATCAGATTATCTAGAGAAGATAAAAAAGTTTGGGAAGGATTTTGCTACAACTCGAAAAGCAACACCTTACTCTTAACAGGCTAAAGGTTTATTCGTCTTTACTTTAGCCTAAGTACATACCGAAGCGACAGAAATAAAAATATGACTTCATATTATGAAGGTCAAATTATAATAATGACATAAATATATAATGTAGGATTTTCAGTAAAGTATCTGATTGTGAACTATTTATTTTCCATTGTATTATTCTTTATTATTTTTATGATTGATTATTTTAAATGCTTTTAACACTAATACCTGCATGCGGGTTGAATACATTTGACATCACTTAGTTATAAGATCTGACATGTACTCTGTAATAATGTATTCAGCAAATAAATTATTTGATTTGATTTGATATGTAATATAAGTAAGGTATTATTAAATAAAAAAAGATTTAGATTTTGAGTAGTCTGGATTGACCATTTTGCAATGATTTGTAAAATACCTAACCTACACCTTCCACAAACTCGACTATAAAAAGAATGAACTCACATCATGTGGGGTAGGTATAGGTATCATCATCAGCCCATACACGTCCACTGCTGGACACAAGCCTCCCCCGCACGATGCCACAAATAGCGGTCCTGAGCCGCCTCCATCCATCGACATGCGACCGCTACGATGTCGTCGGTCCATCGAGTGGATGGTCTCCCACGTGGGGGGGATTTGCCATAATCACCACGCTTGGCAGGCGGATTGGTAATCGCAGTGTTGGTGTTTAAAAATACTCAGAAGGAAGCTGCTGCCCTTCCTCTGGTAGGTTCCCTTAGTCGGCTCTTACGACATCCACGGGTTGAGTTGGAGGGGTCGATATTCGTACGCCGCGGCCCCACGGCCGGTATAGGTATGGTATGTATTAATAATAATAATACTATAGGGTTTCTTTTGGCTAAGCCATAATAATGGCTGGCTTTGAAATATGGCTCCCAAATATTTCACGAATTTTCATAAATTTCGCAAACTTTGATCCCTTTCAAAGTTGAATTAGAACTATATTTCACTCGTACTAGATATTTTAGCAATAAACTTCGGATAATCCATTCTAACTAGTATTAATAAAGCTTATTTTTGAGTAACGGTAAATCTCTTTTGTAAAGGGACTGATAACAAAATAATAAGCTCTCTGTAATTTTGTTTAAATTTCGTTCATAAATAATTTGCCTAACTTTATGCTGAGCAGTTTTTTCAGTGCAGTGCATAATGAATTTATTATCACTCAGATTTTTGTTTATGTGAGCGATATACCTACTTACCAATTAGGACACCAAATAATGCAAAGTAGTATTACTAATTAACACTAATTTCAGGCACGCACATATCCATCTAGGGATGCATTACGCGGTAGCCCTGCGGGTCGCACTGAATTGAATAAGTAATGTAATGACTCAAAAGACGCCATCTCTACGTAGACACTCGAACTATCAACAACACGACGACGTAGGTTCTAAACAAAAAAAGTGAAACTTTACGGGGCTTCTAGTTCGTTGAATACTCACTAGTCCAATAAGTTCAATCTATAATGAATAGATGGCGCTAGAAGACTTTTTAATAAAGTGAGTAAAAGAAGGCTTTTCCTAACAATAATAAATTCCAATTTCCCTTACAATTCAAAAGACTACGTATCCCTTTGGAGACCAGGATGTCATGTCAAACGAAAGAAAACTCGTAAAAAAACATACAATCGAATTGAGAACCTCCTCCTTTTTAGAAGATGGCTAAAAACTATCGTGAAAGTACCTACGTAATTAAATTATGATGATGTTTATATTCCTAGCACAATTTTACCTACTATTGGGCACGGTCTAGGAATCGAAATGGATAGGTACCTATTTATACGAACCTAACGACCCACCCCGACTTCGCGCGGGTGCAATGCTGATACTAAATTATACATATAAACCTTCCTTGTATAACTCTATCTATTAAAAAAACCGCATCAAAATCCGTTGCGTAGTTTTAAAGATCCAATCATATATAGGGACAGAGGGAAGCCTTTGTTTAATACTATGTAGTCATGCTAAGTCAACCGTACCACCCATTGAGCTAATAAATAAATAATAAAAAAAAAATATCGTTTATTTCAGGCACGATGAACTAAAATACACAAAAAATTTAAAAAATACACAAACTAAAATTTTAAATTTTAGAGATATATACAACTTAGTAGTGTACGCGCAAATCTTTATGAGCTCTGTGAAGTTGGCTTCAACGGCTGCGCACTGAACCAAAAATAAGGCGTTGAGGGGAAAAAGCGGGGTGAGAGTGGACCTGACTTGCAAACCAGGGTTGCCAGCAAGAGTTTTGTCATATTTTTATTGTGTCTAGCACATTTTGTTATGCGTTACTATATTTTTCAATTCAATATTTATAGAATATTCAAAAACATCTTATACTCAACGACAGATTATTTAAAACCTACAATGTTAGAAGAAATTATACTTTTTATCTAATGCAATTAACCCAAGTTTGAAAATGAAATAATTACTATGTAGCAAATTTATTTATAATCCAGTTGGCAATACTGTCGAATGAATGCTTTTGAGTACAATGACGCAGCAAAGTCTTTGACGGTTGTTCGCTGTTTGTTTCGTTGACTTGATAGTTTATTCTTGCGATTTTGTGGAGTATTCCCTGATATTAGCTGTTTCTCTTAAAAGTTAAATATGACTCGCGGGCGGAATAACGTACTGCGTCGTCAAACATGGAAAATGGTGTTCGATGTCATAAGTTTTATGAGAAAAGAAGCCGATGAATTCAACCTCAAAATGGTACTTCAGTGGACTGCAGCTGCAACAGGTGTGTCTATTAGCACCATAAAAAGGATTTCTAGCCGAAGTCCGGGTGGGTCGCTAGTTGGTAAATTTCACTTTTCTATTTGATTGTACTTGCGCAGTATTGCTTCCGTACCTATGTTCACAGAGCTGATTAAGTTTTGCGATTACTTTAACAACTTAGTGGTACCATACCAACGACACCATTCCTTTCGGATGTCATTGAAAGAACCTTACACAATATAACCCGCTGTCAAACTTGTCAAACGAAAGAACGGCGTCGGCGTCGCCGTTTCCTCTTTTCGGCAGGCCATCATCACGCGGGAGCTTATCGAAATCATTTCCGGAGCTGCCGCGCTCACGTAGACTGGGAGGGTTTTATTTGTCATACGAATCGTCATCCGTCAACTTCGCAATTCGTATTTCAAAGTAGACTTCCAGGCGTGTTTAAGTATAGTGCGATTCGTGAGACGTTGCTACTGGGTGCATTTTCATGTGACGTTGCGACTGAGCATGTCTCACGCGAGACGTTGGGAATGACTTATGTCTTTTGAGTCTTGTGGTCTTCGGGACACAGGCTTTGGAGACCACAGGAAAACTGTACCTGAATAATTCAGGTACAGTTTTCCTCTGTCCGTTTCCGTGTTCCGTGTTTGAAATGACAATAATTGTCATTTCAAAAATAAATAAATAAATAATGTTGGACAATTCACACAGCATTATCTAGCCCCAAGCTAAGCAGAGCTTGTGTTATGGGTACTAGATAACTGATATACTTAATATAATACACTACATAGATAGATATTTTTTATTATACATAGTAAACATCCAGAACACCCTGAAGAAATATCTGCAGATCGTACAAACATTTGTCCCGAGGCGGGAATCGAACCCGTAACCTGTCTGCAGTTCTGTCCGCAGACCTTCGTTCACCGCGCCACAGAGGTCGTAAATATTTCTTCATTATTTTTTGTCGAACTATTTGCTAACATTTTTCAAAGAAAACTCCTCATTACAGGCTTTATTCCACCTAAATGAGAAGACACACTACTACGTAGAACAGTGAACATTCAGCTGCAGACAATGGCGTGAAAGGTAGAATGTACCTTAGAGAAGAACAAGGACAAAGCGCTCACTTACAAAGTATATGGCTTAATGACAAGCTATATTTAGCGGCAGTTAAATGTGGTTAACCATTGGTCAGTGTTCAAATGATGGGCAATTTAAGATTTGACCCTAGGTTAGGTCGGAAACAAAGGTTTCAATTGTCATAAACTTCTTGTCCTTAGCCCACTCTAGGTGGGATCGATGCAACTGTATTTTTATCCCACTCTCAGCTGTCATCTTGCCTTTCTCAGCAATATCATCATCATCTGCGTATTCTAGAACACTGCTAGACATAGGCCTCCCCTAAGGATCGCCATAGCTGGCTTGTCTTATTGTGTGTGTATGTAGGTAATGGTTTTACATAAAAAATCCAACCGTTTTCAATCGATGTTTCTTCTTCTTTTTCGCTGTTTTCTACTAAGGTACTACTAACTAATAACAGACTTACTGCTTTGCTACATAACAGACTTACTGCTTACGTAACTACTACTTTTACGCGACTACTGAAGGCCAAGGGTTATGAGTTGTACACTCTATGTATGTACCTATGTATGTAGCCGATTTTTTTGTTCCCACGTAGCACTGAAACTACTGGTCCGATTTCAACAAATGAGATGCCGTATGATTTGTCTTATTAGCCCGATGGTTATAGGCTATGTGACGTCAGATAAAAATGGCGGTCTTACGAGATAGCGGGGGTTTAAGGGTCGGAAAATACCAATATTAGTAAATATGCTCGTGTGTGGTATCGTTGCAAAGATCTTTATTGTTCTTTCCGAAACCGGTTTATTAAACTTTTGTGAGGATAACGATTCTCAAACAATCAGCAAAAAGGTGTAAAAAAAATATAGTTAAAAACGAAAACACGACTACATAGAAGTCTTAAACAAGCGTTCACCTATTGTCCTTATCATTTTCTTTTGATACTTAAGTAGTCGGAGGTACTCACCCCATATACCTAGGGTACTTACAATTAGGAATAAAGGCTTCCGATTACCTATGTATCAAAAGAAAATGATAAGGACAATAGGTGAATGCTTGTTTAAGACTTGATGTAGTCGGGTTTTAGTTTTTAACTATATTTTTTCTGATTAACGACGGGCGAATTTTCTTTATTTCCAGATTTCATCGTGATGGATTTGGCAAATTAAAACAATTAAGAAGGCTACAAACCTCTCCCAAATCTCAGCGGCTGGCCCATACGGATTTGTTGTTGTTTCACGTCGAATGAAATTGGGCGCGCTATGAGTGAGAAAGCGCGTCTAACCATCAAATACGAAGCTGTCATATGTCTGTGTGCGTGTGCTCGGTGTTGGCACCATTTTTATGATATATTTTCGTACTTTCCGATTCATTTTGAATAAACCATTGATTTCAGAAATATTTTTGATTATTTATCATGTTGAATATATTTAGAATGTTTGTAACGCGATAGATTATCGAATAAAGGTGTCTATCATGCATAAAACATCGCTTGAAAATGACTCGATTTGGTGGTCAAAATTAGTTTCGCTCACAATTAAAGATCATTATGTTTTTGAAAAATTAAACCGTTACAAACATGGCTATTTTTTCATCTGATTACGTATGGAAAATTTCAATAAGATCGGGGACATAGCTTCCAAATGAAGCGGAAAGTACGTTTGTATGGGGGGCTAATGCTATCCGCATCGTTCTTTAGTCCACTTAAAATAATAATCAAATTTGCTCTTTCATTTGACGCTACATATGTTTATGAGGACACCGTCAGATAAATAACAAACAGAAAACATATTATGTCGAAATTGTAGTTTGACGAATTCATTATGAATGTAAGCGGGTAAACGATATATCTTGTTTGTATTTGAAGGACACCCACGTTTCAACACGTATCGAGAAACTTCAGGGGTGAGTGCGGTACGACTCGTGCGTTTCAGTTATTCAGTAATTCATTTAGTGTTCGTGAATCAGGTAGATACAGTCAGTTACCGTGACTTAGTCTAGATCGCTAGATTCTGCCACTTGAGCATACAAACATTGATTATTACAAGTATTTGATTTTTAGAAAATTATAAAATAAAAACATGATTAGCTTTTGTTAAGATTAAACAGCATGCATAATATGAAATTAAATAAATGTCCAATCATTATTCTATCTTAAACGAATGTCAAGAAATTAATGTCAAAATTAGACTTTTATTATACAATAGAAGTATATTAAAATAATGATGATGATGTTAATAGAAAGAATAAACAGTCAAATCAGAACCAAATTTGAACAATGATACGGTCAGTTAAATAGTCATTTATTATCCTGCATTATGCGGCATTATGCTGAGCCTGGGCCCATTTGCTACTACACAGCACACCTACTTATTCTTGTACTTATTGTTAATTAGTTTTTTCTACATATTGCATTTTGTTGTTATTTATTAATGATTAAGCAATATATTTTTGTTATTTCAAAACTGTTAATTGTGTGTGTAAATGTAGTGGCAAATAAATGATATGTATATGTCTATGATATGTCTATTTACAGTGTAATAGGCTTTATCAATTAAAAAAAGCATTAAGTTTATCACTAAATATTTACACGGACAGGTCGCGAATAAATTTTGGTAATTTATTAAAGATTTTAGCCATACAAAACACACTTTAACGCAGTAACTTTGTTCTACATGGTACATTGCGTAATCTACCCTCTATGCGGCTTCCAATTGAAAAGTCTTTAAATAATTTTAAGTTTCTTCGAGTATTTATTTTTAATAATAACTTAATTTTAGATGAGATTGTGATTATGATCGATAAATGATTGAAAAAAAAAACAGTCACAATATGTTGTGATACAACAAAAAAAAAATAGAAAAGTTTTTTAAAACTACAATACACTGTGTATTTGTAGTTTTAAAAAACTTTTCTAATTTGAAGCTGTGTTTTTTTTTTGTTGTGGTTTTAACTTTGTTTTATGAAATATGTAATTATTTTTGGATTTGACGTTGTTATTATGCCTGAATAAACATATTTTATATACGAGTAGGTAGGTACATCTTTTATTTTTCTATATTACCTACACAAAGTTTCAAGCTTAATTTTTTGCTAACTCTCTTCAAAATTTCTTGGAGCGCGGTGGAATCAATGTATGAACTTTAAAATTTTGAGAACAATAGTTTTTGGATGAAATAAAAACTTAAAGCTATCCATTCCCTGTAAACTAAAGCCATAATTAAAGATTTATTTATCGGGTATTTATCGCGTACCTTTTGTTATATTTTCCCCTACGTTTCCATCGCGTTACAGCGATCGTGGTCACGGGTTACGTAGGGGAAAATATAACAAAAGGTACGCGATAAATAACCGATAAATAATCTTTAACTAAAGCTAGTTCAAAACCCTTTTAGATCGAGAAATCAACGCCATTTAGAATTGGTATATAGATCGCGTCGTTCAGTTGTAGTCTCGAGCATGGTTTCTACAATGATATTCCATATAAACTGAGGTAGATACTTTTTACCGAGGTCTGCGTGGCAATATAAACTGAGGTAGATACGTTTTACCAAGGTCTGCGTGGCAATATAAACTCAAGCTAATTAGCTTGAGTTAACTCAGTCGGCCCTGCGTCCGGCTGCGACGCGAACATACGTTGCGAAGTGCGAACAAAATAACAAAATGCCATGTTGTGAGTTCAGAAAGTGTAGAACTTATACTGGGACGGCTGTAAAAAGCAGGTAGGATTTTTCTTTTAATTTTTTTCATTTATAAGTAGCGTTTAGTCTATTTAAAATTAAAAATCATAAATTTTATTTTATTCAAAAATCACTCCCGCGCTGTTGCCGCTCTGCCACCTACACGAACGAGACAAGTTAGTGCGTTGCATTTGTGAGTGACAGAGAGAATGAGATAATGGGCGCGCGATGTTGTCAGTTCGAACGACGCAGAGGAGGTTGGGTTGATATGGCACATCGGCCTTCCTAGCTTGCTACAATAATATTTTTCACCACTGGTATCCAATACGTATTTTTTATCTATAGTAGTAAATATAAGATTTTTTAACATTTGACTATCAACATTAACTTCATTTTATTTTAGATTTCCTAAAGATGAACTTATTAATTAAAAATGGGTACAACTAGCATATGAGTAAACAAGAACATAAGTACAGCAGAAACTTCCGCCCGGGACCGGTTCAAGGTCGCGGCTAGACGTTAAAGTCTGGCTACACGCTCAAACATTTGTGCAACCATATATGCACAAACACAGTTTGCGTAAGCAAGATGGAGCGTGTGGCCGGACTCAAACCAGTTTGCGCAAGCAAAATGGAGCGTGTGGCCGGGATTTTGCTTGCGTAAACTGGTTTTGCAATTTGTGTTTGTTTGGGCTAAATGTCTCGTAGCGTTTACGTTACATGAGTGAGCTTAATAATAGTAACTACGTATAACCAATGACATGTCATATGAGTATGTACAGATTAGATGTAGGAAGTATCGCTACACTGGTTTGTGCAATCAACCATGTACAAATATTTGAGCGTGTAGCCGAGCTATTAAAACAGAATACTCAGTCTATCCCAGTCGGGCAGAGTATTTTGTTCGCGACCTTGAGCCGGTCCGGGGCGTAAGTTGCTCTACCTACGTTCTTGTGTGTGAGACAAGAACATAGGTAGACGAGAAGATGAATGGGGGGGAATTGGGATCCCCAACAATATGCTCAACAATTTCTTCTCAACACTTTGTGGAAAGTACGTTACGAATTTTTTTTTCGCAAACTTTTAAGGACATGTTTATATTGTTCATGCTGCATGCTAGGTCCCTTTTTAACCCAGTTCACTCTAGCTGCTAGCCTATGCGATGTCATAGGCTGTCATTGGCCGTCAGCCGCTCATATAACTGTGAACGTATGTTTATCTCTTTCTGAAAACGAGGTCCTATATATCTCTGTGATCTATTATCCTGCTAAGTGATAGAAATAAAGTTCCATAGGTCCTATGTAGGTAGCTATAGTAAAATATTGCCACGTTTTTATTTCTTTATAATGAGTATAACGTCTCTATTTGTAAAAACTCATTGGGTTTCTAATCGAACACTACAGCCGACCATAAATATCTAATTAATACCCTCAGGAGTACCTGTATTCTTGTCATGTTGAGGCTCTGCGGTATCTGTATACCGCAGAGCCTCAAGACGAAGTCTCTAACCAATGTGTGTTACCAGTGATGACTTACGGATCCGAGACGTGGTCGCTCACTATAGGCCTTGTGCATAAGCTCAAGGTCACCCAGCGAGCTATGGAGAGAGCTATGCTCGGAGTTTTTCTACGCGATAGGGTCCGGAATATGGAAATTCGTAGAAGAACCAAAGTTACCGACATAGCTCTCAGAATCAGCAGGCTGAAGTGGCGATGGCCAGGCCATATAGCTCGTAGAACCGATAACCGTTGGGGAGTAAAGGTTCTCGAGTAGCGACCGCGGTGCAATGCAAAACGGAGTGTGGGAAGACCTCCACTTGATGGACCGACGACATCTTAGCGGTCGCAGGGAGTCGTTGGATGGAGGTGGCTCAGGACCGCTATTCGTGGCGTCGTTTGGGGGAGGCCTATGTTCAGCAGTGGACGTGTACGGGCTGTGATGATGATGATGATGGGTATGATTTTACGTAAAGTATATTATTATAATATTAAATACTCTGAATTATATAATATTACACTCTGAACCCTTGAATGGAATACTTACAATCAGTTCAAATGGAAATGAATTACATTTTATGCGCATAAATTTTACGTCAAAGCTCGAAACATTGACCTTTAGTTTGATACGAAACAATTTCATGTCACGAAAATGTCGCAACTCGCTATTTTTATAAGACTAATGTCACTAAAGTAAGTTGATATAAAAGTAATAAAGTCAAGTACTGTTTTGATTTCCTTGCATTCGCAAGGCAATGCGTTGACCAATCTAAATTATTAAAATTAATTCTTTAGTCAACTCATCCCGTGGGATGAGTTTAGAGCGGGATCAGTTGACTAAAGAGCCAATGCGCCAATGCTTTTTTCATTTCTGTGTTTGCAGACCAAGTATTTAGGTAATACCTATTAATACTAAACTAGAACTAGATAACTCCACACATTCCTGCGAAAAAATGTCGTAACAGAGAGAGAGACGGACATCGAAATGGTCATAAAAGGGTTCCTTTTCCCTTTTGAAACCTACGGTACACTAAAAATGTAACTAAAAATAAAAAGAGACTTGGAACCCGTCACGGAGTTTCTACCGAAGCAGCTTATCTCTACGCGTATTTAGAAAAAAATACTGTACAAAAATACTAACCATAACATTGACGTGTAAAAGACGGAATTCTATCAAATCAAAAGTGATGCACAGCAATGGCGGACTGTCACTTAGTGTGAGTGTTTTAAAGAGTTGCCAACAGAAGAAAAAACGGTGCAGTTTCGAAAAGCCCATATTATTATTATGCCCGATCGACTTGAAATTTGGTACACGTACGTTTTTTGACCTTCTGAGTACAAAATATGAAAATGGAAAATGACGCAATATTTTTAAAAAGGTTTTTAGTTTATTTATAAAGAAAATGACAATCAATTAATAAAAAGTATTTAGAACTAGTATTTACAATTACGCAAATTTGATCTTCGAGGTCAAAAAATGTAAATTTTTGCGCGTTTTTTGTAGATTACGATATCTTCCCTCGGTATTAACCGTGTTAAATTGTCAAGACAGACATTTTGTCAGTTCTGTCAACAAACTACAACAAAAACTTCAAACTTCTGCTAGTCTCCGTGTGTATTGTGTGGGAATCCGAAACAGCAAAATATCTAGCTGGATCCAGGAGATACCCGATGCCCCAATTTGTCAGGCGTGTCACCTGCAATAGTAAGTACCAGATAGGTGATGTTTGCTTCCTCGAAGTCAGCAGAATTGATCTAGCTCTTTACCATTCTCTAATAATGTGCTATATTTTACTTTCCCCAAAAAAAAACAGTTTCAACAAAACTTCCAGCAAACTATCTGATTAAAAATACGTGCACAAATGTCAATTTATATAAAAACTTACAATCAGCAAAATTACTGTTCCGTATGGAATTGTTTTAGAAAACGAATTTTCATATATCTCGTGATTTTTTCATAATTATCTTTAAGTTAGGTATTCTGCTATTTAAGACGGAGACAAATCCAACAAAAAAAAGATCATTAAAATCGGTCCAGCCGTTCTTGAGTTATAAATGTTAGCGAACACTTTGTTTTATATATGTAATAGACTAGTCTCTGCTTCGCACACATTGTTTCTATGGAAACGTGTAAAGGTTATTTGTATCCCATGGGAACTGATATAAGGCATACAAAGTATGTTTTATTCGAGGATTAGTACTACCTGTATGGAAAATTTCAGCACATTTCGTACAGTATTTTTGTCATGAAGAGGTAACAAACATCCATACATCTAAACAACCAAACTATTGCAGATGTAATAAAAAAAAATCTCAATAAGTCAGTCCCGTATCTTAACAAACAAACTAGTATTAGTGGGATAGCGAAGAATAGGTATAACTGTATCGTACATACCTGGTATTTTCGGAAAATCTTCTCAATATATTTCACAAGCTTTATAAAGAATTTTCAACCTCAAAGTAAAACCTACGCAGGTAGAGACGTAATATTCGTGTGACAGATAACTAAAATTAGGTAGAACTGTCTGTCACAGGTACTTGGTATTTTCGGATAATCAGTCTGGTTATTTTCCATAAGTTTTATGATGAATTTTCAACCTCAAAGTCAAACCTACGCAGGTAGAGACACTAACTGAATGGCTGCGGTTGAGATTCGTCAGATCTATAAAAAAGGAAAAACCCAGGGTATTTTACGCTTTTTTAAATTTTTATGAAAGGTTGCGGTTTTTCAGTATATTGACTGTTACTCAACATTACGGATTCAAAAACGACCGTACCTGTACCTTCTAAGTACTACGGTTGACGACCTCTGTGGCGCGGTGGGCGAAGGTGCAGTTGGTTGCGGGTTCGATTCCCGTCCGGGACAAATATTTGTACGATCTGCAGATATTTGTTCAGGGTGTTCTAGTCGTTTTACATGTATAATAAAAAATATCTATATATGTAATATATTGTATTATGTACCTATATCAGTTATCTAGGTACCCATAACACAAGCTCTGCTTAGCTTGGGGCTAGATAATGCTGTGTGATTTGTCCAGTATTATTTATTTATTTACTAAAATGCCAGACAGCACATTAGGTTTACTAATAATATATTTTTCGGGTTCCGTACCCGAACGGTGAAAACGGGAACCTACATATTATTAAGCTTCCGCTATCTGTCTGATATAAAATACAAATAATAAAAATAAAATATATAAAAATAATTTTTGGTTCAAAAGACACCTTAACAAAAGTAGAGCTAAAACAGCTCTACTTTTGTTAAGGTGTCTTTTGAACCGTTGTAGTTGGCAATTGAAATTTTTACAGGGTTGTATTAGATACTATTGCCGATTTAACGACAAGTAATTAAAATTTACTAGATTTTATAATTAAGGGGTCCAACGTCCGTACCAAGTTGAGTACCGATCACCGAAGTAAAGTACTGTTGTTAGGTGCGGTCAGTACTTGGATGTGTGACCGCGTCATGTTGAGTTTTTGTATGTCTTCGACTTTTTAAAAATTTATTTTAGGGTTTCTTTTGCAAAATAGTTATATACGACTTACCCCTCCGCGGGCAAGTCGAATCGCACTTGACTGATTTTTAGGGTTCCGTACTTAATTAGGAAAACGGAACCCCTTATAGGATCACTTTGTTGTTCGTCTGTCCGTCCGTTCGTTCGTCTATCAACCCACTTTTCTCAGAAACGAATGAAGCTATCGAGTTGAAATTAACATTAAATATCCAAGTCCGTAACCTCTTGGAGCCGTGATATAAATCAAACTTCAAGGTAATCAAAAGCACAAGACGTTTATGCCCAATTTTTTTGAAATTTCTAAGGATATCACGTACACACAAAACCTATAGGGCACTTCCTAGAACCATGAAATTTAGAAGCAAGGTCTTATAGCACAACAGCACAACTAAAAGGAAAAATCCGAAAACTGTAATTTTTTAGTTTATTCACAAAAAAAAAATTTGAATCTCACCATGGACCGGAAACCTATATGGTAATTACTCCCCATTGACCTAGAATAATTTGGCAAGAAGCAATGCCTTACATCACAAGTAAAGGCAAAAATCCGAAAATTTAGGTCTAGACCTGGAAAAAGTTATAAGATACTTTTTTATCCCATGAGATAGAAGTAACCTAACTTTTAAACGATTCCTGAAACAACGCGTGAGAAGCCGAAGACAGAAACTAGTAAGCCTTACCCCAGAACACGATGTCCTATCCTACTAATATTATAAATGTGAAAGTTTGTATGGATGGATGTATGGATATTTGTTACTCTTTCAAACAAAAACTACTGAAGCGATTAGGCTGAAATTTGATATGGGTGTAGTTTGGGACCTGGATTAACATATAGCCAATTTTTTATCTCGATAAAATGCGGGCCAAGGCGCGGGCAGCAGATAGTACATAATATGTAGTAGGTGCCTTTAAGCCTACGAACAGGATTTTGCTCCGATTTCTGTTTGAACAGTGATTGTCAAGGTTTCGTTGATATCTGAACTGAGATAATCAGCTCTTTCTTTTTCCTTGATTGAATTGGACGTTTGCGCAAGATGTGCTTTTAGCCTTTATAATAATAGAGATAAAAGTTAAAATAGTGTACAGTGAATGGCTGTCTGTTCAAATCAAATCCTTTATGTATTTGCAGACAACGGGTTACAAGTTGATATGCTTATATCAAATGTCCCTTGCAATGACTTACCAGCTAAACAGCTTTTGTGTGTAAATTATATGGTAAGATATCTAATACAGACATGCAGAACGGTAAAATTAATTAAAATAATGTCATATTATCAGTAAAAAAATTAAATTGTTCCATAGAAATTATAATATTAGATACTTATAAAACCTGATTAAAATAATTCCCCTTATCCGTATACAAAAAAGGTCAAGAAAAATATTTAGATTCACTGAGGTACATTGAATATCGGAATCCAAGTACTTTGGGGAAAATAGTGCCTATACAATTTGTAAACCTGTTTGCTGGCTAACAATTAGGTAGCTCATCCCGGTTTTTCTTGTTCCTCTACTCTAACGCGTCGAAGGAACATCTATATATGTTTAGATTATGTATGATTTTTACAAATTTATTATTATAGTTAATGTTCTTTTGTCCTCGAAATCTCGTGCACAGGACAACTGGAACAACTATTGTTGCAGACAAAACTACAGCGTAGATAACTGGGAATAAGCGGTTAGTTGTAGACAAACCGAGCTTGCGAAAATATAGCCTTATACACGTCTTGTCACGATTTAATAGCGCTCGCGAAAGTGGAGGGGGGTTCTGCGCAGGTGTAAAACGGTGTAAAAATCTAAAAATCGACTTCTGCCCATGACCTGTAGTTAATCCTAACGTAAAGCTATGAGTGCATTCAGTAAACTTGCGCGTCGCCCCGGTGCGGCATAGGTGCAGAAAAGTAAAAGGCCCTTTGATTCTGCTGAAGAACAAAAAATATATACATTGCTGTGATTAGTTAAAAAAGTTAGTCAAGGCAAGAGTGACTTTTAGTCAGTGCAAGCAACATTGACTCTTAGCTGGCAAAGGCATAATTTCCTCGATACTACAAATTCAAACCTACCTACTGGCTTCAAAACACAAACTGGCACACTGAGTATTAAGTTTGTATTATATATTCATGTGACATTTAGGTATGCAAATAGTTTTCCGCAATTTTAAAATGAGTCTAGGAGATCTAGGTGTTAATTAGTTTACCCACTCTTGTCTATATGCAAAACGCATTACTGGTATTTTATAGAAATAGAAAATATTTATTTGTGTCACAAAAAACATAACATAAATTGCTTATTT
Source organism: Eupithecia insigniata (assembly GCA_947859395.1). Taxonomy (NCBI): domain Eukaryota; kingdom Metazoa; phylum Arthropoda; class Insecta; order Lepidoptera; family Geometridae; genus Eupithecia; species Eupithecia insigniata. The sequence goes on from OX402000.1 coordinate 2,721,549, forward strand.
GCTAATACAATTTAGAATAACACAAAAAGGTCATATTTTGCGACTTATACGTCAACTCGTGACTTTTCACATTTTCATCATTTTGTTGCCTTAATCAGCATAAAGTTTTTCAGAATACTTTTTATAATGTCTCATGAAACTTTAATCAAACTCAGGGGGAGTGGGAGAGCAGATTTCTCGTTAGTATCAATCGAGAAGTTGCGACACTAGAGTCTTCATTTTTGTATGGGATTTGGACAGTGCCTCTAGTGGAAGTGGAACTACGCAAATCCCAAATACCTACGGAACGTCTCGATGAGATTTCGAATCTCAATACTATCGAGTAACTCTCGTGAACTACAAATTATTCAAAACAAAATTATTTAACTACTATTTCGATAGCAATATTTAACCTCAACAACCCAAATTAATAACGAAACAAAATTATTGAATATAAAACGGTTATACATATACAACATTAGCATTCACCTCCGAAAAATCCAAAAAAGCTGTATCCATACTAATTTATCTTTATTAAACAACGACGCGACCTATTTAAGGGAAACACCCGTAGATAAATGTAGCTGCGGTTGTTACTGCAAAGTCCGTAGACACGCTGGAGAATAAGCTGAACGAGACGGCCAGCCTACTCTCGGGATGGTTCAAAATGAACGGGCGGGGACTAAATCTGAGTTAGACACATTATATTCATTTCCGCCTATCTGGGAAAGCAGCAAAACAACTAGGAGTAAATTTAAACGGAACTGTCATCAGACAAACCGCCACTTTTCTTGGCTTTGAAATTGATAAAGCGATTACCTGGGAGAGTCATATCAGTAAGCTGTGCGGGAAGATGGGCAGCGTGTGTTTCGCGCTCCGACGGGTGGCTCGCGTGTTTCCAACGGAGGTGGCACGAAACTGCTATTTCGCAACAGTGCACTCGGTGTTACAGTATGGTGCTGAGCTATGTGGGCGAGCTGCCGACTGGGAACGCGCCTTCCATATGCAGAAACGAGCCATACGCACCTTGGTTAACATCCGACGCGACGTCTCCGCAAGGCCATAATATTTCAAGGAACTAGGGGTACCTACCCTGCCATGCATTGTAATAATGCAGGTGGCGGTGTATGTTCGCTCGAACCTGGGCCCGTACTCGTAAAAACGAAATCGAAGTTTCTGATAATTTTTCGTGCAGACGCTAATCTTATGCAAGCGACATAAGAGTTGGTTTTGCATAAAAACGAAAAAGAAACTTTTTTTCGATTTTTCTTTTCCGAGTAGGCCCCCTGGACGAATTCAACGGCGACACCCACTCGTACGGGACGCGGAACGCGGGCAAGCTTGCTACGATCGCCCGCTCCCTCACGAAGTCCTCAAAGTTAACGCATATTATGGGTACGGCAGTGTACAATAAACTACCAGAATCCGTCACAGCTGAAGGTATTTTGATACAATGTAGACTGTATCAAAATCAAACTGAAACGTTGGCTTATCGAGCAGAATTTTTATTGTGTAAATGAACTACTAAAACAATGAATTTATAATAAATTGTAGATACCTACTTATATTTTATGACTTTTGATGTTAATTTTTTTTTTTCGTCTTTTTTACTTCTTCTTATTTATTTTATTCAATGTGATCAGTACAATTTGTATTTTAACTACCTATTTATAAATCTGACATGTAAATTGATTTTACCAATAAATTGTATCTCTTGAGCCAGTTTTTTAGTTCTACCCAAGCCGCGTACAAAAAACTACGGAAAAAAGATGCTTACATACGAAGGTGCACTGTTCTACAATAAAATAACCTCTAATTTAAACTCATTGAAATTTAAAACAAAACTAACTAAATATGATGTCATATTTAGTGTCAGAGAATAAGTTTTAGTTGCATTGGATGGGTATATTAGTATACTTACGAAAACGACTAACTTTATTTATACTCGTACCTACTTTATAATATTCTTTCTGATGTAAGATGTCATTGTGTCTTTTATAGAATATTTTTTTAAACCTAAACCTAACTCAGGTTTCAGAAAGACTACTCGAAAAAAGAAAATCAAAGTTTCTGATTCGTTTTCGCGCAAAACAAATTCTTATGTCGCTTGCATAAGGTTAGTGTTTGCTCGAAAACGAATCAGAAACGTACTGGCCCAAGTTTTAATTTTCCAAAAATCTTTTCAAGTCACTAGCAACTCTAGAAACTCCGGTTTGAGTTTTATTATAGAATAACGAGTATTCAAGCGATTAAGGCTTACGTTGATGGTCAGTCAGTGACCTGATAATCCAGTCATCAGTAAATATACGTCCACAGCTGAACGTTGGAGGCAGGAGGTCAAATATGTTTTTTGGGGATTTTCCATAATGAGCACGAACATACACATGTTTTTATGTGAGTTTTACCATAATGACCACGACGATTATTTATAGCTAGTACCTACTATTTTAGTATTCTAGACGTGGACGGAGGGTACCATCCCTGCATCAAAGAAGTCCACTGTTGAAAGTGCCTCCACCAAATAAGGGAGGTTTTGTTAAATAAGCTTGAAAAATAGACTATAAGAAAATTACAATGAAATAATAGAAACAAATTAGAACTAGTATTTACAGTGCAAATAATTGAGCTGCAGACTATTACAAACAATCTCCTGTAGATTGTGCTATCCTTTTATTATTATTAATTCATTTATTTCAGATTTAGAATCCATAAAATACATACAAAATTATACAAAACATCATAGTTAAAGTTAAACAGATTAAATTAAATATTAGAATGCGTTGGATAGAACGATAGAACATTGTAGTAATACTTAGATAAGTAGAGTACGCGCAAATCTTTATGAGCTCTGTGAAGTTGGCTTCAACGGCTGCGCACTGAACCGTAAATAAGGCGTTGAGGGGAAAAAGCGGGGTGAGAGGGGATCTGACTGTTAAACCAGGGTTGCCAGCAAGAATTTTGGCGTATTTTTATTGTGTCTAGCACATTTTGTTATGCATTACTTTATTTTTCAATTCAATATTTATAGAATATGTAAAAATATCTTATACTCAATGACGGATTATTTAAAACCTACAATGTTAGAATAAATTATTTTTTATCTAACGCAATTAATCCAAGTTTGAAAACAAAATATCTGGTTGGCAATACTGTCGAATGAATGCTTTTGAGTGTCTATTAGCACCATAAAAAGTATTTCTAGCCGAAGCCCGGGTGGGTCGCTAGTTGGTAAATATCACTTTTCTATTTGATTGTACTTGCGCAGTATTGCTTCCGTGCCTATGTTCACAGAGCTCATTAAGTTTTGCGATCACTTTACTTATTAAACCAATAACAATTAAAAATAATAGAAAACTAACAGTAGAATAATATCAAATTGAATATCAGATTACATGATGATAATATTGGATAAAACAAGATTAATTAATAACCTATATATAGTATTAACTTAATGACAATTTTAATGGAGGCTCTATTAATATCCTTATCCATTTGTTTTGGATGGGACAACCCAGACGTGAAGTAATCATTTGCAGGCAATGAGTTTTTACAAATAGAGACGTTATATTCATTATAAAGAAATAAAAACGTGGCAATATTTTACTATAGTACCTACATAGGACCTATGGAACTTTATTTCTATCACTTAGCAGGATAAAAGATCACAGAGATATATAAGACTCCGTTGTCAGAAAGAGATAAACATACGTTCACAGTTACATGAGCGACTGACGGCCAATGACAGCCTATGACATCGCATAGGCTAGCAGCTAGAGTGAACTGGGTTAAAAAGGGACCTAGCATGCAGCATGAACAAAATAAACATGTCCTTAAAAGATTGCGAAAAAAAAATCGTAACGTACTTTTCACTTTCCACAAACTGTTGAGAAGAAATTGTTGAGTATGTTGTTGGGATCCTTTCATCTTCTCGTCTACCTATGTTCTTGTCTACTCACACACAAGAACATAGGTAATGTGACTTACGCCCCGGACCGGCTCAAGGTCGCGAACAAAATACTCAGCCCGACTGGGATAGACTGAGTATTCCGTTTTAATAGCCCGGCTACACGCTCAATTATTTGTGCAAGCTTGATTGCACAAACCAGTGTAGCGATACTTCCAACATCCTAATCTGTACATTATCATAATGACATGTCATAGGTTATGCATAGTTACTATTATTAAGCTCACTCATGTAACGTAAACACTACGAGACATTTGGCCCAAACAAACACAAATTGCCAAACCAGTTTACGCAAGCAAGATCCTGGCCACACGCTCCATCTTGCTTGCGCAAACTGGTTTGAGTCCGGCCACACGCTCCATCTTGCTTACGCAAACTGTGTTTGTGCATGCATGGTTGCACAAATGTTTGAGCGTGTAGCCGGACTTTAACGTCTAGCCGCGACCTTGAATAGATCCCGGGCGGAAGTTTCCACTCTACTTATGTTCTTGTTTACTCATATGCTACTTGTACCCATTTTTAATTAATAAGTTCATCTTTAGGAAATCTAAAATAAAATGAAGTTAATGTTGATAGTCAAATGTTAAAAAATCTTATATTTACTACTATAGATAAAAAATACGTATCGGATACCAGTGGTGAAAAATATTATTGTAGCAAGCTAGGAAGGCCGATGTGCCATATCAACCCAACCTCCTCTGCATCGTTCGAACTGACAACATCGCGCGCCCATTATCTCCTCTCTGTCACTCACAAATGCAACGCACTAATTTGTCTCGTTCATGTAGGTGGCAGAGCGGCAAGAGCGCGGGAGTGATTTTTGAATAAAATAAAATTTATGATTTAAAATAGACTAAACGCTACTTATAAATGAAAAAAATGTAAAGAGAAATCCTACCTGCTTTTTACAGCCGTCCCAGTATAAGTTCTACACTTTCTGAACTCACAACATGGCATTTTGTTATTTTGTTCGCACTCCAAAAGCCCACAAGGCATGTTCGCGTCGCAGCCAGACGCAGTGCCGACTGAGTAAACTCAAGCTAATTAGCTTGAGTTTATATTGCCACGCAGACCTCGGTAAAACGTATCTACCTCAGTTTATATGGAATATCATTGTTTGCAGGATGCCGTTGCTACTGCCTCGCATGCGCTAAAGTAAGGAAGCGACTTTTTTTGCGCATGAAATCCGTCCGTGTTTACTTTCGCGAACATACCAGATACGCAGCATCCTGAAAATGTAAATATGCTAGACACGTAGAGCACTAGCTCCCCGGGCTCTACTCGAGTAGAAGGACTGCCAAAGTCTTAGGTTCCGCGCAAACGAGCCACCGACCACAGCCACTGGTGGCCAGCGACAGCCACTTAACATACTTTTTCATATATTTTGTATAGAAGCGCCGCATACGTGTAGCCGGTAGCGGCCACTCGCTACAGCAGTGTCCGTGACGCGCCGGTAGCGCGCGACAGCCACCGGTGGCTGTAGTCGGTGGCCCATTTGCGCGGAGCCTTAAAAAGAGTGACTTTCATTTCTCTCGAGCAGCGTGCTAACCTACCAGCGAGGGGAGGGCTCATTGTAGGATTTCATTATGGGGTCAGCTTTCGCGTCAATTTGTACTCTATTAAGGTCTTCACTACTTACAATCCTAACGCGCAACGCTCAATAGTTTCAGAGAAAATAGCCTTTAAAAATCCGAGCACAGCTTTTATAATATAAACCGGCAATGTCACTAGTACACACATAGCAAGTTTTTACTCTATGAGTACACATTACATGTATACTAGTGACATTGCCGGTTACAGGATGCAGCGAAATAGCTTGGTTGTAGGTAACGTGATGGCGGCAACGCGGCGCGCGGCGTCGTGGCTGGGCGTTCCGAGTTCGAACCCCACTGTCGCCTACTATTTTATTTTATTTAATTGTTTTGAAAATTAATTAACAGAATTTTTCGGCTATATCGATTATTTAATTTACAACAATGCGATTTTTTACTCTTGAAATTTCAAATCAACATTTAAATACGTACATTAATTAAATAGACGACAGTGGGATTCGAACCCAAAACGCCCGACTGCGACACATACATATACATTCATCATCATCATCATCAGCCCATACACGTCCACTGCTGAACATAGGCCTCCCCATACGACGGCACAAATAGACTCCCTGCGACCGCTACGATGTCGTCGATCCATCGAGAGGATGGTCTCCCATGTAGCCCCCTACATGGGAGACCATCCTTTGCCATAATCAACACGCTTGGCAGGCGGATTGGTGATCGCAGTGTTGGTGTTGAAAAATACTCAGAAAGAAGCTGCTGCCGTTCTTCTGGTAGGTTCCCTTAGTCGGCTCTTACGACCGCCACGGGTTGAGTTGGAGGGATCGATATTCGTACGCCGCGACCCCACGACCATACACATTACAACCAGGCTATTTCTATAACCTCAGAGTCTCGTTCCACTCTGTACGGGAATGCGTTGCCAATTACGCCATCCAGTGACCTGACCAGACGAAAATCTTATAGACTTTATACAACTTTTGTGTGCTCTTGTGATTTATGGATGGGCACAAACGACACTAATAACTATAAAACAAACAACCTTTGAGACTTTGAGCGTTATGATGATTATTCATGAGACAATGTTTTAGCAGAGCGTAGTGTAACTTACAAGCTTACCTGAATAATATCCTAAAGTTCTGATATGGCGCTGCTTGTTCTTCATCATACTATAAGAGCACCGCAAAATTTTCTCAATTTGTAAAATAGTTGTTTCTAACCATGATAAAGGCCTGTGAGACAAACCCACTGCATGGCAAGGCTTTTGCCCCACATTGGTCTAATACTATTCAGAAATTCCGGTTTAGAGTATTCGACATGGAATTGACACAGATTCGCACGAAATTAAATACGCGAATACGCAATAAAGCGAAATTAATTTAAGGCTTTTAATATTTTCTGCGTTTTGAATCTACCAGAAAAGTTGTTATCCACAAATCGTAGACTATGAACCCATGATAGGTACAATAAATATAATGGAGATTTTGGTAGTATGTTTATGCAGTAATGAATCTCTTACAGAACGCAGAAAATATTAAAAAATGATAAATAATTTGATTTTTGCGCAAATTTGTATCAGATTCTGATACGGAATTTCTAATATCCCTGCTGGTCCCTATGGAGCCATACTATGACGTTGTGCGGCGCTTGCGTTATTCCATATTTGATCTGACTCAAGCTATTCTTGTTCCAATGTATGGTCTGAAGGGCCAGATGGCCTTCAGCCTCCAGGTATGCGGAAAACAAGACCAGCCCAATCCAACAAGTTTATTAAAAGTTGTTCGTTTCGTGCCAGCACGAGATTAATATTTTTGTGTTGTTTAATTTTTTTCTACCTTGCATAAGAAATGAATCTAGACGTAAAATAATTCGTCGAAAATTGTTAACTATTTTCTATGAGCTTAATACAGAATAGCTTGGATTCACTGGTATTTTTGGAGCATTTGGGAATTAAATTTAATAAGAGATTTGATAAATAATAGATTCAGGCGTTACTTTGCGGAAAGAAATATTTAGTAACCATTCCGCGTATAAACTTCTCTGATAGTATTCATCAAAGTTGTCTACTAGTTTTGTCTCTCCACGAGACATCCTCAGGACACCACAATACCTTGATATTGAGAGAGGCTAAAAATTCACATATTCCCAAATTCTCCTAAAATACTGCTTAAGTTGGGTTCATAGATCATGGTTTACGATTTGTGGCTTATTACTTTCCGTATTATTATCTAGTTTATTTATTACTTTTACAATTAGCCTGTAACGTGGCCCACTGGGCGAAGGTCTTCCCTGATCCCTCCCTTCGTAGTTTTATTTATAAAACGAGGGAAAAAAAATACCTTAAATTATTATAATTGGAATATGTTGTGTGGCTAGATGATGCTGTGTGAATATCCCAGCGTTATTATTATTTTTTGTTTCGCCGGTAGTAGCCTGGTCCTTCGGGAGGCATGCGTGAGGCCGAGAAGCCAACAGCACAGAGGCCCTTTGAGAGTTAATATAAAGGCAAGGACTACACATAGCGTATCATCCTCGGGAGCACAATGTAATATCATTATCTAATTATTGACTTCATCGAAAAAATACGATAATAAAAATGTTTTTTACATATTTCGATACTGTATTTATTCTAGATTGTAAATCATAAAAATATGAAAAAAGACCTAGTAATTTTTGAGATTTAGGAATGAGTGCTTTATGTCATAAATATCGTCTGCCGCCCCACCGCCGGGATCCTTGAGGGATGTTCTAGATTTAGAAAAGAATCGTTGGCAGGTTATTATTATTCCCACCTATAGAAAATGTATAGACATCGAGAACAAAAAAAACTTCACAATTGTTACAAGTGATGAGCAAATTATTGTAGCATTTCAAAATTCTGCTAAAAATGGGATAACATATGTTATTAAACGCCAGCGATAATTACTCTCATAACTAAGATTACACAGGAGATAATAAAAACAGAGCTAATAACCGAACTAAGTAAGAAAAGCGGCAGTTAAAATTGCTCTAGCTAGTTATTATAACCATACTGTACCTTGGAAATTATTGTTAAACTTTTGTATGCATAATTTTATGCTATAAGTTAATGTATGCAAGCTTTTTGTAACCGGGGCGTCATTCAGTGGGAACCTTGCTTTATACTTACATAAAAAAAATAGTTATAGACTTGCTTATACCCGCGGCTCTACTTACTCAATAATTATGTATGTTATCTGCACTTCCTGTTTAAGAATTTTCAGTATGGAAACTAAAAACCATCCGGATAAAATTCATAAAAATACCGTTCTCTATTTTAGTTAGCTTTTCAATAACCCAAACTATTCTCAAGAAATAATCTTTGTATACCAACAACAACACAAAAATCCTACTATATTACCGGCGCTCGAGGTTCCAAATAATGGTAGAAAAGAGCTTAAATCGACAATCAATGCAAAATCTGGAAAAATCTCAACAACTAGAGGTTAAGTAATAAATGTTTATGTAAAATTTAATGGTTATTTATCGCGTTTATATGGCAATTTTTCCCAACCAGTTTTAACAGGCCTATACACAGTCGTGTTCACAAGATTACTGGAGTCAGAGAAAATAGTTAAATAAGCGCTATAAATGCCCTTTAAATTGTATTTATAATTATGTGTTCAGATCGCGTAAGTGTAAAAATATTTAAAACAAAGTGATTTTTAGGTTGAGTATATAGAGGCTTTGTTTATAAACAAAGTATCTTAAATTTGGCCGGAGTATAGTTTTGCTACTACAATAATTTCACTGTCTTCGATGTCCTTCCATTATCCATTAATTAAGATTCTTTCGGCCATTTATTCTTAAAAAGGTAGGTTACATTCGTTTTTATAGTCGGTAATTAGTAGGATAAGGATGTATGACATAAAAAAAACATATACATATTTCGATCGATTAAATGCTAATTTACATATGTATATCTACGTCATTGGCAGATTGGGTGAATTGACTGTATGGTTAAATATTGGTCACTACGAGCCGCATAACCGTTCAATAAGGATGGGAGTTATTGGATATTTTGGCTACCGGTTATTAGTTGGGTATTTTGTTTCAATACCGCTAGTACCAACTGGTACCCAATATTGTTACAATACTCTATACCTGTCCTGATTTCTACCCAATATACCGCTAGTACCTATCCGTAGATGATAGTTAGGTAAATATAGGGATTGAAGCGTTGGGTAGTTATGGCTCAGGGTCGGTTAGGCGCGATGCTCGCTTTGCACAGTTATTCCCTAGCGGTATACGGATTTTACAGTAGCATTAGATATTTTAGGACCATGCTAACAGGTACTGAGTTAGTTATTGAATACCGGACTCATCTCTACCGTTCAACCATTGATCTGCGTGAAATTTGATAGGTGTACACATGGTATAAGAAAATAGGTATGCAATTTCCATGAACTATTCAATTATATTGATTGTACTATTTAATTATATAAAAAATTATGTATAAGACGAGTGTGAGCACAACACAAACTTAGTGTGGTTAAATGGTGCAACATTTACAAACACATGTATCATCATCATCAGCCTATACACGTCCACTGCTGGACATAGGCCTCCCCCGTACGACGCCACAAATAGCGGTCCTGAGCCGCCTCCATCCATCGACTCCCTGCGACCGCTACGATGTCGTCGGCGTCGGTCCATCCCAGTGGATGGTCTCCCATGTAGGGGGGGATTTGCCATAATCACCACGCTTGGCAGGTGGATTGGTGATCGCAGTGTTGATGTTTAAAAATACTCAGAAGGAAGCTGCTGCCCATCCTCTGGTAAGTTCCCTTAGCCGGCTCTTACGACATCCACGGGTTGAGTTGGAGGGGTCGATATTCGTACGCCGCGGCTCCACGGCCCCATGTATATATAACCCTTTATATAAATAAATATTCTATTCTATTCTATGAATTGGACACTGGCAGAAAAGTGGCAACCCTGCCACATATTGCCAACAACAAAGAAGTCAAGTCAAAGGTACGATCTTTCGAGACATGATGTTCACGTGGGTGTCTCCAGGCTTCGTCATCTACGTCATCGGCCAATGAGAAGACGAATCTGTTTCCTGGTGTTACCAGTAGCGTAAAATCGTAACTATCTGAACTACTGCATGAATCTGATAAAACTATGTGGTTTTTTATTTACCAATTATTTATCACATTGACGTATGTTTAACTAACCCTGTTTTGACAGATTTAACAAACATAATTGACGATTGTAATTTTTTTAATGATTTTTCAATTGACCCTTATCACGTTTGTTTCCCAACTTCGACATTTTGTGAATAAAGTGGCAACTGGATAGTGACGTCACCTGGAGACGTTCCCGAAAGAACAGACCTATTCTCTTGAATCATGGGTGTACAGATGGTTTATGTGAAAAATGAGCTGGTAACATAATGAGACCAAACCTTTCGAGGGGTTTTTGAGAAAAGGGAGTCCAAAAGCTATTAAAATCAATCAATTAAATCAGATTTAGTCTCATATGAAAGATATACTTGAGTACATTTTAAAAGAGTTCAATGTTTATTCTTCTAACGTGTATAATAATATTTTTAAAATAATCCTTGTTTTAATATGCACCGAAGTACAATATTTCAGTGCACACTCGGAGCATTCATTTTAGAAGAACAAAGTCATATTATAAATGTCAAAGTTTGTATGGATTGATTTATCGATATTTGTTACTCTTTCACGAAAAAACTACTGAACCGATTAGGCTGAAATTTGGTATGGGTATAGATAGTTTGGGACCTGGAATAACATATAGGCTATTTTTTACCACGTTAAAACGCGGGCAAAGGCGCGGGCAGCAGATAGTTCTACATACAAATCTCTACCAATACTCTTGTAGGCTAGATCGAGCTATCATTTGTTTTGTTTTGAATTACAAATTCGTATACCGCATTCTACAATAATCTTAGCTAACCTCTTCCGTTATTATAACATCTCATCTCTGATTACGTTAGAGGAAAAAGAATATAAAAAAAAGTATCACACCTATCTCGCTTTTGAACACGCACGATTGGAATAGAAATAAGGTGGAATTTTATAAAATGATTAGAACTCAAAATTTATGTTTCATTTCATTTAAATTTGGAACAACCGAAGTGGTTATCATATTTATATAAGTGTGCCTGCTTGTTTATGGTCAGATTGAAATAAGAACCTTAGAACCAAACTTTTTAAATTTTTCAGTTTCCAAGATAGTGAACCATTATGTGGAGTACACCAGTATATTAAGGTTAACTAACCTAATAAATGAACAAATTTTATACTCTTGTCACCTGATATCATTGATTCGGCGCATGCATTGAATAAGCACGTACTTGATAAAACTAGTCTTCCACAGTGAGCAAAGCAAACACAATACTTGGGCTAGGATGGAAAAGGATGGGCGGTCTCAAAAGTGATATTTTGATAGTGTTTATTTGAAAAGAAGAGTCTATTTGGAGAGTTTATTTAGCAAATACACATAGGACCGATTTTCGGCCTTTTAACTACGTCATTGTCTGTAGTGTCATTGTTTTTACAAGCTTTTTATTTAAATTGCAATATTTGTTTGTTCGGGTCAAATCTTGAAGCTCAATTTTATCCTCAACCGATTGAGCTGAAATTTGGCATATTATATAAAATATATAAAAAATTAACTATTGTTCGATTCACAATCCTTCAAGTAAGCCTTCAAGTAAGTACTATGTACGTCACAAGATTGTCATAGTGTAAACAATCATTATCGAGCCTTGATACGTAAGTATCATATCACCAGCCGATTGTTTCTTATACATGTGTAGACGCAATCCTTCGCATTTCGTACTGGACAAGCTGCGTGCGAGGTTGCGCGCAGCATCCCTCGCGAAAACTTATATTTTGGGACAAATTTTGACGCATTGACCCCAATACTACGTGATCCTGGTTCTCCAGTGATTTTATTTTGCATCAGAATTATTTGACAGCGGGCTATATTGTCTAAAAGAATTGAATTACGAATGTTTTCGTTTGAATTTTCAACTTCCGTTATAATTTAAATTCGGAACATTCGGATATTGAGCTTCTTGAGTTTTTGTAGCGATTTGACGCTGCATTTGAACGTTTGTGTTATCAATTCATGCATTTGTGGAAAGTGATTGGCATTCCAGAATGAACGGTAAGTGGATTTTAATTAATGGAAGGTATTTGCGTTTTAATTTACGTATAAAGGTAATTAATTTATTACATCTTGGAATGCATCATTAAGAACCTGTTATATAGAATTAAAATGATATTATTATGCTATTTTGTCCTCGATAGTGTGGTTTCTATCATTATGGCTATTATCATGTGCGATATATCAACGTTAGCGTTTTTTGAGTAATTTTATAGGTACCTATAATGGGTGGCATTTTGAAATACGTGTGGATGGCCAAATCTAAAACTATGAAAGTTAGAGAAAAGTCGTGAAAGGAGTCAGGGGCTCAATTTAAGAAGAGAAAATAACACCAAAGCCTTATATTTTTGGGTTATTCCCGCTTGTTCACACACGTCGTCCCCAGTGTGGACCAACGAAAAGTTTTTGTGAAGTTCGTCCCCACTAAAAAAATATGAGGATAATTTTGAATAAATACTATGTTTTGTAATCAACTTTAATTTCTCACCTTGCGTAATTTTTCGTTTACCTTTTTAAAATTGATTAGGAATCGATGTTTCATCGAGGATGGGCCCCATTAAAATACAGGCTAAGTATCCTGGCAAGCAGCAAGAAAACCAGTTCCTAGAGAGGATTATTTAAAAATTTCTTAAATACATAAAAAATATATTTATCGTTTCGATTTCCTGCAAAAAGCATAGAAATAGCGCGTATACAAAACGCGCGACAGCATCGCTACAAAAAATCGCCGTGGACACGTGCACTTCAGTTAGGCTTACAGAATAAGCACTTAGACAAGTAAAATTTTATGCATCTTACTTCTGACAGAAGCTCCCAAACAAGCTTTCCTTTTCCTACATGCTCAATAATACAGTTAATTTATAATAATGTTATATATTGTACTGTTTACTTAACAAAATATAGGTCGGCGGTCCACCATTGGGTGACTCCTGTTTTACACCGATAGCATTAAGCCTCTCTCAGGCAGACCGGGCCTGTGTTGGTACCTCGGCCCTCTGCGCTCGCCAAAACTACGATAACGCTGTCATGGCCATCTGCGGTCAACAGCATTAAAATTGCGAAAAAAAGCGTTCTGCGTTGGCGGCCGGTTAAATTTGACAAATATCAGTTGTAAAATTGTACTGAGGTCAATCTCTGCTAACCAATAACTTTACTATAACAGTGCCTCTGTTCGTCTGTCGTCAAATTAAATCCTTAAATGAATGAAATTCTAGATGGTGGGTGCGGCGATATTTTCACGAATAGATTGATAATAATAGTTTTAATCCTGATACATTGACACAGTCCCTCCATCTGTAGTTTCTTTCACCTAAGGTAGAATACCAAAATGTGTCATTCTGTGACCATATCATAGTAATAGTGAATTAAGCGGGCTCCTAGCCACGCGCAGACCACATATGGAAGAGGCTTTATTCGTGGACGTATGTACATTCAGCATTGGTCGTACCCAAAAGAACATTTAGGTACAACCGTACGTACTTACCATGTCCGTGGTCGTACCAAAAAAGAAAGTTATTGTGAGTTCATGAATAGTACCAAAGGTAATTTTTAGGGTTCCGCACCCAAAGGGTGAAAATGGTATCCTATCACTAAGCCTCCGCTTTCTGTTTGTCTGTCCTTCCGCAGGCTGTACTATATCTCATGGACCGTAACAGGTGAAGAGTTGAGTTTTGATAATTTTTGCACTTACTTTTGTCAAGGCACAACTAAACACAACTATTGCCGCTATAACAAGTAATAAAAATAAAATCTTTTAATAAATATAGGGTCCCACGTCCATACCAAGTTCAGCACCAATCACTGAAGTTAAGCAACGCCGGAAGCGGTCAGTGCTTGAATGGGTGAACGCGACAATTAGCTTTTTGCCTTTTGAAATTAAAAAAAAAATCCGTTTTGTTAAAGGGGTTCCTTTTGCAAAATAGTTGTGTTTTGCAAAATAGTACGATAGTACGGAACCCTCCATGTGCGAGTCAATTAGCACTTATGTGAAGGTATCCGGTTTTATTTGTAGGCTTAATATTTATTTTTTATTTAGAAGCTATGTGTATATTATCTTCTACGACGTCAATAAAAACATTCCGTGCTTTGGTCATCGTCGCGACGTGAAGTAGCAAAGCAAAGCAACGAATACAAGAAGTCAAGTCAGTTGGTTGAGTGAACAATGTTCTTGGATATGCTTGGATTTCTTATGTGTGTTCAATGTGTAAATATATAGAGTACCATCCTAGTCTTAATTATGTATCGTGTTTAAATAATAAATGTACTTCCTAATAATAATAATTATATACTTGTTAGGCACTCTGCCGTCGTCACTCCACAAGGGCCCTACTGAAAACCAGCGCAGTATTGGACAATTATTTGCCCAATACTGCATAATGCTGAGATAGGGACCCTTTTTACCCCTTTTTTTAATAATTGTTAGTTAATAGAATTCTATGTATATATGTCTCCTATGTTAATTTTAAGCTGTCTATTTGTTGTTCTTGTTATTTAATTTGTTGGGTAAATAAATAAATTTTATCTTTTTATCTTTATCGTTATCATCATAGAAAATAGAATGGTATTACCAACAAAATAAAATACCTAAATGAATAGAGATTTCTGAGCATAAAACTTTTGGAACTTCGCTTAATTTTAGGGTTCCGTAAATTAAAATAAGTAAAAAAGAAGGCACTGCAGAGAAATCCTTTCGCAAAGCTGGTTTGACACGCATTTGATCTTACGCACATTATATCGTAAGTATGGTCTAATCTATGTACATATATATAATATAAAAATGAAAATCTCTATCTCGCCTGGCCACGCTATAACTTGTGAACGGCTCTATCGATTTCATTCAACTTCTTTTAAAATGTTTTCTAATACTTCGTAGAAGGTTTTTACATAAAAAAAAACAAGGAAATTGCGCTGAAACTTAAGATTTAAGAGAAATTTAAGAAAACTTAAGAAAAATTTAAGAAAACTTAACGACTACCTCTTTATTATAGTAAACTTTTTTAATGTAACCTTAGCCCCAGCGTTATATTATACTCTTTGCTAATCACATTTGAAATAACTGTCAGTTGTTTGACTTGAATGACAGAACGTCTGTCTAAGCTAGTAAATAATACATCTAAAATAGCACACTATTCTTTATTAGGAGAGTTATCGGACAACCGATGTGGCGAAGATCCGCCTGCGACGCATGAGGCTGCAGGTTCTATTCCCACCTAGGGAAAAATGTTTTTACCATCTGCATATATTTGTTACGGGTGTTCTGGGTATTTTCTATATATAAAAATATATATATTCAGGTATTATATGTATTGTATTATGTCACTTATCTAGTGCCCATAACACAACCTCTGCTTAGTTTGGGGCTAAATGATGCTTTTTTTTATAGTCGATACCTTCGCTTAACCACAATCTCACCTGATGGAAAGTGACGATTTCGCTGACGGTGTATCACGAAGGTCTAGAAGACATCTATTAACTCTTGTCTTGAAAGGTTGGGATGAAAAATAGTCTTTATGTTATTCCAGGTCCCAAACTATACACATACTAAACTTCAGCCTAATCGTTTCCGTGGTTTTTGCGTGAAAGACTAACAAATATCCATAAATCCATCCATACAAACTTTCACATTTATAATATTAGTAGGATTTGCAAACGTCCCATGCCTATACTCGTACCACAGAAGGGGCAGTGATCTCAACCATAATGTTTGTCCCATCTTATTCTAATAAGCAAGTTTGCTTGATTAACAATATCTTTGTTTGATTAGAAGTCTATTTGTAGTTCAAGGTAAATTGTTTGACAAGGATGTTGGTTTTTCGAAGAACCGAGTGAAATATTTTAGCTTTATTGACAGAATAGTTTAATATCTTTATACTCGATTACTTCGCCACGAGGCTTTTGCTGTCTTCCAGACTTTGGCTTCTGAGACCGAATTCCTCACGGAAACCATTCATTTTGGCGACCGATGTGGCACGGCGGGCAAAGGTCCGCCTGCGACGCAGGAGGTTTTGGGTTTGATTCCTTCTTGTGGATTGTCCAATATTTTTTATTTACTTTTGTATGCTAGCAACTAAATACTTACTGATTATTTTATTTCTAAATTTGACTATTTTTTAGGGCTTACAAATTTGGGTTTTAAATAATAATTATTAATTTAAAGGCAGAATTGCGTTAATCCAGACGCAGAGTCATTTACCAAGAAGTTGAAATAATTATTAAATCATTTCTAATATACCCCAAAATTCAGTATTATCTTTAAACCACGTGGCCATATTTTCACTTGAAGATTTTTTTCTCATGTTCTGTTACTACAAGTTCTGTAAAGGTCGGTTTTCTTTCATCTTGTTTGGATATTATACTTGCACTACCTTTATAGATTTTTGGATAATTTAAAGTTTTGAAAAAAGTAACCAATAAGGCAAAACAGGAGTTTTATTATGAATAGTTGTGAAAGTTATTTCAAGGTTTTTGTTCGGTTCGTTCTTTTTTAAGTGTAAAGTTTATACCTTCATTACGCTAGCACATGTACATACGCAATTCATTTCCGATTAAAATTCGGAAGTTTTATTATTCGGATACTTATATAATAATTACATAGCTCACCCAATGCCAACAATAATAATTTTCAATAAAAGTTTCATCATCATCATAATCATCATCAGCCCATACACGTCCA
The DNA here is from genome assembly GCA_947859395.1 of Eupithecia insigniata. NCBI lineage: Eukaryota > Metazoa > Arthropoda > Insecta > Lepidoptera > Geometridae > Eupithecia > Eupithecia insigniata. The sequence goes on from OX402000.1 coordinate 2,738,887, forward strand.
CTGCTGGACCTATGTCCAGGCGTCGTACGGGGGAGGCCTATGCCTCCCCCGTACGACGCCACAAATAGCGGTCCTGAGCCGTCTCCATCCATCGACTCCCTGCGACCGCTACGATGTCGTCGGTCCATCTCTCTCCCATGTAGGGGGGGATTTGCCATAATCACCACGCTTGGCAGGCGGATTGGTGATCGCAGTGTTGGTGTTTAAAAATACTCAGAAGGAAGCTGCTGCCCTTCCTCTGGTAGGTTCCCTTAGTCGGCTCTTACGACATCCACGGGTTGAGTTGGAGGGGTCGATATTCGTACGCCGCGGCCCCACGGCCAATAAAAGTTTAGGATACTTGTTTCTTTCTTTCTTTCTTTTTAATTTAAACACACGTATTTGTGTCTAGTTATAAAGCGTCCTGATAACCATCTTCTACTTATTTTCATTTAGTTTATTTTTACCTAAATATACAGATTTTGATAATGTAAGGTAGTGTAACTATTAAAAATTAAAGGAATTATAAATTTAACCTAGGTAAGGTTAAATTTATAATTGTGTGAAAAATTTACTTTGTCTTACGCTAAATTTTAAAAACATATGTGATCCCTGGAAACCAGTTCCTTGTTTACAACGGAATTATGTTTTAATATAACTGGTTTTACTATGAAACTTTATTTTTAAGTAGGAAAATGTTGGTATATTATTTACCAACCGTAGGTATCGATTTTTTTTTATTCAATTTTGACACAGAATAACTTGCCATAGATCAATAAATAACCATATTTTTTACACCAATTCAATGACGTCAATGTTGATATACTTATTCATTTTAAAAATCAATATATGTACCTCATTAAAATTATTTTCATGTTATGATGATAATAACTTTAAAAACGAAAAAAACTTTATTTTTACTAGCTTATGTCGAAAGCTATCAGTGATAGTAATTCGCCAAGCCAAAGTTTTTTATATCCTTTAGAGATATTATAGGACTTTTAAGAACACAAAATATTTCAAATTTGATCTTGATAAAATTTTACCGTAAGTACCTACGTAAAATTACACATCATCGATAATCAAGTATATATCTACGACAAAATTTAGACCATAATGAAACCAACATGCTTTCTGGACAGCGATTTGTCTTGGAACAATCTCTGAAGAAGTACACAAAACTGATTTAAGAGCGTAAAATTATCGAAACTTATTCCTTCAACTTCAAGTAAGCTTGACATTCTATTAAAATTCTATACCTATACGAATTGCTGTCGAGGGCGATCATGCTAAGCTGATACTTAAATTATAAATATACAAAGCTACCAATATACGAATTGCTGTCGACGGCGATCATACTGTTAAAATACTATAAATGTACGACGCTACCAATATACGAATTGCTGTCGACGGCGATCATGCTGTTAAAATACTATAAATGTACGACGCTACCAATATACGAATAGCTGTCGACGGCGATCATGCTCTTAAAATACTATAAATGTACGACGCTACCAATATACGAATTGCTGTCGACGGCGATCATGCTCTTAAAATACTGTAAATGTACGACGCTACCAATATACGAATTGCTGTCGACGGCGATCATGTTAAGCCACCTTAGATAATTAATTTTAAAAATAGCCACGAGGTGATGATCAAGGTGTTGTAGAAGCAAAACAGTGCAAGTGTTTACGTCAAATGATAATTACATGGTCGTTATGTAACACGTCAACAACAATCTTATCCTGTCCGTTCACCTACTTCCAATAGGCTAAGTAGTAGGAAAGTTACCTATTTATTATTATAGAGTAGGAAGTCTAGGTATGATACTTATGGGTGCGGTAGGTCTTAGTTCAGTTTTGAGTACAGAGTTCATATTACCACAAATTACGTAAATAGGTACTAAATTAATTTAATTAAAAATATCAAAGTAAAGATAAAATAGGTATTTATTTGCTCTGGAATTCCTTACGGTGGTTATAGGTTAATACCGTCGTGACCAGATAAATATATAAAATGTATGATACCTACAGCAGAAGTCATACCAATTAAAAGCAAGATGATTCACCTATTACAATACAAATTGTTTTGTGATGATTTTTCGCTACTTATACATATAAAGTATCTTTGAGCGAAGTTTTGATCCATTTGGATAATAAATAAAAATATTTTTTTTTTCGCTAATAAATATAAATTTTCTCTATACTTTTCACATTCATTATTTAAATCACTCTTGAGCTATAAGCCAGTGTAAGGGATCAGGAAGCCTGAAATCAGGGAGACTCAAAGCACGATTGGCTTAGGTTACTTGAACGAGAGTTGTAAAACTGAATACAAAGCAGGATGGAATATAATTGTTAGAAACCTCGCATGAAAGAAATATTAATAATGAATATGAATGATTCACACATCGTCATCTAGTCCCAAGCCAAGCAGAGCTTGTGTTATGGGCTAAATTTAAACATATATTTAATACATAAATACGAGTAAAGTAGGTAGAGCCATTGTATCCACTACTGAAGCAACAGAAGAATGAAAATTAATTTCACCAACAGTGTAAATATTGATAATGATGATTGAAGTAGGGTAGCATGATCCTTGATACGACTCATCTTTAATTACTACTTTCCCAACTGGTACTGACCGTGACAGCAACGCCCAAATATGGCTTTGTAATAGTACTTAAAATAAATGATGCCCATTACAAAAGACAATAAACCATCGACAAAGGTCAATGTCTCGCTTTCGTAATATTGTTATGTTATGCGACCAGTTATATCGAATATATTAAAAGTTTCACTGTAGAAATATGTAGTTTGTGAAAATTAGGTTTTAGGGCTAATAATCAAATTTATGGGTCTTGTAAAATAAACCGGCCCACCCTAATTGGTTTGGCCTTCCCGGTCTTTAAGCGTCTTAAAGCTTCAGAAGCAAGACTAAAGGGGATGCATCTTGTAGAGGAATAGCTAAGCAGTTCAAGAATAATTATTTTAAAAATTAAACTACAGACAGTGCTGACTCTTGAGCTTCTGTTTATGATAATCTTAAAGTATCTGTTTAGGATTTTAAAATATAAAAGTAAGTATCCCATCCTATAGGTACACCCGATAAAAAAGAGACGAGTGATATAAGAAAACAGAAAAGTGAAGAAGTTATGGTAAAATTTATATATCCGCTAGGTCAAGAACATAAATGATACGTAATAAATTGCGTAAAGTAAAAGGCATTGGGCTTTTATTTGTTTCGTTTCGACCTTACAAGGTTATTAAGGAGGTGCTGTATATTTGTACTTAATTGAAATAAAATGACAACAATGCTTTGCTGGATATCTAGTTTTAGATTTTAATATAAACAGAATAAAAAAAATTACCAACGCATTTTCCAGATGAGCCTACATTTAGAGAATGTGGTTTGCAAACTCGTCCTTCAAAAGCATTTTACGTAGTCTTTAAGAATGTGTGAAGCTCGATCGTTGCCATTTGGATAACGTGGTTTTTTGCATTTATTAGTTCATAGTTTCAATAAATATAAATGGTAGGTACTTAATTGGTAACTATGAATTTTTAAAAGCTCTCAATGTTTGATATTTGCCACTAGATAACGTGTAAATTTGTGACACATTTGCTTTGAAAAAAACTAAAAACCAATTTTGGATCACCTAGTTTTAAACTGTTTTTAAAATTTTGCGGAATAAATACTAATCCCCTGGGAATATTTTTTGGAATCCATGATCATACACAAAAAGTTGCTCCAAAATAATGTCAAAGCAATTTTTTAAAAGTACATATTCGAACTGTAAAACTATAAAAACCACTCGATTCAACAATTTGTTTTATAATATTGCATGCATTTTTGTTTGCAAATGTTTGTTTTCATGTATTTTCTTTTTATTTCTCATATTGAACTTTATCTAATTAATGAATGACTAATAAATCTTGGTCAAGGCTTCAATCAGACCTTGATAGCGATGACACATCATTTATATATTTATTTAGTAGCGACCCGCCCCGGATTCGCACGGGGGCAATGCTGATACTAAATTATACATAAATAAACCTTCCTCTTGAATCACTCTATCAATTAAAAAAATCGAATCAAAATCCGTTGCGTAGTTTTAAAGATCTAAGCATACATAGGGACAGACAGACAGCGGGAAGTGACTTTGTTTTATACTGTGTAGAATTAACAAAATCCACGGCTCTTAAATATACATAAACTAATATGTACATACCACTAAGAGCCAATAGAAGGATTTACATTATTATAATTTCGAAAAGTAAGAACGACATCACCACATTCATCAGTCATGATAAGGTTCAACACATTCTTTCAACAGATGAGAAATGTTAATTCACTAGAAATAATTTAAAAATAATACATGCCGATCAGTCGGTTTTACCATCCAGTCGCGGTCTGCATCCGTTGACGTCGCCTTCCTACATTTCCTGGGTGGGCCTGTTATTCTTTCATGGTCACCACTCAAGGGCTCGTCTGGTCCGTTGACTTTTACCAAGCTTTGCATGGCCCGTTGGTCAGCCTCACTCTACTCAACAATTGTATCGACAATAACGATATTCACGTGCTCTAGATTTGAAATGACCATCTTACCACTACCGCTGAGGCTTTTTCTTATCTCGGTTACTCCTATAGATCTTGGTGTAATCACATCCATTCTTTTGCAATCCTTGCAATGTCATCAATCTATCGGGTAAAGGGTCTGCCAGCAGCAGCACTAGTTTTCTCTTCTCCGCGTTCCGCACAGTCAGTAGTATGTAAGAAATTCAATGTTCTGTTTAGCTTTATAGAAATATTGACATGTATCTAAATCGCATTAAATTTAGATTTAGATAGGCAAAATAACCATGTATTAGACACATAAGTGATATTATAAATGTGCTAGTGGTTTCTTTTTCACTTCTTTCACTAGTGGACAAAAAATTGAAGTGAAGAAAATATCAATAACACCTTATTTCTTATTTGATGATAATAATAACTATGTTTATAGTATACAATTTGACTTGTCTAAGTGCTTATTTTGTAAGCCTAAAGAAATAAAGTTATTGATTCTGATTCTGATACTCTTACTTACTCTTCGTTTTCTATGAAAGCCTTTTCAGTTAAAGACCTACTCTTGTAATCTCCATGTTTTGCCTTATCCCGCTTTAGCATTAATTTCAAGAAATTATGTTGGTGTACTTTATTCCTGAGAAATGACTCGTCTCTGTCCCAAACTTACATATTATTATCATTTACAATGTTGGCAGGAGTAGGTAGTGATTTACTCGTAGCATGTCTTGTAGATCTCTTATGATACCTACCTAGATTTGTATATATCTACTTGTCTTGTCTTCATGTTTGAAAGTGAACGGTTTGTTTTGTTTGACCACTAGTAATCCCAGCCTTGTCATCATCATTGTTAAGACCACTAGTAATCGCAGCCTTGTCATCTATAGAACAAAGACCAGTTTAAAAAAACTAAATATTATATTTTTATTATAAATAAAAATTTTATTGAAATCAAACTGTTTTTCGGAAGAACAGCTTTTTGCACCAGAACAAGCTCCGCCCGTGGCTTACGTAGGCGTTTTCCCCGAGATAAATAGTACTTATTGTTTATTCCATGTCTTGAACAACATCTGTGCTAAATTTCAGCCTGATCCGTTCGGTACTTTTTTATGAAGAGGTAACAAAAATGCATCCAACCATCATAACTTTCGCAATTATATTATTAGTGTGATTTCATTTTGATAGTAGTTTATGCAGTTGTCTAATGGTGACAAACATAAATAATTTATCTGTCTGTCAATTTTTCATTGGTGTGTGTTTATTTCATAAGAACTGATTGACCTCAGACCAACTCCTTCGGTTAAATCAAGTATTTGGAAATCAGAATAAAATGTGGCTCGGCAATCCTTAGCGTATTGTTTTAATATCATGCACCATTGAAAAATGCTTAAAATTGTGACAACAGTCCAACTTTTCCGTAGAGGAATTTTCATTATGTTTTGAAATGATATGGCGTGTTTTAAAAAACGATAAACCGAATTGAAATTCCCTTTATTTTAAATTTTGTGGGATATATACTAATCCCCTGGGGATAACATTTTTATGGGACCCCTTCGGGATCGTTTTATATACAATAGTGTTTTTTTTTAATCTGTCCATAATTGGCGGATATATCGCGTAACATACATATAAAAAAATACGACGAATTGATAACTTCCTTCTTTTTTTTTGAAGTCGGTTAAAAATGCCCAGTTTTGTTTCCTCTTTAAATGCCGTAGGTCATGGATAAATGTTGGTAATTCAATTACTTTTATTGTTAAAATATGATGAGACAAAGGGCTTATCTGCATACCATCTTATTGTTGATAAAAAACCAAACTCAACACTTCAAAGAATAAGCCAAGACAATAAGGCGCGACCTTTGATCGCTTAATTATTCGAATGACCCTTAAATTAAGGTAGCATGTACCACCTTGGTCATTGTTTAGGTTTTGTTCAAGGATGAAAAACAAACTTTCACAAAAAAAGATAGGATTAACACAAAATTCGACAGCCCGTCGACAAGTTGACAAAATACAATACTTCCGGCTGCTCCCAATACCTACTCATAAAACACTGAATTGTCAAACCACGCGACCTTCTGACAGCATAATTTGATTGTTTTGAAAAAACTAAATACCCACTGGGAATATCTATGAGTGCTTATTTAAGTTTTGCAAGATAAATATATATATATATATATATATCCCTCGGAAATATCATCAGAATCATCTTCTATAAAACTGCAAAAGAATCGTCCATATCGGTCCATGAATGATAGAGTTTATGAGCATATATAAAAAACATACAATACAATACAAAACACTTTATTGTACACCACAAAGACAAATAAAACACATAGATATTAACATAAACAAGTACAATGGGCGGCCTTATCGCTTAGAAGCGATTTCTTCCAGGCAACCTTAGGATGGATAGAAAATTTTCAATTTAAGAAAGGCATGGGTGTATACAACATTAATACATAAAATAAGATTAACAATAATATACTTATAGTAGAAAATATATTATTTATATGTAATAAATAAATAAATACCAAGATATAGAATAGATAGGTACCAATAATTACTTTTCCGACAGATAAAAATCTTTGACGCGAGCTTTAAAAACAGGTAGAGATCCAGCTTATATATGTACATACCTTACAGTCGAACATAAAACTCTTCCTTTTTTTGAAGTTGCTTAAAATATTAACTCGTCTCCAGGCTATGTTAGCGGGTTCAGTTGCAAGTTAAGTTCTTATTCATATACGAAAGGTAGCGTGACAAACAAAAGCGCAAGGAAGTAATTTTTTCTAAAATTATTTAAGCAATACTTTTAAAAATAATGTGCTTAAGAAGATACTGACTAAACTTCAGGAATATTTCGAATAGAAAGTTAAAAGGATGCGCTCTGTGTTATAGGTTAACTATCATCACCTGATTTCATTAGAACAACGTGAATTTGTGCTATTGACAAATTCACGTTTAAGGTGTAAAACGATTGTTCACATTAAAATTTAACGTTGCCATTCGTCGGTTTTACCTACAATTTACTAATCTTGATTTAGCAATTTTAAGTATCGCAGTTTAACATTAATTAAGACTTATGTCGAAATATGGCTCTTAAGATCGTCAGACGAAATGTCAAAATTTCTGACTTTACGCCTTTATTGTTGAGGTAGCTTATACCAATTACACATCAAAGAAGAGGAACAGAGTGGTACGATAGAAGTTAAGTTTATTATACTTGAGTAAATATAATGAAGTTACAGAATAAAGAAAAAACTGACGAAAAATTTGTCAAGTTTCATATGTATACTAAGTGCCAAATAAGGTAGCAATTCAGGTCGTTCACCTCCTCCACAAAATCGCAAAATACGTAAATGATCGCCATTCTGTCACTTTCCATATAAACCTCAAGCGATACCAGTTTCGCTAGAGTATCGTGGTACAAACACACTATGAAGCAAAAGACAAACAACATAACCCAAAAGTATTGGAATGTTCTAAAATACCAGAGTAATTTAAAACCGGTGATATTATAATTAATTATTGAATAATATTATGGATTAGTTAGAAGAGTACCAAATTACATTCACATGACTGAAGAATATATGAATTATATGTAAAATAAGAATAATAATTTAAGTATTGAAAAATATCATAAATCAGTAATTTTATTCGTAATTATAATAAGTTTCCAAAAAATTGTATAACCCCAAAAAACTCAAAATTTTAAGTTGTGCCTCATTTCAGTGTCCTGAAGGGGATAGGTGAACGACCTGTAATGCCAAGCTATCTGGCACCGAGTATAGAATATCCAATCAGATGACCAACTGACATTTGAAATCAGACTCGTTTATTCTGAATTTTCATCTGAGCTCGCGCGATTTATTCTTTTGTAGCCTGAAGGGATAAAAACCCGTCTAAAGCTACAAATTTACTTAATGCATATTTACGTTAGTCTTAGTGGCGGCTAAATAAATAACAATGCAGCCCAGCCACTTGTCTACAAACAAAAATGCCGACATATCAATTAGCAATACAGTTAAAATAGAAACGCTAGTTCACAAAAATATATCAAAAAACTTCTTTGAAAGAAACCTTGCTATAGAAGACTTTCTCAATTGTTTGAAACCTACTAACTGATTCAAAATAAGGTACTTATATACAGGGTAGATTATACTATAATACCTGGATGACCGGTTTTTTTTTGGTATATTGTGTTTTTTGGAAATTTTATTTAACACGTGAGTTAAAAAGACACAAATAATATAAATAAACAATTTATTTCCTTGGTCTAACCAAAGAAAATACAAAGACGAGGAGTCTAACCTCAAACCAAACACTCATTGGCTTAGTGTTCCTTAACGACCCCACCTGCTGGAGTAGCTTTAGTATTGTTGTGTCTTTAGAAAAGTTAGATGCTGTATAAGATGAGTAATAAAAAAAAATTGTATTCACCAATAGATGTCAGGAAGAGTCATATTTTTCAGTTTATGTCACGGCTGGTATCAACGAACAAAAATAATTGACTTTATGTCTATGGGTTCATCTATCTTGGCCTCGGATCTTAGCTGACAACCTCCTTCCTCCCCCATTGTGACGTCATAACCGAGTATGTGCAGTAAATTAAAAAACTGTCAGGCTTTGTAGTGTTGAAATCTTGTCTATGGGAGTACCTTATCGATAAACCTGATTAATGAAAAACGATTAAAACTACATTTTCTATAAATGAATCCTAGCTAGATTGATTTATCGCCCCCGAAAACACCAGTATACAAAATTTCATCAAAATCGTTGGAGCCGTTATGCCCTGATTATATTTATATATATATATATATATATATACAAGGATTGCTGGGAAAGGGATAAGATATATTATTATAGCCTATGTTCAGCAGTGGACTTATAAGGGCTGAGGACGATGATGATACAGGGTAGATTTATTGAACATTACGTGAAGGGCAAAAAGTAGACAAACTGAATTTAAGATACTATATAATTTTATTACAGGAAACAATAAATTATTTTTAAGGTTATTATAATTCTTATAATTTTGAAAATACCTGGTTTAATGCGGGAATCAAAACCACTAAAATATAAAAAATACATTGTGTATTCTTGTGACCTCAAATGATAGGGGTAATTCTAGGCATCTAACCAGTACAATTAAAGATATGCATTAAAAAAAATTAAAGTAGCATTATTTCTTTAAGCTTACTTGTTTTATTTTCAATTTGTAATGACTACACTTTACCTAGCTGATTTATCAATGGACTATGTATCCATTGTTTCCTTTGACGCTATGATTAGGAAACCGTAAGCAATTAGCATGTTTTTTTGCTTTAAAATTGACTCGTTATATAATTCACCTAGATAGTTTACATTTTAGAAATTGTTGTCTGGATGATTGCAAAAACCTGTATTTGATCATTGAGCAATAATTTGTATGGTCTTGCGGATATTCTGGATGAAATGGTCCAAAGTGGAACTACATCTAAAGACTACGTACCTACAGTAGACGAGTTTATAATATCAGCGATAAGAGTGTCCTTATTTTTATTTAAAAAATATATATTATAGTATTAAAGATGAGACAGCAGAAAGCGTAGAAGTTAAAACTGTTGAGCAGCCTCTATCAATATGCATCTGTATTTAAGCTTAAGTGAGGAGTGACTTTTCAAAAGGCCGTATTTCCATTTTTTATTTGAGAGCAAATTTCGACGGAATCTAGTTGGCAAGTTAGCCTTGCATACTTGCATATATAATAGCACCTATTTACGTCAATAGAATGATACAGAAAGCCTTATTTCCTATCTAAAAATGGATATCAATACAGGTATATCTATCAAAACAGGCGTAATTCCATGTATGAACATACGGTTAATCCAATTTAAACAAAACGCCACATTTCCTGCGTAAATTTGTAGTAGTTCAAAAAATTTCAAACCAAGGGGAATATTTCCTAGGTTATAAAAAATGGTGAAATCTTTTCGAGAATTCGGACACAAGCCTGTTGTTATTCTCTAGTTTCATGGTACCATTGTGACCATAGACAAAGTTTAAAAAATATGTTACAAAATATGTTACGTACAAAAACTAAAACGGATTTACATACAAAAGCAAGTAAATAGGCGAACTGGAAAAGTTCTGAATTGCAAAGTGTGTGGTTATGAAAATTTTAGATTTTTTGACAGGAGTAAATCAGCTATTTCTCTACTAAAGCAAGGCAAAATAATTCCATTAAATATACCGACAGTGGACAGAATACCAATAACTTTGACAGCTGCTAAAAAGAAGTATGTAAATAACTTGTTAATTAAGCAGTTTGGAGAAGAGTGGAAAACTATGCCTGATCTTGTCTGGTATAAAAATATTATAGAAGATGTTAATGATAATACAGAATCTCATCAGCATGATGCAGAATGTGAATGCAATGAACCTGAAGAAATGTCTTGCCTTAGAATTTAAGAATAATGTTTCCTAGCAGTTAAAATTTATTTTTAATAAAAGAAACTACATTCATTTTATGATATCATATAGTTATACACATATTTCTCCCTAATTATGATGTTTTCAAAAGGCATTATTTCCAAATCAGTGTGTTATTATTATTTCAATATTAATTTAAAAAATATTCTTATTATTTATAAAAATTTGAAACTTGCAGATAAATAAAACACAAATAGAAGAACATTTTTGTAAAGACAAAGTACAATAAAGAATCCTCTTTAAAGCTCGAACAGGAAAACTAGTACAAGAAACATAAATTGCTAAAACAAATTCAACCGAAAATGTTGCCACATAAAATGACTCCTAGCGTATTTTGTATGTAAAACTATTTTTACTGACATTTAGAATGTTGCAAGATATAAATGCTAGTTTTTTGTTTTGAACACAAGCATAACTTATTTGTATTGATGTTACAAGGCATAATAAACATTTAAGTACCATTATAAGTAAGCAGGTATTATTACACTGTTTAACGTTGCAATGTGTGAATATAAATAATATTCATAAACATTTAAATCTAATTTTTATCTAGTCCGTAAGTGAGTCAGTTCTCAAGGTTATGTATTATTATAATTTTTCACTCGATACAAGCATGTAAAATTTTGATTTGAGTCCAATATAATTATATATATACTAGGTGACCCGGCAAACGTTGTTATAACATCGATTTGAGGGTTGAAGATTATTACAATACTAACTAGCATCGCTATAAAAAATGGGGGTTGGTGTTAGAAATGTTAAAATTGAGGATTATGTATATTTAATGCCAAATAATATAAAAATAAAAGAAATTGTAAAAAAAAATCATAATTTTTTTTTGTGGACGAACCTCATCACTTAGATAGGGATATAAAAATTAGTTAACAACATATGCTCAGACCTACCGAATATAAAAAAAAATTATAAAAATTGGAACACAATGGCAACACAATGACCATTTTAATTCCTTCAAACTATGAATTGATATGAAAAAGTCAATATTTCATCAAGAATGATTAGGATTGGCAGAAAAACTGACAATTGTATTGAATTATCTTTCTACATCTAAACTCTTTGTTCACTTGATACAATAAACATAGTCTCTATTCTGTAGGGCTCACAGTTCTATTTGAAAGATTCATCTGCAGTATCGTTATTATTAACTGGTTTGATTGTTTTCATGAGATTTGTGTATCGTGAGAAATGAATGAAGGCTATCGAATTGTGACTGAACTTTGTACTCTTAACTTTGAAACCATTGACCTACTAGGTAATCATTTTTTTATAATATACTTACTAAAAATACTAACAAAATTATTTCGTATATTATTTATAAAAATCTCGTGTGACAGTGTTTGTAAACGAATTCATCCAAACAGGCTTGACGGATTATTATGAAATTTTGTGTGTATATTTGGTAGGTTTTAGAATAGGATATTATGATTTTTTTATATCCCTTAGTGATAAAAGATGCCAAATTTTTATATAAGTATAACCCTAAATTTTTTCCTTTCTAACACCAACCCCATTTTTAAAACCCTCAGTGGTTGATGGCAAAACAACATTTGCCAGGTCAGCTAGTAACATAAAAATATTACTATTGTTACTTAAAATATTTTCCAGTAATTTGAGAGTAATATTAAGATTTTAATTTGTTCGAAAGTCAGACCCCTCAAACTCTAGGAGTCGTACCAAAGTAATAAACTACAAATTGTGCACCATTATATTTAAAAAAAAATCGCAAAAGTAGGCCAGTGTCATCCCGCACTCATTAGCTTATGGATTTCGCAATCCTCAAAAATTTACTTTTACGCAAAAGGATTTTAGTAAGTCAGTTTCCGATCGAAGCTTGGCGGAGAGTGGCGTTTTATGATTTAGGTGTGGTTGACATTGACATTGTAAAAACAAATACACATTTTTTGTGAGCGTAATTACTAGTATATACGATGTTAGTATAGTGTTAAAGACTTTTTATTTGTGTGGTGATAGAAGTTTTTTTTTTCAGGTGCTAACACTTCATTCGATATGTCGATTGTTGATTCGTACAAGCGGTTCATGGAGAGAAATGGGGGTAAGTTTATTTTGCAAACATTGATTATTGATTTCATATTCTCTATACTTAAAAGGGGATTTCCAAAGAAATTTAAAGATTTGTATAGATAAAGTTAAAGATATAAACTATTTTTTTTATATTGATTTTAAATTAGGTAATTATTCTGAAACTACTGTGTTGTAGATATTTTTTATGGTATCTGGTATCTGTCACTGGTATCTTAATATAATTTTATAAAGGAGGATGTACACTATTTCATCATTGCATTACCCAATGAAATTGTTTCACGTAGCTTTTACTAACTATTTTACTGATTAACCTTCTTATTTATAATAAATTTTTCTTATGGGCGCAAATCGTGAACTATTTTCTGTGATCGTCACGGGGTGGCGCGAGATTTAAATTATTTTGTGTTTTTTTTGCGTTTTACAAAGAATAAAGTTAACGGAAAAGTAATTTGGCGCAAATCGTGAACAATTGTCTATGAATCCATCATAAAATCAACTTCGATATAATTTTATTTTGGGAAGATTTGATAAAATGTTGATTTTTATCCCAAAATCTCTTAATTTCTCAAATGCTCCAAAGTAAAAAATGAGCCGCAGATCACTTTTTCATAAATACATAGAAAGTGGCTTACAATTTAGGTTAATTTACTTTTTTGCCAGATTTATTCCATAAAGATAGCAGAATAAATTAAAAACTAAAAAAATATATCTTACGCCAACCCGTGACGAACCACCTTAACAATAGCGAAGAGTCTGTCTGAGAGTTTGTCTTCTGTTGAAAATAAATCATTAGTCAAATTGAGAAAAAACATAGCAGCCGTTAAAAGTTAACAGATTTTTATAAGATTCTATAGAAGGGGTGAGAAACTAAAATCATTTATGGTACTAATACACTCTGTGACTGAACGGGGTGTTTCAGTACCTGTCTTAACGCATGTATTGTGATCAAAACAGGATTAGTTTGCATAAATTTCATTTAAAAGGACTTAGATGACGTTTTGACGTGTTGCGTAAAACATCTAGTACATAAGTGCATGTAAATGACCAGTGCAACTACGGAACCTAACACTGCCCGTGGACCAACACGCTCTTTGCTGGCTTTTTAGGACTTGTATCCTACATATTTTTATGTGATAACTAAATGCAAGACCAATTCAAAAATATATCGCTAGCTTTTGACAATTACGCCATTTTCGACAACATCACAAGATAATTTTGTTTTCTATTTACGTGATGTCAATAAATAATATAGCGTGTTTTAAAAAATTATAAACCGACTTCAAATTCCCTTACTTTTACACTTATTTTAAGTTTTGCGGGATAAGTACTAACCCCTGGGAATAAACCTCTTCGATATTATTTTCTATACAATAGTGAAAGAATTTTCAAAATCGGTCCATTATTGGCGGAGATATCGCGTAACATACATAAAAAAACATACAGACGAATTGATAACCTCCTCCTTTTGAAGTCGGTTAAAAATAATGGAATTAATTATGTACTTATGCAATTTAAATCAACCAAAATATCAGGTGAACGTAACTCGAAGGTTTTAGAAACTTGTTTTCTGTTATTTGACAACTTTTTCAAAGCTGGTTGTTATGGTTAAAGGCGCAGTTCATTATCAAATTTCGAAATTGATTTTGTGGTCAAGTTTAGTGGCCCAAGGGTAGGGTACTATGTAGGCTTATGTAAATTATTTAGATGCGTGTGCGTAACGTAAAAAAGTCAAGGTGATAGTTATATAGATAGAATTATTAATATGGATAGATATTAATTCGATGTCTAATGGGGGTCTTCACGGTCAAGTTTGTGATGTTGAAAACGGATGGAGGTTCGTTGCTGTAAACTTTATAGACACGGTACCTACCGTGTCTTAAAAATTTACAGCAACGAAAAAAAATCTTTTTCTTAGAAAATGTGATATAGGATTTTATTAAATAGGATTTCACGACCTATGTGGCGCGGTGGGCGAAGGTCCGCTTGCGACGCAGGAAGTTGCGGGGTCGATTCCCGCCTCGAGACAAATGTTTGTACGATCTGCAAATGTTTGTTCAGGGTGTTCTTAACGTTTTCTTTGTATAATACAAAGTGTGTATCTATGTATAGTGTATTATTTGTACTAGATAATGATATTAAGTATATCATTTATCTAGTACCCATAACACAAGCTCTGCTTATCTTGGGGCTAGATAATGCTGTGTGAATTGTCCAGCATTATTTATTTATTTAGGATCAAATTTTAAGTACCCTTTCATGTGTTTATTCGGCCGCCCCGGCTTCGCTCGAGTATTTAACAAAAATATGAGGATCGCTAATTTTTTTGAAATTTAATTTAGCCTATGTCACCCGGGCATAGCTTAGCTTCCCAACAGTGCCCTTGGGAGCCCTTTCAATTCAAACAAACAATCAAATCTTTCCTCTTTATAATATTTGTAGAGACAATAAGTGACTCAGTTTATGAGGATTTAAGGAAAGTTTTATTTTGTAGAATGACGAAAAGAGAACTAGAAATCTGTCACGGACAGACAGCTATGGCATAATCTAAAAGGGAACTTATTTTAAAACGTAAACGAATATTGATCCCATTTGTACCATTATTGTCTTAAAAACGGTACTATTTTGGGTACGGAATCCTAAAGAAATTATTAGAACAGTATATCATTTGGACACTGATTTAAAGTAAAGGTTAAATACCTGATACGTATCTTATGCCTACGCACTTCAGAATCAAACAATACGCATAGCAAGGATAAATGAAGCAACGCAAGTGAATTAATTGTGAATAGTTCATAGTCACGACTAAAAACTTAGTTTTTAAGTAATCCAAGGATTCACGACGGCGTTTAACTCGCGGTTACGAAATTTTTAATTTATGGTGATTATAATTTTTCACATAGCCTTAATCTAAGATAGAGTTATTTCGCTTTTTTTGTTATGAACAAATAGATAAAAATGAATTTTGAAAAAAATATTTTAATATTTTATAATTTTTGTATATGTTTTAAAAAGGGGTTATGGTGAAATCCTAACGTGGTGGAATCAATCTGACCCTGGATTCTGATTCAGTGACCCTAAAAATATATAGTAAACGTACATAGTTAGACCCCTGGGCCAAATTTTTTTGTGTTGCTTTTAAAATTTATTATTTACACACTTTAACTTTTGCATATGAAAACGTGTTAAACAATCAAGTGTAGGCAATCACTCGTCATGTGCATTGGTAAACAATTTGCCCAGTCAACACAAATATGTATGCAAATAGCTACATAATATATATTTATGCGTAAAGATACCTCTGAGTATATGGGCCAACTTAAGTTGAATGGAACCTTGAATATTGATAGGTTTTAGTGACTTGAAGAGACTTGACACCAGATGGAGAATGCATTTAATATTTTTGACGGTTACCAGAAAATCTACCTTAAAAAACAAGGAACTTTGATTGGAATAAGTTAGATAAGATTCTGAATTTACGGGATTAACACGTAGAAAGCACGTAAAAAAAATTGACTTAATTAGAGTCAGTAAATGCTAGACAAAACGAATTTACCTTTGCTATTAAAATATAATAGCAAAGGTAAATTCGTAAAAAGTTCATTAAATGTATAAACTCGGCTGTGATATAACTAATCAAATAATGTATATTAGACAAAACAGTACCTACCTACTAACCCCCTTATTCATAATAGTCTGCTAACTTAGAGCATTGCTGATTCTCACTCTGTCTTCTATTGACATAAGTCAGAGTGAGAAATAACTATGCTTAGCAGCTGTTTTAAGTTAGCAGACCATTATGAATAATGGGGTAAGAGTATAAATATTAGCTATTTGCTTTGCATACTCAACTCACTATTCAGTTTTAGCTGTCATCATACAAATATGTATTTTTTCTTATGACGTAAGTATAATACGATTATTGACTACAATTAGCATGATTTTTAGTCCTTTTCTGTAATACCAACTATGGTGTAAATACTGCATTTTTGTTAAGTTTACCTATATTTAAACAATAAAAACAAATTAGAACTAGTATTGACAATTGGGCTAATTGGGTTAACTTGCAAACCATCGACATGTATCTCAACTGGACAACCATAATGTTTTGTATATACCTAATGTTGACCACAATATCAAAAGAAATTTTTATTTGACTTCATACTCTGTTGGTTTTTGCCTACGCGAGTCTAATCTCGCCATGACTCGGCCAACGTGAGGACGCGCTATTAGATCTATGTATCAAAACAAAAGTCTATATATAAAATTGTTAATTATATAGATTTAATTATTTGTGTAACTTTCATCACAGTTTTCTTTCGTTTTATTGAAGAGCGTCAAAATCGTGTTTTCTCTTTACCTAATGTATCCAATTTTCTCAAACCAAAATGTTCTTCATTTGTTTTTATAAAATTTGTCATTATTATCGTATTCATTTTATTGATACTGACAAGCGGTATTTATGGAACGTCATTAAGTGGATCGTCTATATGCGCAAGAGTCGTTGAGAGTATACGTTCAAAGCACGGTCCTTGTGGCAGACCGTAAATATGTTGTGCAGGTGTCATGTGAATCACATAATGGATGAGTGAAATCATTCTTTAGCACTTACATACATATACATATGAACCATAATTCGTCAATTAATGTTGACATAATACATATGTAGTTATTATTATTTGACAAATTTAATTACATATTACGTAATTAAATTCATCATGCACCAGTTGAGCTATCTGTAGATTGTTTGCAACAGTCTGCAGTTAGCTCAATTTTGTTTCAATTGTAAATACTAGTTTAATTTCTTTATATTATTTGATTGTTATTTTCTTTGTCAATAAAGATTTTCATATTATGTAATTAAAATACGAAAGTTTGGATGTTATTATAAAGTTTAAGTTTTTTTATATTTGAATTAAATCATTCAGCAAGCTCTTTTACAAATAAAATCTATTCAAATAGATAAAATATCAGCTTTTTACCAAGTGCATTTGAAAGTATACTCTGTATATTATGTTTGAACTGGTCCCTGAAACATCCGGACCGTTTTGACGGGACTTTTATATTGGCATATACCAAACACCCGATAAAATACAAATAACGGATATTTCAGTCTACTTACAACCTCTTCTACTACTTTACAAGATTTTGACTTCTTCAAGGGATAGTTTGCCTTTACTAACAAAAATAATTCCTTTTAATTATTATTTAGTCTACCTGGTCCTTGAACGTACCTAATCATTTTGAATCTGTTTTCTTGACCAAATAAATATACGTATACGATAACGTATTAATATGAAAAGGCAAATGATCGTTTCTTACATTTGTGAAAAAAGTTAAGAAATCTCTTATTTCAAAATAGAATCTTATACCTTTAAACGAGCAATTTTTGTATAATATATATATATATATAGTACCTGGATGACCGGTATTTTTTTGGTAGGATATTGTGTTTTTTGGAAATTATATTTAAATACGAATTACAACCAAACACTCATTGGCTTAATGTTGTTTAACAACACCACCTGCTGGAGAAGCCTTAGTGTTGTGTCGTCAGAGAAGTTAGTTGCTCCCAATTAAAAAAAAATTGTATTAATATTTCGACGCTACAAAGCTTTCGTCTATCACTATGATGTATGACAGCTTTTTTTAATTTACTGCATATTCATCATATGGCATGACATCACAATGGGGTAGGAAAGTTGTCAGATGAACCCATAGACAATGCCAAAGACATAATACAGTCCATTGTTTTTGTTCGTAGATAAATAAACTGAAAAATATAACTCTTCCTAACATCTATTGGCGAATAATAATACTATTTTTTTTATTGGTAGCAACTAACTGCTCTAACGACACAACAACACTAAAGCTACTCCAGCAGGTGGCGTTATTAAGCAACACTAAGCCAATGAGTGTTTGGTTTGAGGTTAGATCAAGAAAATCAATTGTTTATTTATATTATTTGTGTATTTTTAACTCACGTGTTAAATATTATTTCTTCAAAACACAATATACCAAAAAAAACATCGAGCGAAGCTCGGTCATCCCTAGGTACTAGTATATATTACGAGTACTTTATATTCAAAATAAGTCAAAGTTTATGTTATGATAAAATGAATAAATATAATGCAATTTGCATAATCATGTGAATTAGTTAGTTCATTGATTCGTGCAAATATTGCTCTATCACTATTTTCAACTTTCAATGCCAAAAAACTGCCATTTCATAAACTTGTTGGAATATATTAAATGGCTAAAGTTTCGTAATTTTTACGATCACGAGTATACATGATTTATATTTTAATGCTTACCTGTTTGACCTAGGCTGGTTTCGTAAGCATCTAGTCAATTCCTATTTTTTTACACTAATTAGCATTAATGAATTTATTTAACTTTTGAATAATTGGCGAAACTTGCATTAAACTATACCTAGCACCTATTTCATAGTATGCATTTAAGAACAAAATGAATCAATAGGAGTTACCTAAGTTTTAATTTACAGCACCGTTTTTTTATTTAATCAATCAGGTCAATTTAAATTTGAAAAAAAGCTGATTTTTGTGATTAAGTACAATTAAAGGACAAAAAAAAATACATTTACGCAAAAAAAAAGGAGTAAGATGATTTTAATTTTTGCAGAAAATCTAATCAAATTATACAAAATAATATCAACGATAGATTTACCTAAGTTAATTTCTAGAATGCTACCCTTAAAACATAATTTCCAACTTGCGTTGGTGCTCAAATATTTATTTCTTTCATCCACAGATCCCCGGACAGAAAATTGGTGGCTGATGTCAGGACCTGGGCCACTTCTGACCATTTTAGTGACTTACGTCTACTTCTGCAACTCAGCTGGACCCCGGTACATGAGAGATAGAAAACCTTATGACCTGAAAAACACCATCATAGTCTACAATATATCGCAAATTCTCATGAGCATGTTTTTAGTTTATGAGGTAAGTGTCAATGACTAACTATGTTGCATAAAATATGACCTTGATTTGTGCTAATTTAGTTGAACCTTTTCAATCTACACGTTTTGGTATCGATGGGATATATAAAGTCATTGCCACCTGGACAGCAAAGTGTCAACATTACGTTGATTGTAGACGGAAGATTTATGCTTACTCTAGGTTTGATAGATGTACCTCTACATGTCTGTGCCTCTACCAAGGTGGTTACCATGTGTTTACACCGTAGACGGAAGATTTTGGGAGTGGTTTTATTCTCATTGGATTTTGACTTACTCTATGCTCAGTCTACGGGTTACACGAAAATTTTATTGCCTTTATATTTCTATAATAATATCATTACTGTGGCGCATATTATGAAATATTAGTGCCTAATTTCGCAAATTCCGTGTAGCAAACGCCTCATGGTAGTAATTTTGTGAAAACTACCCTAGAATAATCTTTCCAACCGTAGGTATTCACGTGACAAGCTGTACCCCGCGGTTTCACCCGCATTAAATTCGTAAGCTGTATAAGCCGTAAATCTTCCATGGGAATTTGATGTTTTACCAGGACCAATTCCGCCTATGCCTATGTCACGTGTTTCTTGCAACTGTATTTTGTATTTATAAGTGGAAACTTATTAATAGCCACTTATTCATCTGTTATCTTTACAAATCTCTAATATGTATTATTAAGTATTAATTATATAAAAATAAATAAACATTGTAAGGATTTGGAATTAGGTACATTAGATAGACTAGATTTCGATCTCGCGAAATACAATCTCACGAGTCTGAGACTAACTACTAAGTTATTATTTTTCACTTTTAAGATTTCAAGATATCTAGTGATAAAAGAGAAATAAATACACGCCCTAAGCATTATATTATTTAATTTAATTGCAAATCCTTCAATAACTCTACGTCTATCAAATGCTCGTGTTACAAGTTCCCAAGATAAATCATCATCAAAAATATCTTTTGACAAAAACAATTTCCTCGGTAGGTATGTAATTTATATAGATTGCAAATACAACATTAAAATAAGGATCCATATAATCCTCTAACAGATTTAAAGGATTATGGTTTTAAAATAATTGACAGCGCGTAAGATGTTACTTAATGATTAGATTTTTCTACATGTGATTGACCGGTATTGATTTTCTTTGACAAAAAAAATATAGTTAAAAACTAAAACCCGACTACATAAAAGTTTTAAACAAGAGTTCACCTATTGTCCTTATCATTTTCTTTTGATACTTAGTTAGTCGGGGGCACGTACCCCATATACCTACGGTACAATTAGTAACAAAGGCCTCCGACTACCTATGTATCAAAAGAAAATGATAAGGACAATAGGTGAACGCTTGTTTAAAACTTTTATGTAGTCGGGTTTTATTTTTTAACTATATATTTTTTTATACCTTTTTGCTAATAGCTTGAGAATCGTTAATTTCACAAAAGTTTGAAAAACAGTTTTGGAAAGTACAAACAAAGACCTTTGCAACGATACCACACACGAACATATTTACTAACATTGAAATTTTCGACCCTTTCTTCGACCCCCGCTATCTCGTTAGACCCCCATTTTTATCTGACGTCACATATCCTATAACCATCGGGCTATTAAGACAAATCATATGACACCTGATTTGTTGAAATCAGACCAGTAGTTTCAGCGCTACGAGGGAACATAAAAATCGGCTACATACATACATACATACATAGGGTGTCAAAATCATAACCCTCTCGTAGTCGGGTAAAAATAAGATTTCAATTTCATAAAGCTCGTTCGATCGAGGATCGATTAGGAAAGTCATAAAATATGACCGACGACATCGTAGCGGTCCCAGGGAGTCGATGGATGGAGGCGATGGGGCGATGGGGGACGCCTATGTCCAGCAGTGGGCGTGTATGGGCTGAATGATGACGATGATGAATCGATCCTTGCATTGCTTATTACGAATTTTCTTATTCGTACATAGAAAGACTTCACTAAAAGTTTTTTGTTTTGGCACTTACTTACCTTAGTACGTATGAACGATCAATTATATGAGTCATCTTTTAAAATATTTTCCCACAAACGATTGCATCAAGAAAATCCTAGTAAAGTTCCAAACTGAGTTGACGAGAACACGACACAATTTAATAACCTTCCTTTTTGCGCAGTAGGTAATACAAACGAATCGGTTTCTTAAAAATTTCATAAACCTCAAACAAAATAAGTTTTTCATTGATGAATTTATTTTCATTTCATTCGATGTTGATTCGAACCCCATACGGGGACCTTACTTCTTCTCTTTTTATCCTTATTTTTTTATTATCATTAATATTTTATAATTTTGATTTTCAGGGCTTAGTCGCAGGATGGTGGAATGACTACAACTTCTCTTGCCAGCCAGTGGACTACTCAGACAATCCCAAAGCAAACAGGGTAATTAATATTATAATCTTTATGATCCCTTTAGCGTACAAAATTCAGTCTTAGAGCGTGCCGTTATTCTTCATTTGGATGCAAAAATAGTTAGTATTTTGACATGAAAAACATTCATAACGGGATATCAACTAAGATTCGCGTTGTTTCAAATTCCTATGTTTGGGACAGCAATTTATCCGTTATTTTTTTTAATATTTGCTATTTTTAGGTTTCCGTACTTACTACTCAAAAAGAAAAACTGAACACTTATAGGATCACTTTGTTGTCCGTCCGTCTGTCCAACCCTCTTTTCTCAGAAACGTGTGGAGCTATCGAGTTAAAATTAACATCAAATAACCAATTCCGTAAATTCTTGGAGCCGTGATATAATTCAAACTTCTAAATGAACGCAATCATAAGTTACAAACGCTTATGCATTATTTTTTGAAATTTCCAAGGGAATCACGTGCAAAAAAAACCTGTAGGGTAGGTACTTCCCGTTGACCTAGACTAGAACCATAAAATTTCGCAAGAAGCCAGGTCTTATAATTACGGAACCCTCAGTGCGCAAGTCCAACTCGCACTTGACGTATTTATTTTTTAACAATTTACAAATGTGACTAGCACCCCTCGTGCGAGGATTGTAATAATAATATACAATATAATATAAATGCTCTTTATTGCACACCAAGATAATGAAAAACAGAACAGGAAACTTCAAATACAGAAACTGTTGCACAATGGGCGGCCTTATCGCTAAAAGTGATATTTTCCTGGCAACCTTTGGATGGACACGTAATTCTTGTACAGGTATAGACGATGGCGTATTATATTATAGACTAACATATACTATATGGGACATACATAAACAAATAGGTACTGCAGCTAGGAAGAAAAAACTTAAAAAATTTAGCAGGTCATGATTCGCATCATTATGCATAAGAGGGTCAGTATAGACATTTTTATACCTTTATAATATATAATAAAAATAAATAATATCAACCATTTGATATGAGCCTTACATACAATTAGGTATGTAAGGTTTATATCTATTTACTTGGTTATTGCCTTGTTTGATTTTTTGTTCAATTTTCAATTCTAATGATATTAGGTATTCATTGCTATTCAAGGCATCTCTTTATTTTGAGGATGTTTTTATTGAAACTGTGTTGTTAGGGCTAATAACCAGTGTTATTAGAGATAGTAAACAACTTTGCGTTTACAATCTCTAATAAAACTGGTTATTGGCATTATGACGTTGCTAAAAAACCAGTGACATGACATCACGAGCCAGTTTCTGGCACAAAAGTTTCTAATCATGTGTTATAAATAAATAAGCATTTTAGAAAAAAATCTATATTTCCATAATTATTATGGAAATATAGATTTTTTCTGAAAAATTACTGTCACAATTATTGTGACAGTAATTTTAATATCGCTTCACAGATGGCAGCAGCAGTATGGTGGTACTTTGCAGCGAAGATCATTGAGTTGCTGGATACAATCTTCTTTGTACTCAGAAAGAAGAATAGGCAGATCTCCTTCTTACATTTGTACCATCACTTTATGATGCCCATCTGTGCCTGGATCGGAGTCAAGTTCTTGCCAGGTCAGTTGGTTTCTGAAATCCTGGAAGGGTTTGTTTTGTGAAGCCTAAGCAAAAAAAAATAACAATGTTAGCTTTAACTTAGTCAACTGAAGGCCGAAACCGGTAGGGCCGCATTTCAAACATTAAAAAAACCCTTTTTACCATGGAAGTCTATCAATTTGCCAAAGATGGCGTGGATATTTCTGCTTTTTCTATCCATTTTGATATGACGACGGTTAAAAAACTTTGTCGTTTAAATCGGGTTGTACGGTTCTTTGAAATTTTTTTAGAACACTTCTTATTTATTTTATCCTCAAATATCGTGATTTGTTTATGCTGTTTTTTGTTTCCGTTAAACTCCACAAAATTACAACTCATTAAATAGATTTTTTTAAATACAGATTTTCTAATGTTGGTCTGTATCTATCTGTGAGGTTTATTTGTATAATTCTAAGACTCTTGCTTAAATTATTTGTGATGCTTGAAATAAAGATAATTTTTTTCGTAATAACAGTTCTCAATATTACCACAGGTGGTCACGGCACTCTTCTCGGCGTCATTAACTCGTTCATCCACATCATCATGTACTCGTACTACCTCATCTCTGGCCTCGGCCCTCAGTACCAGAAGCTGCTATGGTGGAAGAAACATGTCACCAGCTTGCAATTGGTAATTTTTATTATTAATTTTATTTGCTTTTTAGATGACAACTATGGATGCGATTGTTTGTTAGACGCTGAATGATTTTTGCCATTATTTATGAACGAGAATGAGAATATGTATTACTAGTTTGTCAAGCATAAACTAATTTTGGTTGGAAAGTGGACTGATCCACGTTTTGTCGCAGAAATATTTTTTTTATTATAGCATAATATGCTATTGGTAGAACGTTTCTGTAAAATCGGTGTATAAAATCGTAAAATCGGTGCTTAGAGACCGACCATTTCGATCAGGAGATCGAGAACCGTAATCGCGCTCCTGGTTCAGTTGTGACTGATTGATTTTTTTTTGAATGTATAAATTCCTAGAATGGATTCCATTTAAATCTATCAATCATCTGATACCCATTTGCGCTTTTTATACTTACTTAATTTGTATCATCTCTCTCCACCCAAAGAATTTAGTCTCACCTGGAAATTCGTTCAAAATTTCGTTTTTAGACGAGGCTCAAATGGCTTGGCATAGTGCTTGCCCTGATGCTGCTCCCTCAAAATCTCTTTTGTCCCAACGGCAATGGGACGGGCCTATTTGTGAGTTGACACGGAATTGTTTGTTACAAACGTGCTCCAGCTCTACAGATCGTGCCCGTCTCCTGGCCGTTTCTAAATGGGAGTCAGGACATTGGTTGCAAGCACTTCCTTCATATAATACTGGCACTCTATTGGATCCCGTTACTTTCCGTATAGCAACATGTCTTCGGTTGGGTGCAAGGTGTTGCGCGCCTCATCAATGCCAGTGCGGTACTGTTGTCGAACAGCTTGGTCATCACGGATTATCGTGTACTAGGGCTGCCGGTCAGATAGTTCGCCATGCCAGCCTTGACGACATCATCCGACGGGCCTTTCTCACCGCTAAGGTACCAGCTATTCTCGAACCGAATGGTCTGTTGCGTGACGATGGTAAGAGGCTCAACGGCATGACTTTAGTCCCTTGGGAGATGGGGAGGCTTATTGTGTGGGACGCTACATGTGTCGACACATTTGGCCGAGGATCTCAAGAGGCGCAAATATGCAGGTCTCGACAAAGCCTACGCATTTGCTCCCCTTGGAGTCGAGACCTTAGGTCCGTGGGGTACCGAGGCTCTCCGGGTTTTCAAAAAATTATCTGAGCGCCTGGTCGAAGCGACGCGTGACCCGAGAGCTGGTGAGTATCTGGCGCAGCGCATTAGCATTGCCATACAGCGGGGCAATGCAGCCAGCGTCTTGGGTACGCTTCCGACTGGTATTGATATGGATCAGTTGAGCTATCTGTAGATTGTTTGCAACAGTCTGCAGTTAGCTCAATTGTTTCAATTGTAAATACTAGTTTAATTTCTTTATATAATTGATTGTTATTTTCTTTGTCAATAAATATATTTATAAGAATTTAGTATTAAACTTGCATTATGGTTTATGTGTTTTAATTATTTTCAGATCCAGTTCTGCATCATCTTCTACCACAACTTTTCTGTCATGTTCACGGACTGTAACTATCCTAAATTCATCAACTTCTTGCTGTCACTAAACGCGGGTCTATTCCTCTACATGTTCGGTAACTTCTATTATCAGAACTACGTCAAGAGCAGAAGATCTAAACAGGAAAGACCAGTGCAATTGGATAGTGAAAGACAAGCTATCACAGCAAATGGCAAAGTAAAAGACAAGGAGTGCTAATCAAAAGACTTTTTATAACTAGAAAAGATTTTATTAATTTATGGAGTCAAAATAATGGAGGCCAGGAGAAATTAAGAGAATTCCTCTTAATTCTCAAACAAATCACTATAAACCAGAAAATGCTGGTTTAGGTCCCATATATTGCGATTGAAAATGAACGCCTTTCATAAATCAGATTTGATCAAATAATTGAATGGGCGGGTCAGCATGAAGAGGCAGTTATTTTTTATCCCAAAATTTACGTACGCGACTTATGTATAACTAAGTCTGAAAAAATATAATAGTTCCAATCATATCAGTGAACACAAACTCAAACATTTTTCAATCAAAAGTCTGAATCGGATTAATATTTAGTAAAAAGACTTTGAATTCATGAACAATATATTAAAATGTGATAGAAATCCTCATTTAGAAATTATTATTATAGTCATAGCATTAGTTAGGAGATAAGTACATTTGTAATACGTATGATGTGATAAACATACATCTGAATCCATGAATTTATAATAGCTATAAGTATCTGTAATTTTTACTAAAAAGGCTTGCAAAGTGACCGATTTATGCTTGACAAACGCTTATCTATAGCATAAACGTCATTCAACACAGACTTTTTAAACTTTGCGGTCATCAAACCAATACCGCGACAAAAATGTGTATTCAAATAGGGCTTAAATTCGTTATCTTTAGATACATTTTACAGTGACAAAATGGCTTCCAACAAACTTAAAGACTGGTTCGCAAGCTGTCTGTCATCTGATGCGGTCAATATAAAATTCATCTAAATATTACGAGTTAAAGCCCATATTTAAATGCAAATTTTTGTGCTGTACTGTAACGTTGCTTTAAAGGTTTTCGACAAGCTTTACTGAGAAAACTT
This sequence comes from Eupithecia insigniata, assembly GCA_947859395.1. Classification (NCBI taxonomy): domain Eukaryota; kingdom Metazoa; phylum Arthropoda; class Insecta; order Lepidoptera; family Geometridae; genus Eupithecia; species Eupithecia insigniata. Next base: position 2,766,180 of record OX402000.1, read on the forward strand.
TTATAACACGTGCCTTAAAATGTTATGTTTAAACGTGCTAATTATGATAGTTCAAAAATATACAAAACTGGTAAGGAATATTTTATTAGGTACTTGTACAAATAGTAGGTATTTAGGTGGTGATAAATTAGATATATTTTATTTTAATTTTAATCTATCTTAGCCTTGTCAGTGGAAATATTGATTTTATTTATTATACATATAATTTTATGGATCCGGTTTGTTGGGGCAATAAATCAGCTTTTACAACTGTCAACATTATTCATATGTAAATTTTAGTATGGCAATCATTCACAAAAATAATAACTACTTTGGAACTAAACAACCACATAGCCACCCAAAAAAAAAATAAGTTGGTTGTGCGACAAATCGGACTATACGTTTCCGACGTACATATTTTGAACTGCTAAATCGATATTCGAAGTCAAAATTAAGATCCTGTTTTTTGATAATTTCAGAAAAAAAATATAAATGCATACGATACGCGTCTGCTAGATCGCTTTGGGGGGGGGGGGGGGGGGGGTCCACTGGCTTTATTATACTTGGATATTTACATATTTACATACCGCCGGTGAAACTCGTATATTTAGCGAAAACTGCGCAAAAAACGTATTTTGCCGTCATTTTCATAACGCCAACACATTTCAAACACTTAAACGTATAATTTTTTTACACAGAATCTTAATTTTGACTTTGAATATCGATTCAGTAGCTCAAAATACGTCTGAGAAGTATAGCCCATTTCGTCGCACACCAACTTATTTTTGTGTGTGGCTGTGTAATTTAACCCTTAGAAGCTAACGTTTTAAAAAGCTAGCTACCAGGTAAAACGACAGTCATGCAGTGTATATATTTTTACAGTTGAATATTTAGTTGAACAAACGTATTATTGTTTGAACAGTTTATTGCCGTAGGTACATTACCTATTTGGTTGGCATTTCATGTCATAATTAGGCATAAAAGTACCACCCTACTCAATATCTTTATATTTTTTTCAAAACATGCATTTTAAACTAGTTAACCATAAATATTATTTTGTTTTATTTATTTATATTTGAAAAGTGCGGCAAACGTTAGCTACCTAGCGTTAAAATAACCTATTTCATTAAAGGTGCGCTTTTTGCATCTCACTGTCTTACTGTGTCTTCACAAAGAACATCATTTTGTACGTGTTATTAATAATAAAAACACTTTATAATCGGTTTTTTTTATTCCCTACTTTTATAATACTTAATACAACGAAATCGAGTCAGATGAATAAAAAAAGTGCTTTCTAATTGTTTTTGTAGATGTCATAATCAAACATTACAATTTCGAGTTAAATATGTAAGACTTCTTATTTTTCATAATAACTTGTTTTATAATGTAAAAAAAAAACATATTATATTGAGTTTTATAAGAGGTCCATAATCATTAGATATGTTCTTATCAAGATGTCTATGAGTATTCTTCACGCAATAAGACTAATCACGTAATTGCTGGAAAAACATGCAAATCGAGCAAGTGTTACATGCTGTTATAAACTGCATGGAAAATTTTCCATTTATTGCTAATGAAAAAATATTGTTATTTTATTCTAATGTATTTTCTTACTATGTGATTAATTTCAACGAATGTACTTGTGATAGTTAATAATACGAAATAAAAATATTTTTAATAAATTGTTTTATGTTTTATATCCCAATTACGAAAACGATGTTAGATCTGCAATCAAATTTTATAAAACTAAAACTTTATTGAGTGTTTATTTTTTGTGTATATTAGACACCTGTGCCTATATGTATGAACTGTAATGCGTTATATTATTAGGTTCCCGTTCATACATGTGTCAATGTTTCCCTTTTTTTTAAATATGCTAATGATGTAAACGTATGTTTATAGATACATGGTTGAATTAACTTTTTTACCGACCCGCATGGAAGGGTCGGTAAAAAAGTTGATTCACCCATCCTGTCATAGAAAAACTGCAAAAACCAAGTCAAAACGACAAAACCTGTATTTCAGTTCAAAATAGATTGTTTCAAGGCTAATGCAAACACAAATTCTTTGCTGACATGGTAGTGTCACAGTTATTCATAGTTTATAGCAAAAAAAATTATTTTCCTGTGGTATCTCAGCCGAACATAGTCAAAAAACATGTCACCATATGAGAATCAAAAATCCCTCTATAAACTACAAAAAAATATGAAACTAGCATTTTAGCAGATAATCTAAGTTTACGATAACATCAAAACAATCATATTTTAAACCGAAATACAGATCTTATCGTTGTATTCCCAGGCTTCTCCGCCGTTGTATGCAGATTGCGTATGTACCCTGAGTCACCATAGGAAAATAAAAATTATTACTATAAACTATAAAAACTATGAAACTACCATGTTATCAGAAAATGTAAGTTTACGATAATATCAAAACAATCATATTTTAAACCGAAATACAGATCTTATCGTTGTATTCCCGGCTTCTCCACCGTTGTATGGAGATTGCGTATGTCCTCTGAGTCACCATAGGAAAATAAAAATTATTGCTATAAACTATAAAAACTATGAAACTACCATATTAGAAGAACATCTAAGATTACGTTAACATTAAAACCATCTTATTTTAGACTGAAAATCAAGATTTTATCGTTTTTTCCATGACAGGGACACATCAGGGAGTGGTTTAAAAATTGATATGGCCGTTGAGTTAGCATAGGTAATCAAAATTTTTGCTATAAACTATGAAACTACCATGTTAGCAGAGAATTTTCGTTCACGTTAACATTAAAACAATCATATTTTAAACTGAAATACAGATTTCATTTTCCATGATAGAGACACAAAAGGGTCAGTAAAAAAGTTTATTCACCCACATTTTTATTCTAAGTACATAGAAAACACCCAGATCATCCGGAATAAATATTCGCAGATCGTGCAATCATTTCTGTCCGGCGGGAAGCGAAACCTCGTGTGTTGCAGGCAGATCTTCGTCTGCTATGCCACTGGGGTCATCATGATACGGCATATTGTTCAACACAGAACTGAATGAATAGGAAGGTGAAAATATACAGATTTTCATGCAAATCAATTCAACGTAGGTGACCCTTCGTTGCTCGTTGTACATATATCAAGCGTGATGTTGGTAGGTGTAGTAAAAATAGATACTAAAGGTTTAAATTAAATAATAAATCATGATTAGGCTTACAACATTCATATGGAGAATCGTTACTAAATCAAATATACACACATCAACATCGTCTAGGGATATTTCATATTTTCTCAATTTACTCAAAATTTGTTATAAATAACATGCAACATGTATATATTTTTGAAAAGCCCGTTTAGTAGACTAGACCTTCGAATACAATAGAAATATTTTTATTGTTTAAATAAAATTTTATTCAATAATAAACAAAATATGAAAAAATTTTACAATTAGGATGTTGTGTTTTTTAAAAAAAAATGCAAAATTATGCGAAATTTCCTGTTTTTTGCAATTATACGAAAAATCAGTAGTCAGTAAAACCACCCATGATGTTACAAACGGTCCTGCAACGGGTTTTCATGCTTTGAATCAAGTTATCAAAGTCTTGCTGCGGGATATTGTCCCAGGTCCTGCTAAGATGCAAAAAAAGTTGCTCTTCAGTCGCGATGTTTGCAGGAAAATGGTTCATAGCCCTTCTTTGGAGCATGTCCCATGCATGGTCTATGGGGTTTAGGTCTGGAGATTGCGCAGGCCAGTTTAAGACCGACACGTCGTGCTCCTGCAGCCAGCTGGTCACCACTCGCGCTGTGTGCGGACGGGCATTGTCGTGCATGAGCGTGAATTCTTGGCCCATTTGTAGTCGATGGGGGTAGACTATTGGTACTAGCACCCGGTTACGGTATTTTTCAGCGGTCATGGTGTTTCTGATCCAAACGAGATCTGTTCTTCCACCAATACGTATTCCCGCCCAAACCATAACTGTCCCACCGCGGTGTGGATGGACTTCCTGAGGGTGTCGCAGTTCTCACAACCAGGAACTCGCCATACACGTACTCTTCTTGAATCGGGATGGAAACCGAATCGGGACTCATCGGTAAACAGCACCGCAGACCACTGGTTCTCTTCCCAGAGCAAATGTTCACGAGCCCACTCATATCTTCGTCCACGATTTCCTCGGCGTAGTGATGGAGTACGAAGCGGTCTGCGAGTATGAAGGTTGGCTTCACGCAGTCTTCTCCTCACAGTTTGGTCACTCACCAGCAACTGGTGCTCTGACTGGAGCCTTTGAACCAACTGCATTGCCGTAACATTTGGTTATCTTCTAGCGGAAACTTGCAAAAATCAGTCTTGTCGCTGGGTGGTTATGCGCTTCCCGCCTGGGTGTCTTTCAGCCACTTCACCGGTAGCACGATAACGTGACCATAACCTTGAGATCACGTTTTGTTTTGTTCAGGTATGAGTATAAAATAAGGGTGTGTCTATTCAACTTATTTTTGCAGATGATCGAAGTAAGCACATATGGCCAAACTTTACAACACTGATGACCATAGTGCTGTCTTATCTATACTTTATCAAAAGGTTTGGACCAGAATGGATGAAAGATAGAAAGCCGTTTGAACTGAAAAACACCATTCTTGTCTATAATATCATCCAGATCGTCGCCAGTGCTGCTTTGTTCTATGACGTAAGTGGAATAGGCTAGTTCAGTTAGCATGACAGGTCACACTCATGGTCAAATTTAGCAGAACGAAAAAAATAGAGGCAAATCTCTCCACTTTAAGGTTATGCGAATGGGCAAAGCTGGACTGAGCTACTCGATGAACTGTGTGAGCAATGGGCCTCTGGCCGGCAAGTATACCCCTAGACCAGCTGGTCTAACCTAACTCTTCTTCTTATCGTTTTGGTGCTAACTGTTACACTTTTCAAACTACCTACCTGTAGCTTTTTTCGTACCTCGGAACAAGTCGGAGCGAAAACTACTTACAATAAATCTGCCATCCCTTCCTTTTTTTACTCTTTTGCGAGCTTGTCCTGTACGTCTGATATATTCTCTAGTCTATCGGTATCGTTTAACATAGTGAAAAATCACAGACTTGGGAACAAGAAAATATTTTGTCGTTTTACCTTTATTTGCATTCCTCTAAATTTGTCCATGAGTGTATTTGCGATTTTTTTTTAACTTGGTATATTTGTGTCACCTTCCATTTATACTTTCGTGGGCTTATGTTATAGTGTTATAGAGCACGTTATAGTGAACTTTTTAGATGTGGCATAATCGGCTTAATTAATCCACTGTTGGACATAGGCTTACCCCGATTAGTAACGTAATATAGCATCTTTAGCGTGTCAAATTCAGCATGTTCCTGCCAGTCTTTCGCAAGTGGTCATCTGATCAACTGAATTATTTATTTACGCCGTATGATTTTAATACATTTTATAAGGTTATGATAAGTAATTTTCCGGTAATTTTTCAGAGCTTTTTCAACATATGGGTGAAGGAGTATAATTGGACTTGTCAGCCGGTGGATTATTCTGACAGTCCTATGAATAAAAAGGTAGGTATCTGCATCGATCAAAATTTAAAAATATGTGTTAAAAGAATAACCAGAAAAGCTGCAGAAAAGTTTCAATCACAGGCTTTTACTTTTGACAATCCATAACATTTATAAAAATCGACTTTTAGTTAAAACAAAAACACATAAGAAATTAGGAGATTTAAATCAATAATGCTGGACAGTCATAACAGCATCATCTCTAGCCACAAAAAAACAGAGTAAAGGGGTTTCATATAACAGATAACACAATAGCTAAGATATTTTTATCAAGCATAGAAAATATCCAGACTTGATACAAATATTAATATACTATCCTAAAAATACTTGTAACCTACGAGGCTGGAATCGATCCTGAAATCTCCTGCAACGTAGAAGATCCGCCTTCAACCACTACGCCAGTGAAGTTGTCTTTAGAAATAAATGAAAATAAGTAAGCAAAGGTTGGTATCATGCAGAAAACTTACTTTCAAAATTTTCATAGCAAGACTTAATAAATATTGTTAGTACAAGTATATCGTTAGGCGTAATACACATCATGGATTTGTTTCTGTTAGGCTCATGACCTTGTATGGCTTTACATGGTGCTAAAACTGGCGGACCTGTTAGACACAGTATTCTTTGTCTTGAGGAAGAAAGACCGGCAGATTTCAGCTCTGCATATATACCATCATTTCATGATGCCACTAGCTGCATGGATAGGACTGAAGTTCTTTCCAAGTAAGTTAATTTAACAGTTAATCTTTATTAAACAGGAAATTTACAATCAATAAGGCTAAAATCACATCAATTCAGCCGAATGCGCTGAAGGAACAAACCAAATTAATTGCTTTCAGGCATTATTTATAAACTTTCCTAAACGGAATTATAAAATTAGATTTTTCCAGCTACCTCGATGTTAGACAGAACATATTTGAGGACTTTAATCAATAGGTAAACCATTCAACGAGTGATATCTTAAACGAGTCAGCTGTATTAAAATTCATTTTATTACTGGTGATATTTTGGTCTGACTATTATTGTTTTTGTTTAGTAAATAAATATTTTCTATTTATATCCAGATGGGCACTCTACTCTCCTTGGCAGCATCAATTGCTTTGTCCATACGATTATGTACACGTATTACCTGATCGCTGGTCTCGGGCCGCAGTACCAGAAATACTTATGGTGGAAGAAGCATGTCACTACACTGCAGCTAGTATGTTTCTCATCTGTATCTTTAGCTATCCCTTAGACTTTTTTTTACCAACATTTTGATTTTAGTCAATGCCTGGAGTTGACACTGTAAATCTTTACACATATGTATATATATAAGAACAGCTTTTTCTCCTGATCGCGCTATAACTTGAGAGCGGCTTTACCGACTTCATGCATCAGAAGAAGGTCCAAAAAAAAAAATTGCGCAGAAATTTATAAATTTAAGAAAACTTTACGACTACCTTTATTATATACTTTTTTAATGTAACCTCCCAGCGTGCGCGGTACGTTTGAACTAAATTGACTAAATTTTAATTTTGACAGGACAATGTCTGTCGGTTCAGCTAGTCTATATATAATAAATCTCTGCAAAATCTGAATGGACTAAAATCTAAATCCAGTGGTACACAAAAACAGTTGATCAATAATTCTGAACAAAATCAGGTCTACCAAAACTGACAGACAGAATAATAAATGGAGCCTCCATTCGAAGTAATTTGGAAACCCCTCTCCACCCCGATTGTTGGATCCCTACTAAAGGATTACCATTTAAAGATATTATTATACAACCTATCTATAGATATGTGAAATTTAATTTTGATTGTTTTGTTCCAGATACAATTTGTGATAATCTTCCTTCACAACCTGTACCCACTGTTCACAGACTGCATGTATCCGAAATGGATCAACGTGCTTTTGTGCATGAGTGCACTTCAATTTATCTACATGTTTGGTAACTTCTACTATGTAAACTATATGAAAAAACCTAGAAAAGTTGATCGTAAGCAATTATAGTTGCTATTTTGCGACTTGCATCCGTATGTAACTGTTTTGAAAAGTAGAGTCCAAGTAATGGTTTAACACTTGTTTCCCATTACATGGAAGTAACCCTCCTCTTTTTGTGGCGCGGTGCGCCTTTGAGTCCAAACCTTTTCTAAGAACGGGTTTAGACTCGGCGCAATGGTAATGATGTAGTTTGTAAAGTATTTATAAAATTATATATATGTATAAATGTATTGTGTGTACATCACCTATTTTTTATTATTTGATGTTTAATAGAAATTAACAGAGATAAGGGTTTTTTGGTTTCTTTTTGAAAAAAGTATAGTACTTGCGGTTGAAAAAATTGGAGGAAAGATATCCAATGTGTTCAACTACTAACTGGTACAGATAGTTGAACATACTGGAGTCTTATGTTTTCTTTGTTTTTTAAAACAGGACACAGGTATTAATTATACCTAAATAAATAAATAGCGTCAAAGTAAGCAGAGCAGTGTTAATGTAAACACCTAATACATCACAGACATGGTAGAGCTGATAAATACATATATATTTATTACTTCATAATATTCATAATGCTCGGCAAGGTTTTACTAAGTAAGCAAAGGGGCTGTGTAAGATGGTATTCGCAACACAATACATTTTTATAGGAATTCCATTTTCGAATCTCATTACGTCACACTTTGTTTGAACTGTAAAGACTTTACAGTTCAAACTATGCAAAACTCCTTGGTGAAACAATAATATATTTTCTTATAAATTGATAAAAAAACTTTTTACTGAAAAAAAAACTGGAAATGGCGGCATTTCATTTCATTTGATCTGTGCGACTGTAATAAACTAAAGTTAAAAGTTGAAACTGTAATAAACCAGTTTAAAGTGGTAGTTCAGTAGGTATGTCAAGTACTTCATCAGATGAAGAACTGGTCCGCACGCCTGATTTCTGTCATCTTGAAGCAGAAGATGTTGTACAAAATCTTTTACCGGACAAATCCAGAGACCGATACCTAAAATCCTATGAAGATTTCAATAAATGGCGTGGAAAAAATAAATAATAATTTTTTCTAATAAAAATTACATTTTGTCATACCTAAATATATAAATGTTTTATTTGCCTCACCATTATGATGTAAAGTAGAATACTTACCTCGGTTGTAAGTAGCTATTACACCCTCGAACTATATTCTCGGGTGCACTCGATCCATTAGCGCCCTTTGCGAGCGTTCGCAAGGGCGCGAAATTGGATTGAGTGCACCCTCGAACTATATTTGCCCTCGCTTCGCTCGGGCGTCTAAATATCTCGGGTGCACTCAATCCAATTTAGGGCCTTTTGCGAGATGCGCTCGCACTGGCGCTAAATTGGATCTTGTTCTGTAGTAGCTCCCTTACTACCCTTGTGTAACAATCTTCTATTATTAAACATAGAAAACACTCTTAATACACAAAACAAATATCTGCAGATTATACAAACATTTCTCCCAATACGGGTAGGGAACCCGCAACCTCTTGCGTCGTAGGCGCGAGCCTTTGCCTGTTGAGCTGCATTAGTAGTCAGTCAGTATATATTTATCATGACCAGCCACACATTTCTGCATTTGTTTTATCTCTATGAGAATTGCCCTCAATAATAGCACAGTATAAAAACATAGAGTAGGCCGACTCCCTTGATCTCGCGGTAAGTGCCGACAAGTGACGCGACAGCGTAAAATAGCCAGGGTTGTCGCATCTTAGGGTCAAAGTAAAACTTATTGATTTTAGGGGAACATCCGCATCAACATTACAAATTTGTGGTGTTTTTTTAATTCAAGATGGCTGATTTATTTGTTATTTTAAATTTTAATTATTTGTGACTTCTTTTTTAATTTTACTCGTATTGTTTTTGAAGAATTTGAGGGTGCAGATTACGAATATGCCGTGTTATTTTTAATCGACTTAAAGAAGACGGACATTTTTTTTGACTCACCCTAGGGCGTTGATTACGAATATGCGGTCTTTTCTCAAATCCAAGATGGCTAATAATTTTTAAAATATCTAATTAAAATTTAGAAAAAAAAATAGTGCGATTTTACTCTATTATTTGTTATACAGGTTGTTCGGCACAAGGTTTGTCATACTGGAAACTGGGGGTAGGAGGAACCCAGTGCAATAGCTTGATGGCTGTTTTAACCCTGAAAAGACTCGGCTATTATTAAGATTTTAAGATTTTTTATGAAAAATAATGTTAAATTTAAATTTTATGCTGTAACTTTATATGTAAGAAATAACATGGCTTACATTTTTTATAGAAAATTCAGCATTTTAGCCTTTAATACTACTTTTCGCCATCCAATAAGTTGAAAAGGAGGATAAAATTTGAAATAAAAAAATATCCACCATCTTGGATTTTAAAATATACCCCATTTTCGTAATCTAAGCCCTCAAATTAGTCGAAAACGATACCTATGAGTAAAATTTGAAATAATTAAATATTCGCCATCTTGGATTGGAAAAACATCGCATATTGTATTTTCTTAATTCTTACCCCACCCCACCGAGTGTGGGATAAGGGCAGGAAAAAGAAAAAGAAGAACCTCCCTTGAGTTGGTCAAAAATCATACGAATAAAAATATTAGCCATCTTGCACACCATAATCATAATCATAATCTTTATTTGCATTAATGTATGTACAAAGTTCTTAATTTCAAGTATAATTATCCAATTACAAACTACCTTATAAGGTGTACAAAATCTTATTAACTACAATTATTAATGTCTCTAAATGTCAATAAAATATAATAATATCTAATTATAATCAAAAATTAACAATAACATGTAAAACAATAAAATTAAAATAGAAAAGTATGTATGTCAATTACTTTTTAAAATTCAAATATTCTTTTACATCTTAAAAACAGTTTTCTAGTAGCCAATTTTTTTATTTGGTTGTAAACATGTTTAATGGCAAATCTTTAAAACTATTTGGTAATTTACTGTAGATAGTAATAGCATGATAGTAGGATTTACGTTTAACAAGTTCCAGCCGACAATGTGGGACGTATAATCCTACAGAAACAATTTATTTGTAATCTGATTCTCCAAGTTAGTCGTAAAAAATAGGTACCCATGATAACTTACTTTTCCTCATCGTGTGGAAATTGATAAAAACGTAAATCTTGGTTGAAAAAAAATGATGAACTGCTATCTTTCAAGGCGCAGGTCATATGCACCATATTGCAAAGTAAATAACAAAATCAAATAAAATATGCGTTAGCCCGATGGTTAGCCCTGAAAAATTGCTCCCGAGCTTCTAAGGCCGTGATGTATGATACTCGGGAGCGTCCCTCCCCCGTTTCACCCCTTGCCCCCCACAAGATTGCCCTGTGAAAACGCCTTCGTCGAACGACTGTATGCATATATGTAGGTAGGCTGTGATAATAGCATGTGCGGCAAAGCCAATAAGATCGATAAAGAAAATAAAAAACACCCTCAAGGAAAACTACAAAAATATACAATAATGTTATGTATAAAATTATATTTTATTTCTTCTAAAATTATTTCAATAGGAAAGCTTTGTACCATGATGTCATTTACAAATCGAACAATTAAAACACTTTTTAAACTTTCGCGATTTGTTGACATTATTAAAGATTATTTATCGGGTATTTATCGCGTACCTTATGTTATATTTTCCCATACGTTTACTACGGGAAAATATAACATAAGGTACGCGATAAATACCCGATAAATAATCTTTAATAATTAAAACACTTTAATAATTTAACTAAAACTAATCCTGAAACCTAATTATTTATGTACATATCACCAAGACTACTCTAAATTGATTTAATAAAACCAAAATTTGATAAATACTTAAGTCACTTAGCTTCATCATCATCATTATACAGTCCGAGGTATGACACCAACTGCTGGGCCTTATGTAAGTTATTTATCAAACATATTCTCGTTTTGCCTTAACAAATAAGTAGGAGATAAAACTTGAGCATATATTCATCTAAAAAACAAAAAGTCTTTTCAAAATTTACATAATCTATTCTAGCTTCTCCAGTTTTATGCTGCTCTCTTCTAATGAACTCTTTCCCTGATCTAAAACGCAAGCATTTTTCATTGAACTTAATGCTTTGGACTTCTTATTTATATAACTTTGTCTATAAAAGTTTAGGAACAACAATAAAATCAAGAAAGTGTTGCTAGCAATGAAAATAGATATGCCTGGGGACGGTGGACATTCCGACACTCTGGTGGTGGCGATGAATTGAAAGATGATGGACACAAACTGGATCTGTAAATTTAAATTAATAATTATTTTATTTAAAAATTTTCAATTAATCTTGTGCGTACATGTGGTGACAAATAAACGATTTGTTTATGTCTATGAAAAAGAAAAGAAACCTTACTGTGCTTTAAAATTTAAATTGTATCTTTTGTGCTACATAATTTTATTAATTCTTGTTTAGCCCACGGTCTAAGACCCTCAGTGTACGTGTACAGAGAGTATCAATTGGTAACCCTCTAGCGGTAGAAGTGTAAACGTTAAAGGGGTTAACAATTGATGCTGCTCTCCGTACATATACGTAGTCTACCGGAGCACATAGTCACCTCAACAAGTCTATCTAGAAGGTTAGGCTGAAATCTTGGCTTATTTAGAATGAATTCTATAAGGTGGATGAATCCACCGTCTATACGTGTACAACTGCTTCGTGTCCATACCAAGGTTGTCTGGAAGAGCTCTTAGCGATAAGGCCGCCCATTGTGCAACTATGTTATCTATATTTTTCTGTATATTTATACTTTCTTAGTGTGCAATAAAGTGTAATGATAAGTTGTGTTATGAATTTGTTATTAATATCAATGAAATTAATATATTAGATAATGTAATAATTTTGAACAGCATTAATGTTTTTACTTTTATTGTATTGTATGTACTAAAACTTCCTGATTTTTAAACTGACTATTTACCAATAAAATTGTTGATTCGTCGTACGGGGGAGGCCTATGTCCAGCAGTGGACGTGTATGGGCTGATGATGATGATGATGATGATGATTGTTGATTCTGTTTATTCGGCCCCATTACTCTTAATATAAAAAGGTTAAAAATCATTGGTATATTGCTATAATATAGGTGTTGTTTAAAATTGGTTATAAACAGAATTACCGATCAAATTGAAAAAGGTAATTTGAAATCATAGGCGTAAGCTTGTCAAAAAAAGACTGAAGAGCGATTTATTGTTTACCAGATAATGAGGGGTTTTCAATGAGAACTTAAAACAAGTGGTGGCCATAGACTAAGATAGATGACGCTGTATGAAACTCAGTGTAAAAAATCTGCCAAATGTGTAAAATTGCACAACCCGTTCCGTTATTTATTTTATGACAATGAGCGGATTTCGATTTGCATTTTTATAAAGAAAAAAATTAGTTCCAAATATCTCAATAGGTGGCAGGGGGCGTCATCTGGAAATTAGGGTATGTCAATGTAAAATAAAAACTTGAACTTTTTTTTTACAAGATTTTTTATTTTTTGTTTTCCTTTTACTTGGCATTGGCTAATTCCCTAATTTCCAGTGGGTGCCCTGCCATCTATCGAGATATTTAGAACTAATTTTTATTTTTTTATTGTAAATCGAAAACCCCTCATTGAGATTTACTCTTGGTTTTTGTGCAGCTCCATCTAGTGTCAAAATAAAAAGCGTGTTTTTTTTAAAGATTACTTTGAAACGCCTTATTTCACCTAATGACCAAGCACATAGGTAATCAAAAACATCTGCTCACTTACCAATTGAAACAAAGTCATGTACTTCTTCCACGTTAGATACTTTGCAACGTTAGGCCCCAGCGCCGCGAGTCCATAGTAAGTGTACATAAATACATGCACCAAGGAGTTTAGAAACCCAATGAAGACCAGAATATGGGTTGGGGCGTATTTCAACAAAGCCCAGGTAGCGACGACCATGATTGTGTGGTGGTAGAGGTGGAGGAAGGTGATCTGGTTGGTTTTCTTTCTGACTACGAAGAACACTGTGTCGAGGAGCTCTGTGAGTTTCGCGCCGAAGTACAGATATGTGCCTAGGAGGATCTGGAAATTGGAATAGATGATTATTTTCAAATTGAAAGACATTCTATAAAAGACGGACAATTGACAACTAGAATAACCAATATCAATGACCCAAATCGTGATTTAGCATGGGAGGCTTCCGTCGATTGGGATCGCTAGGTATAGGAACCGCGGTCCCATTCGCCGGATTTTTTATTTTTCTTCTTTCCAAAGGGACCGCTCTGGAAACGATCGAAAAAATCTATGGCAGCTTTCGTCGTATGAATTTTGTGTAATCAATAGTTTGAACTATAAGAAACTTTATAAATTCCCAAAAAATTTTTCGTCTTCAATGGGATTTGAACTCGTGAACCCCAGTACGGGACGCGCTAACCAATTGCGCCACGAGGTCAAGTGAGTCGAAAAACTCTGGGACTTCCTTCGGTTTATAGCGCCGAGGCTTACACACTATCTTACTTCCAATCCTACTTCCGATTGTTCAAAAATAAATTTATCCAATAGAGTTCAAACTAAAATTATATTATTACTAGCTACTACCCGCGCCTTCACTCACGTTTTATCGGGATAAAAAATAGCCTATATTATGTTATTCCAAGGTCCCAAACTATACCCATACCAAATTTCAGCCCAATCGTTTCAGTAGTTTTTGCGTGAAAGAGTAACAATACATCCATCTATAGGTACAAACTTTCTCATTTATAATATTAGTAGGAGTAGGATATTATACGTAAAACACTTAATCATACCCGATATCTCGATTTATCATCGTTCATGTGACATTTCCTTGGTATCAGTCCCATCATCATTAAATCTGAAGCAAACTGAAACAAAACATTGATAAATAAGAAAAAAACAACAAACTACTGAAAACTAAACCTTTCTTTAAAAATGAACTTCCCCTATGTAACGTAGTTACTACGTAGGTAATAAAAAAAACTCGCGCGTTAGTTGACTCAATTAATTAGAATTACAAGTCAAAATCATGACCCATTCCTAACGAATAAAAACTATGTAGCTACCTACTCCATTGTATACGCTAAAAAAGTACCGAAATGCTACGAAAATATGAATTTGAAAAAAATATATACTTCGAAAAGCCAAAGAAAAGTAAGACTAAATGTAATGTTAGGATTTTTTAGGTCTATTTCCTCAAAGGCCATAGGGCCAAATAAAAGGCCCACTGGAAGACTGTCTGTTGAAGATAAACTTAACTCTTACCCGTAACACTAGATACGCTGCTATCGCTACTTGCACCGCATTGTACAGAAGCATGGTGTTACCAAGCTTAAATGCTTCTCGCTTCTTCATGTAGGAAGGTCCCACCTTCAGGACAAAGACCAGGTATACTGCCACGACGGTTAGAACTGGACCGATGGAGGACATGAGGGGGAGGTCGTCTATTTCTGCATCTGGAAAAATAAATAATTAGTTATGATTGCATAATTTTTTGTGAGAAAAATTCTTGAGACCGCTAAAGTTTGGAACTCGCTGCTTGCTTCTGTTTTTCCGCCCAACTGCCACTTGGATCTCTTCAAGACCAAAGCGTTTTTGTATGGATTTTCGTTTGACCACCATCTCACCTGATGGAAGGTGACGATATGGCCGACGGTGTATCACGAAGGTCTAGAATCTTCTAGACCTTCGTGATAAATCGTCGCCTACATCGTCATCCACATCTTGTGAATTTGTGGTTAAAATTCTATTTACGACAAAAAATCTTGTGTTATTCCATAAACCCTTTAGAAGTTTAGATAAATTGATTTATAGGGATTCTTAAACACATTCAATTATATAATAACGGTAGATCGATTATATTATGTTATTCAACGATGAAAATTAGATTTGAGAGAAAATTTTGAATGTGTTCAAACTTTTCTCTCAAATCTAATATTATTATTAGATATTGACCACATTTCTAATGAACCATGTTCATGTTTTTTTTTAATTGAACAACTTGGAAAAACTCTTATTGCTAATACAATACAAACATCTTATGTTGTAGACTAAGGACGGAAATAACAAAGAGATAATAAATCCAAAATAAAAAATTATTACACAATCCACAAACAAGTGCATACCTGCTTACAATGCAATACCTGCTACGAGTGTAACTTTTCAACAGATTTTTGGAATGAGGGTGAAAACCCCTCTGGGAACTTTAAAAAAAGTGGTTGCCATAGATAGATAGATGGCACTGTATGAAACTGGGTGTCAAAAATCTGCCAAAAAAAATGTGTAAAACGGCACCCGTTTCATTCTATATTTTACAAGGAATATACATTCCTTGATATTTTATGACAATTGACATTTACTCTTGACTTTTGTGCAGCGCCATCAAGTGTCAAAATAAAAAGCGTGGTTGTTTTTTTTTAAAATTGCATTGAAAATCCCTCATTGTACAGAAAATAGGTCAAACTGTAATTGAATTAAAAATCAAAAGTGCATATTTCTCACAGAAATCTAATAGGGAAGCAGAATCCACATTTCTAAAACTATTTGTGCCAATTACACCTACATACAAATATCACGTACACATGTACAATATATGGGCCGAACTCAGGGATAAGGGGGCGGGGGCATTACAACTGTGGCATTATAATCTATTCCAATATACTGCCACATTTACAAATAAATAAACACAGGTAGTATGTTCTTTATTTTTAAACAAAATACTTGTTTTAATGATTTCTTTCCGTTGAATTGCTTTGCTTAGCATTAAGTTTTATTCTTAAATCTACATAAAATTTAACAATAGCCTAATTCAATAAATGCACATAATCAAAATCGTGTTCGTCACTGGCCTTAAAATCACAAAAATAAATAAATCGATTATTAAGCTATATATACATAATCACACTAATAAAGTGTATTTCTTTTAATCTGTTCTTCTTTTTCCAATTTATTCAGTTCATGTTTACCAACTAAGTATTCGTTTGGTTTTCATGCTGTGGAAACCTGAAAAATGTTAATATTGTTAAATAAATATATTAATCAGTCTATTTGACACCTATCAAAGGGTTTCTCAAGAATGGATACTAAACCATAAAACTGCAAATAAAACTTCGTCACATACACATCTAAAACAGCTGGACCCAGGCTGGATCTTGATGCGGCCCTTGAAAATCATATGAAAAAAGTATATGAAAAGTCAAATCAAAGCAATAATGCTTAAAAATCTATTAAATTTTATTACAGGACTATTTATAAGCGACCTTAGTACATGTTTTACGAGATCCTGGACATGAAACAGTTAGTCACTGTATAAATAATGCCGAATTATCGCCAAATATCCACACAGTAGCCCAAAAACAATTTGAGATATTGTACGGCACAACAAAGCTTACCGATGAAAAGGAATTTCGGGTGTTTTTCAAAACGATGCCTTGCCGCACAAAGGTGCACTACACTTCATCATTTATTTCAGTCTTTTCAAACATATTTCACAAGATTTATATAAAATAAAGAAGTAACAACACGCACAATACTTTCATAACATGACAATTGGCTGACATTTACCGTTTGTTGCTTAGCAACAAATCATGGAAATTTGCCTCATCTTCAATTTTTGTCTATGGTGAGTTAGCGTTCTTACAGTAAAAAGAGGTGAGATAGGCTTATTTATTTTTAGTTAGAGAGAAAGTGACCAAAACATTATTCGATTCTTTTCTATGTAATTGTGAAAATATGTTCGGTCTGCTTTAGGCGTTTATCTACGATGTCTGTGCTCATCTTCAATTTTTGTCTATGGCGAGTTAGCGTTGTTACAGTAAAAAGAGGTGAGATAAGCTTATTCATTTTTAGTTAGAGAGAAAGTGACCAAAACATTATTTGATTCTTTTCTATGTAATTGTGAAAATATGTTCGGTCTTCTTTAGGCGTAGCTCTACGATGTCTGTGATATTTATAAATGGGCATTCCTAGACTGGAAACAATACATATAATTCGCATTATATTCACAATGCAATCATTTGGCAATGAATACCATACACTCATTAAATCATTAAGAAATCATTAAAAATTTATGACACACAAGTGCACATTTTATAGTCGTATCTTGTATTGTATAATAATTGGTACAAGATATAAATAATATTTTACCTCGTGCTGATGATCTAATAATAAAAATAACAAACCCTCAAAATAGCTACATGGAGAGTATCCTGGCAAGCCTTACATTACCTTCAGCCTTCGAACGAACAAGGTAGGTATTTACTGACCCAAATACCTGATCGAAGCCTTCAGCCTAAATTATTAGGCTGTGTTTACAAAGCATGACGTAAAGTCTAAATTGTTCACCTGAGCAAATATAAAACAATAAGAAAAATGTTTTAGATAAATATTATTAGGATAGGTTGGTTAATTATCAAAAAAGACGTTATTAATTATCAAAAAGAAAAAAGTAGTTTTTGGAAAATAAAAATAACACTTTTAAGATTCCTAGTTCACAGCAGGGTTGAGGCGTATTTATCGTCACTAATAAAAGTCACAGATATAGAAAATTGGCGATACGTCATAGTGATAGAAACTAAATATAACTGTGACTGTCACACAGGCAGTGCCAGTGTCAAGAGTGCACGATATTATATCGTTGTTATTTTATTAGGTACCTACGTTATAAATCGCTTCAGCTAGATAATATCGCTTCTATATTCTCTTTTTAATAATATCACTAAGTGAGAATGAGACACACCTAGTTTTTTATAGTTGGAGAAATGTATACCGAAATGTAACAAAGTTGTTGAAGAAAATACCGTTTAAATTTATTCGGTTATTCAACATGCTACTGTTACTTAATTTTTACGTGATTGGTAGAAATACTAGCTAGTATTTTGTCACAGATATTTTGAAGTCACAGTAACGTAAGTCACAGGTATCGGATTTTGCCTAGTATAACCCAAGACTAGTTCACAGGATTAATTTATTTGTTTGTGACAAGAATGAGCTTAGTTAATTAATATTTCTATACTGATTATTTTACAACATTGAAGAGCTA
Organism: Eupithecia insigniata; assembly: GCA_947859395.1. NCBI lineage: Eukaryota > Metazoa > Arthropoda > Insecta > Lepidoptera > Geometridae > Eupithecia > Eupithecia insigniata. Next base: position 2,784,722 of record OX402000.1, read on the forward strand.
AATGTTTAACATTTTACAGGGTAAAAAGTATTCCTTGGCGGGGCTGATGAATGAGATGAATTTTAAGAAGAATAAATGAATATTTTTGAATTTATGAACTGTTTTACTGATTACAACAACAACAACACGTTAAGGAGCGCAGGGCAAAGCCTTTTTTTTCGCTCCGCCACCGATCTATTAAGTCAACATAAAAAAGAAGAATCTCATTAACAGAGGCTGTGCTAATTTAAAAAAACACATGAACCAATTTTCTCCCTAATTAGAGACATTAAGAAAAATGTCGATGGACACGTTCTTAGTATTATTTTATAAAATTAACTAGTTGACCCCCATAGTTGGGCGGTAAACATTTTTACTTGCCATTTTTATTGCCTATGACACTCACAAATACATAACGAGACTTTATATTAGTAAAAGAATTTTCAAAATCGGTTCAGTAGATCTAGAGGTCGCCTACAACCTCACAAACTTTACCACTTTATAATATAAGTATAGATTAAAACACAATTACCCATAAGCCAAATATATGGCTAGATTGAAATATAAGCTAAATAAGAATAAATTAAACACTGAACAAGCTACTATTTAAATTCTAAATAACTGAACATGGAAAATGTTGCTCACATTCCCAATACATCTCGTTCTACACAATGACGTCGACAGCGCGTCACAAAATTTACGCGGTTCGAAGAACCGTTTACTGACGCTGTGGTAACAGACCCAATTATATTTTTAGTTATTTTTTCTGCTTAAATCGCAGATGAAAACATTCATGATGGTGAAAGACGATTGTATGCGATCAGCACTTAAAACTATAAAATATTTCACTATTTTTTTTATCCGAACAAAATTGGAAGAAAATCTACTTTATTCTACTTATAGATCTATAATATGTTATTTTAGACTACTTTTATCGTATAAAAAAACATGCAAAACATCAAGCTATGATTTTTTCTTGCTTCCATTAACCATTGAGAAGTAGGTTCCCTCATATGACAAAAGCTATTATGGAGATTATCAGGAGAGGCCTTTACCACTTGTCCAGCAGGAGACTAGCACACGCTGTAGATGACAATCCATACAGATAATAAATAAATAAAAAATGCTGGACAATCCACACAACATCATTAGCCTAGCCCCGAAGTAAGAAGTGCTGTTATGGGTAAAAATTACACACATGGATAGATATTTTCATTTGTTATTTTATCAGAAAACACACAGAACAAAATTATCTGCAACAATTATTTGTGAGGCGGGAATCGAACCTGCAATCTTCTGCTGTCGTAGGCAGCCCTTCGACCGCTGCGCCAGAGAACCATGCTAGTTATGGTTTTTCAACAGATCTGTTTTTTTATTTCTGCTTTCTAAATTCTGTATAGACTTACGTACAATTAGTAAGTACTTACATTTGCTCTTATTCAGATCCCAGTCGGGTGCTTTGAACCCTATCGCGTTCATCTCAGCAGGTACTGCAAATAATAAAATAGCTACGTGTTAAACCCACTAGCAGTATACCACGACTACATTAGCTATTAATTTGCCAAAACTTGTAAAATAATGACACTTTTAACATGTACAGTCAGGGAGAAAACCTTCTGGTGTGCTTATTTTTTTTTCAAATACTATTTATTTATAAGGACTTTTTGGTTTGCTTATACTTTTCTGACCTTGCGCCATTGAACGGTAAAGTAAATTTGTAATAGCTCTATTTGAGTTGTATCTTTATTTAACGATACCTACGGCTATAACAGCTCTTGAAGACTTGCATACTTCCATTTTTAAACAAATAGCGAACTAAGTGTCACAGTAACTTTGGCATCCATCGTACTTATCTTTACGTACTTTATCGTTGGTGGACTAAAGAAGTAAAATTGTCGTAAGGGAAAAATTAGAGCAAGATTTCTATACTAATTTCAATTAAGTGTTATTAAAAATAGAGCATAAATTCTAGTAGGTAATACTCTCAATATTAGTACTCTCTGTCAAAACATACCATACCCAAATATTAGATAGTAAGGCTAACAATACGTTGTAATTTGAGAGCGACAACTCGCTTGTACGGCAATATATGTATGTAATTCTAAAAATAGTAACTGGTAGGTAGTTAGTAATAACAATTAACGGTAATTACAAGAAGTTGTCTCTTGTTTTTTTTAAAGATTTAATTACTGTGTAATCTATAGGTACCCTACCTAGCCAAATGGCATGAACATGTTGTTCAAAGGTCATAAGAATTTAAAAAAGGTCTCAACAAATCAACAATGCAAACTAGAGAGAGTCAAAATGGTGGTCAAAAAATTCACCAGCAGTTCACATACAAAGACTGCAACAAACCAAAACATTAGTTTCAGGTATAAATATTGTTAAAAATTATATTAAAAGGAAACTTGGTCAAAGTAATATAAAAATATTACATAATAAACAATGATAGTAGTTTTACATGATTCAAAAGCTAACTGTACTTGCATAATTTTACCTAATTATGTTCTAATTGGTACCGGTAAAATTACCAAATTGACGCATTAGGTAGTGTAACCTATTTCCTACCTTTTTATACAATTTTAGTAATTATGATTGTATATGTAGCAAATCATATCTAGGTAAGTACCTTAATTACTAAATATTTTTTTAAAGGTTTGCCAGTTTTCACTTTTATCAAAAAAAAATTAGCAAAAAAAAAGGTAGCGTTTATACGCTAGCTTTTTTTTGCTTTTACAGACCCAAATCGTTTATGAATATACAGAAAATTCAAAAAATGCCATTTTGAAGTGATAACTATACCATGGCTATGAAAATGGAATGTCCTATTTACATACACATTGTACATCCTTTTGGAGTTCAAATATGTACCTACTACCTACTCCAATATGGTTTATTCAAAGGAAATGTTTGACTTAACGTGTTTTATCTAATTATAATAAGCAAATATTTTAGTTGAACATTAGTGAAGTGAAAACAAAAATGGTTGCTAGGTGTGATCTTTTTAAAATGAAGCTATGCAGTGTGGTGGAAAAAGAACATTTGTGCCCTTTTTACTGAATATTTGCATCTATAGTCTAGCTTAGAGTTCGCTGCAATCGTAATCCGTTATCTGTAATTTTCTTTGATAGTAAATAATATAAAAAAACCAAACAAAAAACTAAAACTAACATGGGTACAGGATTCAAGATAAACTTAAAATTGTTACATTTATTGAAGAAAGTATTTCAAATCGGCAGTAATTTAATACCTAAATTGTGTTCAAAGATGAACAGTAAGAAAGTTTTAAGGATAAGTAAAGAAAAGATCTTTGTTGATAATTATAAAAAAGAGGGTATAGTTTTAATATGTCATGTCAACATCTGTATATTTTTTTCGGCTTTCAGAATTTTTCCATTATATGGATAGGGTAACATTATAAAAATAATTTTATTCCCAAAATCCCTGAGGTCACTTCCCTCACAAAATAGCTTAAGCTCTAAAGTACAACAAAATATTAACGATAGACTACTTCCCCTGAGTTAAATTCGAATCACACTGCAGAAAAAAAATCATAAAAAACAGCCACTTACGTTGATACTTTCTTCCGAGGAAAAAAAAACTGTCATTCATAACTATGTATTTCCGGATATAAACAATGTATAAATATGATCGGACGTCCAAAAAATATCAAGAATATATAAAAAACGTCACCGAGTAGATACCAATTATGATAAAAAAAAAAAACACAGAGACAGACCATCGGCTCTGCCGCCTTGATACGCTCTGGTGCTTTTACTATCACGCACCTTCTTATACCTAGGTGCCAAAATATAAAGATCTCTCTATCTCACATAGACATGAGTCAGTGCCAGGACTTTGAATACATACACAGAATTCGATTTCGGCATATAGCACGCACATCCAACCAGCGTAAAATAATTTGACAAAAATAAAAAGCAAAACAATAAGTGTTTTTTTTGAACATCTTTATTGACAAAGAAAATAACAATCAAATGATATAAACAAAATAAACTAGTATTTAAAATTGAGCTAACTGCAGAATGTTGCAAACAATCTACAGATAGCTGAACTGGTCCATATCAATACCAGTCGGAAGCGTCCCCAAGACGCTGGCCGTATGGCAATGCTAAAGCGTTTAGTAGTATTTTTTTTTAAATTAAAATTTTGTCTATTTCAAGTATTTTGTAGTGTTTTATTGATATTATTTTAAGGAAAACATTACACTATAATTTCATCAATCAACTATAATTTACTTTAAGTTTAGTATGAAAATAAGATAAGGTACGCTAAACTTAAGTGTTCCCTTTGTGCATAGCTTATGTAAGGTGCATGAAACCATACATTAAATACATAGGTACAAACTCTCGGAAAATATAATCCTCCTTGTACAGTCACGTAGAAAGAAAATTGGTGGATTTGTATCCTTTGACCACACATCGGTGTGATTACTCTAACTACTCAATGTAACAACCCAATAGTATTGCAATAGTACATAATAATAAAAAAAAATAAAAATAAAGTACAAAAACCCAATAGTTTTGTAATTTTTTTAATGTTATCGACTATGAATTTAGTTCAATTTGATTCATTTTAATTTTTGCATCCAGCTTATGTATATACAACTAGACAAGTACTTACGAATACTTTATTTAATAATGTAAAAATATTAAAGTATACATGGAGATTATGGAGGTGTTTAGTGAATAAGTAAAAAATCCTATTTTTTTTTTAGAAAAAAGTTTGACTGTACCGACAGCAAAAACTAGCTTTCGCCTGCAGATATACGCATTTTCTGAGATAAAAATTTATATAACATATAAATTTTTTTCCTCCTTTTTTCCTCCTTTTTTCCTTTAATCCAGGTCTAGAACTACAAAATTTCAGCCTGATCCGTTCAGTAGTGACGGCGCGGCGTGAAAAGGTAACAAACGTCCAAACATCGAGATTCTCAAACACAGGATCTTCAACCCAATAAAATTTTCAATTATCTGGATCCTGAAACCTTCTTGTGAGAATGTGTAAAAACCGAAAAAGTGTTGTACTAACCGAGCCTTGTTCTGATACCTTCAGTGTACCGTGCCATCATCGAGTTGCTTTCGACAATGAAACCGGTAGTTGTGGTCATTTTCATAGCCAAAGACGAAGGATGATGGGAGATTTATTTTTTATTTTTTTTATTTTATTGATAATACTAAATCCACTGCCCTTAAATACTACTTATTCTAATATTATATACAACACTTACGGCCAAAAAACGGATTTACATTTTATAGACTATGATTTTTAAACAGACAATCGAAAGATATAAGTATAATACATAAAATATATGCTGAATACTTTAACGCAATATTTTTTTTTTGAACTTAAATTGTTTTTACACTTCTTACAAAATATTAAACTTCTCATACTCACAGAAGTATACAAACTTAATCTAATAAAAAACAATAGTAATTAGTTAGCTACATTAGGTACGCTGGCATCCCCCCAGTTCGGCAATGTTTACCAATAAATATACTCACTCGCAGTGACTGCAGTATATATTATTAAACCTCAACTAGCGGCCCGCCCCGGATTCGCACGGGTATTTACCTAAAAATTCAAAATTATAATATAGCCTATGTCACCCGGGGATAGTTTAGCTTCCCAACAGTGGAACAAAATTCAAAGCGTTTCAGTAGTTTCTGACCCTATTCAATCCAAACAAACAATCAAATCTTTCCTCTTTATAATATTATTATAGATAACATGGGCTAATATTATAAATTTGAAAGTAACTCTGTCTATCTGTCTGTCTGTCTGTTACCTTTTCACACCTAATCGGCTGAACGGATCTTAATGAAATTTAGCAGGGAGTGAGGTATCCCGAAGATGGACATAGGGTACATGAAAAGCGCGTACAAAGCCGCGGGCAGTAGCTAGTAAGCTATATAATACCTACCAATGGTAAAAATTAAGATTGTGTGCAAGCCGCGTGCGTCATTATGCCCTTTTACTGTAAAAGTGACCTTTGGAATTTCCAGTGTCCAACATTCTAATTTGTTATTTTTTTCTGTATTGGCTATGGTAATTTTCATACCTACATATACTCCAAATTTGATGTAAAATGTTTTTAAACATCTATTTTGCCGTGTTATTTATACACAATTAACATTCCTTGGCGATTTGACATCTTTCCTTCAATCCGAAACAATGCTAAATATCTGAAACTCGACGGAAAATAAGTCAATTTTAGCCCTTTTGCTCTGGTTTCTTTACAAACATTTCACATGGAAATTAGCTGGAGTATAGGTAGGTCATATATTTGTGTATTATTTATATGGAACAAAAACGTGTTTTACCATACTGAAATGATACACCATTCTGTAGGAATATGAAATATAGGTAGCATTTTTTATGCTATAAATATAACACAACAAACCTTCATGTCGAAATGGCGTGGTAGGTATTTATTTAAACGCGTTATTTTTTTGTTTAAATGCACGTTTGAAACAAATTTGAAGTTTGAATTTGAATGACGGGATAACGTCTGTCGGGTCAGCTAGTAATTATATAAAACCCTGTACACATACCTAACTGACACTGGCAGAATTGCATCAATCCAGATGCAGAGCCAAAGCTAAAAGAAGAAGAAGAAACCCTGTTTAATATACTAAAATATCAAAAACAAAATCCTATACAGCTACGTAAACGCACACAAGGCCTTAATACTTCACATTCTGATTTATAAATCAAATCTCATGAATAAGTGAGAAGTTGTGACTCACTCACCATACTTGTTATGGTTTAACTTTGTCATAAATATTCATTCTAATTCTAATCTCTGTAGATTATAATGGATTTACCCTATGGTAAATCCACTTACGTATATACTATCAAACTCTATCAAAGACAACTTGTGGTTTATAATGCGTCAAACAATTTCTAAGAAGTTATGATTCTTACAGATACTAACCTCAGAATCACAGTTAGGAATTTCATGAATCTGTTTACAAAAAAAATCAAAATAGGAATTTAATCTTATATCTTTAAACGAGCAATTCGTGTAGGTATATATATATGCATATAATCTAAATCTCGGAAACGGCTCCAACGATTTTCATGAAATTTTGTATACAGGGGTTTCGGGGGCGATAAATCTAAAGCTAGGATAAATTTTTAGAAAATGTCGTTTTATTTGAGTTTAAAAAAAATAATACCGAGCAAAGCTCGGTCATCCAGGTACTAACTCTTTATTTAACAATCAAACAAAAACAAGTATTCTTAATATGAAATTGCGAGTTTGTAGAAGGCGGCCTTATCGTTACGAGCGATCTCTTTCGAGTGTCCTTGGTTTGGATCTAAGACCTTTGAGATGTTGTGAATGGTGTCCGTTATTGACGTATTTATCACACTAATACTATAAATTAGAAAGTCTGGATGTATGGATAGATGTTTGTTACCTATTCACGAAAAACTCCTGAACAGATTGGGTTGACTACAACGACTTTAGGTCGGTCATCAAACAAAAGCTACTTTTTAGGGTTTCGTACCCCAATAGGAAAAAAGGAACCATTATAGGATCACCTTGTTGTCCGTCTGTCCGTCTATCAACTCCTTTTCTCAAGAACGCATGGAGATATAGAGTTGAAATTAAGAACAAATACTTAAATCCCCTTTCAGCCGAGATATAAATCAAACTTTTAAGTCAAACATCCCGATCCGTGCAACTACAGAATCCTACATTACGCGTGGCCCGACATCATCATCATATCAGCCCACACACGTCCACTGCTGGACATAGGCCTCCCCCTTACTACGCCACAAATAGCGGTACCGAGCCGCCTCCATCCATCGACTCCCTGCGCGACCGCTACGTTGTCGTCGGTGCATCGAGTGGCCCGACATGCACTTTGCGAATTTACTTTTGCAACTACGCATTTTTTCAAATGCGTAGTTTTTTCAACCATAGCTACTATACAAGAACGAGTAACAATTTACCATAACAAGTACCTAGGGTTTACGTGTGTTCAGGGGGCCTACTCGGAAAACGAAAACCGAAGTTTATTTTTCGTTTTCATGTAAAACCAACTCTTATGTCGCTTGCATAAGATTAACGTTTGCACGAAAAAATATCAGAATCTTCGATTTCGTTTTTACGAGTACGGGCCCAGATCAGTCAACAAAGTTTTTCAGAAAACATTGCCAACGTAATCACCATGCAGACCCTACCCCTCCCTCATGCCATCTGAAATAAGCAAAGCCTCCCACCCCCTTTGGTGCTTACGTAATACTGGAATAGCCCATTTATTTCATGAACAACGCAAAAAAAGCGTAATTTTTTTTTCTCCCGCGTAATGTAAATCAAACCCCCGTAATAGTTAACATCGGTAGCTAGATAGATAGATAGATAGAAAATACTTTATTGTACACTTAAAACTTGAAAACAGTTTACAAATGAGACAAAACAATACAAGTGACAATGGGCGGTCTTATCGCTCAAGAGCGATCTCTGCCAGACAACCTGGTCTGGCTAGATAAGATACCTAATAAACAACGGCCATCTATCATCTTTTTCTGTTAATTTATTATTTATGTGATTTCTAATTTATGAGAACGTTTTAATAATTAATTCAAATGTTAATTATACTAAATAAATACGGTAAAAGACACTTACCTACCTAACCTGTGAGGAACTACATTGTTTATATTATGCCACTGACAACAGAATGGGGTATAATATACCCAAATAAGAAAAATAATACAATCTAGCTAGAAAGCCTGAATCAACAATCTTTTGTTTGGTAAGTACCGGCTTTAATATTTTGCACATTGCAAGCTTCCTTAATACACATAATATCATCATAATCATCAGCCCGTACGCGTCCACAGCTAAACATAGGCCTCCTCCAAACGACGCCACGAATAGCGGTCCTGAGCCGCCTCCATCCAACGACTCCCTGCGACCACCACGATGTCGTCGGTCCATCGAGTGGGAGGTCTTCTCACACTCCGTGTCGCATTGCATCGCCGTCGCCACTCGAAAACCTTTACTCCTCAGCGGTTATCGGTTCTACGAGCTATATGGCCTGCCCATCGCCACTTTAGCCTACTGATTCTGAGAGCTATGTCGGTAACTTTGGTTCTTCTACGAATATTCCGGACCCTATCGCGCAGAGAAACTCCGAGCATAGCTCTCTCCATAGCTCAGCTCGCTGAGTGACTTTGAGCTTATGCACAAGGCCTATAGTGAGCGACCACGTCTCGGATCCGTAAGTCATCACTGGTAACACACATTGGTTAGACTTTCGTCTTGAGGCTCTGCGGTATCTGTGACGAGAAGATATTGCGAAGTTTCCCGAACGCTGCCCATCCGAGTTGGATTCGTCGGCTGACCTCTTTATCGAAGTTGGATTTACCTAATTGGACCATTTGGCCTAGGTAGAGGTAATGATCAACAACTTCGATAACATCGTTCCAAACATAGACCGATAAGGGTGCGACATGGCATTAGACATGATATTTGTCTTACCCATGTTCATTTTAAGACCCACTTGTCGGAAAACGGTGTTGAGGTCTCTGAGCATCCTGCTAAGGTCTTCCAGCGATTCTGCCATATTGACTATATCGTCAGCAAACCGAAGGTGAGTGATGTAATCGCCGTTGATATTGATGCCATATCCCAGTCCACACGCTTAAAAATATCGTCCAATGCAGAGGTAAACAGTTTCGGAAAAATGACGTCTCCTTGTCTCACCCCTTTTTGCAGTGGGATCGGATTTGTGCTTTGGTCCTGGTGACGAATTGACATAGTGGCCTTGCTGTACAAACATTTCAACACTTGGATATACCGGTAGTCAATTTGGCACCGCTGGAGAGACTGTAGAACTGCCCACGTTTCGATTGAATCAAAGGCTTTCTCGTAGTCCATAAACGCTAGACATAACGGCCGGTTATACTCTTTTGTTTTCTGTATTATCTGCCGGAGCGCTTTAGTACCTGCTTTAGGCTTTAGTACCGTAGACCACATACATATTATATGGTCTACGGTACTAAAGCCTTTTCGGAACCCGGCTTGTTAGGGCTGGAAGTCGTCAAAGCTTCGAGCAAAATGGTTGGTGATTACTCTCGAAAACAGCTTATAGACTCAGCAGTGAGATGGGCCTATAGTTCTTTAGAAGGGTTTTGTCACCCTTCTTGTGGAACAGTACCACCACACTTCTGTTCCACGCCTCTGGCGTTTATCCCTCGAGAATGACGGAGTTGAATAGCCTCTGAAGGACTTTAAGTACTGGTGATCGACCCTCTTTCAGAAGCCCTGTCGTTATTCCGTCATCCCCGTGTGCCTTGTTGTTTTTAAGCTTTTTGAGAACCATCCTTATCTTGAAAAGGCTGACGTCCGGGATATCTTCGGTATAGTGTCGGGTTAAATGGGCTCTTGTATCGCCTGTCGTGCTATTTGCAGGGCATTGCGATGAGGTGTAGAGCTGTCCATAAAACTTTTCAAGCTCTCTCAAGATCTCAGGCTTGGAGGAAATGATGCTGCCGTTATCGGTCTTCAGCTTCGTCAACTGGCTCTGCCCAAGCGACAGATCTCTTGCGAACACTTTGGAGCCCTTGTTCCGCTCATAATACAATTGGTATTGAATGAGCGCAAATCGTGTCGCATAGACTTGAAGATCTGTTTGTTAAACGCACCGTATGTTGACATGTCTGCCGAAGATTGCAGCCTCAGTTCACTCCCTCTGGTTCATGGTTCATGGTTCATTTATTGGTAAATTTATAGTATTACACGTCAAATAGGAACATATGTAGTAGCTATACCTTAAAATATACTAAAATATATAATATAGGTAGATGTTACAATTACAATCTACAATTAAAGTAATTAATAAATACAATTCATTCATAATAATTATGTCATTGGAATAAAGATAATGTGGAATAACAATACTATTTCAGAAATTTGTCAATCCTGTAGAAGGACCGTGACCCGAGAGTCTCTGTGTTTTATTTCTACGGGGGGTCCTAAAGAAGTCCGACCCGGCCGCACTGACAGTTTCCACCAGCCCGTTATTTAGTTCGTCTACTTTTGCGCATTCCGCGAGGCATTCGAAGCGGTTCTGTAGCTCCAACTGAAAGCTCTCGAGATTTTGTATCTGGACAGGGTTTGGGCGTAGAGTAGACCCTATCAGACGATACCTTTCTAGCTTTACATTGATATTCAATGACGCTCTTACCATACGGTGATCCTTGCCGGTTTTAACCCTGATGATCACAGAGACGTCATTCTCTGTGATCATCAGGGTTAAAACCGGCCCTCCTTTTCCATGAAGTCGGCCAGTCGCTGACCCCTTTGGTTTCGCTATCCAAATCCTAACTGGCCCACTCTTAGTTCGTTACCGCTCTTTGCGCCTAACCGCGCGTTGAACACAATTAATATACCTATATAAATTCAAGTACTTTATGATTCTAGTTTATATAGCTTCCTCAGCAAATCGATATTTTTACAAGCATCAATATTGATCAAATAAACAGAAATTACGACGAGGTATTTACAATGATTTTAGATTTGAGCTTTCTAATATTCTGGCACCAATATGACTTTTATATACACTTCTACAGACTTTTATGTGCTATGATTATGATGAAGGTTTTCAAAGTTTTAAATAGAAATGAAGTTTTGAACCATTTTGGGTATAACATACCCTAGCTGTAGACAGCAAGCAGTGACCAAAGGTTAGAAGTGACAATCACGGTTAATTTTAATTAGACAATTTAGTGTTATTACGGTTAGCTTTTGACGCAGTCAAGTAAATTATAATGAAAGTTTAGTAATTAGTTATTATTTAATTTAGGTATTTTTGACTAAGTGTTAAAGTGTCAAATATGGCTGCTATTTTAGGATTTGCGTGGAAAGGATATAACATTTTATTTAATGAACTTCCAGGTAAGATATAAAATAAAAAATAACAATGACAAGCCTATTTTACGTGTGTCGCACGAATGTTATAGGTACCATGCATAATTTTTTGCCGTTAGCATCTATATTTTATAGATAACAAATATTTTTAAAGGTACGTAATGATCTATTTTTCTTACACAATCTAACCCGCAATTTTTTTGCCAACTTGACTGTCTTCTTCAGCAAGACCTCGAGTAACAGCTTCCCGAAAACAATATCAATAACGAAATTCCGTGCTGACCTGGGTGTCGGTTTACTCTTGAATACAATCAAAGCAAATAATCCTAAATTAGATTTTATTCTATTCCTGGTGACCCGCCCCGGCTTCTTACGATAGTATGTGCATACCTTCCTCTATGTATTAAAAAAACCGCATCAAAATCCGTTGCGTAGTTTTAAAGATCTAAAGAGAGGGATTAGGATTTGTTTGGAAAACTTTAAAAACGGTGTACAAAGGAATTTCAAGTCGGTTTTTAGTTTTTTCAAAACAATCAAGTTACATTATATTACATTATAACCAATTTGGAACTTTCTAGAGTTTGACAAAGGTGGATTAGAAATCGAACTCATGCCTCAGTGCATTGAGTTAAATTTCTCTTAACATAATCTACGCAGTTCCTTCACGCTAGAAATTAAAATCCTATACAAATTAGAACGTCTAGACGACGATATCTCGATACTATCCTCAGGGCTCAGTTTGCAAGATATTGATGAGGATAATAAAAGAAACTTGTTAAAATAAAATAAAATAAAACAGATTCAGTCCATGCCACGCAACGTCATAGGTACGCCACAAAATGTAGGAGATCGAAATCGTCGGATGGCGTAGGACAGGATGGTAGGCGTAGGCGTGGCATCCCCGTCTAGAGTCTACGCCATCTTACTATTTCATGTTTTGAGGGATCTATTGAAAAAAGATAAATAACAGACGATTTGTAGTGTAATCACGACGCTCTGACTTTAGTGAGACGTTGGGAATACTTTTAGTGGAACGTTGAGAATGAGCACGTCTCTTGGAGACCTTAGGAATAACTCCTCTGTTGTTGTCCATATCAAATAACTAATACCTACGTCGTCGGTCGCCTACATTACGTGGCGTGGGATCGATCTGTTTCTGGCTTTAGTGCTTTTATTCCCCCGACATCAAAAGAAACACGATTGTTTTCTACTTTAATACACAGTTTTCTGTTGTTCTTTTCAGACGAAAGAACAAAAACATGGTTCCTCATAGCGAAGCCCTACCAAGGCTTGACAGTCCTTGGATTATACCTGATGTTCATACTGAAATGGGGACCACAATTCATGAAAGGACGACCTGCGTACAATTTGGACAAAATAATGATAGTCTACAATTTCCTGCAAGTTGTTGCTTGTATTTACATATTCTATTGTGTAAGTGAATTGCAAATTTTTATTTAAATCCGCCATTAACGCTCATTTTGTCCCTGCCCGTCGTCGTTCATTCGTCTTGGTTTTTTATTAACCTACAAATTGTGTTTCATCAAAAACTGGACACTTCTCAAGTTCAGCAGGGTCATTGCCCCTTCGTTCTATAGAGTTCATACCTACAACGTAAAAGTAAATATTAGAATTTTAAATTAGACCAGTTAAGTCGAAGTTAAAACGACATATTTTTTGACTTAGGAGGTAGGTAGCCTTTATCCTATGCAATTCAGATTTTCTGGTACCTTCTATGAAAAGAAAACACAATTTTTTTCAATACATAGGTTCCTATGATCGTCTACTAGGTACTATAAAACGGTTAAAAGCAGTCTAATCCACATGAAAATGCTCCTGCACGTTTTTACACAGCAAACTTTGCTGCATATTTTAATATAAGCTTACTAAAGGTGTTATTGTTAGTGGTTTCTAACCTCGCAAAAATAAACCTAAAAGTCAGGCGCAAAATTAAAAATGTATTTAAAATATTTTTTGGCCGTGGGGCCGCGGCGTACGCATATCGACACCTCCAACTCAAACCGTGGATGTCGTAAGAGCCGAATACGGGAACCTACCAGAGAAAGGGCAGCAGCTTCCTTCTGAGTATTTTCAAACACCAGCACTGCGATCACCAATCCGCCTGCCAAGCGTGGTGATTATGGCAAAACCCCCCTAAATGGGAGACCATCCACTCGATGGACCGAGGACATCATAGCGGTCGCGGGAGTCGATGGATAGAGGCGGCTCAGGACCGCTATTTGTGGCGTCGCGTCGTATAGGGGAGGCCTAAGTCCAGCAGTGGACGTGTATGGTCTGATATGATGATGATGATGATGACTAAGTATTTTATAGATTTTACAAGTAATTAGGATAGCAAATTTGCGCAGAGCACTTTTGCGCACATTGTTAGTCGCATGATCCAAGAAAACAAGATCTGCTCATCCGGGAGTGTCTCTTACTTACGTCACTGTCCAGTTGCCACTTTATTTCAACAAAACGTAGAAGTTGGGAAACAAATGTGATAAGGGTCAATTGAAAAACCAATAAAAAATGTGATCATCAATTATGTTTGTTAGATCAGTCAAAACAGAGTTAGTCACACACGAGTCAATTTGATACATATTAATTTGTAAATACAAAACCACATAGTTTTATCAGATTTATGCAGACCAGGTAATACAAGGAGTTCGGGGAGTTACGATTTTACGCTATTGGTAACACCAGGAAACAGATTCGTCTTCCTATTTGCCGATGGCGATGACGACGTAAGCAAGAGGCACCCACGTGACCATCGTATCTGGGAAGAACTTTGAATCAATTGTCGTTATGAAATCTAATGACATTACATCATTACAGATAGATTTCAAAACGACAATTGATTAGGAGTTTGTTTGATAGTTTGGAGGGTGTCATTTGTCTTCTAGACCTTTGTGATACACCTTCGGCCACATCGTCACTTTACAGTATGTGAGATTGTGATCAAATGAATGTCTATCGACTATAAAAAAATTGTCATTAAGATAATAGGTAAATCAAATTAAAAGCCTCTATATGATCTTCGTAGACCAAGAAATCTAGCCAAGCACGGATTTTGAGTCTTAAGTATGGGTTTTGCATAGTTTACAATAGCTATCAAAGGTTTCGTTTCAATGCAAAGGACATTAAGCGCCTTGCCGGATAGAGGAACAACTTTTCGTAGTATGACCATATGACATCAACCCAAAATAGTTTTATCTATGCACTTCTACGTCTTTGTTTCGTGACTTTTGGGACTATTTGCTACAATTCTACAAATTCCATAGTAGTTTTCGAATGATTTTGAGTGATTCGTTCCATTTTAGCGGTAGTACTTAAACGAAAACTTTTCCGTTTTGTTATTGTGCTTTGCCAACACATACAAGCCAATATGTGTGTTCAAATCTATAAAAAACCGGTCAAGTGCGAGTCAACTTACCCAAGGAGGATTCCGTACCATGGTACAAAAGTATTTCGAGGAAAAATCAAAAACCCTACTTCAACGTAGTCACCCACCCAAATAATGACCATGCCCAACTTTGCTTAACTTTGGCAGCCAACATCCATAGCACATTGTGTACCAATAGGTACACAATGTGCTATGGATGTTGGCTCCCTAAATTATTACACAATATGATTTTTTATTACCTATTCGTTGTAATAGCGGCAATAGTAATCCACCTCCTGTCAAAATTTTAATCTTCTACCTATTACCAAGTAACATTACCTAAAATCTGCACAATCTATGTGTGTGTAGTAATCTGTGCTATTACGGTTCAAGAGCCTCGACAAACGTAGAGCAAAAGTAGCCGTAAAATTACGTCTATTAATGAGATACAGCTCGCTGACAGACGAACTGACTGACAACGGAGTCTTTGTAATAGACATAAATGTTCTTTTTTTATCCTTCTCTCCTCCGTAAACTCCTCAACACTTACTTTCAGTCAATCGTCCAAGCGTGGGGTTGGGACTACAAGTGGATCTGCGAACCAATAGATTACTCCAGGAGCGAGAAAGCAATGGGCATCGCTAAAACCAGTTATCTTTATTTCATCATGAAGATAGTTGATCTTCTTGACACTGTAAGTATGTTAAAATATGTGAAACCAGACATTCAGTCGTAACCTGGGCTTCTCTCCGGCGGTACCAAATCGACTACCAGTATATTCAAGTGTTTGTACAGCAAGGTTCTCTATCTGGCCCCAGAACCACAGCACAAATCCAATCCCATTACAAAAAAGGGTGAGACATGGAGACTATCAATGGCGATCACACCACTCACCTTCGGTTTGTGGACGTTATAGTCATTGTGGCAGAATCACTGGAAGACATTAGCAAGATGCTCCGAGACTTGAACACCGTGTTCTGACAGGTGGGTCTTAAAAATGAACATGGGTAAGACAAAGATCATGTCAAATACCCATGTCGCACCCATACCAGTCCACGTTGGAAATGACGTTAGTCAGGTTGTTGATCAATATGTTTAACTAGGCCAAATGGACTAACTAAGTAAATCTAACTTTGATAAAGAGTTTAGCCTACGAATCCAACTCGGATGGGCAGCGTTCGGGAAGCTTAGCAATATTTTCTCATCGCAGATAGCGCAGAGCCTCAAGACAAAACTCTTCAATAAATGTGTGTTGCCGGTGATGACCTACGGATCCGAGATGTGGTCACTAACTATAGGCCTCGTTCATAAGCTCAGAGTTGCTCAGCGGGCTATGGAGAGAGCTATGCTTGGTGTTTCTCTGCGTGACAGAATCGGGAATATGGAAATCCGTAGAAGAACCAAAGTCACCGACATAGCTCTCAAAATTTCCTAATTTGGCTGAAGTGGCAGTGCGAAGGTCATATAGCCCGTAGAACTCATAACCGCTTGAGAGTAAAGGTTGTCGAGTGGCGGCCAGGATGCAACGCGAAACTGAGTGTTGGAAAGCCATCCACTCGATGGATCGACGACGCCGGAACGGTCGCAGGGAGTCAATAGATGGAAGCAGCTCAAGACCGCTATTAGCCTACATTAAACCGAACCTGTAAGACTGACCGCGGTGTGAATGCGCCCTAATTAGGTCTATTGTTTATTTTTAATTTTTGGGTAATATAAGTAAACTCAATCTTCATTTAAAGTGTTGTGATTCGATAAAAATCTAATCATTTAGTTACTACAACAAGGTAATGTATAATTTTAAATGCAAAGTAATGAAAGTGACTCTTGTTATTTTAATGAAGTGTCAAAGAAGCAGTATAATGGATTATAATAATAAAAAGCCATTTCATGGTGCACGTACGTAGTTTTACCAACCGACCTTGCTACACTCGTATGATGAAGTCCACTTCATCATACGAGTGTAGAGATATGTACGAAGACATATCCAAAGCACAACGCGACTGAGGCTCACGTCAACGCTAAGACAATTTTAACGGCAATATAAAACGGGGTGAATAGAGACTCTATGGTGAATAGAAATAGACGAAATACTGGAGCAAAACATCCTTTTGCAGAGGTCAGATCCACTGACACAGGAGGTGAACAGTCTCGAACTAAGGATACTTCCATTGTTACAAGCTAGGTAATGTCATGGCCCAGTATTTCGTCCATTTCTATTCATCCTGGAGCGTCTATTCACCCCGCTTTAGTCGTAATTAAAGTAAAAGAAGTTAAGTATTTAACACAAGTAGAGTTTACAAAACTTTGATGTCTATGGAAAAGGTTACCTAGTAAATATTAAAAAAAAAGTAAGAAATCAGTTATGTCATGAGTTATTTCAAGGACATCCGTGAGGGCTGGTTCGGCGGCAGATTTGGCCGAGGATCTCAAGAGGCGCAAATATGCAGGTCTCGACATAGCCTACGCATTTGCTCCCCTTGGAGTCGAGACCCTAGGTCCGTGGGGTACCGTGGCTCTCCGGGTTTTCAAAAAATTATCTGAGTGCGTCTGGTCGAAGCGACGCGTGACCCGAGAGCTGGTGAGTATTTGGCGCAGCGCATTAGCATTGCCATACAGCGCGGCAAGGCAGCCAGCGTCTTGCGGACGCTTCCGAATGGTATTGATATGGACCAGTTGAGCTATTGAGAGATTGTTTGCAACAGTCTGCAGTTAGCTCAATTGCTTCAATTGTAAATACTAGTTTAATTTGTTTGTATTATATGATTGTCATTTTCTTTGTCAATGAAGAGTTACGAGTTGATAATAATGTAGGAACATAACTTTTACACGGACTTTATAATTTTGTTTCTTAGTTTATTTAAATGAAAATTTTCTTTATTTTCAGGTATTTTTTGTTCTGAGGAAAAGGTACAGGCAAATATCGTTCCTTCATATTTACCACCATACTGGCATGGTGATCCTGATATGGGGAGCGGTCACTTATTTACCAGGTAAGAGGTATTTTGGCTCCTATAAGACATAAACCAGTTTTTCAATCAGCGAATTAAAAAAATTTAGTTCAACGAATTAGCTATGTACCGTTTTACCATCAGCAAACTTGCGCACGTGGCATTTGCATTTGCACGTGTAGAACTTTACTGTCATTGTTATAGTTTTATTACATTTATCACTACGTGACATACTCTCGAGCAAGAGACACTCAAAGGAAGACTTGCCACCTTTGCTATGTATTAACATCTTCGTGAATAAACATAACTAAACAGTGTACACAGTGTAAAATCTTGTGAGTTGTGGTCCTACTCATTTTAAGTGGCATAAAACTAACTGAAACCTATCTATGAACTTATTGTCAGTGACAGATACATAGTGTGGTACCAAACAAGATGTGATACTTATACAACTACTAGCTGACCCACGAAACGTTGTTTTTCCTTCAACCCTTATTACTTTGGGGTATGGAAAATAGATAGTAGCCGATTCTCAGACCTATTGAATACGCATATAAAATTTGGTAAAAATCGGTAAAGCCGTTTCGGAGGAGTACGGTAACTAACACTGTGACATGGAAATTTTATATATAAGATATCTTCAATACCATCTTTGGTGTGAGGTCATCAGGTCATCAACTATCCAAACCCTTTAAGCTAATATAAACAACTTACTATGTAAATATATTATTATCACCAGTCTAGACTGCATACACATATGTACATATATAGGCCTTAGGTATGGGAGAAAATATCACTCTCGGAGAATGATATTTTCTCACGGATGTGTGGAGTGACGAGAATGGATAAGGAGGAAGTTGCGTCTGTAAAGGATAAGATCAGAAGCAATAGTTTGATGCATGGTCAGGTTATGAGGAGGGAAGAGTGTCATGTGACGAAGAGATTGTTAGATATGAAGGTGGATGGATATCGGAGTAGAGGTAGGCCTAAGAAAAGATGGATAGACCGTGTGAAAGATGATATGAGTAAAAAAGGAGTGAACGGAGATGACGACTGTTAGAAGCGAGTGGAAGAAGAAGACCTGATTTGCTGACAACACTGAGGTCGAAGTGTGAAAAAGCCAATAAAATAATGATCACTCACGGAAAAATCATCGACAAATATTTTTTTTGGCTACCAATTTTATACTTACTGAAAGGCATGCTCAGTCATTTATGTTTGAGTACCGCTTTTGCTATAGAAAATTCTTACACAAGTATTATGACTGAGCAAGCTTTTCTAATTACGGACCTAACGCTTACTGCTAGTACTCACGGACTCACTGATAGTATTAACAATGATTTTTTCCAATCTTACCTTTCTATTTCCTGAAAAAGCAGTTCGCATTTTTCTTCTATATACGGGAAACAATGCAAAAATATTTCAAAGTGTTACCTTATTCGAAGCAAATTCGAAGAAGTTTTTCTCTAAGAAATTGAATAAAATCTCAACAAAAATGATTTCGCCGGGGCTTTCCTCGACCTTTCCTTAGTAAGCACAGTAAACATTATTGGGATATTATTAAATTTCTTAGAGATTACCTCCTTATTATCGATTGCGAAAGCTTACGCAAATAGCTTACGCTATGATATCAAAAACCTTAGTTTTTCTCTATTGAAAACTTGAGTATGATTCCCACAAGAGTACACTGGGAGTATCAGTGAGCGAACTGTCATTATTATATTTAATCACATATTGTTTTTATTCCAGGAGGCCATGGAACCTTAATTGGAGTAATAAATACATTCGTCCACATAATTATGTATTCCTACTATTTGTATACGGTAGTCAATCCGAGTGCGAAACAATCTCTTTGGTGGAAAAAGTATATAACACAACTGCAAATCGTAAGTTATTTACGATTTTGATTCTAGAGTTATATTAGGATAAAAAATATTTAGTAACAATTCCGCGTATAACCTACTCTGATAGTATCCATCAAAGTAAGTTGTCAACTAGTTTCATCTCTCCACGAGACATCTTAAGGACACCACAATACTCGACCTTAACATTGAGATTGCCAAGCAACACCGACAAAGTCCAGACAGCGACTCTGAGATTCTCGCGCCGGCCAGTCCAGCCAGTGATGTTGCCTCTCCTCGCTCCTCGCGCCAACGTCTAGGATGATATCCTGTGTATATCAAAACTTAGGTGACCTACACAGACCTACCGGATCTAAATCCGGTAGAATTAAATAAGTGCAACCTCAATATAATCTATGTACTTAACCACAGTAAAGCGCCCGACATAATGCCAATTAAAATATATATTAAATAAACTCCCCCAAGAAATAAAATACACGACAAAATACAACCTTTTTACTAATAAACTAAAATATTTATCTATTAATTATAATATATTATTCTAATAGAGTAACCGAATTCTAAACCGGAAAATAAATTTAGAATTATTATTAACAAGTGAAACTGACATGTACATTATTAAATTTAATTATTAATTTAGTTTTTCATTTAAAAGTTGACAAAATGTAACCACAAACCAACCAATTTTATCTATTTTTTTTTAATTTAAACAGATTCTTTGCCTTAAAAAATTAGTTTTCACATATAATTAATAATAAATAAACAGAATGAAAAACAATTAAGTCATTTACATAAGCAATAGTTTGATGCATGGTCAGTTTATGAGGAGGGAAGAGTGTCATGTGACAACAACAATCAAAATTGCAGTACCTACCCAACAGGGTATGTACTAACTATAGCTATAATTAGATCGATGCTACTACCTTACATAGGTAGTAGCATCGATCTAATATTGGCAATAAATAAATAAAATGAAACGTTACACAACCAACACAAACAGAACCTCAAGTTGGCATCTGATTATATAATGTACGTATATTTACTGAGACCAGTGACCACCGAAACTCCGCCCATATCCGACCTAGGCAGTGACTTTCCTTCCTAAAAATGTATGTTATCAACAAAATATAAACTGCCACTTAGCCCGACATAAACAGTGTGACGTGAACTTAATAATTCCAAAACCATTTAAGCGAATAAGTGGGTCGTTTTTAAAGCAAAATTTTCTTACTTAAAAACGTTTGCAACGTGGTTCGCCTTGACTGATGGCGATAATGATATTGCCTTTCATAATAAAAACAATTGTAAAATATTTTGAGACAAAGACGTTCATTAGAACGTAGAAAATTCTACTTTAATCCGTAGAGCACAAAAGTTTCAAAGTCTTTACCAGGAGTTGCTAAAGTCATTGTAGAGAATGCTGATTAACTCATGCCATTATTTTGCCACGGACAGCATAATCTAGATAGCTCCGAAGAAAACAGAGCTTGTATAATGGATACCTACTCGATAACTGACATAAATAATACATTGCATTGCATAGATATATAGTTTTACTATACATATGTATAAAACACCCAGAACACCCGGGAAAAATATCTGCAGATCGTAAAAACATATTTTCAGAGGAGGGAATTGAACCCTCCTGTGTCGCAGTTGAACCTTCGCGTGATGTGCCACTTACGTTTATACTTTCTTTTTCAGGCGCAGTTCTTTTGGTGCGTGTGTCACATGCTAGCCATCGTCTTCAAGCCGGACTGCGAATATCCAAGATGGACCAGTGCTGTATTTCTACCCCAAAACCTCTTCATCCTCATCCTCTTCATTGACTTCTACATCAAAACCTATATCAAGAAACCAAAAGAGCAACAAATTGCCGAACTCAAAAAGAAACATGCCATGACTAATGGTAACGTTCAAATGAATGGGTTCTGTGAAGTTGGTGCCAAAAACACCAGTCATGAACTGAAAGTTTTAAACGAAGCCCTAAATTCTTTGAGAAATAACGCTTGTGACGCTGAAAATGAACACCTACAAAACGGCACATCTATACCTAGTGAGATGTACATTCGAAACATAAACTATCAAAAGCGGAGTTCACTAAACGAATCAAATTCAAAAGATGAAACAAAAAATTCACAAAATGAAACAAATAAATCAAAACATGGAAGAAACAAACTAAATGATTCCCGATCGTCAGAAATTGGGTCAAGAGGCACAAGTTCCATCGACAAGAATCAAAACCATGGCAAAGTAGAGTAAGTTCATTGTTATTCACTGAACTCGACATTCGGGTAGAAGTCGTTTAAGCGAACAACCTCTATACACGCAAGCTTACAAAATCTGTGTTGCTGGGTGCCAACTGCCTTTAATATACTTAGATATAGACTTAGATTTAGTATGGAGTCTACACACTAAACCCTGGTACAGGCTGGTGTTTTCGTGTCGGCGGGAGCAAAATGAATATGAGTTAGTAATGTCCAAATTCATTTGTTTTGCAAGATTTACTAAAATAAAGTACATCTGGTTCTTTTAAAAAAAATATTAGTGTAAATTATGTTAGGTTTGAGTCAAACCCAGATAATATATGTACAGTACATAAGTAAAGCCCAAAGCGTCAGACTGTGTCAGAGCAGATCAGCAGATCCATGATCCAAGAAAACAAGGTCTGCTACTCCGAGAGTGACACTTTGCCCACGTCACTGTCCAGTTGCTACTTTATTTCAACAAAACGTAGAATTTGGGAAACAAATGTGATTAGAGTCAGATGAAAAATCAATAAAAATTGTCTCTGTTATGTCAGTCATCAGTTATGTTTGTTAGATCAGTCAAAATAGCGTTAGTTAAACACGAGTCAATGTGATAAATACAAAACCACATAGTTTTATCAGATTCATACAGGTAATACAAGGGGCTCGGGGAGTTACGATTTTACGCTATTAGGAACACCAGAAAACAGATTCGTCTTCTCATTCGCCGATGGCAATGATGACGTGGGCACATACATACGTGGGCAAGTATCCCCTACTCGACTATCGTCTCTCGCAAGACCATGTATCATACATACTGTTTTCGCCTATCATTGGTTTATTTTCATTTGTTTAAAAGCAACAAATGAGCGGCAAAAATGTAGAGATAGTATGTACACTTGCAAATACATTTGAATCTCCTACAGCAGTTTCGGTGTGTCCACCCTTTGTGTAGACTTCTTTAGACATTAAGACTTACAGCAATAAATTGGTACTATTGTTCATACATTTTAAAGGTTTTTATTATTCTAGTGCGTAAACCTCACTCGAGGTAATTTCTTAGAAAAATAATATCCCAAAAATTCATAATTTCCTTTGTATTTGTAAGTAGACTAGAGAACCTTGTTTTTAAGTCCCGGGAGAAGAAATATACTCTGAGTTTGGCGTATGGGGGTATATCCTGTGTATTATACTGTCTCCTAAGCGCCTAAAATAGTAACAACATTTTAATATTAAAAAAATTGTACCTAGACTGAAAACTTTACAAGCAATACTTTTTATTATTTTTACGTTACTTAATAATTAATGGCATAATAAAAGAGATCTACTTAGTGAACTAATTTAATCTTAATGCATGACTTATATTCTAGGACCTAGATGGGGCAGAGGGTGTTCATAGTACACAATATAATGTACGTACATATATTGCAATCCCATCATGTCTTGAGCTTCGCGCTTTGTTTTGGTTTAGGTCATCTCAATGTTTTTTCCGTGAGGGCTGATGCGGTGGCAGATTTGGCCAAGGATCTCAAGAGGTGTAAATATGCAAGTCTCGACAGCGACTACGCATTTACTCCACTTAAAGTCGAAACCGTGTCCTCGAGTTTAAAAAAATCATCTGAGTGTGTCTGGTCGAAGCGACGCGTGACCCAAGAGCTGTTGAGTATCCGGCGCAGCGCATCAGCATTGCCATACAGCGGGGCAATGCAACCAGCGTCTTGGGAACGTTTCCGCCTGGTAACGATATGTGGACCAGTTGAGCTACTTATAAATTGTTCGTAAGTCTGCAGTTAGCTCAATTGTTTCAATTGTAAATACTAGTTTTAATTTGTTCCTATTATTGCATTGTAATTTTTTTTTTTGTTAATATTAAGTATATTTTTTTCTAAGTGATTGTAACTATTAAAACTATATAAAAACTATCGATCTATTACGTACCCAATGCGGACTCCATGATAAGCAAACTCCCAGATAGGACTCCCTCTAGATCGAGAGGACGTACGTAGCTAGGTGTTTGCCTACTATGGAGTCCTGAAAGGTACTAGGTGCCTATCATGAGAAAAAAAAATATTTTTACACGACTAGCTAAGAAATGTGTGAGTTTCTTAACTCCACCATAACTTTGAAATATTAAGCTCTGTTTGGATCACAGAAATCTAAATAATTTAGATTTCTGTGGTTTGGATGCACGGGGTCGTTAGAATCCTTAGATTATACCGAGTGTTATGTTATTTTTAAATAAGGCAAGCCTCTTTATTTTTTTAAGATAGAAATATAGTCCATGAAAAGGAACCCTGAAAAAGTGAGATATGATCTTTTCTTTACGGGTATGGAGTTTTGGTGAGACTTTGGGAATACTTTTCGCGAGATGTTGTGAATGAACACGTCTCTCGTGAGACGTTGGGAATAACTTGGGACAACTGGTCCGTTCTTGTATTTTAACAAGATTTATAGAGAGTGTATTGTATAAGTGGGTTGATCTCTGCGATCTCGATGAATTCTCGTTCGTTTCGTGCTGGCACGACATGATTTTTTTTTTATGGTTTGTGATTTTTTCTACTTTTTACAAGGAATAAAATTAGTGAAAAAGGAATTAGCCGCAAATCGTAAATCATTTTCTGTACATTAAGTAATAAAAAAAACTTACTTCGATTCACTGGTATTATTGAAGCATTTGGGATTACGATTATTCTAAAAATCAAAATACATTTTCCTAAGTGCTCCCAAAAAACTATTGTATCGAAGTTGATTTTATCATTGGTGCATATAAAATGGTTAACGATTTATGGTAAATTATTTTACCATTAGTTATATTCCTTGTAGAAAGAAGAAAAAATCAAATCCACATAAAAATTTAATCTTGCGCAAACACGAAACAAACAACCTTAACCCTAAGACGATTTGCGAAAAATTCGCCGAGAACAATTCGTCGAAAACAATTCGTCGAGAACAATTAGCCGCAAACACAATTCGCCGAAAATACAATTTGCCGAGAAATAGTCATAAAGATTTTCAAGTATAGAGGGAAATACCCATTTTTGTCCTACATCTGAAAAATTGTGTTCAAATATAGCGGGAAATATCCAGTTTTGTCTGACATCTGAAAAATTGTGTTTTCGGCGAATTGTTCTCGACGTAATTGTTTTCGACGAATTGTTCTCGGTGAATTTTCCGCAGACGCCCTAAGACACGCTTCCGCTCCCTCTGTCCATAGTGCACTCAATAACTAAGATAATGATACATAAAAATTATAACATCTCATCTCATCTAAGTACATAATACTTACATAAATTAAAGACGACACCATCTTCGCCGCAGTCGACGGTCATACCTGAAACCAGTAACACTGAGGTTATTGTCTTTTTTCTGTTCCTGTTGATGTAAATATTTGGCATAGTTACGAGTATATTGTGAGCCCTTATCGAAGTGAAGGTAAGTATACGTTTATGACAATTTATATTTCATTGCTGCCAATTTATATATGTATGTGAATATTGTTTTTCAAAATTAAATTTAATGAGTAGGTCTGCAGTTAGCTCAATTATTTCAGACGTATGTATAAATAGTTCTTATTGGTTTCTTTTACATTGTAAACTTCTTAACTAGAACGGCTGCTGCCCGCTCCTATGCCTGCGTTTTAACGGCATAAAAAATAGTGTTTATGTTATTCCAGGTTAGGACCCTATACACATAGCAAATTTCAGCCCAATCAATACAGTATTTTTTGCGTGAAAGAGGAACAAACATCCATAAATCCATACTCACAAACTTTGACATTTATAATGTTGGTAGGATTTAGATAGATGACTCTTATAGACAAATATAAAAAAAACACTAACATTATTTCTTAAAGCGTCAGGTTTCAGAGACAATCACAATGAAAAAAATTAATTAGAACAATAGTTATTTTCATCTGTGAATAGCTCAAGGATACCTTATGTCATTAAAAATTTTATATTTTTATTGGTCTCTGTGTTCTCTATCCACATATATTATTTACATTGTGCGCTACGATTTTGAAAAAAAGGAGTGGCAAAATGATGTCGATCCACTCGATGGACTGACAACAACATTGTAGCCCGCGCAGGGAGTCAATGGATGGAGGCGGCTCAGGACCGCTATTTGTGCCGTCGTATGGGGGAGACCTATGTTCAACAGTGGACGTGTATGGGCTGAACTGATGATGATGATGAAACTGGTGTTAGGGCCAAAATCTTCAGACCCGGCCAAGAGTGTTGTTAGTATACTTAGAATTCTCCTGAAAGCCGAGTAGCCCTTTTTGTCTAGAAACAGATGAAAATTTAGTTTGCGCATGGAGTCAAGCTGTTAGACCCTAAAGATTTATAATTCAAAGTATTGTAAAAGAAAAATACTTACCTACTTTTTAACATACCAATAATAATTAAAAATCTTCAAGCCCCAAGATAAGCAGAGTTATGGGTACTAGATAACTGATGTACTCGTAGTTGAAGAATACATTACATAGATAGATAATTTTACTATACATACGTAGAAAACACCCAGCAGTGTGAGGAAGAGACGAAGAAAAAGGTATAGTAAATTATTTGTGTAAATTATACATATACTTAATAATTTCTGCCTGCGGCTTCGCACGCGTTGTGTCTATGGAAACGTTTTAAGGTTATTTATATCCCATGGGAACTGGTTTATAGGTTAAAAAGAAACCTATGTTTTGTTCCAGGACTAGAACTACATGTATGTTAAAAATTGAGCCCAATCTGTTCAGTCCATCAGGTGAGATTGTGGTCAAACGAAGGTCTATAGACTATAAAGAAGTATTTTTAGTGGGAAGAAGTAACAAGTTAATAAACATCCATGGAGTGTCATTATTCTTATGACACTAACCCCCTTATTCATAATAGTTTGCTTAAAGCATTGCTAATTGTCACTCTGTCTTCTTCTATTGACGTAAGTCAGAGTGAGAGATAACACTGCTTAGCAGCTGTTTT
The DNA here is from genome assembly GCA_947859395.1 of Eupithecia insigniata. Classification (NCBI taxonomy): domain Eukaryota; kingdom Metazoa; phylum Arthropoda; class Insecta; order Lepidoptera; family Geometridae; genus Eupithecia; species Eupithecia insigniata. The sequence continues at coordinate 2,812,017 of OX402000.1, forward strand.
AAGTTAGCAGACCATTATGAATAAGGGGGTAAGTATATAATATAATAAAAATAAACATCGGAAATAATATGTTAGTGCTATTTTTCATCGCCCGAAGCGAAGAGTCGTAAGCAAGAGCGGTTATAATATTTTTGCCGTCGGAAAAGGGTCTTTATGAGGAAAGAAAGAAAAGAAACATTATCCTTATAGCAATAAGTCTTTTATATTAGACAAAACAGAAGGGTAGAAAGGGTTTCTTATAAAAAGTTGCAATTACCTGTAGCATAAAGTAGGACATCTTAGGAATTCTATACGTCGCGTGCCGTTTTGTACTGTCTGTCGGTCGATATGCCGCAGTGCTGTTCCAATCGGCTGGCGCTTCGCACGGCCCCTTCTTCCGTACTTCGATTTAAACTTCGAATTTACGAACGGTTCTAAAACTCGGAACGTTCTTTTTTTAACGGTAAGTCCAATTTGTTACTGGCCAGTGACTTTTTCAGGAGTGATGAAGCAAGTTTGAATTACGAAGCTGTTTACTAAAAAGGATTCGATCTTTTCTAAACAGCGAACGTTCTTTTCCGGTAAGTTTTAGTTGTTACTGGCCATTTATTTTTATACGAAAAACAGGGTTGATGATCCTATTTATACATATTGCTATGATAACCTATATTCTGTGTATTTTTTTATGTTGTGTTTGAAAAATATATAAAAATTTCAATACTATACCATCTTCATAGGGCTTAGTTAAAAACCTATTTTACCCTTTAAGTAAGGTTTATAAGACTCTATAGCGCATCATTATTCATAACAAAAATGATTAAATCACTAAAATTGAACTACGCTAACAACGCCGCCCAACCAGCTAGGGCGGAAAACTTACGTAAGTAAACAAAGACAAAGACTGTGTTGAATTCGTAAATATATGAAACCAAAATATAAAATCATATTTTTTAGATTGCTATTTGTTTAATAAGATTTATAATTAAAACAAGCGACGCGTCCCGACTTCACGTGTGCTTAATAATAGTAGAAGTATGTAAAATAAATTATTCCAAGTAAATTCAAACAGCATCCAGCATCAATTCTTATAATCTTTAAATGATCGTGTAATTCATTATTTCAAAATCAGCCTATTCTCTGTAAAAACTTACAAAATAAACATTCAGACGCTACTGTGTTCAGACTAAAAACCTCTTAAAAGTAAAAGGTGCTCGTAAATAAATAATAATGCTGGATATAATTTTGACACAACATCATAAAGCCCGAAGTTCAGGGGGCTGTATCTCATGAACTGTTTAGTTAGACAGTTGAAATTTTCACAGAATATATATATATATATGAATTGTCACTACAATAATAAATAGTAAAAATAAAATTTATTAAAATAAAAGGGGGCTGCCGTACAAGACTTGAATTTTGGCTATTTTTGCACTATTTTGTCTCTTGAACCATGTTAGAAAGACAGTTGAAATTTTGACAGGATGTGTCAACCATTGCCGCTATAACGCCAAACTGCGGGCGTCAGGTTGGCTTTTTATTTTTTAAATAAAAAAAGACACTTTTTTTGATTTCTTTGTGCTAAATAGTAAAGTGCGATGGTACGGAACCTTCGTGTACGGGTCAACTCGCATTTAGCCGGTTTTATTTATTCCTAATCAAAATGCAGCCAACAAATGCAATATTTTATGCATACCTACATCAAAATTTACCAGCAGAATTGCAATGTTGGTGATCTAGAAGGCAGATCAGTTTTTTATTGATAATGGTTAAGCGTTATTAAAATTATTTTTTAGGCTGAATATCAATCATACACCAGATCGAAAAAACATAGGTAACACAAATAAAAACCAGCCACACTTCATTTAAACACAGACAGATGAGTTTTTGAACATAATTTAGAATATTTTCATGGATAACTAGCATTTCCAGCTTGAACAAATATCAGGCAACATTGGACACATTCCATGGGTTCTGAAAATTAAATAAATAAGGGTAAAACCATAGAAAATTTACAAGATACTTGTTAATTACAAGATATGTTCTACCGTTTTTTAAAATTACTTCTAACATAATTTTTTTGTATCTCGCCCATTTGAAATAGTGTAGTACTGTATTAGGTACCTAGGTAGTTCATATTTTTCACATAGTTTTAGAATTTATTTTGTAACTAACACGTTGTACGTGAAAATGCTGGGAAAACAACTAATTTTCTTTCCAAAACCATGAAATTTCTGCCTGTCTAAACTATAAGTCGAATAGTTGATCGACCCATATAAGCCGAGATCATGGTCAAATACAAGTATTTTCTAATAAAAAAATTAAACCAACGTTTTATTAACCGGAAATTGTAAATACTTACCTATTCATGAAATTTAGATTACTATGTAAGCACATTGTAAATTCTTCAAGTACATTATGTAGCAAAGGAATATACTTTGTTCAATTCTATGTAGATTTTTCTTTCGAAACGCACTTAGTCATCCTTTGTGACAGTTTTCCGATGTACTTGTACTGCTTTAATTTATCAAGAACAATAGCTATTTCTTTCAAAAATTGGATTCTAACCAATGTTTCGACAATCGGATTAAAATAACAAAAAGGTTTGTTCTATATAAAAAACTAGGTCATTCAGCATTTCGTCTCTCAGAGAACACAGCTTTAGTTATTTTTATTGAAAATCCATATCTTCTTTTGCACTGATAATTCTAATTCTAATCCTTAGTGGGGTAACTGCACTGACATCTCGCATGGGATTGTATTGGCATTGATAATAAATGAATAAAATTCAAAGATAAGAAAATATGTTCAGCCGTTCGGTCGTGAAACAAGGACCGGCAGAGCATTTTTTTTATAAATACGTATAGATTTATTGCTTCTTATTAAAACTGTGGTGTAAGAACCACAGTTTTAATAAGAAGCAATAAATGTGGTTAACTGTAGAAAAAAATTGGTTTTGTTATTCTACTAAAAATATATTGTCTTAAATTGATGCAAATTATAGCAAAAAGGGTCAATAGATATGTGCGTTATTACAACACAACAAAATCCTCGAACAAATAAATGTACATTATGCAGATTTTCTAATTATATAAACAAACAAGGGTATCATAATGTTTTTGTTAGTCTTCTACGTTTTTATTATTCGCACTAAAGTCTTTCTTAAGCAGTGATCGTATTAATTTCTCAATCATTGAGACTAATGGGCGATTTTTTGGAAAAACCTCAAGTACTACACAATAAATAATTATATTATAAATATAATAAAAAAAAGAAAATTATACTTCTACTGATGCCTATGGATTTTCTAGTTTTCACTATAGTTTGTTTTTATTAGCGTAAGCATGTTCGTTCCTAGTACCTCCTTTAATAATAAATCATTTATTTCAGGCAACATTAGTCTAGTACAGGATGTAAAATACTGAAAAACTATGGCCCATATAAAATATATACCTTAGTCCAACATACATAAAATTAACTTATTTACTACCACGTATGGTCGGCGACCCTGTGCACCCATCCCCGATTCGAGTGGTTAAGCTTATACTCCATAGGTTGCCAGAACCTTTTCCCCTCAAACTTTTCAGCCAGACTACAAAGACACGACGAGACATGTCTAGTAATAAATTAAAAGTAAAGTAAAACCGTCGCAATGCGACGGCAAACTCAAATTTAGCCGCCCATACTCAAGGACGCTTTACCTGATTTAAATCCGTCCTTATTTCCTTCAGAATCCTTTCAAAAGCTGGGAATTCAATATTCCACATTTAGATTCACGGATTTAGATAATATTTATAAAGAAAATACGTCCCTAAACATAACAGCCTAGACTAGGTTTTCTAGATGACGTAACAAGTTCTTGGAGTCCAGTCAAAATAAGATATTAGCATTAATTTAAAAAAAAAAGCACCCCAGGATAAAGTTATGAAAACGGTTCCTATACGTCATGATAAAGACCACGTTCGGGTTGACACATATCCGGAGCACAAATGTTGAGTTAATACTTTCATACTATGAATTACGACTCGTGACTCTTTATTAATTTTATTTAAAAAATGTTATTTTGAGTTGCAGTTTTAGGACGCAAAATCATTTCACTACCAATGATTATTGTGACTTGATTTCTTTGTTATTGGCAACTTGTCTGGTTTGCCACTTTTCTGCCAGTGTCCAGTTCATGAAAATAATTATAGTAATAGAATATTTACATAAAACGATTAATAATAAACTTTTAAGCAAAAAAATCACCAGTTTTGTATGTTTAATTTATGTTTGATTTATTAATAGTTAGGATTGATACGACCTACCATCGCAAACTACCTACTACCAATGTCCCTAATTTTTTTTAGTTTTAGTCCAATTTATTTTTAACAAACCCCCTTAAACGTATATATGTATTTTATATAACTTCTCATCTTTTTCAGTACTAGTTATGTGTCGTTTAGTTTCTTATGTTGAAATTTGAGAGAAAAAAACGTTGCTAAGCTACTAGATCTTTCTATGTAAGGGGGTTAGACTGCAATACAAAGCTTAAAAACCTGACGTTAGCTAGAGCGATGTGTTAGAAAGATCATTGATGAGGTGATCCTCTATTGTGTGTGTGTGTGTGTGTGATCAGATGTTGAGTGATCAGATTTTGATCAGTGAGATCAAAGATAACCAAGATCGTAAGAAAATGGCTGGTGTAAGGATTCTAGTGAATCAATTCATATTTTCAGTCAAATCCTGTAGAATTGTAGTATTATGAAAAATAGAATCTTACGTAGGTCGTCAATAGATACTTAGTTCGTTTAATAGTGTCATTTAAACTCATAAAATTAAATTAGGGGTTAACCTTTTTACAACTACTATTGTAATCGCAGTATACGGAAATACCAAAATGATCTTTGCAATATTGATTGCACTGATTAGTACCTTGTTATTTGCAATAATAAAAACATAGTATAATATACCGTACTAGATTCTGCCAGCAGTTTCGCACGCGCTTTGCCTAGATAAAAGTTACCAACGTCCTTCCCAGGATATACGTCTCGTCATGGTTTAATAGCGCTCGGCGAAAGTGGAGGGGGGTTCTACGCAGGTGTAAAACGGTGTAAAAATCTAAAAATCGACTTCTTCGCATCAAGGTCAGCGCTATTAAACCATGACACGACCTATACCTTCTATCTGAGATCCTTAGGTATTGATAAATTACAGACAGACAAGAGTTATTTTCGCCTTTATAATATTAGAGTAAATACTTTTCTGTTGAGACAAATTCTAAAATATGTTCTGCGTCCGAATCAATGACATTTACTTAATTACTCCTGTGTCTCAATGACCAAAAGTGGATTTTGGCTTCTGATACTTTTCCGGTTCTAAGCTGTCTCTTGCCAGCTATGGGTGTCGAGCTCGCCAAGATCAGCTTCAACTTAATAAATCCAGCGTTAGCTAGGGTGACCGACTGGTCTACACGCCCTGGTGGTTTTCCTTCATTCGCATTCTTAATAGCTTTATCCTCTTTGATATATCCTAGCCAGCGGAGACGAGGGCTCTTGAACTCGTCTATGACGTTTGGTTCGGCATACAGGTCCTCTAGCTCCTTGGTTTACCGGACTCGCTAGGATCCATCCGTTCCTCTGGTCGGGCCAAAGATCTTATGTTCAGCCACGAGGAGTACGTCTTGTTTTTTTAGCGTTAGTGACCAGGCTTCGAACCCGTTCACCAGATTAGGATCAATCACACTAATATTATAAATTTGAAAGTTTGAACGGGTGGATTTATGTTTGTTATATCTTCATGTGATAAATACTGAACAAGAGCCCGAGTCCAGTTAAAGATAGCAAGAAGCAATCGTGACGTGTCCTTTTTCTTTAAGATTTGGTACAGCGCCTCTATCGTGTAGACAGGGAACTACGAAAATCCCATACAAAAATGATATGAAGAAATGTGACGTCACTATCACATCTCGATACTAACGTAAGCCCGAGTCAGGTCTCAGATTGGGCTGAAATTTTGTATAGACTTAGAAATAATACCTAGGTTATTTTTAACTTTTCCATAGAAACTACACGTGCGAAGCCGCTGAAATAAACTAGTTTCTAATATCGAATCAAATACTATACTTTTAAGTTACTTTATTATCTACCTACTAATACTACTAATGGTAAGTACGTCCCAAGTCCCAAATGACCTCATTGAGGGTTAAACTGTCACGTGTTAATTTTGTACTGGAATTTAATCTACTTATTTATAAACTGGTTTCCTTGTCTGTTAGAACGCCTACACTAATATAGAACCAATTTAACCATCAAACTAATTGTATAAGATTACTACTAGTTTTCGAATCATTTCGAAAACTATTTTAACCTCCTAGAACTCTAGAATTTGACTCGCTGAACATCACTTGTCTTTGTAAATAATTTACAAAGACAAGTGATGTTCAGCGAGTCCAAGTGACACGTACACCAGGACATTTATTATCAGTATATTTTTCATGTGTTCCGATTTTACTGTCGACAATTTCATAATAACAATTTAATAAAAATAACCACAGAGGTATATAAAGGCGTCTAAAAATATAATATTTCCTCGAGTTAATATCTGTTTTTAGTCGAATGGAGCTCACTTTCGTAACCTATAGTTGGGGCTAAGGAAATTTCATAGTTTCGTGTAGTGTATTATGTTCAAGGCCTTGTTTTATTTTAGGCATTTCTAAACATATATCAAATCATTACTTAATAATTATACGCTGTAATTTAAAGGTATATTTTATTTTCAGCATTATTTTAGGAAAGTTTTTTATACCACTTAATGTACAGGTTATTTTAGTCTCTTTTTTGTGATCTTTGGCCACTTTTCTTATTTTTTCAAGCTTGCGACCAGTAGACTGGTATAGGTCTTAATTAAGCTTCTTTTCTTCTACTTTGGGTGGTTATGTTTCAGTTGCTACCCGCTTTATTTTTGATGTCACCCTTCTATCTTTGTGGCTGTCTCACTGGATTTCATTATTTGAAGCACGCAAATAATCTTTGCCCACATTTGAGATAAATGATCCCGGAAACTTTGTTGCTGGGCTCATACTCTCGTTCACACTCTTCTTCTTCGTTGTGTTCTTCATTAGACACAGAACAAGGTCCTACCCGCCATGAAAAATCTTTATAGATGAGTTGACCAGCTGCTTCCATGCCACCCTATCTTCGGCTTGAGAGCAGCTTTATATAAAGTAACTATATTAGTATAGATACGTATAGATAACAGCCCAGGTACAGCCCAGGTGAAAACACCGTTCTATAAACAACGTTTTCAGACAGTCATCATTCCATTTCCCACCAAATGCCCTGTAAATAGAGAATGTATTCGAGTGCTTTCACCTACATCAAGGTACAACAGAAGCGTTTACCTTATTTTATATTCAATAGAATTCGTACCTAACCTGCACATCATTAGTGGACATCGTAGCAGTTCGACAACTTTTTGGAGCGACTTTGGATTCAAACAACCTTAGAAGCGCGACAAAATCTTATCAAAGAAGAAAAGAGAACAGACAATAAAATTTTAAAAACTTTTAATTACAAGCTTTTATGTCATCTAGGACCAAAGTGCTTGGGAATACAAATCCAACGAACCCAAACTCAACGTGGTTAAGTCGATTCGTTTGGGAGTTCCTATGGCCACCTTCGGTTTCCATCATCAGACTGGTACCATGTCAATGCATTGTCACCAAACTTACATAAGTATGCCAAATTTCAGCTCAATCGGTTGTGAATAACTGCTCTAAAATAGGGTTGCATGATTTCACGCTTGTAAAAAGGAGAAGTACCAACGGATTTAATTTGTAAGTAAGCGCTAACGCAAAGTTTTTTTCCTTGTTTACGAATTGTTTTTCATAAATACCTAACTTAATCGATCCTAGCCGTTATTTTAACATCATTAATAAATTACTTGACTTCAACAACAGATAGACCTTCGTTTGACCGCAATAAATGACTCAAAGAGAGTCGCGTGAGTTTCATCGCTGCATCGTTATCATTGTAGACTTTACTCGATTTAATTTTACTCACAGGCTTTTCCCTTCTTCTTTCCTCCTATTTATCTCATCCATTTCTCCATGTCGTCTGCTTGGTCTAATTAGATGTATTAATGAGTGTAAAAATCATCATTTTCGCCTCGCATCGGTTTATTTCCTTTATTTTAAATTCGACACCTAAATGCAGCTAATAAGCGGTGAAAATAGTGATAAACTCCCAAATATATCTAAATCAAACTGCTTATGTAGTCTCACTGAATGCAACTGTTTCGTTCGGTCGCGCGACTTTGTCGCCGGTCTAAGCAGACTTACCGGGTCTAACAGGGTACCTAGGTTTTAGGTCGCGAGTCGTTCAAACACCTAACATATTGGCCTGCTCCGGATCCACTTTAAATACGTCAATCACTGTAACAATAATGTCACTTGAATACGTTTATTCGGACATTGACGGATGCAGTGGTGCAGGTGGAGTGGTAGTGTTGGGCTGGGATATAACCGGATGGCATGTGGTGATAGATGTTATTTTGGCTTATTTCATTTGTTATGTATTTGTATAAAGTGTTTAGATAATATTGAACAAAATAATTCTTTTAAACGCACATTATGAAGGGACAGCCTATGAATTCGAATTTTAAATTACAGTCACTGCAGTGATGCAGTGACTGTAATTTAAAAGAAACGAAGTTGTGGCAGTTTCAAATTGTGATTGAGCTCAGTTGTTATTTTCTTAAGCTATTCACAAAAAGAAAGAGAGGGTAGATCGGTATATCCGGCCAGTAAAAAGCCACTCGCAGTGAGTTCAGTTATTTTGTGATCATGGCGCATGACACTGTGCCAAAATATTGGAAAACTCAACTGCGCTAAGCAGACACTGTGCTATATAATATTGGAAAACTCAAAATAGTAGTTTTAAGTAGGTGTACCGGTAAAAATATTCTTAAAATGGATCCCCGACGAAGCATTCTTAACATCATCTAAGATTGAAATGAAAATTCTGAAGAATTTCGTGTTTACCTAACTATTTGAAACATGCATAATCAGGGCAGGACCTAATTTGTTTTAAATATGTGACAGACAATGAACCTTTGTGATTGGTGAACCTTTTAATAAATAAATAACTGATGAATTCGTAAGAAATCCTTATTCTTAGTAAACTACAGATCCTTAAAATTTTCTAATTATTCATCCCAGTCCGGTCTAAAACCTCGTAGTCAATAACATTATCTACAATTTCACTTCAATTGACTTTCATCTAGCAACTCTAGTGGTGCGAATCAAGGGCCTACTTCAAGCCCTTTAGAAATCTATCTAACAAAAAGCCGTAACAGGTCGTGCAAATTGTAAAATAACTGCATCAGGGCTATGGTGCTCTTGTGACCAATGTAAAGCTCGTTAACCGACTATTTGTGAAAGGTGTCGGTAAGTACAATCGGCTGCACCAAACTTATCGCACTTTGTATTATTCAAAAATGCTTTTGGAAAAACTGAACATGACCTTTACGAGACACTCACGATTTTTTTAGAGATTCACGTTTTATTTTCACATGACCCGCGAGGCCGGCTGTGTTTTTCACGCGTTTCTGTGAAAGTAGGTATTTGGAACTCTTTTATTGTCCTATCTCGAAGCATGGCAGTAGCCAGAAATGGTTGAGGCGAATTTGATAAAACTTTACCTGATATAAAATCATCCGCGTTTACTTTTGTATTCTTAGCTTCATTGTGTGAGCGGTTTTCTCTTCATTTAGATATTGGATTGGATATTTGATAGGCCATCATGGCAGATTGTGGAATGATCTCTCTGCCGAGATTTTGTCACAGGAATACAACGTGAGGTTCCAAAAAACTATAATTCTAAGACATTTGAAGAGTCGGCAACGCAAGTGCGTGACGTCGCAGGCTTCCAATAACTTAGGGTAACCAATTTACATCAGGCGAGCCGTATGGCTATTTACCACCACCTTTTGCAGTGGTAGGGTGCATGTCTTAAGGTTAAATTAAGACCTAAGCTGTATACATGCGCATGGGCTAAATATAAAGAAAGATAATCTAATAAAAACAAGTAAAATTGTGAGGTGCGGTGCGAGTCTGACTAGCACTTGGCTTATTTTGTATTTATCTATCCCACTGTATGACAAAAAGCAACTTTAAATTGTTCGATAATTCGCGAATATTCAATAAGCCATACCAGAGAGGTGAAAGAAGTAGGTTTTTCAAATCCTCCAACGGTGCCAGGTCGCGCGTAGTCTAGCGTTTGTACGGATTCCTCAGCAAATGCCCGATAGGATCGTCCCACTGACCTACCTATTATCAGAAAATATCTAATGCTTGTATAATCCAAGTTACAAAAATTATCAGTTGGTAAATGTTGATAAATAATAATAAATAGGGTAAACAAAAATCCTCAATCTACGCAATAAATAAACAAGGTAAATAAATTCAAACAAATTGTCAAAACACACAGAGTGTGTAAAAAGTGCATAAATCCTCGGTAAAAAGGGTTAGGAACGTAGACTAAGCTAAAGCAAAAATCCTCTGTCTACGGTAACAGATTTGGTAACGTAGATTGAGGATTTTTTTTAACTCTATGCTCAATCTACGTTTGGCTAGGAATTTATATACTAGTTACGTTAGTACATAAATTCCTTGACGTTTGGTAATGACTTGACTTCTTTGTTATTGGCAATATGTGTATGGGTTGTGATTAGGTAATGTTACCATAGTATTTAAATTCCTTGAATGTTACTTCCTACCCAAGGAATTTATATACTAAGTATATAAATTCCATGTTCCTACCCAAGGAATTTATATACTAACGTTAGTATACATATTCCTTGTTCCTACCTTACTTCCTACGGTTAGGAAAGGCCACAGATGTGATATTAGCTGCGCCATAGACGTCGCTATACTTTTTTTTTCTACAAGCGAGTTTACTCTATTCCTAGGTACTACAACTTGACTACAACATATGATATATCATATCATATCTATAGAATAAATAAAAATAACCAAGTGCGAGTCGACTCGCCCATGGAGGGTTCCGTAATATCGTACAAGAATATTTCAAAAAATTTAAATCCTAACAATGGATTTAACGAAAGAAGCAAAAAGCCAATGTGACGCGGTCATACTCGTATGTACATCCAAGTAGGTACTGACCGCGCCCGACGTTGCTTAACTCCAGTGATTGGTAGGTACTCAACTTGTTATGGACGTTATTTTTATGTATTTTATTTTTATTACTTTTTGTTACTGCGGCAAGTGAAATACTCCCAAACACTACCCGTGCTACGGTCAGTCAGATGGAATTATCTTTATTGCACCTTATCAAAACAAGTGCACAAAGGCTAATTTCTAATTAATCTAGCAAATTCGAGACGCTTATTAATAAGGTTAATAAGGAATTAGTCTGTATAGACTAGAAAGAAAGAAGTTTAACTATAAAGACACATTTTTACGCCGTGGGGCCGCGGCGTACGAATATCGACCCCTCCAACTCAAACCGTGGATGTCGTAAAAGCCGACTAAGGGAACCTACGAGAGGAAGGGCAGCAGCTTCCTTCTGAGTATTTTTAAACACCAACACTGCGTACACCAATCCGCCTGCCAAGCGTGGTGATTATGGCAAATCCCCCCCTACATGGGAGACCATCCACTCGATGGACCGACGACATCGTAGCGGTCGCAGGGAGTCGATGGATGGAGGCGGCTCAGGACCGCTATTTGTGGCGTCGTACGGGGGAGGGCTATGTCCAGCACTGGACGTGTATGGGCTGATGATGATGATGATGACACATTTTTACTGCTAGTTGCCTTTATAGAACCAACCGAACAAATCAACAAATCCAACCAAAACAAAAAGACCCTACTATATTCCACGCAATCATGAGTAAGAGAGTCACATTTCTGGTGCGCTGCATGCGCACCAGGCCCCAGCTCCAACTGCCTCCTGGCTGCGCCGTGTAGCAGAACCTCCGCTCCAGCATCATGGGCCACTGGATTATGATGCTGAAGCCGGTATCATAGCTGGTGGCTCCAATGACAATAAGCCCTTATGATATAATTATAATTTAATTCAGATTTAATTCTATTTGATTCAGTGTGTGTGACTTTTTATTAATTTGACATGGATTGTGTTTTGAATCTGAAATAAATGAGTACAATAATAAAGCAATAGGTGTCAGCTCGGCCAGGCGGCGGCTCACCGGAGAATTTTTGGCGACAGTGATGATGATAAGGGTGAAAAATAATTAAAATGGTAACTAAAAAAATAACTATTATATGATGCATGTAGGCTAGTCACATTACATATGTTCATAGTGTTTTTATTATACTATTCTATTATGTATTCGTGAAAACCACTAATAAGCTTTCTGTTACATATCAATTTGTAAGTCTGTTAATTTATAAGCTTTCCTTCAAATAAATATAAAAAAAAAACAATTACTTTTTGAAGACAGACAAGTCAACGTTTCTTTAACGTTCTCGTTACTGTGCGTACGAAATCGCACGGCGTGTGCGTTCTCGTCAGCGCAATCTAGAGCCTGTCTATTTTTACTAGCGACATCTAGGTATAAAATCAGGCAATAATTTTATGAAACATGAATTTTGCACCTAAACACCCCTTCAATTTTTATTTGTTTCTATTATTTGTTGTTTTTATAGTTAATGTTACTTACTCTGACAAAATTTCATCTGTTTACCTATTACGGTTCAAGAGATGGAACGGCCTTGACAAAAGTAGAGCAAAAACACACAAAAACAAAAAAAAAAAACATTTTTTTATGGAACTCCACTTTAATTTATTTTATTTTAATTATTTTGCCGATGGAAATTTAAGTTGGCGTAAAGGACGAAATGGCGATATAGAGTATAGTGTCGTAATTTGCTCTCCTATCGAATGGTATAGTGTATAGTATTATAAAATATGTGGTACAATCAAAATTTTGCAATTTCAATGTTTATGACCTTTACGCCCATGTATTTATGCCATATAATGGTTAGAGAAAATTTCGTGGCGTAAGTTTGATTTTAATTTTTTTGTAATATGGGTGTACAGAACATCACCACGAAAAGGGATGGTCGTATAAAACTTATATTTCTCGGGATTGCCTATACGATAACAATAAGAAATTTGAAATGAAATAGATAGATAGAGAAACATGTCCTTAACAACCTAAAATGCACTCTGTTTTCAAAGTTGTAAAGGACATGAATTTGGCATCATGAAACAAATAGTGAAACAAATAAACAGATTCAGTTTTGAAACCTGCATGTGATCACATGGAAAAAGAGAAATCCTAAAGTATTTGTAATAAAGTGTCCAAAGAAAAAATATACAAACCTGCATACCAAGTATATTCTATGATACCAAGACCGATTACCCATATTCGATGTTAAAGAAGAATTCTATATATTAAGGAGGATTGTCATGGGAAATATATTTTATTTTACATTTATTCTGCTTTCTTCAAGGAATAAATCAAGCGGAAAAGTTAGTTGGCACATATTGTAAACCATTTTCTATTTATATATAAAAACCAACTTCCGCTCATTGGTAGTTTTGGAGCATTTGACAAAAAAAAAAGAGATTTTGCACTAAAAAACAACATTTACACAAATGTTCCCTAGATAAAATTATGTATATCGAAATGGATTTATGATGGGTTCATAGAAAATAGTTCAAGATTTGCGCCAAATTACTTTTCCGTTTATTTTATTCTTTGTATAACGCATGTAAAATTAAAAATCACAATATTATTTGAATCTTGCGCCAACCCTTTTAATTAAGGGTGATCGTCACGATCACCCTTAAAGCAGTCTTATGAATAGCTTCTGTCACACATTTCTGACCTGACAGAAAAAAAACCCCCTACGCCTGGCAGAATACAGCCAACCGTAACCTAAAGTCCAGATATTTTAATGCCTATCAGCCTATCATTTCTTCATTTGGAAGAAGCAAAGATTTACCTTTGCTTCTCCCATGGAATATTTCCCAATACTCTAAAACAGTCTTTAATTTTCTTGCCTTGGACTATAATGTACACTAAAAGTTAAAACTTATTGTTAGAGACGTCATGATAACTATTGTGTCCTACCCTCATCTACTTTGTACTTTCTTATACTTTAAATCATTATTATTGTTTTCTAATGGTTAATAAAATATCACACCTTCAAAAACCTCTTAAAGGTATCATCATCATCATCATCATCAGCCTATACACGTCCACTGCTGGACATAGGCCTCCCCCGTACGACGCCACAAATAGCGGTCCTGAGCCGCCTCCATCCATCGACTCCCTGCGACCGCTACGATGTCGTCGGTCCATCCGAGTGGATGGTCTCCCATGTAGGAGGGGATGCCATAATCACCACGCTTGGCAGGCGGATTGGTGATCGCAGTGTTGGTGTTTAAAAATACTCAGAAGGAAGCCGCTGCCCATCCTCTGGTAAGTTCCCTTAGTCGGCTCTTAGGACATCCACGGGTTGAGTTGGAGGGGTCGATATTCGTACGCCGTGGCCCCACGGCCCACGGCTCTTAAAGGTATATATAAGCTTAATATGTATACTGTTGGTGTACCTATATTAATAAATAAATAAAACTAATACAGAATTTTAAACGTGGAAGAGCGAAGCCACCTTACACAAGTATTTCCACGATACTTAAAAGGCGTCTTCTATTATGTATGATTAAGACTGTGTATCTTTCACTATTTATTTTTTTAAATATATTTTACTTGCTGCTGCCTGCGGCTTTGCACGCGCTTTTTATGTACTCTATGTCCATCCCCGGGATACCATCTACCTCCCTGCCAAATTTCATTAAGATCCGTTCAGCCGTCTAGGCGTCTACCGTGAAAATGTAACAGACAGACAGAGTTACTTTCAAATTTATAATATTATATATACAAAATATATTTAGGTAGGATTTATTTTAATATTGCACAAAAATTAAGCAAAGAGGTTATACATTAAAAAATCACAGCTTATAAAAACCTCTTTGCTTATACCTGCGCTATATAATAATAAGTATGAACCTCTTTGATACGCTACAAAATAAGAAAGTTTTGATAACTAATCAACATGTCTGTCAAGTCAATGTCAAAGTGCGCTTTTGCCATTTTTTCACTATGTACTGTGCACTGGAATTTTCAATAAATTGTATTTTATCGTTCCAGGTCAACGCCTCGCCATGAGTTATCTAGAAAAAATGGACCGCTATTTGGACTCCCTCAAAATTGGGAAAAGTAAGTCTTAGTTTTGCCTTTTAATTATGAAATGAAGACCAACGTCAATACGAACAAATTGTTGTTTGCAAAAGAAAGAAGATTGCATATATAGGGTACTTATTTGGGGCCATTACAACAGATCTACAGATTTTCAGCTAGTGAATAAATAAATAAATATACAAAAAGATTATTTTCAAAATATTTACAGGATTGCATATGTTTTGGACTTTACCGTGACTAAATTAGGTGGATACATTAACTATGACCCCCGCATTAGCCTAGGCGTGTTTCTCGGGAGATCTTAGAGATACTTTAAAGAATAAGTGTGAATTTGAAGGTACGTTGATTCCAGACTTTTTTGCCTTTTGGGCAAACGCGCTACCTCGACATTGCCATTTTCGGCCATATTTCCGCCTTAATTTTACCTAGAATAAAATTATCATTGATCGTTGCAATCGCTGCGTGAGAATCGACCACTCCAACTTAGAGCGCGCGCCCACAGCGACTTTTTGTAGCGATGCAAATGAGACGGTCGCGCGCTTGCATCTATACAGTCGCGATGCCATTGCTCGTTTGCCCGTTTACTCGTTTACTAATACCCAGACCACCAGGGAAAAATATTTGTAGATCATACAAATATTTGTCCCAAGGCGGGAATCGATCCCGCAACTTCCTGCGTCGCAAGCGGACCTTCGCCCGCCGCGCTACTTTGATCGTCATTGTTTGTCGGAATCATGTTCAGCAGTGAACATACGCGTGCTGATGAGGAGTTGTTTATTACTACCCACTGTCTTTCTAAATAATTTTATAATGTTGTATTTTTTGTCTATGTGTCTAAATATTATATAATTATTGAATGTAGCGATGCAAATGAGATAGTCGCGCGCTTGCATCGATACAGTCATAATGATTTGCAGGCCTCTGTAGTGTAATTAGTAATTATTTAAATTTCTTATCCATATAGGTGCAATAGTAGACTCCTGGTTTATGATGTCCAGCCCAGTACCAATCCTGTCAGTGGTCGTAGCCTATCTGATCCTCATCCGCATAGGCCCGAGGATCATGAAGAACCGGCCTCCGATTACTATGAACAAGCCTATAGCGTATTACAACGCGTTCCAGGTGCTTCTGGCAACGATGATCTGTGTCAAGGTAAGATCTATTGTAGGTTTTGATGTTTAGGGTAGTTTTTTGTCGAAATTATGAGCTTTATTAGCTCGGCAATTGTAGAGATGGTATCTTTCCTCTCGCACACTATAAAATTGCGAACCTTTACTAAAACATCGCGGCACCACCGTAGACAGTGGTCATGCCGCCGCCCCAACAGGAGCGACGAATAAGGAAAACCATGAGATATCTACTATCATCGAGATAGAATCTCTATTTCAATGAGTGTTTTTGTAGGTCTCGGTTTTTGTGAAAATAACGAGCATAATATAGTTTAACTATTTAGAAAACACTAAAAACTGACTTTGAATCCCTTAATTTTACACTGTTTTTAAGTTTTTCGGGATACATGCTTTGGAACCCTTTGGAATTAAAAAATTATGCAACCACTTCCGGATCATTCTCTATACAATTACTGCCGTCCTTATCAAAAGTGCAATAACTCGGTTTTCGCGCCAAAAAGAGTTATATACATATTCGTGATCAGTAAAACGAGCTCTATATTTTCTTCTAAGACAGATTTTACGTACCTATAGCTGATCCAATTTTTTTTTGTGAGCCCATAATATTAGGCATATTTGGTCAAATAAAAATCTTTAACTGCGTTTTTCTCGAAAGTAGCTCGGACCGAGTTATTGCACTTTTGATAAGGACGGCAATATAGCAAAATATTTTTTTAAATCGGTCCACAATTAACGGATAAATCGACGAACATACAAAAAAACAAACAGAACCGAACATACATATAATGACCTTTATTCGAAGTTGGTTAATAATAAGGGATACCATCAGGTGCTGTTTTTGATGATTTACGTCATATTGCCAATGTGACGCTAATCGCGATCAATAGTGAAAACCATTTCCATTTTCTTACAATATTTCTTTACTTTTCCATTATAAATGAGTAGTCAGCTCAAGCTTAAATAGCTTGAGTGACGCTCGCGTGTTTGATATTATGTGCCAACGTGGTGCTAACTTTCGGATTCGTATGTCGACCTTTAAGAACAGAAATAAACTCTTAAATTGGATTATGGAAGATATAAGGACATGGTAGGTAACAGTGAAGGCTTACGTAACCCTGAAGGCAAACGAAAGAAAACGTCAGAATAAACGAAAATCGATCTCCTTCGTTTATTGAAGTAAAGCAAGAATAGTATTAATTTATATTTATATCTACTAATAGTTCTTCCTACGGCTACACACAGTTTTTCAGGGATAAAATATAACCTGTTATATGTATATTTGATGTTATCTCATGATGACAAACGTTCTTTACATTACTGAATTAATATCTATAAATTTTTCTTTTTCTCTCTCTTTTCCTGACTTGTATTACCTATATGAAACATCTAGTTTTGTGCCACCACTCCAGTACCTTTCTGAAAATCAGCGCCGCTATACTAGCTTCGGCTTATAGTGGCATAATGCTGAGACAGGGACCTTTTTGGCCAATTTTTGACCCCTTATGTAACACATTATTTATAACGGTTTCTATTTACTTTCCTCATGTTTGTCTTGGTATATGTTTCTTATACTTTCCCACTATTATAACGTTCGTGTAATGTGTTATGTGTGATATCAAACTATATATTAACAAATCAATGTATTTTCTTCTTTCTTACAACCTTACATCACACAAACTTTCAGTTTTTTAGTATTAGTAAGGTTTGCTGGAAGAGAACTCTTTTTAGGGTTAAGCTCGCCTTTGCCATGTGTTTGCTTTTTAAATGTTTTCTTGTAATATATTTTTATTGTGCAATAAAGAATTAAGAATTAAGATTCAGAAGTGGAAATTCAATTTGATTCGGTCATCTAGACCAATGCTTATGTGTAAGTAGGCAAGAACTTCTAACTCATTGTGCGAGTGAATAATTTTATACAAAGGTCATCAGAGTTCAATGACTTCATTACACTGAATTTCAAACCTACACGCATTTGAATCGGCCTGGATGATTGTATAATGGACGTACCAATTTATTTCAGGTATTCAAACTGAATATCTTCCGAGATGGCATCATCTATGCTGGCTGCCGGTTTCCTTCGAATACACAGAACCCCTTGGTAAGTTAAACCAGTTAAACATGTTAAAGACAAACTTGTGGAAAACGATGAAAGCAATGATTTGTACCCGACTTCGTCAAAAGAATGAGGTTCTAATTTCGGCTGTATGTAAGGAATGGAACTCGCTACCTGCTTCTGTTTTTCCGGCTAATTACATTCTGGGTCTCTTCAAGACAAGAGTGATTGTAGTGTCTTCTAGACCTTTGTGATACAACGTCGGCCACATCGTCACTTTCCATCATGTGAGATTGTGGTTAAATGAAGGGTTATGGACTACAACAAAAATGCTTTTTTTATGCTCGTCACTTTCTCCGTCTTTAATGGATTTTTAACATGCTTTCGTTATTGTTTAGAAAATAATCCCGAGGTTGTCCCATAAAATCCGACAGATAAGTAATTTTGTCCCGCAAAACTATTTTTATTATTCATGTTTCTGGTATTTCCTGTCGTATGTTATCGATTATGTTATTAGACAGTTAAAGGGTAGCTATGGGAGTTCTACACGGTGGTGTGTATGCCCATAATCTACCTTAGCATAGGTCTGATTAATCTATGCACTTAACTGCATTGCAAAACATGCATTTAATAACAAAGGACAAAGAAAAAATATGTGCGTTTTCTAGCCTTGAAGCGTCTATACCAATATTATAAAGAGGTAAAGTTTGTGATGTTATCCTTATAACAGTATATTCGGAGATTACCCCTTGGTAATCTCTGAATATACTGAAGCGATTTTGTAAATTCTTTTATATATATCATAGAACCAATGCTTGCGAAACCGCCGGCAGAAACTAGTAAATAAATAAATGCTAGACAATCACACACAGCTTTATATCCAAACAGATTTTGGGGATCCTGTGCGGGTTCTTATTTTGCACCATTTTGCGCAGTCAACTGCGAAAACATCTATGAAATAAAAATTGAAATAAAATATTAACCTACATATGTTATTCCAAATCCCAAACTATAGCCATACCAAATTTCAGCCCGATCAGTTCAGTAGTTTTTTGCGTGAAAGAGGAACAAACATCCATACTCACAAATTTTGACCTTTGTAATATTAGTTGGATTGCACACCAAATAATAAAAAAATACAGAACAACAAATGAAATAATGTACAATGTGCCTTATTGCTAACAGCAATTCCTTCTGGGCAACCTGAGGATGGACAAGAAGTGATCGAAAAAGTATACGTAAAGGGTGGCGTGTAAACAAAAAAATAATATTTAAGTAGGTGGAATAGAAATAAATAAAAATACTTATATACTTTACAAAAATATAGTAGTTTATATCTAATAACATAAAATTTATATTATAAATATACATATTGACGACCAACGTAGACCGTGACGTAGAAGGTTGCGGGTTCGATTCCCGCCTTGGGACAAATGTTTGTACGATCTGCAAATATTTGGCTCCGGTATTCTGGATATTTTCTATGTATAATAAAAAATATCTAGCTATGTACTATAGTATTGTATTAAGTATATCAGTCATCTAGTACCCATAACACAAGCTCTGCTTAGCTTGGGGCTAGACGACGCTGTGTGCATTGTCCAACATTATTCATTTATTATTTATTTATATAAGAACATCATCTAACTATTTACAGAGATGTTATTTTCTAGATAATAAAAAAAATTCCTTTTCCTTTCAGTTATTGGAAATTGGCTGGTGGTACTTTTTCGCAAAGTTTACTGAGCTTCTAGATACTGTCTTCTTCGTTATGAGAAAGAAAAATAAACAGGTAAATCTTTATTAAGTTAATTTAATTATTAAGTTGAAATGAAAGATAATTAGTCAATTCGTACTGAAATTGACTTCATCAGAAATACATGGCGATGCGCATAGACAGATCTGGAATATACATATTTTCCTAACATAAATTAAATCATACCGTTGTTGCTAGAAATTAGTTTTGGAGGTTTTAGATTTAGGTTTACGTACCCAAAGGGTGAAAACGGGACCCTATTATTAAGTCTCCGCTGTTTGTCCGTCTGTCACTCCGTCAGCGGGCTGTCTCTCTCTCTCTCATGAAAGACAGTTGAAGTTTTCTCAAATATGTATTTCTCTTACCGCTAATTAATATTAAAATTAATATATAATAAATAAACATATACAAAAAGCGTAATTTTTGAACTATTTTTGCTCTACCTTCTTTACGGCTCTCTGGAACCGTGCTATGTTGATAGTTAAAATTTGGACAATATGCATTATTTTAAATAAGCTATTTTACTACAACTTGTATTAATTATATATATATATATATATATATTATAATATATATTATTTTAATATAATATAATTTAATTATTATTTTTTTTATTTTAATATTACATTCATTATTTTAATTTAACTATTTTAATTTATTGTCATTTTATTGGTAATTATATTTGGTAGTAGAATAAAATATGGTTTTATATGTATTTTTTTATTAATATTGCTGCTTTATCATCAAATCATAAAACATTAAATAAATTTCAAAATTAAGGGGACCATACCACATTGAGTACCGATCTTCCAATAACCGAAGTTAAGCATCTTCGGATGCAGCCAGTACGGGTAGGGTGACCGCGTTATGTTGGCGCTTTTTTTCGATCTATCAAAAATCTATTTTCAGGGTTTCTTTCCGAAAATTTTGTACGCCCGCGGAGGGTTACGTACGATCGTACGTAACCCTCCGTGGGCGATAAACTTGCAAGTAGCCGGTTTTATTCCATTCTACTTTTATTATGGGTATAGGTAAAAGTTTGAGAATAGAGATCAGGAGATATATTCATATTTGTAGCCTAAGATCTCCAAAACTACAGAAAAGACCCAGTAGGCCTTGTGCATAAGCTCAAAGTCACCCAACGAGCTTTGGAGAGAGCTACGAGTATGCTCGGAGTTTTTCTACGCTATATAATCCGGAATACGGAAATCCGTTGAAGAACCAAAGTTACCGACGACCGAGAGCTATTCTCAGAATTAATAGGCTGCAGTGGTGATGGGCAGGCCATATAGCTCATAGAACCGGTAATCGTTGGGAGGTAAAGGTTCTTGAGTGGCGACTGCGATGCAATGAGAAACGGATTGTGGAACGACCTCCCACTCGATATACGATTGATTTAACGACATCGTAGCGGTTGCAGGGAGTTTCAATAGAGGTGGCTCAGGACCGCTATTCGTGGCGTCGTTTGGGGGAAGCCTATGTTCAGTAGTGGACGCATACGGGCTGATGATGATGATGATAATATTATTTGAATAGCCTCTGGCAGAGGCGAGTCAAATAATGATATCGACACTCCCTACGTATAGTTGTGTATCTGCAAAACACAAATTTTACAGGAGAGCGTTTTAAAGATTTGAAAATGTTCAAATACCTATAACTGGAGCCCTTTTAGAGATATTTCTGTGAAAATTGGTGAGATGCTCTCACTATAGATCTAGTTTAAGATGGATACTATTTATTATTTAAATGTATACTGGTTTAGATTTTATTACACTTACATATTTTTACGTGGTGCTTATAACCTAATAAAATGCCGTATGTGGCACATACACACTTTTTGTGGGAGCTTAGAAGAATGACAATATCGTAACTGCCTGTTACACGGTTATACTTAGTAGATCTATTTGACTAATTCTGTTTAACTGGTGCTAGATGTTTAAACGTTGGAAATATACAATTTAATAATATGCTTCTACATATTCTATTTCGGCATATTAGGCCTGATGACGAGTAACTAATACTGGTCGCCAGACCTTAATTACTTGCTTACGAAACTAAGCCTATTTTAAGATAGGTAGGTATTTTTTTGTAGTAAAATGTAAAACTGTATTCGTGAATTGGGGTTTTCCCACTTATTTTATTATTTTTTTCGCTAATATTGGTCGTTCTTATACTATTATCGTAAATAAAACAAGAAAAAAAATACCATTTATTAGGGAAGTAGGTGCTCACCTAAACACAAATACTACGATTGTTATTTCAAAAATAATAAAAACAAAACCAACTACCTATCTCAGCTTTAAACTCTTAACGACTATCAAACACGACTAATCAGTCTTTACTAGTAGGTACTTTAACCTAATTATTATCAAAATGTGAACACAGAATTAATATTATGAAATAGCAAACTTGACTATGTCAACATTTAACTATGTAAACAATTTATATAATAATACGAAATACAACATTTATTAAATTGAGATCGAAATAATAGTAGACCTATCATTACTATACGTTATAGGGTAGGTAAATTTGCAAAATTCTTATATCTAAAATATACACAGAGTCATAAAGTTATAAAATACATATATAATAATAAATATCCAATCTTCACTATTCAATTTCTAAGATGATAAAAATTTACACAAATACAAAATTATTAAATTGAGATCCAAAATATGGTTAGTATCATTTTTACGTACTTTGATCAAAAATAAACACAAACACAATTCATTAATAAATAATCATTATTTAAATTATTTAAGCCAAATTTATATGGTTTCAAACTTTACTTAATTTGTGCAAGCAACAAGCAGGCCGCATCTCTCTTTTTCCTTAATTTACTGTCTCTTCCAGTGTATGGTTTTCCTGAATTTCTATTGTCCTTACGCTTAATAACTAGTCATTGATTTTTATGGACCAAACGCAATCAACCCTTATCTTTTTTATTTGTACATCGCCTTTTCTTCTTATATGGTTCGAATCTATTACTAGGCTATACTAGGCTCAGAATTATTCCCTGACATACCTGGAGAGCCAATTGGCAATAGCGTTGGAGTGGAGGCTGGTGACGCAGAGCAGCCTAATAACTGTTCATCTGGTAATCCAACTGGTAATGTCACTGGAGTGGATGCTGTTGACCACCTAGGTTGGTGGTCATCCGGTGAGATAACTAGCAATGTCACTGGAGTGGGTTCTGGCGACTCTGTGCAGCCTAATTGGTCAATCTGTTAAGCTATAAGGTGGCCGTAATTGGGAGAGTCACACAGTGATAATGGCTTATTAATGCTTGAGGTAGACTGTAGCAGTAGGGGAGATTCAGGCATGTTTTCTGCCAAAGTGGGGTCATAGAAGCTATATTCCGGCAAATTACCTTGAACTGTACCGCTTATATTTGTAAATATTGGTACTTTTTTACTTTCCATGGGTTCAGGATATTTTTCTTGAGTTTTCTGGGTCAGGTTTACAGATTTTTCACAAAAGCGTAATGACGAGCTAAAGGCATTGTCATTATTCCCTGTGTCATTGCTGGAGCACCCACCACAAGCTTGCAAGGAATATTGTAAGATATGTGAAGCTGGGACATGCAATTCAGAAGATGCAGGACTATCACCGTTGAATGTAAGAGGGAAATGCGCGGTGCAAGAAAAGGTTCTTCATCGCTGTCAGATATTATCTCACCTATTCGGCTTAGGTCATCCTCAGTAAAATTTTCTGAGAATGGCACTGGAGATACACCTGAAAAACAACAACAAGGAGCAAAATTTTAAAAATTATGAAAATCTACTTAAATTTCATGTGAAGAGAGCACCTTGCACTTTTAAAGTGCATTTCTGTTCATTACTACTGAAGATCCTTATCAGATCCTCAACATTTTAATGGGGCCGGCCACCCTTGGAATTATCTTCTTTCCGACAAAAAAAATCAACAAAATCGGTTCTCAAACAACGAAATTATCCGCGAACAAAAACATATACACACACAGATATATATATATATCCTTTTCTGCAATTGGTTAAAAATAATTGTTTTTTATTAAAATAACATGAAAACACAAACACAGAACTATGTAAGTGCATGGGTTACTATAACTTTAATTCAATAACTTTCCGATGTAAAACTATGTAAAAGTCAGTTACCATATTTTGATTGAACAACATTTAGAAGTATAAATATGTAAGTGCCTAGATACACCTTATGATCATAGTGAATCCCGATGTATAAATATGTAAGTGCGTAGTTACACATTTATACGTAGGTTATCAAAACATTTTGGAAAATTTCAAAATGTACTTACTAATAATTGTCTATTTAGTCAGCAATGAAGGCCATAACACACAACTGATTCAAGAAACCTATTAACTATGATTGGACATCACAAAGTACAAAAAGTTGGTAAATCATTAATTATGATTTACTTACCTGGTCTTGTAGTAGATGTAGTTGGATCTAGGATATCTACTTTTCCTTTCTTAGTAGCATCTGCTTTTAAATTGTTCAGGAATCGGAAACGTTCACTTGTCATTTTGCGGCAATCAAATATTTACGAGTCGCACACGCATTCTACTCGCTGTCCGTGCAAGAACTGTGTAACGGGCATTTACCGCCATCTGCACCTCATTCCCCCCGCGTCAAAGTGTGTATGTGGAAGATACAGCATTATATGGCGGGAAAATAATGAAGTTAGACAGTTATACGATCAAGAAAAATGTACTTAGAGTAGACATTTTTGTTTTTTTGTAAGTTATAATGATAGACTGACATGTGTAGATGCCAAAAATGCATCAAACGTATAAGTGTGTATCTGGCAGTTAGACGAAGATACGTAGGGAGTGTCGATATACACTATTAACAAAACAAAAAGATAGGTAGTCTATGAAGAGCGAATTGGGCCCCAATTACCAGGCAATTGCTTACCCTCATGTTATGTTTCTATTACAGATTACATTTCTCCACGTCTATCATCACGTAGTAATGGCTTTGTACTCCTGGAGCTACCTCAAGTTCGCAGCTGGAGGCGAGGGTGTGGTTCTAGCCCTTCTCAACTCCATGGTCCACGTGGTTATGTACACTTACTATCTGCTGTCTGGACTAGGACCACGCTTTCAGAAGTATTTGTGGTGGAAGAAGTATGTGACGAAAATGCAACTGGTAATTTTTCTTGTATTTTTTTGTACTTTGAATATATGTATGTATAATGCTTAATTTGTCAATCCAGTATGTGATGTGATGGGATATCCCGAAGTTGATCCAGTAAGGTTAGACATTATGATGAAAATGATGTCACTACTTCAAACTTCAAGATCTTGAACAGTACGTGTATATTTAGGGTAAAATCTTGTCGTAGGTTTTTTTCAATATAGGCATCATTATTGCATCTATGGTCTTTAATGCTGGACAATCCATACAGTATCTATCATCTATCCCCAAGCTAAGCAGAGCTTGTATTGTGGGAACTAGATGACTGATATAAATAGTAGAATACACAGATAGCCGTAGGGCCGCGGCGTACGAATATTGATCCCTAAAACTCAACCCGTGGATGACGTAAGAGCCTACCAGAGGAAGGTCGGCAGCTTCCTTCTGAGTATTTTCACGTACCAAGCGTGATGATTATGGCAAAACCCCTTATGACAGATATAAACAGAAAACGGTCCCCAACGCCAGCAGCTCTGCTATTACTAGTCAGGATTAGTGACCATGGTAACGGCGGGGCAGGAGGTGCTAGGAATTTCCGGAAGAGATGAGTAGACCGAATCTAAATACCGATGACTGTTGCACCTGATAACATACAACAACGCACGAACTTAAGCGGTAGACAAGTTGCATTGGGATATCATAGGGTTATCAGAAGTCCGAACAGAGGGACAGGATACGATCACCCTTAATTCCGGCAACTTGTTCTACTACCGGGAGGGCGACCAGCTGTCCCAACACGGTATCAGGTTTCTCATTCACAAGTCCCTCGTCAACAACATTGTAAAGATCGAGACTACACAAGCAAGAGCACCGCGCTAAATCGATCGTCTTTAGATCCATGAAAGATGGTCTATCGCGTGTTTGTTAAGAGGCTCCGGTGTAGTTGGCTCGTACGGCATTTACTACCAAGACTCTCATTACCAATTTAAATTTTCTGCGTGATACTTAAAATTAAATGTTTTATTGTGTATGTATCTATGTATGTATAAGTTATTTAACATTAATCTTTTGCAGTTTCAGTTTCTGATAATGCTCGTGTACTGCGCATGGACTCACTTCTCTCCGCGCTGCCAGTATGCCAACGGATTCACATATTTCATCTGCGCGAACATAACTATATTCCTGTTACTTTTCCTCAACTTCTACTCTAAAAGCTACAAAAAGAACCAAAAGAAGGAGAAGGAGTTGAAAGAAGAATACGCGAAGAGTCGTAACGGCGTTAAAGCTAATGGAGTTCATACAAACGGTGTTACGAAGGATGTTAAAGAAAATGGGTTGACAGGAAATGATAGCAAAGATATTAAGGATGATGTTCCTTACAAAGTAAATAAAGCATGTGGTGACTTCATAAAAGATGGAAATGTATACTTATCTAGACGCACCGCTAAAGCAGCTTATGGGCCAGAGTACGACTTCGATAGTATAATAAAAAAATGATTTGACAGGGACTTCTAAAGTTCTACTGAGACTGATTTTGTGATGATGATGGCTTACGATGGCTGAATGTAGTGTTAAGAGTGAATAAGTCATTTAGGGCTGATTCAAACATTTGTAAAGGAAACAAAGAGGACCATTTGGTGCTTAACGTGTGTTCTTAGGATTTGTTATAATTTGAATAAGCCCTAAATTTTTTCAATAAGAACAATAGTCCAAATTCTAAATCAACGCATATCGTAGCTATTAGTAAAGTTGCAAATGAAATTAAAAACAATAATCAATTTAAATGATACGCTTTATCAATTAAAATTATCATTTTATTGCCAACCGCACAATTGTATTAAGATAGTGTTATAAGATTCGTGCGTTGTCTTAACTGTGAATTTATAAACTGCTAAACGCATTTATGGAATTCGGTTCAATAAAATTGATATCATCTACATTGTCATCGGCGAATGAAAGGTTGTTAATTTCAAATAAGTCAATTATGTTGACATCAATTTCGTCCAAGATGTGGTATGGGTGGCTCTTTTATAATTTTACAATGTGTGTGATTTTAAGGTGGGCATATATCGTGAGTTATTTGTTCAGAATTGTCTTCTTTGATCTTCCATTTTTATAAGAAAAAGAGACTTTACACGTAGAAACAGTTTTAGTTGTACCACTTAGTTATTTTTATCTCTTGATTTCTGGTCTTATCTGCTAGCTACAGTTGGTAGCTCCTCTGTGAAATTGTTGTAACTCTAAAATTATGTAACCGTTCTAATAATTATTTATTAGCCACGGTTCCTTAATGCTGAGATTTTATAAACCTTTAAATAGTTCGATTTAATTAAAGAATTAAAATAGTTAATAAGTGACTGGGTTCCGATTCCGACATTGTGTCCATCTTATGATAAAATTTAATTCTAAACCAGACAAATAAATTAAATTGCTAAGCCTTTGGTATAAAGTTATTCTTGCATTTTTAAAAGAGCAAGAAAAGCTTTATACTAGAAATATTTTAATATCTTATTAATTAGAGAATGTATGTAATATTTTATACATTTATGCTTCAATACATCTAAAGAGTTGTTGAGAAGAATATGTGATAAGTAATATTCGCATATTACATTGGTATTGGTTGCATTATAAGCTATTTGGTAGATATTAAATTTAGTATAGGTAGATAAGGTACTGCTTTCACATTACCTAACCAAGGTAATTCAGGTAGGATAAGCTTGAATACCTAAATTCAATGCATGTGAAACAAAATAATGGATAAACATTATGCTAGTAGAATTTCAGTTATATTGTAAGTATAAAATAATTATACAAAAGGGTTTTTATGTTCAATTTGCCAGATAAATGTGTATTTCAGTTTTATAGGTAAATTATGAGTAAGCTTCATGCATAGATATTTAAGTTAAACAATAGTTTCCTTTATTATTTTGATGTCTCGACGAGATGATCAATTTATACAGGATGTATTAAGACTCGAAACTCATAGAAAATGTGGGAAAAGGTTATATAACTTATCTTACACCCTGTGCCTATGTTGTAAATTGATTGCGATCAATAGTACAAAAATAAATAAGCAATGACAAATATTTTGTTTTTTAATTTTATACAATATTTCATCTTAGGTAAAAAGTAATAAATTCATTCATCATCATCATCAGCACATACAGGTCCACTGCTGGACATAGGTCTCCCCCGTACGACGCCACAAATAGCGGTCCTGAGCCGCCTCCATCCATCGACTCCCTGCGACCGCTACGATGTCGTCGGTCCATCGAGTGGATGGTCTCCCATGGAGGGGGGGATTTGCCACGGTCAATACATTACGCACATAATAATAATTATAAGACTTATCTAAGTTAAATTTAAAATAAGTTTCTCATACTTTTTTCTGAGTTTCTTTGGATTTGCTATAACTTTGATTATAAAACTTTGCAAACATGAAAAAAAAGAACATGCAGTTGAAAAGGACAGCTGCATTAAATATCTTTGGATAGTTGCAGTTTTGAATGATGAGGCCTGATACGTTGAGGTAGATCACGATACAGAATTGTACCTAGAAACAAAAGAGAATAATAAATACAATAGCCAGTTATAAAAGTCGCACCAGCCTCTTAGAAGAAACTGTGAAAAAACCTTTATTAGCAAAGAAAATTACAATCAAATAATTAAAGCCTGTTGCAAACAAATTCATTTAATTTATTCCACCGTAGGTACATGTTAATACATATGATGGCGTAATATTCTAAAATATTATTGCTGAATTATTAAGTTAATTAACATTTGTTATACAATACTTGTTTTTTTTAAATCAAGGAAGTACCGCAAGGGACTGTACGCAGCAGAAGTTAGAAAAAAAAACAGACAGAGATCAATCTAATGGTAGCTCAACTCGTCCATATCAATACTAGTCGGAAGCGTGCCCAAGACGTTTGCTGCATTGCCCCGCTGTATCGCAATGCTAATGCGCTGTGCGTTAGATACTCATCAGCTCTCAAAACTTTTTAAATCAACTGTGAAAGGGACAATTGAGAGTAATCTCCAACAAAGGTGAGTGCAATTTCCATTTCTGTTTATTGAGAATCTTGTCTTTTATGATTACAAACCATTATAACGATGGACAATAACTCAAGAGATGATATGAGATAATAACTACTTGTAAACGAAAACTCTGTAGCATAGAAGATTAGGAATGGCCACCAAGCACCCTTCGGGCCATTCGGGCTTCGAGGACTACAGGCAAACCAAATTATGTATTGGAACAAGTATCACAGGAAAACAGAACCCTGGGTAGACTACTATAATTAGACCAAGAAACAAAAGGACTTTACCTGTAGACTCTTAAACTATTATTTTAATTTTATTTTAGTTCATTTGACAATGCCTCTATACACCAGCTTTATTTATAGTATTGACATATGAAACTAAATTAACTTTAGATCTGACATTTTCACTTTATTATTTTCTTTTTTAAGAAAAATTATTGTATATTACGTTTAGTTTAGTTTGTCAACGCCCCTATACAGCAGCACTTTGCTTTAATTTAATTATTATTTTATTTAGAAAAAATATTCTTATTCGGTTTTGGACCTCTTAAAGTCAACAATTTGTTATTTTGTAAATTTGAAGCACGAAGAGTCATGTTTGTCTGTTTTTTCTTTGCACAATCCCTTAGGGTATTTCCTGTGTGAAGTTTGTGTAAGATAGCTAGAATTAACGACATCAAGTGTAACATGTATACCTACGGTGGAAGTAAATAAATACAAATAAAAATACAAACATAGACCAAGGAGCTAAGAGTAGCTTCATACTTACAAGTTGCATCAAAGTCATGTACTTCTTCCACCAGATATACTTCTGGTATTCTGGGCCGAGTCCTGACACGAAGTAGTAGGTGTACATAAAGACATGGATCAACGAGTTGATCCCACTTTCTGGGATGCCTTGACCTCCTGGAATGGTTCAAAATAATTTTAGGAACAAGTTAATTTATGACGACCAAGCATACCTTCAGGCACGCAGTTCGATTCACACCTCGAGTCACCAGATCAGCAGATATTTGTTTCTGTGTTCTGGGTGCTTTCTATGTAAATAAAAATACTATCTATTATCATTAATTTATTAAGTATAGAGATTATCATAGTCTAGTACCCCATAAAACAAGATGATGCTGATTTAAGAAACATTGGTACTGAGAGTGCCAAGCTACAACGACAGAACTAACCAATGGCTGGATCAATCAGAGCCAGTGATTTCAAGATCAGTGTCAATGTCGAGTATTATTTATTTATTTATTGAGTGTATGGTAGTATCGTGGTGTCCTGATGATATCTCGTGGAGAGATGAAACTAGTTGACGGTTTACTTTGATGGATTTTTTCATATTGTAGTTGGTTATTCTCCTACAAACTACTTTATTGGATCTTATCCAGAGATTTTGCGTGGAATTTTTACTAAATATAAAAATGAAAATAGGTTCAAAGATCATATTGTTTTCGTTCTGGTATCTGCACTTACCTGGAGAATAATTAACAGCCCACCACGATATCAACGGCATGGTTGTGTGGTGGTATAGATGCAAGAATGACACTTGGTTATTCTTCTTTCGTAGGACAAAGAAGACGGTGTCAAATAACTCTGATACCTTGGCCATGTAGTACCACCAGACAAGTTCTGCCCACTGAAAAGAATAATGGTCAAGAGATAATGTATGTAATGGCCATGGGGCCGCGGCGTACGAATATCGACCCCTCCAACTCAACCCGTGGATGTCGTAAGAGACGACTAAGGGAACCTACGAGAAGAAGGGCAGCAGCTTCCTTCTGAGTATTTTTCAACACCAACACTGCGATCACCAATCCGCCTGCCAAGCGTGGTGATTATGGCAAACCCCCTTACATGAGAGAGCATCCATTCGATGGACCAACGACATCGTAGCGGTTACGGGGAGGCGATGGATGGAGTCGGCGCCACTATTTGTGGCGTCGTATGGGGGAGGACTATGTCCAGCAGTGGAGGTGTATGGGCTGATGTGATGAGAAGTGTAAGCAGAATATCTGGATCGATCCAAATATTCTGTTTACAGTTGGGTTTACGGTTGTAGTTGTCCGGGAACTGACTGTCAATTATGACAAGTATGCAGTTTCCGATCTACTCCAAAACATTACATAATTTATTCACTCAAAAATATTACATTTGGGCATATAAATATTACACAAGCAAACGTAAAGCTAATACAATAATAATGATATGTCTAATGAGATTGGCTACGGCCCCACACTAGGCTCATGGCCCGTGACGTGGGCACCATGGCAATTACTATTTACAATCTGGGTCTCTTCAAGACAAGAGTGAATAGAGGGTCTTCAAGATTGTTACATCGTCGGTTGCATCGTCACTTATAATCAGGTGAGATTGTGGTTACTCTACCTACTACAGAATTATTTTTACCCAAGTTACTTAATCTTTGCATCCTATCCCAACCGCCGTGACCGTCGCAGAACTAGAAGTTTTTTTTGATAATACCTTCGTTTGACCACAATCTCACCTGATGGAAAGTGATGATGTGGCCAATGTTGTATCACGAAGGTCTAGAAGACACCTGTTCACTCTTGTCTTAATTAAGCAATTGGTTCTGTATTATTCATTCTGTAGAGTTGGGCCCATGGTCGAGTACAACCACAACCACCACACAACCATTGAGTAACCTATACAATTCCAAATCAGTTTCATCAATATACGGTACAAATTATTGTTTTTAAACGACTTCAAAAAGAGGAGGTTCTCAATGCATTCTATATATATATATATATATATATATATATTTTGTATGTATTTTACGCGATTACTCCGCCAATTATGGACCGATTTTGAAAATTCTTTCACTATGGTATATAAAACTGATCCCATAAAAAATTAATATTTATGCCGCAAAACTTAAATAAGTGTAAAAGTAAGGGAATTTGAAGAAGGTTTATCGTTTTTTAAAACATATTATTATCTGTTGATGTCATAAATAACAAGTGGTCTTAAATTGTAAAGTAGTTATGTAGTTCACATGTTATTAAAATTAGTTTATGTTCTGTGATTCGACCTTGGACAGAAGTGTGAATTCTATAGAACAAACCTAATTAAAACATAACTTGAACAAACGATGGAGTTGTTATTCCAATATTTATGAACTTGGAATAAAGTTGAGTATGTGTGGTATATTGGCCACCTAGTTTTGAAAGCCAAATAAATTTTCAGTAATATAAAAATGGTACCTACTGAGGATACTCACTCTGACTCCATTCTCAGAGTAGTCGATGTTGTGGCATTTGAAATTGATGAAGCTGAAGCCAACAGCGAAAATGAAATGGAAGCTCTGGAAATGAAAATAGGTTTTACTAAATTAATCTTGACAAGATCACAATTTCAATTTTGTACAAAAAAAAATAGTCAAAAATAACATGATCCGCCACTCGCAAAACTAACACTTCGCTGTGTCACTCCTTCCTCACAACTTATGTATCTAGTTTAGTACCGATAAGGAAAATTGTAGTGAAATATACAAACAAACTTACAAATTATCTCTATTATTATTAGTTTACAAATACAGACAAATCTATCACTTAGAATGAGAATCTATTCAATAAGGCTACGAGTGGAATTGTTTTTTACCCTGAAAACATAATGACATAAAAAAAGGGACTCTACCTTACTGCATACAAGTACACGTAACTCACGTCACGTGTTCACTGTAAATAGAATGTAAATAACAATAAATAAGTGCTGGGCAATACACAAAACCTCATCTATATAGCCCCAAGCTAAGCAGAGCTTGTGTTATGGGTAATATAGATGATAGATATACTTCATACAATATATTACATAGATATTATTAATATACATTTAGATGTAGACGGAAATAAGGGGAAAGGAAGACCAAAGAAAAGATGGATGGATTGTGGGAAAGAGAACATGGTTAAGAAAGATGTAATTACAGTGATGACGGCTGATAGAGGAGAGTGGAAGAAAAATACAAGTTGTGCTGACCCCACCTTATTGTAGGATAAGGGCAGGAAGAAATTTTTTAATATAAATAGAAAATACCCTGAACACCAGAGACAAATATTTGCAGATCGTACAAACATTTGTCCCAAGGGAATCGAATCCGCAACCTCCTGCATCGCATGAGGAGAAGGTTATTACTTACTCTTACAACAAGGAAGATGCTAAATAAAACTTGGAATAAGTTGTAGATTGCTATAATATTTTTTAGCTTGTATGGTTTTCTGTCCTTCATGAAACTAGGGCCCAAATATACGCAGAAAAGGAGGTAGATTGCAATAATTGTAAGGATTTTAACAGGGCTTTCCACAAGCCACCAGTCTTTGGTCCTAGGGTCTGTGAAGAAAAAAGCATATTTTTTTTATAATACTTTATTGTAGTTTTTTTATTCTTATTCTAATTCTGGACGTTTCAAATAGCATTTTTGGCTCAAAAGTAATATTAACTTAGTGGCTCTCCATCCTTCCACTCATATTATGTACATAATATGTACATTAGGTCGATGTTAGAAAGGAGATGTAGTAGATAGACATCATGACAAACAGAAAATAAAAATAAAATATCCTTACCAGCCAAATCAAAAATAGCATGATGGTATACTTGCCAAATTTTCTGAAGACTCCCCATTATATATATAATTATATATATCGAAAATGGACCTTCGTTTGTCTACCAAAATGATTTTAAACTACAGAAAAATTACAGTATATAAGAAAGGTTCCAACTTCCAACGAAGGTACCTCTGCTAAAGCCAGTGCTAAAACTAAAGTGACAATTAATTAGATTAACACATTATAATTAGTTTGAACTTGCCCCTACAAACTAAATAAATCCAGGAAATGATGACGCAGTTTCTTTCAAACCACAACAATTACCAAAAACAGGCACCGTAAAAACATTATAAATGATAGATTCTTATAAACACGTTAAGGATATTATATATATGCAAGCTTATGCCTGCTTATGACCTGCTTATGAAGACCTCTGTGGCGCGGCGGGTGAAGGTCCGCCTGCGACGCAGGAGGTTGCGCGTTCGATTCCCGCCTTGGGACAAATGTTTGTACGATCTGCAAATATTTGTTCAGGGTGTTCTGGATGTTAATATGTATAATAAAAAAAAATCTATCTATGTATCGTATTATATTAAGTATATCAGTTATCTAGTACCCATAACACAAGCTCTGCTTAGCTTGGGGCTAGATAATGCTGTGTGAATTGTCGAGCATTATTTATTTATTATTATTTA
Source organism: Eupithecia insigniata (assembly GCA_947859395.1). Classification (NCBI taxonomy): domain Eukaryota; kingdom Metazoa; phylum Arthropoda; class Insecta; order Lepidoptera; family Geometridae; genus Eupithecia; species Eupithecia insigniata. The sequence goes on from OX402000.1 coordinate 2,846,599, forward strand.
TTATGCCTGCGGCTTTAAGTGCTAGAAGAAAGAAAGAAAAATATTTGATTTTTTGGGCAACTCAGCCCATACCTCACCCAGCCCGCGGGCCGAAATGCCTACTATGAAATATGTTTCTACTAGCTGCTGCCCGCGGCTTTGCACACGCTTTTCATATACCCTATATACGTCTACGAGATACCATCTACGTTCCTACCAAATTTTGTTAAGATCCGTTCAGCCGTTTAGGCGCGAAAAGGTAAGACAGACAGAGTTACTTTCATAATATTACTAGCTGCTGCCCGCGCCTTCGCCCGCGTTTTATCGGGATAAAAATAGCCTATATGTTATTCCAGGTCCCAAACTATACCCATACCAAATTTCAGCCTAATTGGTCCACTGAACCGACCATTTTTGCGTGAAAGAGTAACATCCATCCATACAAACTTTGACATATGTACATATATGTATGTATATTGTCATAAAATAATAGTAGGATTGACTCGTGTTTATGAAAAGTGCATACCTGCATAAAAAACACCCAGGCCCAAGGTCATTCGATGTGATTGGGCCTGACTGTTTTTATGCAGGTAATCGGTATACCTACATAATAATGCTAGACACTTTCACACAGCATCATCTAGCTAATCTCAAAATAAGCAAAGCTTCTTTAATACTACGTGCCAGACCACACGAGTCCTTCCGTGTTCGTCCCACTTGCTTCGGAAATAGCCCGAAGACGGGCGACGTGCGTGCGGCGTGCGAAATGAAATTCAGCACGCGTTTGATAACCTCTTTAATAAATAAAATTGTCAATAAATATTTATTTGTAGTTTATTGTATTGTTAGAGAAAAATAATAATAAGATAGGACTTAAAACAATAATTCACAAGTTTTGGTTTTTGTCATAAAACAATATAATCATTAATTTACAAAAAATTACCTAAATTAATTAATTACTTCTATAGGCTTTATAAAATGTAAATCATTTTATTAACTATTATTATATATTTACAGTTTTTCTCAATAACATTCACATTAATTAGTATTATATATATGTGCTAAAACATTATTTATATAAATAATTATACTTTATTCAAATTATCCTAGGCATAGGATAATCTTAAAGCTATTTTGAATTTTCTATGTAACTTAACTTTCTTTCTTTTCTGGTACAATTTCACTGCTTTGATTGCTTTTCTTGGTCATATAACTTTTGATATAGAACTGTCCGAACATGTATAAAAATGCCATACAGTTGAAAATAACGATAAAGTTCAAGTACTTGGGATAATTGCAGTTTTGGGCGAAAAGTCCAGTCACGTTGAGGTATAAAACGATGCAGAATTGAATCTGAAATTAAAAAATATATTAATACCTTGATATTGTAAGAATCAGGACAATATTCTTCTTCGCCTGCTTAACAGTACACCGGCTGCCTAAGCCGCCTATTTAGGCTGCCTACGGTGTCAAAGGTGTGCCTATGGTGGTGTGGGGTGTAGGTAACTAAGGTGTGCATTTCATACATAATCCCTTGACAGTGTGGGCATTTTTAGCAAGCGGTCTTTTATCCACTATCTTCTATCAGCCGTAACTTCTATAAAAATCAGGACATTGACAATACGTTAAGTATAATGTGAAATATTGTTGGATAACAGGTTGCAATGGCGAGTGACCGTGGCTGAAATCATTGGATTCTATGGTACCCGAAAACAAATACGATGATTGCCATGGCCTGTCAACTCTTGAGTCTAATATAAACATCGAAAGAATCGTAATATAAACGCAAGAACTTAGCGTCTAGCACTTTCAGAATCCGAGCAAACTTGCTAAGGTCGAGCACCTGTTGCTCTGTCAAACGCCTTGATAGAGCAAAACCTGTCAAGGTTTCTCTTAACTTAAGAGGAGTGTTGTTGCACTTCGATGAGTGTTTGATCTATTGTGCAAAGCCTTCATCTAAAGATATAATTCAAAAATCATGCAAAAATGTATGTAGAGTGATAGTGTCATGGGTGAGAATTTTTTTTGGACGAGAAATGCACAATGGGCGGTATTTACTATCAATACGATTCGTGGCGGGTCTTACTTTGTTATATTTTTATTTAATTTGACTGAAACCAGATAAGAGAGAATTATCAGACTTACAAATTGATATGTAACAGAAAGCTCATTAAAGGTTTTCACGGATACATAATAGAATAGTATGTATGATAAAAAAGACTATGATTATACATATGTACATTTAAACGTTGGCAGGTTATGGCGAGTTTTGGCTCGCTAAATTTTTTACACTGATTTTATCAAACCCTATAAATAATAAATGAATGAATGACGTTAAACTCATTGGTCAAACCATACAAAATAAACGGTGCTTCTGAGGACTACGCAAAAACGGGGACAACTATGCGTATGATGTAAAATATCAATGAAGATATGTAAATGTAAGTCAAACTCACCAGTTGCAGAGATGTCAAGTATTTCTTCCACCACAGATACTTCTGGTACTGAGGCCCGAGTCCTGACACGAAGTAGTATCCGTACATCAAGATGTGGATAAAAGAGTTGATAGCACCTTCCGGAATGGACTGACCTCCTGAAATGTCAAAATGATGGTATTTTAGTAACGTCAATAAAAAAAGATTACTCTTATTCTAAAGTATTTTACAAGCTTTTATTTTTAACGTGCAATGTCTTATCTGTCTATCATCTAGCCACAAGCTCTGCTTAGCGTGAGGTTAGATGATGCTTTGTGAATTGTCCAGCATTATTATTATAATGTAATTATGTTCGTTCTGGTGGAATCTTGCAAATCAATTTTGAACCAGTTATTCTCAACCGATTGAGCTGAAAGTTAGCATAATTAAGTAAATTAGATGACAATTCAATGTCATGATACCATCGAGCTGGTCTGAAGATGGGAACCGAAGGTGGAACTCCTTAACGAAACAACTTAACCTCGTCAAGTTTGGTTTCGTTGGATTTGTCTTCCCATGACTTTGGTCCTAGATGATCGCTTGTATTTATAAGATTTTTAAATACAAGCATTTACATATATCATCTAGTATTTAATTTTAAGTTTACCAGGGGGTAATTACCGGTGTTACGGTGCGCAATGTACCATTCGCAGCAAGCATGGTACGTTCGCTTATTCCCACTTAGTTTGCCGTATGCGTCTCATTGCTCGTTGCGAACGCCATCTTTCTCCGTACTGACTGCATGAACGCTTAATGTAACACGTTACATCCCGTAACACCGATCAGTAACCGGCGTTAGAGTAAGAGATGATTTATTTGCACAAAAATCATACAATGTTCAAAAATTCCTTAATGTTTACCTGGGGTATATTTGGTCCCAAACCACGACAGGAACGGCATCAAAGTGTGGTGATACAGATGAAGGAAGGAAACCTGGTTGTTCTTCTTGCGTAACACAAAGAAGACTGTGTCGAGTAGCTCAGTTATCTTGGCGATGTAGTACCACCAGACTGCTGCTGCCCACTGTTAACAAATACATAATAAATAATGATGATCAATTTACACAGTGTCATCTAGCCCAAGCCACAGATGGGTTGTCGACAGTTCGTACATTTGACACTTAAGAAATATTTTTAGATTTCATACATTGATTGTCGGTTAGGTAGTTTTACAATGCTAAGGGCACTAATAACTGATATACATACTTAGGTAATACAATAACATATGTATATGATACTCTTAGGTTATGTGTAGTGTATAATGTATCAGAGTCGCTCACAACCACATTTGGCTCACAGCTGGGTATAAAAGGTTTTTCAAAGTCCAGAAGTTCATCCATTGACAAAAGTAAATACGACAGATTTCTTAGAGCATATTTACACTTCAGCGAGTCACAATTAACCTTGACTCACTTATTCTTGTACAATACACGCTATCAAATCAAAGGATGTTTTTGATTACTCAGTTAATATGTGGATGTCGTCTTAGATTAATTAATAATAAAGCTACGTTCATTAATTAAAATTCCAACTGGTAGAATTCTCTCACAATGACTGCGATCTTTTAATGGTGATCGTCACGGGTTGGCGCGAGATTAGATGAGAGAAAAGCAATTTGGTGCAAATCGTGAACTATTTGCTATGAATACATCATAAAACCAACTTCGATAGAATTTGATTTTGGGAGCACTTGGGAAAATGTTGATTTTTAGCCCAAAATCTCTTATTTTCTCAATTGCTCCAAAACTACCACTGACCCGAAGTTCGTTTTTCATAAGTAAATAGAAAATGGTTTACAATTTGCACCAGCTAAGTTTTCTGCTAGATTTATTCCTTGAAGAAAGTAGAATAAATTAAAACCTACAAAAAAAAACTCCGCCAACCCGTAACGAACCGCCTTAATTGATAAAATCGGGAACAGTTGTTTATTTTCTAAAATTTACTTATTGAAATGATAAAACTTATCAGCATATAGCAGTATTAATAATAGAGGAATATACTTACTCTCGTCCCATTTTCTGAATAATCAATGTTGTGACATTTGAAACTGTAGCCAGTTGAAAACACGAACTCGAGACCCTGAAAATTTATAAATTATATGTACATTTTTAGAATGTATATCTACTGTTCAATCGACGGTATTTTTTTTTTCAGGATCTACTTTTTTTTCTTGTTGTACTTAACCCTAAAAACCATGACTGGGTGTCATGGTTTTTAGGATTAAGTACCCAAGGGAGAAATCGGGACCTTATTACTAAGCCTCCGCTATCTGTACTGTCTGCGTCACAATTGGCTGGTTTTTTTTATGAGGTACGTCTCCCAAATGACCAATAAAATTAGGTATAGGTATATAAGTATACAGTAAGTATATATCGTGCCCTGGTGCCCACGTCACGTGCCATGAGCCTAGTGTGGGGCCGTAGCCAATCTCATTAGACATACCTTTAATGATTGTACTAGCTTTAAGTTTCTTTGTTTAATATTTAAGTTTGCCTAAATGTAATGATATATTATAGTATTATTATATAATATCAACAACAAATTTTCATTTGTTCCGGTTTGTATCCGGTATAAAGATTTGCAGATCAAAAAAATATTTCTTGATTATGATTATCGCCCGTAAATCGTCACTTTCTGAAATGACCGCGTGGTCACGTGCAGTGTGCAGCCATGTACAGATAATGCTTATTGATGATCAAATTCATCATTATTATCAATAACTTGATCAATACTTACACGTACAGTGATAACATGGGAAGGAATGTGATTACTGATGACCCAAAATATATAAATAGCTCTATATAATTATATTGACTCAGGTAGAGCTATTGACAAAACTTGAGAAATATGCGTAAGTGTGGAAAGTTGATTTTAGCGTTCGAGGACTTCACATAATTGTGCTAATAATACAAATTCCAATTTTTTTTGGCTCTGATATTTATTTTTTGACATAAAGTAAGTTAGTACATAATTAAAATTTTAATTTAAGATAATACATATTTCGTTATCAGTGAAAAAAGTCACCACAATTAACTTCTATAGATGCGTAAACAGAACTTTTTGAAATTGGTATTATTGCCCTCTCAACAGGCAACAGAACTTTAAGTAACTTGAATGTGCATTAAATGCAATTTAAAAATGTTAGATATTTTAATTTGTACATACCATTGTCTAATGGTCGTCATTAAAATATTTAACATAAAACTAGTTTTGCAATCATTGCGCGAAATCGTCTTTGAATAAAGCGAAACAAAAGAATGAAATATGGTCACTGTCGTTATATTTCGATTCTCATTAGTCTTTTATCAAACTTTGGACCAAATTATATAACGAACCCAACAGAGACAATAGAGTCACACTCTACGAAATTCTCCATTGACGAAACTGACAGAATTCAAAATATTTAAAGTTAATCCGTTGGCCTTTGGAATTCTAAATTATCGCTGTATAAAAAACAAAAAAAAACCTTACAATAAACAAAAGATGGTTTAGTTCCCGAAGCTAAGCTAATTGTAAGCTAAAAGCAAAACTAGATTTAAAGTACTACGCAATACGAATATTACTTAAACTTCTAGAATGGGACCCCGTGTTGTTAATAATTTCAAAAAACCTAATTTAAAGTCTACTCTAGCTATTTAAAGCCTTAAAATTGTCATAAGCAACGTTACTGTGGAGAATTAAGCAGTTAGTAGTTTATGAAAGACAGGAGATTATCTACTTAGCGTTGTTAAAAAAGTGATTCCAACACAACATCATGCCTTGTTACAAACTTACCCTATAAACGAGAAAAATGCTGTATAGAACTTGAATGAGGTTGTAAGCTGCTATCGTATGCTTTAGCTTGTATGGTTTTCTATCTCTCATGTAGTTCGGTCCTGCGTATGCGCAAAAGAAGAGGTAGCTTGCCAGAATTGTAAGTATAGGTCCAGGGCTGTCTACAAGCCACCAGTCCTTGGTTCTCGGGTCTGCAAAGAAAGAAATTTAATTAAACAATGCTTGTTATTTTACATTTAACCCCAACCTAGATGCCCAGCGTAGGGATTGGGGCATTATCTACCCTCTAATGATAAGCACTGACAAAGCGCATCAAGGAAGGCCTATCAAAACAAACAGTGGTCTAGTGTTAAACTGAAGATGTGATGTGATATCACAGAGAATCATAATGTTAATTTGACTATTTTGAAATAAAAATCGGGAAGAAAATAGAGTCAGGTGTTACTTTAAAGAAGTCTATAGCAAACTATTAGAATGAAAAAAATATTTAGTAATTATTCCGCGTATAACCCACTCTGATAGTATCCAGTAAGTAAGTCGTCAACTAGTTTCGTCTCTCCACGAGACATCATCACAAATGATGATTTTATAACCAGCACAACTCCGATGATGATTTTAAAATAAAAACCAAATACTAATTCCTTACTTCCTATTTGCACTGTTTATTAAGAGATAAGTATTTGTCCTAAAAACGACAAATACTTATCTCTCGGATATAATATTTGTATGGAACCATTTCGAAATTATTCTCCATACAACAGCAAAAGAATTTTTCAAATCGACTGATTTGAAAAATTCTTATTTATTCTTCTCGTAACTGACGGAGAAATCGACAAACATACATAAAAAAATACAGCCGAATATATAACCTCCTTCATTCGAAGTCGGTTAAGAAAAAGGGAAACCATCAGGGGAACAGCCTCTTTTTTTGTTTTTGCCGATTAAAAATAAAAGAAATCTGAATTGACAGAAAAACTCTAGTCATTGTTTTGATATAATAATGAATATTTATTTATTCAATCAGATTTTGTTGTTTTGCATAAATTAATTGGCAACAATGTGATGAACATACCGTTTTACGTATAAAAAAATTGATTGACGTCGTGTAATTAGTAATTATTTATTTTATCGGTACTTCCTTAACATTTTTGTTTCTATTATTAATAGACTTAATGTAGGTAGGTATCTCCTACTTATTTCTTATACATATTTTTGAAGTAATACAACTAATTAAAGTATCGTGGGAATGTCCCAAAATATTCAAAAAATTATTACAATGGAAATAATAAATAATCTTTTAAAGAACTGAAATTCCTACCTAGCAAATATAATAGGTCAATAGTGTTTAAATATTTTTTTTGAAGCTAGAGAAACAAATTAGAAAAAAGAAATCAAAAAAAAAACTTACCAGCCAAATCCGATAGATAATGATGCCAAACATTTTGTGCAGCCGCCATTTTTAAATATTTCACAAATAGTGATATATTTATCACAAATATAAATTTTCACCGGTATAAAATTATATTAATTTTTAATACGTCATCTCCTCGCCCTGTCTTAACGCTATATGATTTTTCGCAACACGGAGAATCGTTTACATTAGCCGCTTATAAGTAAAGTACAACTGCCAAACTTGACGTCAAAGAGACGCATCACGCTATTTACAACCTTATGTCACGGTAATAAAAAATTCAATAGATCAACCTGTATGTTTTTTATGTGTAGTAATGACAGAAAAGAAACGTCGGGTGTTGGTTCGATTCTTATCCAGAATAAGTAAATACAATATAAATAGAAGATAGATAGAAAATAATTTTAATGCACACTTAAAACTAGAAAAAAGTTTTAAAATGACATAAGTGATAATGGGCAGTCTTATCGCTCAATAGCGATCTCTGCCAGACAACCTGGAATATGTGTAGTGATATACGTATACATAAAAGAAAAATCATCATCATCAGCCTATACTATTAGTAGCGCCATAGCTTATACAGCATCTGCAAAAGCATCTGTAGGGTAACGTTACGTTTATCTGCAATTAGTAATTGAAAAAATTTATTTGAAAAAATATTTTCGATTAATTGTTTGTAAGAATAATAATTTCAAACTGATAGAACATTGCGTTTTGATACTGGCCCCCTTGTTTGGGGGGTATGTTCAACAGTGGACGTATTTGAGGAGAACATTGCATAGATTTAAGGTAAACACTGACACCTGGCGCGATCTTTTGTTTATCGTATACGTACTAGAGGCCAGCTTTTACTATGAAATTTCGATTTATTTCGTTCCTACTCTAATCTAATGAAAACGTAAATTTCGTACGAAGTTGAGTTTTTTTTTCAATTTGAAATGATGATAGTATAATATTCTACATTGTACTTGACATTGAAATATTGGTTCTTACAACGTTTTATATGTAAAAATGTATTAGAAAGTCAGTCCTAACTAATATTTGTTCCAGAACTACCCATTCGTATGTAAGCGAGAGTAGTTTTGCGGCCGTCTCCAGAGCTGTTGAATAAAAGAACTAGAGTAAGCCTCCAGTTTCTTCATCTTATGTTTTCAATAGATGCCAGACAGTTGTTCTAAGCAGATATTCCTCAGTACCTATGTTTATTCCTTCAGGAGTCCCACAGGGGCCCTTATTAGGTCCTCTACTTTTTGCCATGTCAATATACATCTCGTCCTGCTTCCTATACTTGAAAATAATACTTTATGCTGACGACATGAAAATCCTTTAGAAAATAACATGTTAGTGGAAACTTGTAATTAGAATCAATGCATGTATCATGCACATTAAAGATGCGCGACTGCAGATCATCTGACTATTCGAATTATCTACAAGTACTAATTTCCTCATTCGACTTGAATATTAGTATTATACTAATCTTCAAAGTCGAATGACAGCTACCAATTAGTAATTACTAATGCCTCTAAGAATTAAACACTAATGGCTCCGATTCGACTTTGTTAGGCAAGTAGTAATCTCTTCTGAACTAAGCCCGCTCCTGTTATACTTGACTATCCATGTCGCATACCGAATCGAAACCGACTCAGGCAGTCGAACGAAAGACTCGCGAATACTTACCAAATTAGTTACTAATTTGCTCTAGTCATGCGAATCATTCGAAAATCATTCACAGTTGCGCATCTTTAATACATGTTAGCCAAAGATCTTATAATTGTCAAATCATAGACGAAACCTTTCTTAAAATTCGTAAAATAAAAAAATAAACTACTGAATGGATCCGGCTGCAATATTGCACAGATAGACATCGGTTCCTAGAATAATATTATATAGAATATTTTTAATATAAAAAACGCATGCGAAACCGCGGGCAGAATCTAGTTATTTAATAAATGAATTAGATTGTTTAACTGTCTGCAGTTAGCTAAATTGTTTCAATTGTAAATATTAGTTCTAATTGTGTCTATGCTTTCATCTCAATTATGGATTAGTTTCAAAAGAAGATAGTTCAGAAGAAGAATTAGTAAAGATTTTTTATCTAATCTTTTTTTTTTTTAATATACATTATATGTACAATACAATGTATTATTAAAAACAAGGAAAATCATCCTACTAATATAATAAATGTGAATGCTTGTATGGATGTATGGATATTTGTTACTCTTTCACACAAAAATTACTGAACCGATTAGGCTGAAATTTGGTATGGGAATAGTTTGGGACCTTGAATAACATAGGCTATTTTTTATCCCGATAAAACGCGGGAGACGGCGCGGGCAGCTAGTAACCTTATAATTAGGTTAGTCCGTACATAAACAATTTAATTTTAAGGACAGTAAGAATAATATTATTATTCAACAAATGTAAGAACAAAGTCAAATTAAACAATGTACATATGTAATGTACGCACTATAGCAGCCAATAACAAAACTTCATGAACATTTTCAATCATAACCTGACAAAATGTCTTCTATAGAAGACAGTTTGTCTTTTATTTATAAAAGATTTGACGATATTATATGGTGTAGCGGGCGAAATCCCGTCTGTGACGCAGCAAGTTTCGGGTTTCGATTCCTGTCTTGGGACAAATGTTTGTACGATCTCCAAATATTTGTCTTCGGGTGTTCTGGGTATTTTCTATATATAATAAAAACATATACATATATGTAATATAGATACATACATATCGTATTGTGTTATCTATCAGTCATCTAGTATCCATAATAGCAATACAAGCTCTGCTTAGCTTGGAGCTAGATGATGCTGTGTGGATTGTCCAGCACTATTTATTTTGTTTAATCGTGGATATTTCTGAATTGACCAGCTGGATTATATTTATCCAATATTAAACTTCGTTTGACCATAATCTCACCTGATGATAAGTGACGATGTGGCTGAAGATTTATCACGAAGATCTAGAAGACACCTATTCACTCTTGTCTGTAAGAGACCCAGCTTGTAGTTGACGGGAAGAGACATGCAGCGAGTTCCAATCCTTAGCTGTACGAATGAAAAAGGTGGAGAAAACCTTGCTTTTTTCAAATTCCTACAACGGTGTCTTAACAACAACCAGAAGAGCGTACGATTAGACAGCAACAATGTGCAAGGTGCTTTGTGGTATAATCGACGTTCCTGATTTCCACAATCTTCTCTTTCGTCTCTACGTTCTATCTCTGCATTCGCAACAGAAGCCATAGACTTTTCTCTGTCCCTTTCAACAGAACCGTTGCTCGTGCCAATTCTCCACTGCCTCGCACCCTTGCCGCCGTCAACAGACTTCTTCACCAGAACCCAGACTGGGTTACCTTCGCAGATGAATGGAAGAATACAATGTTGGTATGCCTGAGGTTTTGCGAATGTGATGTATGTATGAAAGGTTACCTGTTTGTATTGTAATTATTTTAAAATTGTGTTACCGTATAAATTTAGTATATTTATTTGATCGATTTACGTGTCAGTGCCTGTAATAATATTCATTTTCTTTTATATTATATTTAATCTTAAGTAACTAATGTAATTTGTTTACATAAATCGTGTTAGTTGCTAAATAAATAAATCTAATCTACTCTTGGCCATTTGAGCAATCCCTATTTGCGTCAGGGGTTATATTAGCCAGATATTTTGCCATTCGAGTTAGAATATTCCTATTAATTTCTACTAAACTCGTTTTAGTCAAACATTGACCATTCACAACAAACTCGTGGTCAACATTTGTGAGAAACAAATATTAGTAAAAGATGTCATGTTTTTTCTCATAAAATCTTGCTGCGTAGGTTCTCACTAGCTTCTGTGACTGACTTAACCTACACCGCAACCGGATGTAAGTTTCAAAAAACTGTAAAACGCTTTATTTCCGACTGGAGTTTCGATTCTCGCCTCGGGACAAGTGTTCGTACGACAGAAATAAAAGAAGTAAAAATAACCGGTTATTACCAATAATTTAAATTTTATGAATTTTACTTTTTCTGATCTTTATTTTATTTACGGAAAAAAATGAATTTATTTGAATTGTTTCTGTGAATGTTTTTTTGTTTAGTAAAAATATTACGTCTATTCTAGTAAATATATTATCTATTAGCCGTGTGCAGAGATAGATAATTATTAATTGCACAGTTAATTGAGAATCAATTTACAAACAAATATGTGACAATTGGCGGTATTATCGCTTTAGAGCGAACTCTACCAGACTACCGTGGATGGATAGTGTCGCTGGATTGTACAAGGGGACCTGTAACACCTGTGTCAGCAGTAACCTTGCGCATAAGGTTAAATACAAATCGATGACGCTGGCTCCAATAATTTGATAAGGTTTTGTGACCTTGTGTAAAACCAATTCGTCAGCAACCAACAAAACCTACCAATTTTTTTTAAGTTTTTTTAACCGATACTTTCTCAACGCAAACGCGTCCCCATTTCTCATCAATTCGGATTTTTGTTATATATTTTTTTTATTTATTAAATAAAATATATTTATTTCTGTTACTAAAGCTAAAGGTACGAGCTTTAGCAAAATGCTTGGGTACGCAAGCCACGAAAGAGCGGACAAGTGGGTAAATAGCTATACCGTAATGATTGAACCAGTAAGTTAAAACGCCTGACCAGGGCCCCAATCGCTTTACCATAACAATGGTATCATCTCAGAATGACACGTCATATTGGTATTTTACCTCTGACACTACAGATGGAGGGAAGCGTGTCAAGTGTCAAGGCTTAAACCGATCCTATCAATCTCTCCGTGTCAATAGCACCACACGCACTATCTAGTGTTCATTCAATCATGACGATTCTCCGACGATACCATTGTCATAGTACAGCAAATGGTTATCAGAATTTGAACCATGGCAGATAGCCGCTGTAGCTGAGACTGGCCTTGACACCGTCATCACCATAATATTTTCCTGTAAACCGCTATGATATCCCGCTGTCTGTCCCTATGTATGCTTAGATATTTAAAACTACGCAACAGATTTTGATGCGGCTTTTTTAAACAGATAGTGTTTCAAGAGGAAGCTTTATACTTATGTATAATTTAGTATCAGCATAACACACGTGCGAAGCCGGGGAGGGTAGCGATCCTCCCTGATAAAATGGTAAATCCATTAAGCCAAGCATTTCTTCCTTCACTACTCATCTTCTTCCACTAGTGGACAAACAATTGAAGTGAAGAGAAAATCAATAACACCAGTTATTTCTTATTTGATTATAAAAACTATATTTATAGCTGTTTATAGTATAAAATTTGACTTGATTAAGTGCTTATTTTTTAACCCTAAAGAAATAAAGGTATTGAAATCTGAAATCTGATTAATACTTTTATCTGATAAATTGACCGCCGATGAGGCACGGCGGGCGAAGGTCCGCCTCCGACGCAAAAAGTTGCGGGTTCGATTCCCGCCTTGGGACAAATGTTTGTACGATCTGCAATTATTTGTGTCGGGTGTTCTGATTTTCTATATACTTACATTATGTATGTATTGTATTTTTATGTATATCAGTCATCTAGTACCCATAACACAAGCTCTAATTAGATTGGGGCTAGATGATCCTGTGTTTTCTAGCACTATTTATTATATTACGTGGTAGTGAAAACCATCTACCTAGAAGATGCCGGTACATTATTGCATCTCGCGGTCGTCGGTCTATAAAACAAATGGAAGGTAATTCATTTTATTATATTTGCGGTCGCCCTGTGTTTACAAGAATTTGCTTCAAGGTATATAACTATTTCAGGGGGCCTACTCGGAAAAGGAAAATCGAAGTTTCTTTTTCGTGCTCGTGCAAAACTTAAAAATAATCAGAAACGTCGATTTCGTTTTTAAGAGTACGGGCCCAGGATTCATTATAGAGCTTTATGTTTTCTTAGCCTACTAATACCTATACCTACTACCGACTTATACCTATTATTAGTTTCGGCATAACTAATAAGTAAAACCAGAGGATCTAAAGAACCTACATATCTGGAAACTTATTTACTTAATATAAGTACAACAAAAAAATGGCTTCTTAGTAAATAAATAATAATAAATAAAATAAACATTTATTTTCTCTCACAAAGGTTATATGTAATGAAAGTTTTGTTAGGTACATGACGTGTTATATTATTTGCTCTAATATTAACCTGCTTTGTGAGAGACTGGTGCCTGAAAAGGGTATTAAAAACCTGTATTACAGGTCACCAGCGCTCTCGCTCTGCGGTAAATGCTATTATTCTATGAATAAATATTTTTATTACAGCATAGACTAATTGTTTTATTTGTCTATGATTACAGGGACTTAGAGGAATTCGAATGATATATTCATTGACATTGATTTATTCTGAAATTTGTTATTATTTAATTCATTTTATATATAAAATGTATTAAAGTGTATTTAAAAATGTATATTTGCATGCCTATGTTAGGTAGAATACTGCTGGATGCATTATAATTTGAAGACTTAAGTAAATAACTATTGAAACGCGCAACAAAGAACCAAAACACCAACTTTAACAACGCATAATCTCACATGTGTAGCAAGACACGTTCAAATTTGAATTCGAAAACGAACGAGAGATTAATTAAATGATGATTGAAAGCTGGTGTTGAAACCAAAAATTGTTTCGAGTTTCAGTGCTTTGCTTCGATGTTACCATTGTCGTTACATATTTTCCGCCAATATTCCTTGCGTTTTTTAAATCCCCTTTTATATATAATATAATTACAAAAATATTTTTATAAAAAATATTAATGTTTTTTAATTGCACTATAGTTTTAAGGATTCCAATCCTTTTAAAGTTCTAAGATAAACGAATTTTGATTATTGTCTTTTATTTTTGAATTGCGAAAAGATAGTCAAACATAGTGTCTTTACTAATTGATGGATATACAATTCAAGTGTCATCGCTCCCAAAGACGCTACAGCCGCGGAGGGACCTTGGTAAGGTTAAGTAAAATCCATTCCATCTTATCTTGGTTTTTTCCTACCAGCCGGTCTCCGATTGCGTTTACGTCTTGTTGGATTCGATGGAGCACTCTGATTTTAGGTCTTCGGCCATCAGGTTTGCCACGCAAAAGACGCTTTGGTGCTCCGTCGTCATGCATTCGTTCTACGTGACCATCCCATCGAAGATCCACTTTTATAAACTTTATGACATTTGGCTCTTAGTACATGTTTATTCTTATCACTTCATTTTGCAATATTTATTTATTTAATCGTATGACATATTTCTTAGGCTATACCAATTTTCTAAAACTATGTACAGAAAAATGTATATAAAATTAATACAAAGTATCGCGCATCAAAAGTTCTCGCGGAGTTTTATTTACCTGCGTTGTCGTTTTTAGAGCTCGTTTAGCACATGTTTAGCACCACCCAGGGTACAAGCTGCACTTGTTGGTTGTGGACGGTAGTTCCTGCGGACGCGAGCATAAACAATGTTTCTACAACAGCTAGAAAAACAATGAGACGAGTTCTGTGGCGTGCAGGCGGGGGTCCGCCTGCAACGTAATAGCGGATTCAATTCCCGGTGATGAAATGATTGTATCAGAATTTTTTTGTTCAGGGTGTCCTGGATGTTTTCTATGTATAATAAAAAATAACTATCTATGTACATAGTCTATTATATAAAGTATACGAGTTATCTACTACCCATAACACAAACTCTGCTTGGGCTAGATAATGCTGTGTGAATTTTCCAGTATTATTTATTTATATATTCTAAGACACCTGAAACCTGTTATTTAAATTAGATGACTAAGAATGGTTTTCACCCAAGATTCCGTGTTGTTTAGCGCCTACCGCCGATTATTCATATTATCATATGAGGCCTTGTCCTTGTAAAGCGTAATGAAATGACGTTAGTCAATTTCTACAAACTAACCTGTCAACTCCGATGTTACTAAGAATCTCTGTGGTTTCTTCTCAACTGTGGAAATTGGATTAATTAGATTTTGATCAGGGAATACCGGGTTTAGTTTATGACGTGGATAAAAACAGTTAGTGACGTATTTATAGTGACGCATATTTTTGCGTTTTTTATTGTTTTGATAAAAAAATTACCAGTATAATATTATGGTCACAAAAAATGTTTGTGATCAAAACAAAATTGTGTAAAACCCGACTACGTAAAAGTCAAAAGCGACCGTTATCATAGTATTTTCTATTAATACTTAGTTTGTAGAAGGACCTTGTCGTACTTTGTCATGTACTTTGATATAGGGCCTGTGACGACCTATAAGTAAGTATCAAAGGAAAATGAAAAAAAAAATTACCTATGCACCTATATTTTTTCAAATTTATTGCTGATTAAATCTTGGCAAATGTACAACAATCCTATTGAATAAAAGAAACAGTTGAAAGGAAAAACAAAGGCATTTGCAACGATGCAGTTTTTGACTACATCGGAGTTTTTTACCCTAACGACCCGACTATCTTAGACCCCATTATTATCTCACGTCACATATAGGTAACCTATATTCTATAATTACCGTGATATGTATCTATTGTAGGTAATTGAGACGAATCATACGACATCTCGTTTGTTGCAATCGGACGAGGAGTTTTAGGAACAATTTCATATGAATAGGACACGGTCTGTTTGTAGAATGGCCGATTGAAAAACGGCGCACTTCAATTATTACTTGCTTAGGCCAATATTTTCTATTTTATATTTTTATTGATATGCACGAAACATAAATTAATCATGAAAAATTAAAAATTTAAATGAAATAGATCTATAACTTGACTATATAACAACCCATCTGCATACAGAGAATCAATGTGAACAAGTCATGTAGAGCAAACAGCTTAAAATATTTTATAACAATATTAAGGGGGTATGCCCTTAGGGTATTACCTAATTATTAACTAACTTACATAAAGTACATCTACACTTTCACAATTTTAACCATGTAATTAAGAACTTAATTCAAGTGACTTTAGAGTTCTAGTAAACTGGCTCAATTAAGGAGTTACAGTGTTATGACCATTCTGGTCAGGGGGTTGTAAAAAGAAATATTGTTTTTATACTCGTATGTCAACAACGCAAAGAGGTTGGTTGTGTTGGACCTGCGCGCATTAAATCGTGTATTAAAACATTATCGCTGATAACAAATTGAGGGAATCAATATTCGCATGTATAATTTTATATAAATAGATTAGATCAAAAAGAATACGCCAGGTTTCCAAAGACTGAACATTAAATTTAGATAATTGTTGAACAACCAACATTCATAGCATCTATAGCAAAACCAAACCATCTTTTTTTAAATCTTTATATAAAGAGCTTAATCTACTTAACCATCTCGAATGAAATTAATTGGGCGTTCCCAACAAATCAGCGTTCGTTTTGTAATCAAATAAAATAAAATAAACTTTATTCTACGAACGGCCTGATTATACCTACGATTCGGCTAGGACACATACAAAAGGTGCCACTTCATAACCCTCTTCCGTTGGTAGTCGGGTAAAAACCAATTAGTCAGCAGCCAAGATGTTACTAAGAATCCTTGGGTTTTATACTTTATGATGGAAATTAGATTAAATTCGTTTTGATCAGGGAAACCCGTTTATACTTAGTAGATTAAAGTGACGTATATGCACATTATTGATTTTTCCCCGTGTTACTCGTACATTTCCAGCAACGTGCAAGGAAAAAATATTCTTCTCACAGAACCGGGTAATGTATTAAGTAATATTTTGTTCTTTGCATTATTGTTTGGATTTTCTCGGTATAATGTATGGCTTCTGTCTGAATCATAAACATCATTAGCTACATACAACTTAATTTAATTGTTGAATAATTAGGATATTCAGGTACCTAAATATTTATATATATCACTATTATATAATAGGTATTATTATGATTGATCGCATATAAATCACAGTTTCGTGGTTTCTGTTTTTTTTATTTTTAACACGGAATTCTTATTCTTTTTCTCAAATAAAAGCCTATAAATCCTATAATACCCGCTATCAGGTGTTCTGGTTATTTTTATGTATGGTATTTTTTTTTTGTATTTACTATATCTGTTATCTATTACTAGTGTTTTACTAGGCTTAGGGCCAGTGAAAGTCCTGTCAAAATCGGTTAAGCCGTTTCAGAGATTATCCAAAACACACATACCTACAGACAGACAATAAAAATATGTTTAGTAATAAGAATCGTGTATATTTTCATAAAAATACTAAAAACTTTCAAAAAAAAATATTTTGACTTAACAAACATTTTGTAGTTGTAATTATATAGATTACAATACCTTCAAAAAGAAGGAGAATGGAACAGTACACAGGAAATCCGTACCCGGATCAAAATCGCCCGAGAAACATTTCAGAAGATCGAGGAAGTTCTGTGCAGCCGCAAACTAAACACTAAGCTCAGAGTAAGGATGCTCCATTGCTACGTTTGGCCAGTAGTTTTATACGGTAGCGAGGCTTGGACCCTGAAAGCAGACACACAGAAGCGTCTCGAAGCTTTCTATGTGGTGCCACCGGAGAAAATTACGCATTAGCTGGACGCAGAAGGTTTCTAACGTGAGAGTGCTCCAGCGCGTTGGGAAGACCCGAGAACTATTGAAGACCATCGAGCGTAGAATTTTTTTTCTACGGTTGAATATCTAGGACATGTGCTTAGGCACGAAAGATACCAACTACTCCAGCTTATCATGATGGGCAAAGTGAGGGGTAAACGACGCGTTGGCAGACGAAAAAAATCTTGGTTGCGGAACATCCGAGAGCGGACGAATATCACCAGCGTGGAAGACCTATTTCGCTTGGCGCAAGTTCGCGAAAAAATCGCTGAGCTGACGACTAACCTCCAGTAGTGGAGAGCCACTATAAGAAAACTTCCTAATACCTTCTTCAGTAACTAGTAGATACCTCACAAGTGGGGTCAATACTTTTAATGGTTCGTTGTTAGATTTTTTTTCTCTTTTTATTTACTGTTTGGAGAACGATCTTTTTGCTCTGACGGTATTTTTGTAACATTTAATTAGGTTTTTTGTTCTGTAAAAGTCTGTTTTGTCGTCAAAGGCATAATTTAACTAAGTTTGTGTTAAAAAACTTATTGAAATTATGCCTTTGACAATTTAGCACTTCTTTTTTAGTTCTTGTGAATTCTTTTAGCTGAACATGTTGAAAAATAACCCACAAATGTATGTTGGGTCAATTTTACAAACAACAAAATCAACCCGCCTATGGTAATGTGGGTCAATTTTGTCATTCAATTGGGTCATTTGATATTTACCAAGCCCTCACAGAATCTATATATTTGTTATTAAGGATTGCTAAATTCTTTCAATAAGGGAATGCAAACAAGTAGTTGAGGATATTATTTTTATTTATTACAATTATTACTTCATTTATTGCCACAGTACATTTTACATAATAATGGTAATCAATAATCATGCTATATGCTGCATAGCAGCAGGTAAAATACAATATAGTATAATTAGTATGGTAAAATAACGTCCATTTTCTGACATGGTGTGGACACAGAAAAACCAAGACAAGTTTTGTCCCAGTAGACTTGTAAGAGATCACAGAACTACAGTACAGGGCAACTGGGAATAAGAGTATATTTAGATAAATAATTGATCAATAGTTATAATCAACTCACACTAATAAGCATAGCAAAGAGCCTCTTCTGTTTTTTTATACCTGACCCTTCAAAGTTGATAGAGTGTTACAATAACCTATACCAGTGGAGAATCAGTATTAAATGATTTACATTTTTATAAAGTTTATTTAAACATATGCGATTAGAAAAAAAAAAAAACAGAAATTAACAGGCAAGCGAACAGCTGGTAAGTTATAATTTTAATACTGACTGGGTCGTTATAGACTGGAAGACGATAGGTTTTAGAATTTAACAAATTCATTCGATTGTACATACGCTAGTTATTGTTTGTTAAACTTTCACCTGCTTTATCTAGGTACCTACTTAAAATAATTAAAAAGTTATCGCAGAGAGTCCCAAGTCTCGCTTTGGAAGTTTTAATGTTTTCTAGATATTTTGTATTATGTTAATTAAGTAACTAATTTATTATATTTATTTAAGAGTCATATAATTCTAGCTAGTTCTCATATATGATAATGGTAACCAAGATTTAATATTATCTACCTCATAAAAAAACAAAAACATCGTGACCCTTAATGAAACAATGTTCATTACCTTATAAATAAAAAAAATAATTTTCAAATTTATTATCACACACCGTAACACAGTACTCATAAATGACCAATGAACATTTGTTTAAATCCTACATTCCTAACAATGGAATATTTTATTTCATATGAATAATCTTTATTCACAGGAAAAAATACATTAAGTCCCAAACTAATAACAATAAAACAGCATTTTTTGCACTTTATGCTTTTTATGTGAAGATTTAATGAAAAATATACAAAGGCAAAATATAAAATAATTTAAAATATCAACATAAAAAAAAAAAAACTTAAGGTTGAAGAAGATTTCACGAGGAATTCTAACGAAAGAATGCGTTTTTGCCATTTTTAAACATGAGAAGAAAATTAATAAATTGCTATACATATAAAAAAGGTCTAAAGGTATTCCAATAATTCTTATATAACTTTTACTTGCAAGGCCGCTTTATAAAAGCTGGTTTAAAATAACGAATTCCTAATGAAACTGGTACATACAATCTATACTATCTACACTTTGATCGATTATAATTAAAACAAACGTATTTACAACAAGAAAAATGATTAATGAATTGTGATCTCATTAATCATTTTTCTTAACACCATTATCTATTTTACCATTACGTATTATTTTACCATTTTCTTTACCATGTTCTTTAGCATCATGTTTTATGTTCCCATTTGCGAGAGCTTTGGCCTTCTTTTGTTCTTCGGGCGTTCCATACGCCTTATAATAGAAGTCATAGAAGAGGTAATAGAAGAAGATGGAGTTGGGAAGAGTGAAGACCACAGACCAGCGAGGATATCCACAGTCATAGAAGAGAAGCTGCGAAGAGTGGAGGAAGGCAATGCAGAACTGGAGCTATGGATAAATAAAATAACCATTACTGGGCGCAGCGCTAATAATTAAACTAAGGTTTTCATTAAATTATAAAATTCATGATGAATGTGGTCTGTCTAACGTTTACTAATCAAAATAACAGCGCCCTCACACTTTCACCCTCGTTCGTGGCTCTTACAGAATAGTACTACAAAATTTAACTAGATGTCGCTACAAGTAAAATTAGAACACGCTATCGAAGCGTTCCGGGTTCGAGTCGGGACATTTTCTTGAATATCGACCTTCAAGCGACTGATT
Source organism: Eupithecia insigniata (assembly GCA_947859395.1). NCBI lineage: Eukaryota > Metazoa > Arthropoda > Insecta > Lepidoptera > Geometridae > Eupithecia > Eupithecia insigniata. The sequence goes on from OX402000.1 coordinate 2,867,569, forward strand.
TTGCTGAACGCAAAAGAGGTTGCGGGTTCGATTCTTACGAGTTTTTGAATGGCTTTAGTACTAATATGTACGTGCCATAGCTTAAAATAATAAACTTAACTTACCTTAGAAAGATAAGATACAATGTTCTAATGATTATTTTTTACATCTCATTAGCCTTTTCGTATTTGAAGCATTATTATCTAATGGTAGCTTATCGTAGCTAGTAGCTACGAAAAAGAGGTACAAGTGGTATTTTCTTACATATTCTGAGAGAGTAAATTAATTGGTATTTATTTCAAATATTTGGTCAGCCGGAAAATCAATTAAAAAACTATTTGGTCGGCTATAAAATATAAATAAACTATCGGCAAATAAATTAATTTGATCGGTAAATAAATCGGTTTGATCAGCAAAATTAATGTTTCGGTCAGCAGAATTAATTATTTGATTAGCAGGATTTTACTTTCGGTAAGCAGAAAGAATATTGAATTGTAGAATATATACAATATTAGAAGGTCTGTCATCCAAGTAAGATGGTTTCGGTCTTTCAGGTCCGGTCCCTTACCTAAAATTCGAACAGGTGGTGCCGTGAATAAGTCTGAATTTCAGAACAATTGTGTCAGTTTGTTCAGTGAATGAATGCTGACAGACGTTACCATATAGGTAAGAAATCCTAGAACGCGAGTGGCGCCATCTAACGGCGTAAAACTAAATCACACAGAGACCCACTGAAAAACACAATAAATGTGAATAAATTTAATTCAGCCATTAAGGAGGAGTTCAGTGCCATACGTAAGTACAGAAGATTATAGTATGCCTAGGCAGGTAGGTACTTTTAAAACTAGCAAATCGCAATAAATTGTATTGCGTCACAAATTTTATAAAATCCGAATCACGATTTGCTGCTGCTATAGAAATATTAAAGCAGCTCAAATTAAATTTTCTGCTGGAAAAATCCATTTTTCGGCTGACCAAAACCTCTTTAATCTGCGGACCATTTAAATGATATCGGACCTTATAATAATAAATTCTTACCATTTGCAAAGTAGTAATATATTTCTTCCAGAACAGATATCTCTGGAACCTCGGCCCGAAAGCGGCCAGCATATAGTACGTATACATAATAATATGTACGAAGGAGTTGATAACCCCTATCAGGGTTCCATGACCCCCGGGGTAGTATTTCGTGGCGCCCCAAGAGATCATGGGCATTACTGTATGGTGATATAAATGGAGGAAGGTGATTTGACGCTCCTTCTTCCGGATGACGAAGAATATTGTATCTAGGAGCTCCGATATCTTTGCTAGGAAGTATATGTAGCATCCTCTGGCTACCTGGAATAAAAAAAAGAATAGTTAGTTTTAAAGTATTGTGTTAATATATATATATATATATTTATAGTAAAATAGTTTGTACGTTGTTGTAGCAAACATATTTAATTTTATCGTACGTAAGGACTACCGTTTGTTTTACTGCTTACAGTGTGAGCAAAGAAACAATGGAACCAACTGTAATGCAGTGACGTAGACAAGCTCATAATTAAACAAGTGACAAGATAATACATTATTAGGGGATCCGTTGGAACAAAATTTCATTCAATAAAGCAGTTGCAACGGATCTATGATGCTATTTATGTGATCAGATGCAACCACAAACTGATCATATGATCCGATGGGAATAATCCAAAAAAAGGGAAAATCCAAGTCTTCTCGCACGACTCCGGCCGTGGCAACGTTGATCTCAAAATTCTCAGAAAAGTGACATCTCCTTATTTATCGTTATAGCAATTTGATCAATAAACTCTTGTATTTGCACCAGGCAAATAAACGATCTTCCGTATTAAGTATCAAGTGATCATCATAAAATTATCTTTCATGACATTCATCGAGGATAATAAACTTTAAAACAAAGAAAACTGTACAAGACCCTATCAAGATTATTTTATCTACCTACTGCCACTTCCTGCCAAATCAGGAAGTGGTAAGCCCTTGAAGAATAGTAATTATAATTACATGCAGGACACATAAAGTTCCATGCAAAATTAAAAATCTAATTATCTTACAGATTTCAATTGTGTGCAGACCGAAATGAAGTAATCTGCCGAAGATGTTGAGAAACGTAAAATTGAAATGGCAATAGGTAGGAAGGACTCTTTATGCGTTGCTCAGATTATACCAGCAGGCTACGCGGAGTTGGAGAATGGAGACTTGAGCACGAAGCTGTTCATGTGGATGAACCACCCATCATGAAGCAATGAAAAGGGAAGATAAGAAAATAAATACAACATAAATAAAATAAAGGCCTAAAGGGAGTCATGAAGAGCATATCTTATATTTTATTTTGGACAGCTTAGCCCAGTTCGTCTATGATTTATCAATCATCTAAATAAAGTGACCTAAATAATGGAGGTAAAGAAACTTACTCTCATAGCTCCTTCAGAATTCGTTGGATCAACTGGCTGGCATTTCCAACTATAAGTCCTCAACCATCCTGCTTCGAGGCCCTGAAATAGAGAAAAATATTTTATCAGCAAGAATCCCATAAGCGCCAAGGCAATATTTTTATTTATAAAAAATTACACAATCGTCTGGCTATACTTTTAAGTACTACTGGCCTAGGCATTCCACAAACGGGCTGATTCTAGAACCTGGTCATAAAAATAATAATCCTACTATTATTGTAACATTATTATTGCCTAAGGACAAATGTTTGTACCTACGATCTGCAAATATTTGTTCCGGGTGTTCTGGGTGTTTTCTATGTATGATAAAAAATATACTATCTAAGTATGTATTATATTATGTATATTAGTAATCTAGAACTCGTAACGCAATCTCGGCTTAGCTTAGGGCTAGATGACGCTGTGTGGATTGTCCATTATTTATATTTAATAAGGACTTTCTTATTGTTAGACTTTTCATCACAACAGTGGAAAGTTCGGTTCTTTCCGTGATACATTACCTCATTGAATAACCAGACGCTGACCACCACTTGTATGAAGTTGTAGACTACCAGCGTTTTCTTCAGCTGGAACGGTTTCTTGTCTGCCATGTACCGAGGACCCCATTTCAGTGAGAAGTAGAGATACAGCACGAGAATTGTCAACCCTGGGATCGGACTCGAGATCAGAAACCAGTGGTTGGTTCTTTGATCTGAAAATTATTAGATTTTTACTCCAAACAATACTCATAGATTTGACCAGCATTTGACTATAATGCAGTATAGATTGTATAGACTATAATTACGGAATAACTTTATCCTACTAATATTATATATGTCAAAGTTTGGATGGATGGATGTATGGATATTTGTTACTCTTTCACGCAAAAACTACTGAACCGATTAGGCTGAAATTTGGTTTGGCTATAGTTTGGGACCTAGAATAACATAAAGGCTATTTTTTATCCCGATAAAACGCGGGCGAAGGCGCGGGCAGCAGCTAGTAGTCTGTAAACATAAGTAATACAAATAATAGTGAACTAAGAAAAAATCATGTCAAACTCGCCTTGACGTTAAAGAAATCAGGTTTTCAAGACTAATGGTATTATTATTCGTTCCATAGTTGTAGGTAATATCAGAATCAATAACTTTATTTCTTTAAGCTTACAAAATAAGCACTTATACTTATGTGTCTAATACATTTTTATTTTGCCTATCTAAATCTAAATTTAATGCTATTTAGATACATGTCAATATTTCTATAAAGCTAAACAGAACATTGAATTTCTTACATACTACTGACAGTGCGGAACGGAGCGACATCTGGCCAAGCATTAACATCATTGATGTAATCATTTAGGGAGTAAAAGGCCTTCCTGACAAGATTTTGTTTAATGTACTGTTTAAATTTACTTTAATATCTCTATCAATAATGTACACAAATTTTAGAAAGAACCGGCGAAAAGTCATTAACAAGATATTTAACATGATTTGAGTTTGTAGTTATACCCATTATAGTTTTAAATGTTTTTTTATCAAAAACTAACTGACTTCTTCCTTGTTATTATTATATATTTCCTTGTGATTATCTTATTATTTAAAAACAGGTTTTAGTATAAGCAGAACTAGAAAAAATTTATAAACGTAACGCCTTAAAAATTATTATGAGCAACTTGTTTCAAATAAATGTTGTTGGACAGAAGGCGATCTATTTCTAACAGTTAAAGATAAAATGCTGAATGATAAGAGTATAGGTATTATGCGTAAACGTAGGAAACATTTGATTCATCAGTTACTATTATTTTGAATGAATCATCAATTTGTAATGGTTGCGAACGCTATTTCCATTGCATTAATCCAGTTTGGGGCGTTGTGTATACATATAGACAACAATGAGAATTCATACTAAACTGTACTTAATATTACTTATTGTCACTCCAATTATATTCATTTTTTTTTGTAAAAAATTTAAGTCCTTTGCCCAGCTGTGTGACAGTGAAGGCTAATGAAACAAAAAAATAAGCAAATTAAATCAGTAAGCCGAGTGCAAAAATAAAAAAAGATATCGTGGAGAAGCTGGGATTTGAACCCAGGACTTTCCGCATGCGAAGCGGACACTCTACCACTGAGTTACATCCCCGTTGAATGTAATGGCTAAAATACTGAGTAAGATCATGTGGTATAATAATTAGCGGGCTTGTCATCGGTAACATAGTCTTTTACTCCCCTTAGGTGGAAGAAACTTATGATCATATGAGTTACCGATCATATTCTATTTTCGAAGTTTATGACACACCGGCAGAGTCTTAGCGAAAAGCAAGCGGCGCCATAAAAGAAGAAGTTGAAGTTGAAACAAATCTTTCACTTACCTGCCAATTCTGTAAAAATCCGGTTGTATCCCTTTAATATACTGCTATTTGACACGACCTCCATTTTGTCGATGGCTTCTTTATTCTATTGGTAATTTAGGGCCTCCACATTATGTGACTAGGTATTTTGTATTCTGAAACAAAAAAAAAGACAACATTAGGACATTAGGAGTAAAACCTAAACCTACTTTCTTAATGAAAGGTACTGCAAAAAAACAAGTAGGGGGACTACCACCATATAGTTTTAAAAACATTTCTGTAGGGGATTTTATTAAAAAAGATATGCTCATAGTTTTTTGTATCGAAAAGTATCTACCTACCTCACCTAGATACAGGCCATTGGAAAGTAAAACACAAATTAAAATGCCATTAACATTAAGCTATTGTGACTCCTTACGGTATTCCTAGCACAAAAAGAACTTGTCGTAAAATTTGTTAGGAGACATTTTTTTTGTCATGCTCCATTAACCCACGGTAGGCCTTAGAAGTAAGTACCTGCGACAGGTGTTCTTAATTTAGTGAAAACGTTATTTAAAAAAAATAACGAGATATTATCGTTAAGTGATTATGATTTGTAAATCATTGTATGCATTGTAATGCATTAGTTGTTACGAATCAAAACTTCCTCTTTATCGTACCTACCTATTTCTTTATAAAACGTACGTTCGTGTTGGCGCGCGATTCATATTTCTTTGTTGTTTTTAATTTTTTCTACGTTTTTATAAATTTTAATATATTTTTTCATAAGTTATTAGAAGTTATAGCGCTTAGGTGGTAATTACCACCTAAGCTAAAACTATAATCTATGTAAATGTATGCAATAAATTAATCTGAATCCGAAAATAGCTTACGATTTGCGGCAAATTACTTTTCCGTTTTAATCCTTCAAGAAAGCAGAAAAAAAATAAAAACAACAGTAAAATTCGCGCTAATTTCGTTTTGGCTGTAATTTTTTTCGACTACCCTTAACGCTTTCACCGCCCAGCCTTCGCGGTAAGTTTCATAAAGTACCATTTTGCACACATAATTCTCCATTGTCTATTCTAACAGACTAGACAATGGAGAATTGATAATTTCGGGATTTTGTAAGTGTTCTTTTAATTGAATCAAAACCACCCCTGAATGTTAAAACCGCCCCTGAATGTTTTGTAAAGTTGCTAAGTAATTTTTTTACACAAAATTTACTTAGATTCTGTTCACGGTTTTGTCCGCGTTTTTCTGCTATGTTTGTAATAACCTTCAAAGTTACAAATTTAATGTAGGTCGTACTTACCCACTATACCTACTTATTTCATTGGTAAACTATAGCAAAGTAAGCTAAAACTATTTTTTTTTTATTGATAGCTACCATTTTGTTTGTCAGTCTTGTAATAAAAAACATTTCCAATCATGGACCCGGCGCATTAGGGCACTACGGTATTATATGGGGATTAAGTACTTAACTAGGATACTAACAAAAGTACCTAAAGGAAAATTTACTGAAAAGTAAAGATTATATTGACAGATGAAATTAAAAACTCTTTGTCACTATTGTCGATGCCTGGGATACTTTACTCGTACCTTTGGCCTCTTTATGACCTTTAACCCTTAACCTTTTTGTATACCAGGTGACCTACATAAATTGGAGTAGGTACAGATAAAATGGGTAAGTATCTATTTGTACTGGTATGACCTAGTCACCCGTTTATTTATTCAGGTTATAGTTGACCTGTCGACAACTCTTACCTACCAAAAAGTTTATAAAATATAGCATATATAAAATATTACTTAACCGGATAAACTATATTTATCATTATAGCAGCTCATAAAAATTCAGCCAAATATGATTAATGTTATATAAATAGTTTAATGATTTATCATAAATCATAAATTATTCATAACATAAGCTGTTTCTAATTTATGACTGCAAAATATTACCTATCTAATATCTGTCGTATAACACCATAACTTCACAGATGGGAAAATTAATACTGCCATGGAAAAAATTACACTATACATATTAATCTCAAATATTAAATTAGGAACGCTATAAATCACCGTATTATAAAATCTATGAATCAAAAATATTGCATTCAGAAGAAGCAGCTATAATCCACTTACATCACAGACCATGATAACATTGATAACTCCAATATGCAAATATTATAAATATCTACCTACAAACGATTTCCTTAACAAAAAAATCATGATCACTGTTATTTAACGTTATAACATTATCACTGTTAAATTTCACAGCTATTTTCAGGGTCCCATGCGACCGATCGTTACCGAATCGTCTGTGCCACTGAGCTTTTCCCCCACCCCTTGCGATATTCAAGAGGGTGAGATGAGGTTTATTGGCAAATAGGGTGTCCCAGAGCTATGCATCGTTTGTAACATTTGTAGGGAAGAATGCCAAGTCTGGTATGGCAGTGAAAGTAATTGGTACGGATGAATAATGTCCTATAATTTCAGCATATTTATCGAGTCTACCCGAATAGTTGGATGGATGACATCAGACGGAAGGGAGGACATGACTGGATGAGGTGGGCCCAAGATCGACAGGAGTGGAGACGAAGGGAACAGGCCTATATCTATTATTGGATCAGGAAAAGGCCACCATCATGATGATAATTGAGTCGACAGATTAGGTACGAAACGAAAATTACTCTAGTGAACTTCCATGAATTATTTAAAATTGTATAAAAATATAGTTTACCAACACAGCAAATATCGCATTATCGATCTTGAGTCCAAAAATCGTTTCTTTTGACGTCATTAGCTAGAAATATATCCAGATTTAGGCAGAAAGCGATTTAGTCATAACTGCTATCTAGTCAAATCAAGATGTAGCCTTCTAACCCATTTTGGGAAGGATAAAATAAAATGTATTTACCTTCCTACTTTCATCTTCTATTTAGTATTATCATATCATAGTAGGTATAGTGATTTGTTTGGTCCACAATTAAATATTTGCTTGTTTCAAAAAATTACGTCGTTTATGAGTATTTTGAATATGAAAACAAACGTTGATGAATGTGATACATCAAAAATAATTAATTTTTAGGCAATTAAAAAAGATAGAACATGTTGTACGTTTTCTTTTTTAGCATAATTGTTACATTAAGTCCAGCAAATTTTGAGTAATAATTTAATTTGATTATGGCTACCGATTATACCACTCACTTGCATTAGTTACGCTACGCGCCTTTTACTGTTTTACAAATTAGCCATTTTTTTTTTGTAATTTTTATATGGTACATACCTAACCATCCCAGTCACCCAGCGAGCTATGGAGAGAGCTATGCTCGGAGTTTCTCTACGCGATAGGGTCCGGAATACGGAAATTTGTAGAAGAACCAAAGTTACCGACATAGCTCTCAGAATCAGCAGGCTGAAGTGGCGATGGGCAGGCCATATAGCTCGTAGAACTGATAACCGTTGGGGAGTAAAGGTTCTCGAGTGGCGACCGCGATGCAATGTGAAACGGAGTGTGGGCAGATCTCCCACTCGATGGACCGACGACATCGTAGCAGTCGCAGGGAGTCGTTGGATAGAGGCGCCTCAGGACCGCTATTCGTGGCGTCGTATGGGGGAGGCCTATGTTCAGCAGTGGACGTGTACGGGCTGATGATGTGACATACCTAACCTATCAAATACTTAATACCTAATGAATTATTATTTATCGCGTACCTTATACATATTATTTTATCTGGATGACAAAAGGGCCTGCGAGCTCGGCACTTGAAACTACACTTGTTAATACATTTTTCACCCATTATATTTCCTATGTAAGTAATTATAATTACACATTGTAAAAATTTACATATCTGTAAATCAGTTACAGTTATTTCACCTACGTTTCCATCGCGCTACAGCAATTGTGGTTACAGGGTGACTGGATGTACTCGGAGCCGAGGTTTATGTAATCGAAGCCGAGGATTGGCGGTATCCACGACTACTCTCAATTCGTGTTCAGAATAAGGAATGTCCAAGGTATTTTGCGATTTGTCAAATTAAGTCATAAATCGCGAAACTTTAAAAAGTTTTACAAAATACATGTAAATACCTACGTGCTAATACTACGAGTACATAATGTAGCTAATAATAAAATATAAATATCTAGTTTCTGCTCGCGACTTCAAACGTACTTTTTCCTGGATAAAAAGCAGCGTAGTTAAATTTTATTCCAGGTAAAATTTCAACCCGATCCGATGTGTAAGTAGTTTTTACGTTGTCTCGTGGCAAACACACATACATCACAACAATTTTAAAATAATATTTGTCGTTTTTTTACAAACTTACGTCATCACACTTGATTCCTTTATTGACTCCTAAGTTAAGATACACAGTTTAGGGGGTGGGGACCCACTAAACTTGCCTGTCCCAAATTCATAATATTTTTTTTTTCATAATTCATAATATTTATTCATTCACAATAATAAAATCGTATTTGATTTTTTTATAAATAATTACATGCGGACTTTAATATAATAACACATGTCATACAAAATAAACGTTAAAATTACACGCTTACAAAAAAAAAACTTAAATTCATGTCAAAAATATGTTATTTATTAAAGAATATTGATAAAATGTCAAGATGCAAAATTATTCTAGAGCAATGTCAGCATAGTAACTTATTATTACTATTTACACCGTATTTTATCTCAATGACAAAAGCTTACTGAAATCCTGCTAAAATGAAACCAAACACAAGCTAGGTTAGTTAAATTTGCTCGAAAACTAGTAAATGCACGCTTTCAACATAGTAACTTAGCGATGGAGCCATATCCTTTCGTTTGTCTATAATTGCAGACATTTAGACACGTTGTGGATATGCGATTCACTTTTGTAAAAGGGGTTAAGCGTTGCGTGATTGAAAGAGAAACTACACAATCCGAATAAAACTATTAGTTAAGTTTTTTAATGCAACGTAAATAATATTCTGTCTGGAATTATTGTCTGGAAGAGATCGATGAGCGATCTCTTTCAGACAATAATTTCACTTTTTACAAAAATAAACAGATAACCATGTCCACTTAATTATGCAAGCGCCATTCATAACCATCGTAAACTCCTCAATGGTAAAAAACCAGCTTCCTCTGAACTCTGACTCCTGTCGCATTGCGTATTCCTTCGCAAACACGCAGAGATCATACGGACTGGTTTACACTATACAAGCATTAAAGCCTCAATGAGAAATAGACTCTATTGACGAAGGAGTAAAGGTAGTAATGGAGTGCTAGATTTCTGTCCATGTCTTGCGAAATGGCCACGGTTGGCTGGTGTCCCAAACGCCGCGCCACAAAGTTTGCCTTTTGGAAATTCCTCACTTTCTGCGTGATTGTATGGCTGATTGATATTTTCTACGAGGAAAAGGGTGGATGTTTATGGTAAACGCTAGTATGGCCTCTACACAATATTGATACTTCAGATGGAGATGGATATTCTGGTATGGATGATAGTCTACCCACATTTATCCTAAAAATTATGCTTTTTAGGGTTCCCGACCCTAACGGGATCGTATAGCCTCCACTATCTGTATGTCTGTCAGTAAGCTATATATATTATATATATATATATATATATATATATTATTACCTTGAACCGTAATGGTTGACAGTAAAAAAAATCAGATATTGTGTATTACATTAGTCTCTAGAATTATAGAACTGATAAAAATAAACGAAATGCAGGTAAAAATTAGAAGGCGTTTTACACAAGACGTATTTTTGGGTGTTTTTTGCTCTTTTTATTAATAGGCGGTAGTGTTTTATCTTGCTCGAATCCCCAAGTCTAACTTGCACTTGGCCGTTTTGATTATAAGTCATTCTTCTTGCTTGCATCTTTCTATATCTATATACAATACATATAGCAATTTTATATGTTTTCTGAACCAATATTTTTTTCTTATGTTTATTCTATGTTGTCAATCATTATACAAGTAGATACACACAAGTATATAATTTGTAAAGGATTTGTGTAAATTGGTTGAAATATAATAGAATTGTTGGAATTGTCGGAAAAAGTCAAGCCGCATCAGCATTGCCATACAGCGGGGCAATGGAGCTAGTCTCTTGGAGACGGTGCCGATTGGTATTGATATGGACCAGTAGAGCTATCTCTAAATTGTTTGCAACAACTGTTTCAATTAAATATTTGTTTCCATTCACTACTATGTAATTTTCTTTGTTCTTCTCTGTCGTAAGGTCGTGGAAAGTTTTCACGGAGACGCTGACAAACCAGTTCCACACTAATCTAGACGCTGATAAATCACTTTTACACTACTCTGTCTTCGGTCTATCTCAGGACTGCAGGTAAAACCCTTTATTGCCCTAATTTGGACAAACCAGCCAGGTTGATGAGCGTCCTCTTGTTCTTTTCTCCTCTATTTTGCCCTGTACAACCTATTTTTCGAGGTTTTCGGGCGATATGGACAATAGCTGAGGACTCGTTGATAGCAGATCGGGGAGAATCTGGTTCTGATATTCAGTTGGTCGAAAATAGATCTTTTAAGTTCGTTTTCTTCACTAATTTGTTATAAAACAAAGTCCTCCGCCGCGTCTGTCTGTCTGTTCGTGATAAAAACTACTGAATGGACTTTCTTGTGTGCGATATTCCTTTTTTAAAGATTTAATGTAAATCTAATTCACATATTCTACGCATTAATCTGATGCGATTCTACGACAGAAAAAACATGCAGGCATTATGCTCTACGACAAGTGAGAATCCGGGGCGGGTTGCCAGTTGTTACTAAAGTAAAATAATTTGGCCTGGTACAGGGGCCGTAACATCAGGGATTTGAGATACTCTTGCAAAGATGCAAGAAGTATCAAGATATCGAGTAGGTATGCGGTAACGTGTAATAATGACCTCAAGTGAAAGGGCAGTTCCAGAGTCGTTAGGTTTTTGCTAACGTGAGGCTCATCTCTGTGATGAACGATATTTGAAAACAAATATGGAACTAGGAGGCCCATTATCTCCAAATACGCAATTGCATGTTTCTTTTCGTTTTTTTTTGTGCAATTTGGTACTCTAATTCGATGTATTAGTTAGAGTATCAATTGGCTGAAACGAAACACGCAATAGACTCGTGTTGGAGAGAAGGTTTATAAAGAAAGGCCTATTGTAATAGCAGATAATACCTATATTACAACTTATAATACACAAAAAAAAACAAAATAATCAAAATAAGAAATATAATGTAAGGTGAACTAAAATTAACTACGTAAATTTTCAGATTTCAATAACTTTATTTCTTTAGACCACAAAATAAGCACTTAGACAAGTAAAATTTTATACTTTAATCAGTTATAAATGGTATTGTAATTATTGTCAAATAAGAAATAAGGTGTGATTCTTTTTCTGTTTTTCATGTCCAATCTACTACAAGAGTAAAACATATTGCAGACTTAGCAAGATTTGATGTTATCAAATCTTTGACATGGCGTAAACAAAATAGGTAACATATATATTTTATTCACGCCATATGCGAAATTGCAGGTAAGGTATATAAGGTTTTTCTTGTCCAATCTATTACAAGAGTAAAAAATATTGCAGACTTAGCAAGATTTGATGTTATCAAATCTTTGACATGGCGTAAACAAAATAGGTAACATATATATTTTATTCACGCCATATGCGAAATTGCAGGTAGGTTTTATACGTAAGACATAAGTTCAGATACCTATTTTCGGATCGATTTGTTGCAAACTGTCGTCAATGTTCTACAAAATCATTTATCATACATAAACCCTAATGTATTCAAATTTATTCATATTTCTTTATAGTCTAATGATTAATATTACATAATATAAAATGATTACGTTTTACAATCATTTAATCACTTGTGATTTCAATTTAAGAGGTGCAGGCTGAGATGATTTATTATGTGTTTTCTAATTGTGGCTTAGGGTACTTCTTACAACATTGATATTATGTAGTAGATTAATAATTATATGGCTTGCCCATGAAATCGATTGCGAGACGATTCTGACAGTTAATAATATACGATCACTAAAAAAAAATTTTTTTTTCTAGTTCTAGTTGCTTTATATAAACTATGTTTCATCGGATCTGACGACATAGAAAAAAATACTCTGATCACCTGAGACGGCACCTACTTAGCCGTTGTTTATCATAACTGTATAGTTGCTCCGACACACCTAATGGCCAAAAATATTAATACATAAGCTCATAATTAAATTATCAAATTAAGCAGTAATACACCTACACCCTATACTTATAATAAGTAGTTATGTGGCACACTATTTCTAAATAATAGTTAAAGATCAAAATATACAAAGTGATTCCATATTCAGAATTTATAGCTTTGCATTCATCCAATCTCAGCTGGTCAATGCTACCAAATAACTGACTTCATTTCAACTGCACTCTGACTGCCAATTTGCAGTACGACTGCTATAAAACTGCAAACCAAGAGTGCAGCCCGATTGCAGTTGGCGTGCAGTTCCAACAACTGCACGCCAACTGGAAGCTGCAGTCCGTCTGTCTAAAGCCTAACCAATGTATTCCACCTGAATTTTGGTAACAAATAAAAAACAAAAGAAACTGAACTATGACCAGTGAAAATAGAAAAAAATATTTGAAATAAAAAAAATATATAACCATGCTTAAAAATCACTTCGGACCAAAATGCTTGGGAAGACAAATCCAACAAACCCAAACTCGACGTAGGTAAGTCGTATCGTTTAGGAGCTCTTATGACCTTCATCGGTCTCCATCATCATTATATGTATTTCTAAACTAATTTTACTTTAAGATTATCCAGTATTTCTCTATATCGCGAATGTATATTATTTTGTGAAATTAAATTCTAAAACCGTAAACTAATTTATAACTAGTCGAAAAAATCGACGAATTCGTAAAAACATTACAGTCTCCTTCTTCATAACACTCTTGCCAGAGCGGTCGTGGTCATCATAATTATTCTTGTTGGGAGGATATTGTGATTCGCTTCACGATTTCTCGCCATCTTTCTCCATTTTTGTCTTTCTACTGCATTCATGTAAGGGATCGCACACCGCCTCCCACTGCAGATTTCATGTGGTCGGTCCATCGCATAGGTGTAAGGGTGAGTGAAAAACATTATAATAGACTATGATTATAGAAACACACCTACAGAAAACCATAGAAACCATTATCTAGGTTACCTAACCTCAGTTTTACTAAAACCAGTGTCGGTTACCACTAAACACTTGTGGTTAAGGAATCCTATACTTTGAGCAGTTTAAATAATTTTAAACAACATGAGTTAAAAAAATTTAAACCGCATGACCTGCCTGTCCTTTGTAAATAAGCTTTTGTAATTATTTGTAAGTTAGTTAACTACTTCGCTACTAAGCTTACTACATTCACAAGGATTTTTAGTGGGACCAACGGGAATAAAACTTATAATATTTTGTTATCATCATTGTTATTTCTAATTTTTATTTAATAACGATATGAATCCTATGTGAGTTGCAATAATGTGAATTGTATGGGAGATTTTATAAAAAAGAACTTGTATATGCGCTCTAGGACAAATAAAAAACGTCGCAAACATAAAAATAGTGATTGTGTCGTATCACGTGTAAATAAACAATTTAAATCTTTGGTGTACATAGGATGGGCATTTTGTTATGGGTTAGTAATGTGGAGCAATAGTACGGAAACAGAGTATTTTCAAAAAAAAAAATGCATTACAGCATTATGTGGAAATCAGCCTGATCAGATCAATCTTACAAACCGCTTTTAAGGATATTGGTCTGTTGCCTCTACCATCGCTTTATGTTTATGAAATTTCAAATTTTGTAAGGAATCATGGATATTTGTTCCACAAAGCATCTGAAAAAAATTCTAGGCAATGTAGAGACCCAAATAGGCTTATTCTTAAAGAAACTTCAAAATCAGCGAGACATCAAAAAAGCTGCTTGACCATGTGTATACAAATTACAATAAGGTAGGTACCTAAAGAATTAATATTTTTAAATAATTATTTATTTACAAAGATGTTATTTAACTGGTTTAATGAATGTAATTTTTTTATGATATTCTCTCAGAATCTATAAATATTAAGTGTTAGACAAAAGTTAATTAATTGCATGCTATAGAATGGTTAAACCATGATCCAAGAAAACAGGTCTGCTCTTCCGGGAGTGTCTCCAGGTGACGTCATTGTCCAGTTGCCACTTTATTTCAATAAAATGTAGAAGTTGGAAAACAAATGTGACAAGGGTCAATTGAAAAATCAGTAAAAAATTACAATCGTCAATTATGTTTGTGAGATCAGTCAAAACAGCGTTAGTTAAATACAAGCCAATGGAATCAATAATTGGGAAATAAAAAATCACATAGTTTGATCAGATTTATGCACCTAATACAAGGAGTTCGGGGAGTTACAATTTTATTCTACTGGTATCACCAGGAAATGGATTCGTCTTCTCATTCGGCGATAGCGTCGATGACGTAGCCTGGAGACACCCACGTGACCATCGTGTCTCGGAAGAGCATACCTTTTTTGTTATTTTAGTATTTATTGTCTTTAAATTATATATTTACTATGTGTGTGTTTTGTAATTAATGTAATTAAATTAAGTGACTGAAGTGAACACGGCTTGCTAATGAACGGCTTGCAGAAACGCAAACGCGCCGCGTACTAAATATATGCTAAACTTTATCACTACACCTTCTTTCTTATATCATGGGTATCTTATCATAACTAAATATTAATCACTTAGTATACCATGTTTTATATAATAAATATATATTTTCATTTTATTTCAATAATTGGTCAGTAGTTAAACAATTGTAATTTCAACAATAGAGCGTGACCCCGTCTGGGGAACCGTCTTTGTTTCTTTCAGCTTAGTTTACATAATTTATGACACAGTGTATGACACAGCATATCCGGGTTTTATGCATGCAAAGCCGCGGACAAATTCTTGTATAACCTTAATAACACCGCCGTTGGCGGTACATCGGAAGCTCTACCATTAGATGAATCTAACGGTGCTAAGTTACTACGAAATATTAATTTAATTGCATTCTATAAAATTATAAATCAACTCAACAACTTCTTTATAAAAACTGGTTTTTGAAAACGTGTGAGTAAAAATAATCGGCTAAGTGTGAGTCAAACTGGTGAAATCTAGTGTAGGTTCCGTACGTAAAAATTCCATCGAAAATAATTGAAACTATATGTATAAAATGTATGATTAAAGTTAGCACAACTATTTCATTTGTGAATACTAGTTCTTATTTATTTATATAAAGTTAGCTCAACTGTTTCACTTGTGAATACTAGTTCTTATTTAATTATATTATTTGATTGTAATTTTCTTTGTAAATAAAGTTTGAAAAAAGTTATAATAACAGTAGCTTTAGCTTTAGGCCCAAGTAAAATAAAAATAATATGAAATTTAAATGAAAGGGGCTCATTTTATTTATATTTTTCTTGAACATCATCATCATCAGCCCATACACGTCCACTGCTGGACATAGGCCTCCCCCACACGACGTCACAAATAGCGGTCCTTTTCTTGAAAGTCAACAGAAATATCTAACTACCTACATACTTTATGAAAATTTCAAATGTTTATCTATTACGGTTCATGAGATATAGATCGATGACGGATGAACAGACAGACAGCGGAGTTGAGTAATAATAGAGTTCCGTTTTCACCCTTTGGGTACAGAACCCTAAGAACAGCCATGCGTAGATACCTAAGTTCGTGAATGTAGAGTTCCAGGCATAATATTTTGTGATGCTTTATTTATTTCCAAATAAACTTTCATTTTACTATTGCCTTTTTTTATTTTAGAGTATTTTATATTGAGGGTAGGCAATCATTGATTTTTAGCTATAATTTTGTAACTTTTGTCGCCCTTAAAATCAAAAGGCTTAGCATTGTTTTGATTCGGCAAAGTTTGTAACGTTATAGTTATTAAAATAACTATCAATTCTGTGTTTGACGATAATCATAAATTATACCATCTCAAACATAAACTATTGCCGCAATATTACCAATAAACATTATTAACCACGGATTGTAATATACTCAAACAAATTAAACTCTTAAACGTATTGGTAAAAAGGTCAAATTACAACGTAAACCTGCATGGTCATTGCACTCAGGATTGCATAGGTTGGTAAACAGCAAGTGGCATGTATAGGCATTTCTCTGCAACCTAACGCCCTAGATTAGGCAAGGCTTGTAAGTTCAAATATACACCTTAAAATTATAGGAACAAGACCGCTTTGTTTGTGGACATGAAATGATGAGACAATCCCCCTCGATCCAATTTCAATAGTAATTCAAATGTGTCGTTTTTCGATTTGTGTGGATTCGCATTCTGCCTGGTGGATCGATTTACATTGAGAGAGTAATAATACTTTTTTGCTGTTGTTAATTACCTTTACCAATTTTTGCATTCAATGGGGAATAAAACTATCGGAAAAGTAATTGGCCGCAAATTTTAGACTATTATAATCTATGAATCCGTGATAAACGTGTTTTAATACGTGTTTACTTTTGAAGAATTTAGGAACAAATATTAGAGTAGATTTTTAACTTAAAATTAACTTCCCAAATGGTCCAAAAGTTCATTAAACAGTATCATTGTATCGAAGTTTGTAGCAACATGATTTCATACGGTTGGTTTACGATCCATAGCAATGTAACTTACTTTCTTTTAACTTTTATTTTTTGTAGAACACAGTTAAATTAACAATAAAAAGATATTATTTCGCACGCAATATAAATTAAACGCCCACAAAAAGCTCTAGTAAATAATCTGTCTACTCCAAGCCTAAGGCAGTTGTCCCACCGCCGCCACAACTACCTCGAGGAACCGAACCACTACCCATCGGCTATTTTCTCGCTCAAGAAACATACAATAGTTATATATTAAGTGTAAACAAAAGAAATGCATAATATTAATAGCTGATTGCTGACTGTTCACATTGCCGTCGAGAATTTGCTCCACTAGTTTGTCACTGAGCGACAACAGCAATCAAAGATAATACTCGCTCAGCGATACTCACTCTGCGATGCTCGCTTGGCGGTCAGAAATCACGCCGAGAGACCAACCAGCGGTCATTTCCACTCGCTTCGCAACCGTGAGCGAGTGGCACGCCGCCGCGCGAGTAATCTCCCATCGCACGCGCTCACTCGCTTAACACTCGCTTCGTGGGACAACTGCCGAAAGCTAAAAGCTCAGATCAAGCTTGAGCATTAGCATTATGAATGTTGAAGCCCGTTTTAAATAGTCATCATCAATCATCGTCATGCATGTTCCGAAGCTTGACAGCTACATTTGTACAGTTTGATCAAGCCAAACCACTTTCCTTTCTCTAAGTGAGTATCTTTTATCTAAGTGATTACCTTAGCTATAAGTATATAAAATATTTATAGCCTATTTAATATACCTTATGTCAAATTTCAGACGAAAATATGTACTTGAATTGGGACAGCTAATTTGAATGACTCTCGCTTATCTTGGATTCCACCCAAATATGCCCTTTATTTTAATATAATCAGACGTGAAAAATTTACAAATGTTTCCTTAGTTAAATAGTTTCCGCCACTTTTGTTTTCTCTTTCAATAGGTCTGTCCAACGCAAGGATTTATCTATAATAAACTGCTGCCCGCGCCTTGGCCCGCGTTTTATCGGGATAAAAAATAGCCTATATATTATTCCAGGTCCCAAGCTATATCCATACCAAATTTCAGCCAAATCGGTTCAGTAGTTTTTGCGTGAAAGAGTAAAAAACATTCATATATCCATCCATACAAACTTTGACAAATATAATATTAATAGGATTGTAGGATATCTAATGTATAAGACCACCAGTATTGGTACTGCAAGTTCCGTAAAAGCAAACTGTATCCTAAAAAGTAAAAAACCTGACCTAGACAACTTACCGTTGTGACACAATCTATCAATGGTGAATTTATAAGCCACTATTAAGTTATAAGCGTCATAAAAATTATTTTTGGGTGTATAATATTTATAAAAACGTTTACAGCTTTGTCTGTTTTGTCAGCAGAACCTTGAACGGCTGCACAAAAAAATATCTAACAAGAAAAAAATTAAAATCTTTGAGAAACAGATATACGGATATTTCAGCACTGTACCAGAGTATGCCGATTTAAGCTCTCCAAATTTATACGCACTTCCTTATTAGTATGTTTGGAGTCTTAGAGATTTCCTCTTTTTCATATAGAAATGTATTTTTTAAAAACAAAAATCGTTGAACTTCTAACAATATAGCGTTTCATTAAAGATTTATCTTTTCATACGGAAGGTGCTCAGCCAATTTTTGCACGCGTCTCGAATTGAAGTTGTGAGCCGCCTTAGCCGGAGGCGGTCAATTATGACCATAACATTAAAAAAAGTGTGTCAACGAATTAATTAAACAAACTTAAAGAATAAATATGATAAAAATAAATTGGTTTATTAGCATGAAAGTGTCAAAATGAATACCAGTAGCTATGAGGATTAGATATTTTGATTCGTAATGAATTGAAAAATATTAAAAAAAATCAACAATATTTTATGTTTTTTGCAAAACGAGACGGCAAAGGCCTTCATAATGTAGCTAAAAATACTCCCGGATAAAGTGGAGTATTGTTAGCTATATTTTTAGGCTATAAATATTTATGTTAGCTATAACATTAGCTATAAGTGCTAGTGTTTTGAATGATACTTTATTCAACAAAATCCTTTCAGCCGTTGTGATGCTGCGAGGTAATCCATAAGATTGAAATAGTAATCTTTAACGTTTCCGCATACCAGCCGCATACAAACAACCCGTGCGAAACCGTGGGCAGAACGTAGTATTTTATAATACAGCAATTTCTACCTCTAGCATTATTAATCTAACTGATCATTGAACAAAAACTATACCATCTTACAATTAGTAATACGATAGGGCAAAGTTGTTTATTGTTGGTAATGACGTGTAAATAACTCTTTGACTGTACAACAGAAGTCGTTGAAATAAAATAATCTTTCATCAAAAGCCAACTAGTTCCGGTGCGTGGTCAAAAAAAGATTGCTATTATGTAATTGGTACGTTGGATTCGTAATTTTGAGTGACACGGAACCGGATTTTTACTGCTTACCGGCGCTAAAAGTAAGTCAAACATATTATGTAGATTTTTTTGAAAAAATGCTGAATATTTTATGAATTGAGAATAAATAATCCATAAGCTTTTACTCGTTTAAGCGCTTGTGGCTGCCAATCCGAGAGGAAGAGTTTCTGACCATTTTTTTAAACATTGTCGAACCTATTTTGGGGTTTCCAGATTATCAGTAAACATCCTGTAATGACAACAGTTCACAGTAACCGGTTGACCTTAAAATTGTTATAGTAATAAAAACAGAAATTATCTTGTTTTAAGTATGGTTTTTTTTTTACTTTTGTTAGTTAAAAACCCTTTTTTATTGTTAATGGTCAAGCGTTTGGCGATCTTCTCACTTATGTAAGTTATCATGTGGCCTAAGATGAAGCACGCTTTCCACCATATATGGAACTTATTCACTCTGGATTTGAAAACTCCAAGATTGTCCTTTTACGCTCCATCAGATGCAGGAAGCTCATTCTTCTCTTTTACTCGAGTATTTATTATGAAAGTAGAGTAGAATTTTTTGGTTCGATACTGTGGTATGTTGACCAGATGGATGTTATTTTTGTTGCTTTCCCTTTATTTGTCTGTGTAGGTGTGTGAACTGATTAAACATTTTGAACAAGCAATCCAGATTTTTTAAAGTGCTGCGCATGTTTTCGTGCTCTTTCTGCTTTCGTTCAAATTTTTAAGCCCAAATATAATGAGAAAGTGAAATGACGCTTAGACGAGTGCCTCAATCATGAAAGCGAAGTAATAAAATTGGTTTGCAACTTTATGTCCCGGTAATAAAGCTTAATTTTCTATAAAATATAATTAAAAATTCATTTGTTTGAGGCTTCATAGGTCTGCATAAATTTTTATGATTTAAATAATCCTTTAAATACAAGCTTTAATATCATCTAGAACAAAAATGTTTGGGAAGACAAATCCAACGAACCCAAACTCGACGTGGTTAAGTCGTTTTATTTAGGAGTTTCTAGGGCCACCTTCGGTTTCCATCATCAGCTCGATGGCACCATGACATTGCATTGTCACCAAATTTATATAAGTATACCAAATTTCAGCTCAATCGGTTGAGGATAACTGGTCTAAAATAGAGTTGCATGATTTGACCCAAACAAACATACATTGCACATTCAATAAAAGTTTGTGAAAAGTACAAATCCGTCCATGATTTAGATGAAGACGTCATGATTTAGATGAAGTCGTCATGATTTAGTTAGATCCGTTAATTTTAATGCACCGATTTATCTATTCGTTTTTCGGAAGCAGTTATTCTGTTTTTAACAGACTTCAAAAAGAGGAGGTTATTAATTCGGCTGTATGTTTATGTTACGCGATGTCTCCGCCAATTATGGACCAATTTTGAAAATTCTTTCGCTTTTGTATAAAATATGATCCCGAAGGGGTCCTCTAAAATCTATCCCCAGGGGATTAGTATTTATAACACAAAATAAAAAAAAAAAAACAGTGTAAAAGTAAGGGAATTTGAAATATTTTTTTTTAAAACACGCCTTATTATTATTTTTTTGTAAAAAGAAGGTGGTCAACCTTTACGTAGATAATGAAGATATATGTATGTAGAATTGACAGATTGCTAGTCAGTCTCTTATTAATATTTTATTCTCAAAGAAAACTACAAAAGTTACCTGTAGATTGTAGATTGTTTGTAAATACCAGTTCTAATTTGTTTGTAATTTTTGTAGTCATAAAAAGTATCATAAATATACAGTGGGGCAATGCAGCCAGCGCGTCTTGGGGACACTTCCGACTGATATTGATATGGACTAGTTGTGCTACCTGTAGATTGTTTGCAACATTCTGCAGTTAGCTGAATTGTTTCAATTATAAATACCAATTTAATTTGTTTATATTATTCGATTGTTATTTTCTTTGTCCATAAAACTCATAAACGCCTTACCGGCGTCTGTGTTTCCCGATACCTATAATCTAGAGGTCTTCAAGGCTAGAGTGAACAGGACTCTTCTAGGCAAGCGTGCTACATCCTCGGCTCGGCATCACTTACCATCGGGTGAGATAGCGGCCAAACGCAAGCCTATAAAATGTAAAAAAGACGTATTCAGACTTACGCATTTTATCAAAGCAAAACCTTGTAAACATCAGACCTGCTCAGACTAACGCAGTATTTGCGGCCAGAACGGCAGTAATAGTAGTCACCGTACCACTATTTAGCTTGTCTATTGCCTGTCTATAAATAATCCTCTTGTAAGATGCCTATGCCATTTTCGTTGCGCAAGTTAACAAACAATTTACTTATTTGGGCTTTTAAAGTCCCACTTGACCTGGTTAGGAAACCTATGAATATAAAATAAGGTACGACCGACGGTCGGCTGTGTCTAGCCACATCTTCCAATGCAAGTACAGGGTTCGATTTTGAATGGGCTGTGTGCTCAGGTATTTGTAACCAGACTTTTTGGCACTCCATGTGTCTATTTTTTTCATATGTTTTTTTGTGTCTATATTGTTCTTTTATGTCCAGTCCATCCCAAGGTTGCCTGGAAGAGATCGTTTAAAACGATAAGGTCGCCCTTTGTACTTCTTTATTTGTTAGCATTTCCTTCTGTATTGTATTTGTATGTTTGTGTGTTAAAATAAAGAGTTATCTATCTATCTATTTAAATGTATCTATATAATATGGAGCCTAACAAAATTTTGACGTCGTACATGTTCAGCGCTATGCGGATTCAGTTGTGTGGTTCAGCAGTTTTTGTGGTTTTGTGTACACGGAGTTTTGGAGTGTGACTTTGTTGAACTATTAGGTACTGTGTACTGTGTTGAGGCACTGTACATATATATGTCGATTGATCTCAAACTGATAATGACAAACAAAGTTTGGGAAAACTAATTGATATTTTTACAAAAACTATGCTATGCAGCTAAATTTAGAATAAAATATTCTGAAAACTGTGTTTATTGTGAACTTTCTTAGTTACAGTTCACACACCTAAAAGACCATACTTTTTTAAAGCTTTATACGAGATCTATTTAAAATAAGCAAGGTTTGACAGTTTTCCCGGTTTGGACCACAGACTTTTGAAGTTTTTCGTCAGTCTACTTCATAAATCCGTGTTTCGGACGTTAATGCATCCACGCCGTAGTTACTTATTTAACCAGCATTGGCGACATTGCATTGCCACCTATCAATGAGACGACTATCCCTACTTTACCCTATTTAATTAACATATACCAATATGAAAAAACTCTGCCTTCTTGATAACTGGTAAACCTTGAAAATATTTGATCGTAGTAAATAGCATAAAGAGGTAAATATTCGTTCCGCAAAATAATTCACAGGCGGTAAAAAACTCATTGTTTATTACGAAGCAAAAATTTAACTCAAACATAATGTTATTTTTTAATTTAAATTTAGTAATATACAATATTACAATAATATTAAGAAATTTACAATCAAATATAGAAACAAATTAGAACTAGTATTTACAATTGAAACAATTGAGCTAACTGCAACTGGTATAAACAATCTACAGGTAGTTCAACTGGTCCATATCAATACCAGTTGCAAGCGTCCCCAAGACGCTGGCTGTATTGCCCCGATGTATCGTTGTAAACTAAATTTCCGTTTTTATAGTCAAAGAGGGTTTTCTTATAATAAATGAATAAGTTTGATGAAAATCAACTAATTTTAAACTACTTTAAGTAAAATAATACGAGAAAAGAATAAATCAATGTCATCATCATCACGCTACATCATCTGTCTATTAGATTTATGGGTGCCAAATTACTGACATACTACCTAACTTTGAATAAAATTACCATGAAAGAATAAAAACAAATTATAACAAGTATTTAGCATTGAAACAGTTTAGCTAACTGCAGATTGTTGCAAACTAACTATCTAAAGGTAACTCAACTGATCCATATCAATCAATACCAGTTGCAAGCGTCCCCAAGACGCTGGCTGCATCCCGCTGTAAGGCAATGATAATGCGCTCCGCCAGATACTCACCAGCTCTCAGGCACAGATTAGATAATGTTACTTCATTCTCGGGTCGGCGTACTTTGTATTGTATTGTATTTTGTATTTAAATTTCAACACGTGCAATGTACTTACAACCATACCTAATAGCAGCCGAAACTTCATTCTGATAGGTGTTATTACTACGAGTATATCTCAGTTTGTAGGTTTCAATTTAGTTATATAACTCAAGGGCATGGCGAAATACTTTCTGAATACGTAACATAAAAATGCAGGTCAATACGCATAATATCATTTCGATAAAACGAAAATGCCAAAATCCATTGATAAAAATTTGCATAGTAAGTAATGTTCAATGTAAAATAAGATCCGTCAAGTGTGAGTGTGACTTGCGCACCGAGGGTTTCGAACGTTTGTCAATGACAAAAAGTTTGTACAGACCTAATATAGATATCTCCTCTAGATACCAGTAAGACTTTATTTAATGATTAAGAACTTCGGAAATTACTGGGGAGTGGTTAATTCTTCTAATTTTTCAAAATATTTTCTAAAAGTTTAAAATCTTACAGCAATTATTAAAATGCTTTCATTTGGTAGCGCATTTAAATTGATAGATAACTTTTAAAATTTTGACATCACAATTTGTACTGACAACTTTCATTTATTTTCATATTTTTGTCTTTCATTTGTACAGGCGTAAGAAATGTATTAATAACTATAATTTCAGGCAAATAGCTACGTTAGATGCTGAGATACTCAAAACGGAAAAAAATACATAACTACAAAGCGAGACTGTAAGGGTTTCGCACCCGAACACGAAACCCTAAAAACGAGTTAGTTCCACTTGGGTGAAATTATTCTGTTCTGTTTTACTTTCTATCGATGTTTTTATATTTTATGTAAATACAAGGCCTAGATTACAGAATATTTAATCTGAGATCCATGTCTAAATTAATAAGATCAGGTCTTAGTAATTTGTATGGAGTTAACCCACAGAATTGGGAATATTATTTTAGCAAAACCACAGAATGCGGCAGTAAAATTAGTTTTTAACTGAATATACTGTATTTTTTTTTAAATACGTGACTGTTTCGTGTGTGTTTGTGTACTGTGACAGAAACCAATGACTCTTTAACAAAAAAGTATTATTAAAGTTCTATTTATTGTGAAGGAAGGTTGTATAATAAAGAATGCTCGAAAGAAGAAACAGAACTACTTCCGTACTTCATTGAAGTAGATTCATTCAAACAGGAATTCAGAACCTGTTGAAGCTGAACTCTTTCAGTGCCCATGTCACACAAGTTTCAGCGTTTTGTACATGCGAGGCGCGGCCTTTCTTCCTGTCGCACCACACCACAGACAGCGGCTGGGCAGTAAAAAGCGATATAGAACTGTAAAAAATTGTGTAACTTATATAATATTTTGATGGTAGCTCTTTTCATTATACAAATTGTCAGCAGCTTTTAAATGTTTGTATGTTCAGCCTGTGGATATATAAATAAATATTGTCATATAATAAAGCCCTTTTATTTCCTTAGTAAAATAAAATTGACAAAAAATAATTATTATGCTGAGAATTAACTTAATTTATATAATAATGAGTTTAGGTAATTTAATTGAAATTAATAATATGTATCATTAAGGACCTCTCATCAAGTGACGGCCTCCTCCATTTTACTCCATGCTTTCCTGTTTTGAGCATTCTTTAGCCAGTCTATCCCAGCCGATTTATTGATTTCGTCCATCCATCTCTCTTTTGGTCTGCCTCTGGTTCTTTGGTTTTGTGGTCCTGACCATGTTGTTATTTTTTTGATCCATTTATTAGTTTCCATACGGGCGATACGGCCAGCCCATTTCCATTTCAATTTCTTGCAGTGTTTCGTGTTTGTTTTGATATAACCAGTTATAGTGTATAATATAAATAGTTATTGTGATATAACCATTTATAATTTAATTCGTTCCATCGAGAGAGCGAGTCTCCCTTGCGCTATGGAACCAAGTCACGTAGTCAAAAATCACGCAATACGTATGTACTATAAGTATAAACGCACCGTGTAAGTGTAACAGATAAGATAAAGATGCTATACCAAAATAACACCATGTTTTCTATGACCGCTTTTGTAATCTCAACAATGTTATAGATACGATCTCCCCTAAAGCAAGTTAGAAGTGATATAATTTTAGAAATCGCCTCGACCGTGAAAAGACAAAGTGATTACAAAATATTACATGTTCACGGAATCTTCGCAGTCTCGGTACCTTCACGGTTGTAATTTGGTTGATGACCAATTTTGAAAACTTTCACTACTTATACCTACTTACTTCTTTGACTTTATATTTACCAAATTACGTCGACATCAGAAAACGGTACGTTTTATTTTTCTAAAGAGTAGATGATTCGCCTTTAATATTTTTTTTTTATAATATCAATAGACCTGAAACCTCCCCAAAGGATAAAGCCTGGCGTCACGGGTTAAAAAAGTATAGTACTTTTTAATATTCGTTTTGGCTTATGATAACGTGATATGAACAAAAAAACATACAGTAAAATTGAGAATCTCCTCCTTGAAGTCGGTGGGAAATTGAATTGCTTTTGAACAGATGAACCAATTAGGCTGGCCTCAGACATCCGGAATGTCTTTCTGAATTCAGAAACCGAATTTAGATTCTTAATTCAGAAAACCCGGAATCCATACAAGATTTTTTCAAATTCTGAATTTATCAGATCCGTCTGTAAGAATGATACTGACGAGCGTTCTGAATTCCTGATCGGAATAATAAAATTCTGAATTCAGAACGCGCGTAATTCCATACATTTGAATAGCGTGGCGTACACATACTGAAATCACGTGAGGCAAGGTGTCGGAATTCAGATTTTTAGAATCTGAATTCCGACACCGGAATTCCGTTTTTAAATCCGTTAATAAAATAAAAATTGTAAAAAAAAAGAAAATGAAGAGATTTTTGTAAATTTCCAGCAAGACATTCTGGATGTCTGAGGTCATCCTAAACGCCCCGGGTGAAATCGTTTATTAATATAATGTTCATAATTTTTAGTATAGTTACTGCTAATCAGTCACTTACTGATTCTCGGTGTCTTTATCACACTCCACTAGTCTTGAGACAGCACTGGCACTACAACTTTTCAAGATTTTAGCTGGGACTAAGTGACTTTTACGATAATGACGATACGCAATACGAATCGGATAAACCTGCACAGGCCCATGGCCTGGAATCGAATGGACTAGAACAATATGAACAAATATTCCAAACGAATAAAATACAAGGATGCACGCAAAAAGGATATGTAGAAACAAAATGAACAAATGTGGTTATGAAAACTAATTATTCTATTTGAAATTGCTTCAGGATATACTAGTATCCTGAGTTGAAATCGAAGGACGTAGGTTACAATCGTGCAGTAAGTATTGAAGATACACATTTTCGGTGTTTGATTCAACCTTAATTTTGTATAATTAGTATATCGTATTATGAACTTTTTGATACGTAAATTACAGCATCAAGCTACTTTGTATACAATTGCTGGATTGAATTTATAAAAATAATAATATTATCACACGATTACGTAGAAACTATGATAGCAGGGTAGCGTGCATATAGTATTTGATTCTGATTGGGGTGAAATTTGGTATGGGTATCTATAGTTTGAATCCTGAAATAACTTATCGCTCATTGAATGCAAAACGGCCACAAACCAAAAACCACATTTTTTACAGGAGAGCCAAAACAAAATTTAAAAAACGATTTTTTGAAAAATTTAATGTTTTTATATTTTAATGTTATGATGTTAATACATCATTGATTTTCTAATTCTTTGCTCTATCTTTTAAAATAATGACCGCTGTGATAGCTTTCACCCAACTTGATAAAAAACCACAAAAGCCCTTTTTGCATTCAAAATTTTAACTAATGTTAAGACAATTATCTCAAAAAAGGAAACATGCTTTAATGTTTTACGAAGTAAATATAAAAAAAAAAAAAAGAACCTCTTTTTAAATCGACGTATCATTTTTTAACATTTTTAAACGGACATGAGATCAAAAAAATCCATATAGACAATGTATATATAATTAAACGAGAAAATTTATATAAACGAGTATTTTGCATATCCTTACATAACATTTCTGAAAGTTTGACATTATAATAATAGGCATCAAGATATGAAATTAGTACTAGGTAAGGTACGATAGGATAGCAGTTCAGGTTTCACGCTTGATGGTTGCGTGGCAATAATAGAGGGCTGGGGTCAATATTAGGTTTGGGGGTGTATATCAATGCTAAGGGGCTGGATGGTTAATACAGGGTGGTTGTGGTGGTTCAAAATCAAATCACGAATACAACTATACATCTTAGTATAGTTGTATTCGTGATTTGGCCTGGAAGGTCCAGATTGGGGTGAGTAAAATGTGTACTTTTAAATCCGTGTTGTCTCTCTGTTTCTCAGTTTGAAAATCAGGATCCTTTCCACTATCGTCCAAGAAAAAATCAGATGAAATGAACTAGATGACGTAGAACTATTTGTGTCACTATCAGAGTCACTATCAGATGAGTCGCTTAGTGGAAATATTTTTATTGCTTTTTTCCAAAAGTTATTAAGCTCTCGTTATGATCACACAGCAACGCTTTATTGTAATCAGGATGGCTGTTAGGGTAGAAGTAAAATTATTAAGTATTTGCTTTTTCTCTTGTCCGACGAGTGCTGGTATTTGAGATTTCTGAGTATTGTCGTGGAACCAGGTTTGTTTTTATAGAGTTCGTATAGAGATTGTAGTATGCCCTGAGTTCCATCATTAATTAACGTCAAATTGTTAGGACTATGCTGACTGACTGGATGGCAGTCTGCATCAAAATAAATTTTACCCGTTATTATGTCTTGATGAACTCTTGCTGGATGATCACATACTTGAATTTGTTGAAGTTTGTTGATAACGTGCAGCTTTTTTATCGTATCTGAGTTTTTATTTAAAATGCCAACAGCCATGCTCAAAATAATTCTTGCTCTGCCAAAAAATATTTATGCACTTATCAATGCATATCGTAAATTGTTATATTGGGCGCAAAATAAAACGTAGTGGTGTATTTTCTGTCGAAACTAATAATTTATTTATCTATCCGTGATAAAGACAAATTAATTTGGAAATATAAAAATATGAAGCAACCTAACAATTTCAAAGTGGTTGACGATAATTGTATGAACGTAAACCTCTAACAAGTACATTTTATTTTCAAGTAATTTAATTTTATGATAATATTTTACCTATAAAATTTACAAATTTCCAAACCATCCAGTTTAGCTGTAAATAAATTATCATTACCTCTATAATAATTGAATTCAAAAAGTACATATTTTTAAATATGGCATTGATTTATTTCCTAGTGAAATGCAAAATGTACGTTTTCCAAAATATGGCACTGTTGCAGTAATAATTCTAAATGTTCTTACTTGAAATTGGAATGCAAAACGGATGCATTCCGAATTGTGGCCCCTTTGCACGGAACACTGAAATCGATGTTGGGTATTTTTCTGAATTGTGGCCGTTTTGTATGAAACTGACATGCGTTTCCTCAAAGTTCTGGGTCACAACTGACAAAATGGCGGTTTTGATCTGAAGTTGGCGCGTAAGTTGGCCTAATACAAAAAAGGCGGTTGATCAGTTTGGCATCAAAATGAGCGAAAATTACGGGTGTCTTCAGCAAAATGTTAAATATAGTGGCTTTATACCCCAATTTTGCAAAAAAAAAAATTGATTTGTGGCTGTTTTGTATTCAATAAGCGATATGTTATTTAAAAACCCAAACTATACCCGGCCTTCCGGGCAGCAGCTAGTATGTACCATATTTAACAAGGGTCAATGATCTTGTATTTAACCTCTACATCCTCGAAGGATAGTTTAGGTATGTATGTAGTAAACTGAATGAATGAACACTTAAGTGTACATAAAATTAACCTAATTAAAAAAATATAAAATACCTATCTAAAATAAAAAGAAAGTACAAAAAGCGGCCTTTTTGCTGAGAGAAATTTTTCCCATGCAACCTTGCAGTAGTTTTCTTTAAGTGGCTCATATAGATGACTTGTAAGAGTTGGAATTTTTGAGTTTGGTTAGGTTCCACTAGGGTAACTTCTCTCTAGCCACTGCAATCTGTATTTTCAGATTCATATTATTTTATTAAAAGATCTCAGGTCTTATTTACTTTAAGTGGTTAATTTATTGTTTAACAACAACAACATCATTACACTCCGGAAATTCCCCATTTTCCCCATTAGAAGCGATAGTATTGTAAACCACAATAATTATTTTCATGCTCAAAGAGCGGACATGTGTTGATTACGCAGATAACTTCAGATTAGATCTCATTAAGAATGGTACGATGCTATTACGTGGTTGGTTACCTGGTGAAATTTGCAAAGGTATGTACTAAACTGATTGGGCTGAAATTTGGTATGGGTATAGTTTGGGTCCTGGAAAAACATATAGGCAATTTTTATGCCGATAAGCAGCTAGTTTTTATAATAATTTGTTAAGTTGACGCTCCTGTCAATGTTCATCTATACCACTTGTATCGAGCGCTTCGCAAGTGTACATATTTCTGCCATGTTTCCCGTGATAATGATAATGTATAAGTACAAATTACTACATCATGACATAATCTGGTAACGTCTAACAGACCAACACTTGATAATTAAACCGGTTGGTATAAGAACTTTATCACACTGGCGATTTGAGAGCGATTTGGAAGCGAGGCGAGTGCACAGCGAGTTCGCCGCAAGTTGAAAGCGAGCACGCTGCGACAACGCCACGGACAGGCAGCGAGCTTGCCGCGATTAGCGCGTTTGAAGCAGCTAGTACCACTACCTATTTTACTTTACTTATAATTACGTTAAGAACGAGAATTTTCAAATATCCCATGTACTGTTTGTGAAACCTATCCAATTTTTTTGACAGTTTGTTTTATTTTACAGAGAAAGCGAAAACAGAGATCAGTGGCCACCAAGAGAAACTTCGCTATTCGGCATAAAATAAATAAATGGAAACTATTTTACAAGGATAAAAGAAAGCTTATAATAGGTATCATATTTGAAATTTCCTTTGATTAACTTAATTATAAGAAAGAAAAGGCAGCAGCGCTAGTTAGAGGCATACAACCGCCTTAAAACGTAGATCGCACGCTGTGAGCTCGCTGAACACCCACACGGCGCCGTCGTCGCGGCAAGCTCGGTGCATAATCACCTCATTTTGAAATCGTAAATTGCCAGTGTCTTCAAGAACACTTAAGATTGATGTAAAGAACCAAATGAGCCAGGTGTTATTTATTTGTAGTTGTCTAATGTGTATAGATTGTTTATTATAATTGCTTTAAGAAATTGAAACAATGCCTTCGTTCGGGTCATTCACTTTGTTCTACTGATCCAGTTTTCGATGTCCGTCATCGCCGCGGGCTGGCAGTGAGATTGCCGCCATTAGCACGGTCGACACCAGTAATAAAAACGTTCACACGCCGTGAGCTCGCTGTACACTCGCGTCCCCGTCGCGATAAGCCCGCTACGCAATCGCCTCACTTTGAAATCGCTCGCAAATGGCCAGTGTGCTAGGGCTCTAAGAACACTTAGAGTGCGCGCCCACGGTGGCATTTTGTAGCGCTGCAAACGCGCAACTGTAATGCAAGCGCGCGACCTTCTCAGACAACATCGGGGGAATGAGCGGAGCGAGTCGCCGAGGGCGCGCGCTCTTAAAATTGATGTAAAGGACCAAATGGGCCAGGTGTTATTTATTTGTAGTTGCCTAATGTTTATAGATTGCTTATAATAATTGCTTTAAGAAATTGAAACAATGCCTTCGTTCGGGTCATTCACTTTGTTCTACTGATCCAGTTTTCGATGTCAGTCAATTTATATTAAGTAGGTAGTTACACGAGAGATATAGATAGATAGATTAGATTGACCATTATATTTAACTTTTTATATATATATATTTGGTGTAAAATGTGAGCTTCTGTAAGGTATAATTATATAAATTTCTTAACAAAGGAAGTATGTAATATCGTTTATTTATCACATGACATAACCTTTTGTGATAAAAACAAAAAGTTGTTATATAGTCGATAATCAACGCATAATTATTTCCCTACCATATTTTGTGTGGGGACTTATAAGAGTGTTTAAATAAGAATGAATACAGGTAAGCTAAAAAAAATACTATTTGAAAGAAGACATGAGTTCGGAGATAGTTTTATTGAGAGAAATAATTGAAAGAATAAATCGGTTATGATTTTTTGTGGAGACGTGTTGCCATTTATGTCATCGTGGCCATGTTCCGTTTGGGTAAAGCTAGACCTTACATTTAAAGGGAAAACCCTTGTATAATTAAGTATTAGGTACTTTAAGCAATTAAGGGGTTCATTAAATATATGTAAGTAATAACTTACACAAACGTCATATAAAGGCGTAGCCATCCTCAGCTCTGTAACTTCTTTTAACCAAAACAAATATCAAACAGAAATCCAGTTTTCAGTTTAAAGAATTTTATTTTCTCAAAAGTACAAAGTTCACTTAAATGAGAATGTATATTCAAAATTCTTAAGCTAAATAATTAATATGCTAGAACTGTAATACATAGGTAGGTAGTTAAAGTTTTTCACATTTATGTTTGTTAGGTACCGTTTATTTAACAAACGTGTTAGTACTCATTCACACGAGGACCATTCGTTTTTTTCGACGATACGTCTATTTTCACAATTCGTTTTTTTTTACGGTGACTATGCTTTTTATGCCCGTTTTCACACGTATCACGTATCGTGAAAAATGACGGATACGTCTTAAATCACGTTAAGTCTTTTAAAAATCACGAATCGTTATTTTTTGTGACGGATTGTGATAAAACATGATACCGTATGCAATGTGAACGGACATCCGTCATGACGTATCGTGTTTTTTCATGAATCGTGAATGACGGATGCCGTATGAATGAGCTGTAATTTAGTTACTTCTAGATCTGATATAGGTAATTATATTAGAATAATTCATTTTATCAGCTAAAAGTAGAGGTTGCTCTATATTGCAAAAAAGATGCAGACTCTGTATTTTAACTCGTTTGAGATCTTTGACCTCATAATATCTGCAAGTCATGGAACTTAGAATGTGGCCAAGACAATATAATTGCATGTTTTTCGTTCTCAAGTCACATCTTGCATACAGTAAAATTGTTACATGGCTTACTTAATATGTATAGAGACGATATTATGTTAAGACAGATGATTGGTAAGGATCAAATCAAGTTGACGATAATGGTGTTTGCTTCCTCTGAAATTAGGTACCTACCTAATGAAAAACGAACCTGTGACTAAGTCTGCAAAAAGTGTAGCCGTTAGATTCACTTTTTACAGCAGCACTATACCAGCATGAGTAATGAAAAGCCATAAAAACACCTACAATACAGTTCAAATTTCAACAATGCTGAAACTACTGTTAGGAAATAGGTACTTAGTTATTTGATACATCAAAGTATGCAATTGGAGAAAGTAGATATCGACAGCCCTGACCTGACACTGAGGAAGATACAAATAAATTTCCGCTTTCACACTTTTGACCTATACATAGATCTATACTATTCTCTGGTAAGGGTTCACATTTCGGGTCGTTTTCTAAACTGGTAATAACTAACTGGAAGACAGTCGTGAGGTCTGCCGGAATGAGTTGTTAACGTCAGTTCCTGGTCACAGTTCGATGGCTTTTATGGAAAGAAAGAAAATAGATTTATTTATGGCGAACTAAACCTTCTCAAATCTTTGTCAAAAACAATGAAACTTAGAATAGAACTAATAAGTTTTCTGCGTAAAAACGCATACATTTTACCGTGCCAAACTGAAAATCTGAGTTTTAAAAATTTTCAGCAATTCAAGCAATTTTATTATTTTCTCCAAACTAAAATAATAAACAGAGCCTACGGCTGTCCTCTTATTTACCTATTACTACACTGTACATAATACAATGTAATTTTACGACACGCGATGTAATTTGGACTTACACCATTTACAAGTAGTTAAATAGTACCTACCTAATAAGCACCATGCATGAGTAAAAGTTAAGCCTAGTTTCGTCCAATAACAGCTACTTTTACTCATCTAAGTACAATGCGATATTAAATTCGAATTGAATTGTTTCTCCCCAATTTCGTAGAAACGTTTTGGTACACACCTAGTTCTTCTTTCAAAGAGAAAACCATCACTAAAATTACACTGACCTTAGGTAATCGATGTTGATGACAAAACACTCGCGATATTCCGCGAAGTTTTTTTAACTTTTTGCGCGTCCGATCGGCGTCGAGTTTAAAACACAACTGAAGAAAAGAAAATGCACTTGCTTGCGCGAGCGCAGGCTTCCAGTAGGCTGTATGGCATTACATACTCGTATGTAATAAATTTTATGTTTGCAGGTTTATTGTGTGTCATCTGCTCATCGGATTGCAGTGAGAGTAAAGCTATACCCTACGAATACGTTGCGGATGAATGTTACTATGAAATATAGGCTTGGCTTATTCTGAGGCTAGTTGCTGCGTAAAATGTTACTTATTTTACTAACCTTTGATGTTATTATATTTTCAGGCTTTGTATTTAAAGCAAGGGTAATAAATTTGATCATAATTATAATCATTTATTGCATGAAATATGATAGTAACGAAGTCTTAAGCGTATAGCAAAATAGCTCTACATAATTCACCTTTAACAAGGCATAAAAAATACAAACATTATCTATTTGGGATACTATTCTCTCATCTAAATCTATTGTTAATTGTCTAGATTGGAAGTAAGGATCTGAGTGTATGCAAGGTCTCAAAGACTTTAGTATAATTAATATACCATCAAGATATTTTCAAGGTTTTGTGAATTTTCCTTGTAGTGCCATAGCATTTGTATCTAATATCAGAAACAAATTAGAACTGGTATTTACAATTAAAACAATTGAGCTAACTGCAGACTGTTGCAAATAATCTACAGGTAGCTCAACAGGTCTATATGAATACCAGTCGGAAGCGTCCCCAAGAAGATACGCTTCGCCAGCTCTCGGGTCACGCGTCGTCTCTAGGACCAAACGCTCAGATCATTTTTTAGGAGCCGTCCCCACGATACTCTGCGCCTGATACTTACCAGCTCTCGGGTCACTCTTAAAGCCAAAAATTTGTTATTTGGTAAATACCAAGCACGAAGTGTCATGTTTGTCTGTTTTTTCTTTGTACAATCCCTTATGGTGTTTCCTATGTGAAAAGTTTGTGTGAATATTATAAGATAGAAATAACAACATCAAGTGTAACATGTGTACCTACGGT
Source organism: Eupithecia insigniata (assembly GCA_947859395.1). Classification (NCBI taxonomy): domain Eukaryota; kingdom Metazoa; phylum Arthropoda; class Insecta; order Lepidoptera; family Geometridae; genus Eupithecia; species Eupithecia insigniata. The sequence continues at coordinate 2,902,780 of OX402000.1, forward strand.
GGAAATAAATAAATACAAAGAAATACAAATACATGCATCGTCTCTGGGACCAGACGACCAGATTTTTTTTTTAAACCCTGAGCTGCTCGGCACCTCACGGACCTAGGGTTACGAAGTAACATTACCTAATCTGTGCCTAAAGGCTCGATACCAACTTTGTATCTATATTGCTTTTTATATTTACCTACTGGTTTCTCTAATGCTAAACATAACTATAATGTTGAAATATTTGCGGATCGCAACGCAACTCAATTTTAAATAAGCTCACTTGATTAGTATCGTATTCATTTTGGACCAGCACGGCTATTCTAACTCGATGGAAAAGTTTCCGTGACTCGAAATCTGACACAAATCCGCGCGAAATTCAAAAAATCCGCGCGCAATTCAAATATTTTAGTGGTTTTTAATATTTTTTGCGTTCTACAAGGAATAAAACTACCTAAAAAGTAGTTTTTCATAAATCGCTGATCATTTTCTTTGAATCTATGTTCCAATGAAGTACGATTAATGGGGTTTTTAGTAATGATGTTGATTTTTAGTAATACATCTCATAAATTATTAATTTCTCAAAAAGTCGAGTTGAATCGAAATTAGTTAAAACATACGTTCATAGAAAATGTTTTACGATTTACGGTAAACTACTTTTCTGCTATTGATATTGCTTGTAGAACGCAGAAAATAATAAAAACCGCTAAAATATTTGAATATCGCGCGAATTATTTGAATTTCGCGCGGATTTGTGCCAGATTTCGAGTCACGGTAACTTTTCGATCGAGTTAGAATAGCTGTGCAGATGGTGGATATTTCGATTCATTATAAAACAATTTCGAAATAAATTATTGAAATACTTCATCTGAATTATTGTGATTTTGAAATTGACCCAAAATTACAATTGAAAAGAAACAATTAGCACTAGTATTTATAATTGACACAGTTGAGCTAAATGCAGACTGTTGCAAACAATCTAGAGGTAGTGCAACTGATCCATCAAAACCAATCCTGGTTTTGGATTGACAAGTATGTAAAAATAATAAATATACCCAAAAATTTCTGAATATATTCAGTTTTTTTTTATTCTTTAAAATTTTATCAAACGTGTAGTGTCAAGATATGTACATATTTAGAAACTGTTTCCTAAGGTTGACCGTACTCAGTTAATTTCTTTGTCGAATGTACATAATTACAATAAAATTAAATAGTAGGTACATAACTACTATATATAATACTATAACTACTTATACACTAATGTTTCGCTAATTTTTCCTGATAAATCTTAAAGTAGAACTTCAAAAAGAGAACAAAGAAGGAAGAGATCAGAGTTACACAGAAGTAGTAGAAAGCCGAGGGGAGGGGGCAGGGGGAGAGCTTCTGCTGGTAATGGAGGTCAACCACCACGAGGATGAACTGGATCTGAAAGGAAAAGGATCACAATTAAAATTAATATAATTTTAAGGATAAAACATTAGGTAATTATTTACTATCACTGGCCCCGTTTTATCAATTGATAAAACCGGGCCACTTGGGCGTTCATTTGGTTGAGGGTTCCGTAGGTCTACCATGAGTTTTCACAATCCATATTCGCTAGCGACTGTAGCTAAAAAAAATATGAAAACTTGTACAGCGCGTCTAGCGGTTAGTTGGGTACTAAAATGCGCAGTATGAGTCACGTAGTTAACTATCCTATGTTATAGTGTAGAAAACTATAACTAGATCTCACAGGGTTCAAAATGACCAAAAAAAAATCCCTATGCGGTTTATAGCATTAATCGATCAACGAATGCATTTTAAATGCAAGAGTAGAACACCCAGGTATCTATGTCAAATAATTTTTGTTATAAAAATTTATGAACTTTGGGTGACTTTGACGGAGAAAATTTTTATTTTTTTCTGTCAAAGTCACCAGTCAAGTTTTTTAAATTGCTAATAATTTGATACCACGAGTTACAAATTTGACAGATGTCAAAGTAACTACTATAGTTACGGGACTCACCGACATTTTGCTTCGTGAAAAAGTTTTTGATAGATTTTGCGATATTCTAAGTAAAAATGTTTAATAGAGGACGTTTTGTTTTGAATATAATAGCTATTGCCGAAGCAGAAGATGAACGACGTGAACAAAGAAAGTTTCAAAGTAAGAAGCGGGTCTACCTTGTATTTGCTCCATCACAGGAACCAAAAAAGTATTTTTTGTGATTTAATCAATCCGGCGAAACGGACCGCGGTCCCTTTACCTAGTGGTCCTAATCGACGGAAGCCTCGTGATGCCATCTTCCAATTTACGGTATTTGGATTTTTCCCTTTACATGTGCTATAAAATATTGCTTCTAGGTAAACGATAGTAACCTTCTATACATCGAGATAATATATAGAGACGTTCTTCTAAACCAAAAACTTCCCGCAACTTGCTCGATGACGTTGAACAGCGACACACAAATAAACCGATAATCATATAATGCATACAAAGAAACAATTCGTTTCATTTGTAATATTTTTAATTTTATTTTGTATATTAGAACCTTTACGTATTTTTCAACGATTGCCTTCATCAAATAAGTGACGTGATTAGACGCAGGAAATTACCGGTAAAGGTTTCGTACACCGAAATCTTATTTAGATTTTATTAAAACGACTACTCAAAAAAAATCAGATCGTATTGTGCTTGATTTGGTTGGTATCCAATTCATTCTACCCGTTGCATCTATCCGTTTCTCTTTGACATTCACATCTTTGGAAAACCTTAGAGGACCTAATAATGTCTATTTAGTGACTTATGTATATTGTACTGTAAATACTAAACGAATAATTAATTTTAAATTAAAATATACTATTTATTTTTTTATATCGATATCAATAGATAAAATCACCATCCGACTTGAGTAGGTAAATCACTAATTGAGTAGCGTGTTTGACCTTGACGCGCTTTGTTCAAACATAGATTTTACACGGCGCAGAGGTTACACAGCTTACAGCAAAACTTCGTAAGAATTTAATAACTGTTTCAAATTTTTTTTTATTGCAAGTAACGTAGAAACGTAAAATAAAATGAATTATTATGCGTTTATTTATACATAGACAAGTTAACAATAGTTAAAAATCAACTAAAATAAGAAGTCAAATAAATTAGTACCTAAATATGTCCTAAGATATTATTGAATACAATAATTTAACTATTGCATACAAGTACATACTTTCAAGAATTAAGAGTGCGCTTTAGCGTCTATAACTGCCACTTTAGTAAATGTCTAGTAATTAATTAACTTCTTAAAAACATCGCGTCAAGTATGTCATCCCATCCAACAATCGCATATTTTACCTACAACCGGTATTGAAATGGAACATCTGACTTTTTAGTCTATGATTATAATGGTGTGTATTTATGAAGAATTATTTCTATCTGTTGTGGTATTACGATATAATTACCTATTTATTTACATGATACAACAACAAATTTTACCTACTCGACTAATTAATTGTTATTTCTCGTTATTGACGTCCAGATTCACACTTAACATAGGATTTTCGTAATAATAGGGTAGCTCCATATGCGTCCACGCTGCGTGAACGTCGAAGCCACACTAAAGTAAGGTGTATGGATTGCAGAACAGTTTAGTCGAAGAAAATGAGTGTTCGCATCGCGAAATCTAGTGCGTAGTACATATATATCGATGCTTCTATAGGTTTTGATTCCCGGCTTGTGAGTATCAAAATATACAGGTATATAGATAGCGGCACGTAACTTTAGCGCTGACTGTTATTGTGCAGAAGTAAAAAATAAGGTACCTGGGCGGGGCTAGCGGTACATTACCCATGCGCAGCTATCCCTCCGCGCATCGCTCAGCGCTAGACTTACGTGCCGCTACTTATTTATAAAAAATATTAAGTTAGATTTTTTCACAGTTCCAAAGTAATTACTGATCTTAATTTTGACATTAATTTTAATTTGATGCCTCCGCGTGTTCCTGAATGACACAATTATTAACACACTGCTTTCTACAATGATCTCATTCAACGGATGGATCTCTTTAGATCCATTGGCTATTCACGATGGATCTATTGCGATTGGAGTTTCTCATCTGATCCAGTTTGGATTGTGTGAGTCTATCGATAACTTAACGTCATGTCAAAAATGTCAGCGTATTGGCAACGCTTTCGACTGGTATTGATATGGATCAGTTGAGTTGCACGTCTCGTCACAGTTTAATAACGCTTGGCGAAAGTGGAGAGGGGTTCTGCGCAGGTGTAAATCGGTGTAAAAATCTAAAATCGACTTCTGCGCATCAAGATCAGCGCTATTAAACCGTGGCACATCCTGTACCTGTAGGTTGTTTGTAACAGTTTGCATTTAGCTGAATTGTTTCAATTGTTCTAATTTGTATCTGTGCTTTGATTGTCTTTGTTAAAATGACAGCAATTATTATAGAAAATCAGCATCTATCTTTATTTCTAAGCAAACATAAAAAAGAATCGAGAGAGCCTATGATTCAATTACATAACAAATTATCACTTTTATTGGTAAAATAGCCTAATTTAGCAATCAACCAAATCACTAAACTTGATTTTGATGATTTGTAAAAGATATTCAATGGCTCGTGACCCAGAATGTTGAATAAGTTAGTGTTTTAATAGGAATAGCTATTTAGTGGAGAAATTTATTTACTCAAGGTTCCTTTATCATGATCATCGTCATCATATCAGCCCATACACGTTCACTGCGGGACATAGGCCTCCCCCATACCTAACGTAACACGTTAACGACATACTATTTTAAGACGACGCATTGAAGATATTGACGTCAGGGATTTCAACTTTTTTCAGCAATTACAAAACATTCGGAATTAACTCGTACATAGGGCCTCGATGGATCGACGACATCGTAGCGGTCGCAGGGAGTCGATGGATGGAGGCGACTCAGGACCGCTATTTGTGGCGTCGTACGGGGGAGGCCAATGTCCAGCAGTGGACGTGTATGGGTTGATGATGAAGGGCCTCGATGGCTGCTGTAAGATGGCGGATATTTTTCTTTGAATTTAACACCTTCTAAGTAATCAAAAAGGCACCCCCCCCCCCTCCTTGGGGGAAGCCTATGTTCAGCAGTGGACGTGTACGGGCTGATGATGATGAAGTAATCAAATCAGCTGTTGCTAGTAGTTATCATCCTTTTAACGACATTTGTAGCACAGCGACCGAAAGTACACCGGCGCGCCGCAGAAGGTTCTAGGTTCGATTCCCGTTCGATATTAAAAACATGTGCTCCTTTGAAAATTTACGACGCATTCTAAATCGTTTGAAAAAATAAATTAAATTCCCACCTCGGGTGAAATGTTTATACGATCTGCAATTTTTTTTTTGCATATTTGTTCCGGCTAACCTGGGCCTCCACCCAAACGACGCCACAAAAAGCGGTCCAACCAACGACTAAGCCGCCTCCAACCAACGACTCCCTGCGACCGTTATAATGTTGTCGGTCCATCGAGTGGGAGGTCTTCCCACACACTATTTTGCATTGCATCGCGGTCGCTACTCGAGAACCTTTACTCCTCAACGGTTATCGGTTCTACGAGATATATGGCCTACCCATCACTACTTCAGCCTGCTAAATCTGAGAGCTATGTCGGTATCTTTGGTTCTTCTACGGATTTCTGTATTTCGGATTCTATCGCGTAGAAAAAGCGAAAACTCCGAGCAAAGCTCTCTCCATAGCTCGCTGGGTGACTTTGAGCTTATGCACAAAACCTATATAGTCAGCAATGTGCATGTTACCAGAAGTAACTGCAAGCTAAAAAATCACTTACCAATTGAACTTTAGTCAAATGTTTCTTCCACCACGTATACTTCGCATACTCAGGCCCCAAAGCCGCGAGTCCGTAGTAAGCATACATCAGTACATGGACAAAGCTGTTCAGCATTCCAACCACGACAAAGTTATCCGTAGGATGGTACATCAAGTGGAACCATGTCCAAGTCAACATGGCTGCGTGGTGGTATAGGTGAAGGAAGGTTACTTGGTTGTCTTTCTTTCGGAGAACGAAGAATACTGTGTCTAGCATATCGAGGTGCTTCGCTATGAAGTATGGGTAGATTTCGTTTATGACCTGAAACGTATAAGTTTGTTTTCATGATATAATTTTTAACAATTAATTTTGATGTTAGGCCTCGTGAGAACATAAAGGAGTTCAAGATAAAAAACAAAACGACTTTGTTCGTCAATGCATGACGAACTCTGGGGCATATTTAGCAAAGGTCTACCCGAGAAGAAGAGGGAGGCGGGTTCGATTCTTACCTCGAAACAAATAATGTTTGTATGGTCTTGAATTATTTGGTTTGCTATTATAACTTTTCAGTTCGAATATTTCTAGGTATTTTAATGAAAGTCAATATTAAAAGGTACTTACCCCTTGCATATCAGATCCTTTAGGACATCTTGTGGAAATGACGTTAAAATTGTAGATATATCTGAGGTACTGCAAAAAAAGTAATTGTAAACCTAAGCACTGTTTTAACAGCTAAACAATAAGTAAACATACATAACTTAAAATAATAATGACTTATAAACCTAATAAAATTAGTCGGCTCTTACGACATCCGCCAGCTGAGCTGGAGCTCAGCCCGACTGACTAGCAATTTCTCAACCAACACGGCTGTCTCCTAGCGCCTGACAGAAAACAAGAGCATACTCACAATGAAAACCAAATAAATCGAGAAGGCGACTTGAAACCCGTTGTAAGCCAGGAGTATGTTATTCAACTTATACGCTGGTCTCGTCTTCATGAATGCTGGCAAGATCTTCACAGTAAGGGTTAGGTAGAGGAGTATGACAGATCCCAGTCCCATTAGGGTTTGTGGTCCCGTCCATGTTTGTATGTCAGTTTGTGCTGGAAAAAAAATTATCGGTATAAACTTAGGTTTATTAATGAATGTTTTTGTGAAACATTTACTCCAGTTAAGTGAATTCCAAACCTTAGCGATACAAATGATACATTCCATTCGCATTATGCGGTTTGACTTTAGCCAATCGCATAATGCGATTGGATTTTGCTTAGCGTGGCTGGAGCTAGATGTTGCTGTGTGGATTGTCCATTATATATATAATGCCATGACGATAACGCTGAATTCGACTAAATTAAGCGATTCTTCTTCTTTTAGCTTTGGCTCTGCATCTGGTTTGATGCAATTTTGCAAGTGTCAGTTAATTTAGATCACCAATGGTATTGTCTAAGAATGGCACAGACGCGTGTCAAGTGTCAAGAAAGAAAAAGAAACTTAGTGGGTGCAGTGATATTTGCAAGGAGATCTTGATAGAATGGTTTCAACCATGACATATTTGACACGCGTCCCTCAATCTGTAGTTTATTTCATCAAAGGCCAAAATATGTACATCCCTAGACGATAGGTAGTACCTACTATTGTTATGGTAAAGCGATTAATTTATTCGTGAGTGTATCACTCATACCTTCTGAATTCGCCACGCATTGGTTCATTTTCTTTTGTTTTTTAGTCATTATCAAAATACATACAGTAATGAGCGTGGAATAGTTAATTGTTCACGACGAAAGTGTCCGATTTTTAGCATAGTCATTTGATTCCTGAGGCGCAGCCGATGGCCTTAGAACACACGAGGAATCGCACTTTCTCCCGAATTATACATATGTACTGCTTTATACTACATCTAGGAGGAAAATCATCGTTTTAGAGTCTTCAAAATCACTCAAATAAATTCAAATTGAAAATTCAAATGGCAATGAATACGCGCTCGCGCGATTTTCAGCTGGTTCTTTTTTTAAATTATTGTACTTATAAAGGAAGAGGCCGATATTTATATGGCAGACTCGGAGTAAAAACTTTTTGTCGTTTGACCTCTAATGAAAATAGCCATAGCTAAGGGCTGCTATTCAAAAAATTTATAAAAATTATTGCTCGCAAATGGATTTCCATACATTTTTTTCTCCCGCTAATCGCCCGAGAAATGAAATTCCATAAAGTTTTCCGTCCCGCATTTTAGTATAACTGGAATGACGTATTTTCTATCTCCTTTTTGGAAAATATAGACAAGCAAGAGTCAAGAGCAAGAGCATCTCGCCTACTGTTACCATTAATTATGTAGGTATATTGTAAAAAAAATGTTATCTACAAGTATGTATATTCTTTGTAATTCTATATTGTACTCTGTAATGTAAATAGTATCAACTTATCTAATATATATTATGTACATAGGCGAGCTTAACCCTGAAAAAGAGTTTTTTCCAGTAAACCTTAGATTTATAGGAGAGGCGATCAAACAGGGAGAAGATGCGTAAAAAAATATATTTTTTTGAACACAGATAAACTAACAAACTAGTACTAGCTTAATTAGCTTAGCTTATTCCAATTTTTATATTCCTTGTCTCAAACATCCTTCAAAAATTGTGAAAATTGTAAGGTGAAGATATTATGTCTGTCTAAGTCACATGTATTAATTTGTTGTGTGCGCGTGCACATATAGATTACGTTTCAAGCCAGATCATATTTAATTTATTTTTAGTATATTCTATTATTGTTTATCATGTGTTTTGTGTACCTAATAAACTAAATAAAAATAAAACAGTAGAAAGGCGTAGTTCTACAAATGTGGCAATAACATTAGAAGCAATCTTGTCCAAACTACCCTTGGATGATCTTAAAATGTAATGAGACTTACTGTCATCGAAGTTAAAATTTTCCCATAAATTCTGGTATCGTACATCCATTTTCACCGAGTTTATATTTTACTAAAAAAGATACTCTTCAGACGGTAACATTTCTTCAAATGAATTCTAAGTTCCTTTAAAACAATTGCTTATTTAATTGACTCTGGATTATTTGAATACGTGAATGTACTTTTACCTATTGTATTCAAACATTGTTCCTGATTTCTGTATATAAATGCAAATACTTGGATGCGTGATAAGGCAAAACTATATGAATTCTTTTCGTTTATATCGGGTGACGCCTTTTTATTGGATATTCTGTGGCTTGTAAATAAATAATGTTTGACAATTCACACAGCATTATCTAACCCCAAGCTAAGCAGAACTTGTGTTATGGGTACTATATGAGATGACTGATAAAATAATATATTATATTTAATATACATAGGAAGATATTTTTTTATATATATTTAGAAGTATACCTAATACCTAGATAGCTCGGCATATTTGTAGATCGAACAAACATTTATCCTAAAGCGGGAATCAAACCGGCAACCTACTGTGTCGCAGGCGGACCTTCGCCTGCCGCGCCACATCTGTCGTCTATAGTGCACAAGAGTTTGATGGCAGACCAACACGCCCGGGGAGAGGTCAGGCGCAGCACCAGCAGTGTAAGGTGCTTTCTGAAGTACGGGGGTGTAACACTGCCAACTTCTGGACTCCGGATACCTACAGTAAATAAATAATAAATAATGTTGGACAATTCACACATCTAGCCCCAAACTAAGCAGAGCTGTGTTATGGGTACCTACTAGATAACTGATATACTTAATATAATACACTACATAGATAGATAATTTTATTATACATACATAACATCCAGAACACCCTGAACAAATATTTGCAGATCGTACAAACATTAGTCCCGAGGCGGGAATCGAACCCGCAACCTCCTGCGTTGCAGGTGAACGTTCGCCCGCCGCACCACAGAGGTCGTAAGTGAATTTTTCTTGCTTAAAAAAATTCCATTAACAGTCCTAACAAAGAGAGTAATATAATAGGACTAGCGTAGACAGGCCGGCGGCGGCGCATCCGCACTGACCGCATTGGACACAAACGGATTCTAGTAATATTTGTACGGTTTGCCATTGGAGTGCGTCACAGAAATCTAAATAATAAGGTACTTATTTAGATTTCTGTGGAGTGTGACCATTGACCCGCACCACACGGGGGATTAATAGACTTCCATCACCACCATCATCAGCCCATACACGTCCACTGCTGGACATAGGCCTCCCCCGTACGACGCCACAAATAGCGGTCCTGGGCCGCCTCCATCCATCGACTACCTGCGACCGCTACGATGTCGTCGGTCCATCGAGTGGATGGTCTCCCATGTAGGGGGGATTTGCCATAATCACCACGCTTGGCAGGCGGATTGGTGATCGCAGTGTTGGTGTTTAAAAATACTCAGAAGGAAGCTGCTGCCCTTCCTCTGGTAGGTTCCCTTAGTCGGCTCTTACGACATCCACGGGTTGAGTTGGAGGGGTCGATATTCGTACGCCGCGGCCCCACGGCCGCGCTGGCTAATAGACTTAGCATGATACAATAATACATGCATATTCCTAAATTATTAATCCCTAAGCACTTTAATATCACACAAGAACTCGCCTTGCTATTTAACTTTAGTAGGAGAGTAGGTTGGTGAGTCCGGTAGAGTCAATAGTGGGGTTAGTATCATACTGGTGAAACAAGGATAGCGTCGACGTAGCGTAGGACGGTATTAGACGCTCCGCGTGAATCGCATCAGATGGATTTTTTGAGCGTAATGCCGGGTGCCATCGTGAACTCCTTTTGCAAACGAATTTTAACATTGAAAGCCAGATTTTCGTAAAATGCTGGCGAATTTTGTGCAAACGAATGGCGACTCGGCGGCGGCGTGGCGGCGCGAACATAACATGATAAGTTTATTATTCCCTAAGCACTTTTAATATCAGACAAGAACACGCCTTGCTATTCAATTTTAGAAGGAGAGTAGGCTGGTGAGTTCGGTAGAGTGCACCTAAGTAAAATGAAACTCCTTGAAAATCATCATCATCATCAGCCCGTACACGTCCACTGCTGAACATAGGCCTCCCCCAAACGACGCCACGAATAGCGGTCCTGAGCCGCCTCCATCCAACGACTCCCTGCGACCGCTACGATGTCGTCGGTCCATCGAGTGGGAGGTCCTTGAAAATATTGATCAATAAATTGGCCTATTATCTACTTATTACGAGTATATATATAAAGGTAAAATACCAAAATGTCATTCAGAGACGATACCTGTTATGTTATTTTACTGTTATACTGTTATAATTTTTAGTGAGCTTGTTTCTTTTTAAATGTGAAAATAAAGTTTATATTAATTTTGTTGTTTTATTGTTATTGTAATTTTAAGTGTCGCATTGTGTGATGATTATTGTTATTTTGTGCCCATTTTTATACGAATAGTATTCTGCTGTGTAATTTTTGTTTGTGATTTTTAGTGTTTTTCTAGCTAGCTAGAGTATAACGGTTTAGGCCATAGACCTAGAATTTTTTTTCTTCCCATGGACCTAGAATTTTTTATTTCTGTGGTTTAGGCTAAGTGGGTATTTCATGTTATATCTCTATGATCAAAAAAATAAGAAAATGGCTGACCAGTAAAGACGTGTATTTTACACAAAACTAAAGAAAATAAAACTAACGTAAGACAAGGCAATATGGCTATAGATGTTCATTTATAAAATGAATCTCTATGATCAAAATAAAATAATTTGCAATGGCGAAGTGATTGGGGTTGGGGCCCAGACGATTCAAACATTTGACGATTGGCGGGAATCGAAACAGCAACATTGCGCGCGTTTCAGTGCATATCCTTTGCCCATTGCTTCACAAAGATAGTCAATAATAATGTCACCAAACGGTTTTTGTTAGTATAGTGCGTAAGCCCTCCTCACACTCACTGATTCTATTAGTTAGCTAACAATACCGTCATGACGGTTTTAGTACCATACCTCTGCTTTCTTACGACCCAATAACAGGGATCTGTCTCGAATGGTTCCGAAGTTGACGGTTTGACCGTGCCGTAATTGCGCAAAAATTTATACGAGATATCAATAAAAAAAGAACAATAAAAATATGAATTCTTATAAACTCTTAATTAACAAAGAAAATAACAATCAAATAATAGAAACATTTAGAACTAGTATTTACATTTAAAACAATATTGAGCTAAGGTTAATATGGATCCAAGGTTGTCTGGTAGAGATCGCTCGTGAGCGATAAGACCGCCAATTGTCACATTTCTTTGATGTAATAAATTGTTTGTAAATTGTTTTGTTAAGTGTGCAATAAACCATTTTCTATCTATCTATCTAAGTGCAGAGAGTTCAATTTTTTTTTGTTTTTATTCTTATTCTGGAACGGTAAAAGAGGTTAGTTAAGTTTGTTGTAGAATGCGGTGTCCGAAGTCGTAGTTCAAAACAAAAAAATTACAGCTCGGTCTAGATCTGTCGAGATTCATAGATTAGATAATATGACTTCTTAGGTCTTCTAAAATGAATGCACTAAGTATGCATTCAAATATCAGACTTCGGTACATTTAAAAACTCGGATTATTTGTAAAACAATAAAACTAGAAAAAAAGAAACTATTTTGAAATATACTATACATTTGACGTATACGTTTCATTAACGTATCGCTACAAAGTCGCATCCCGCTGTCTGTCTGTCTGTACCTATTAAATGTTTAGATCTTTAAAACTACGATACTGATTTAGATGCGGTTTTTAATAGATAGTTATTCAAGAGGAAGATATATATGTATAATTTGCACCCGTGCAAAGCCGGGGCGCTATTATTTGGATTACCATCAGCTTAATTAATTATTATAGAATATCAATCCAACTCAACCCGTGGATGTCGTAAAAGCCCACTAAGGGAACCTACCAGAGGAAGGGCAGCAGCTTCCTTCTGAGTATTTTTAAACACCAACACTGCGATCACCAATCCGCCTGCCAAGCGTGGTGATTATGGCAAATCCCCCCCTACATGGGAGACCATCCACTCGATGGACCGACGACATCGTGGCGGTCGCAGGGATTCGATGGATGGAGGCGGTTCAGGACCGCCATTTGTGGCGTCGTACGGGGGAGGCCTATGTCCAGCAGTGGACGTGTGTGGGCTGATGATGATGATGATGATCAATTAAAATAGACACAATAGGCATGTTAGGTTAATAATGTCATGAGAGACCAAATTTGATTTAGTTGATTATTTTTACCCAAGACAAGAGGAACTCCCTCTTGTCTCGAAAGCTCCTAGAACTATTTAGACTACTAATCATAATCATCATCAGCCCGCACACGTCCACAGCGGAACATAGGCCTCCCCAAAACGACGCCAAGAATAGCAGTCCTGAGCCACCTCTATCCACCAAGTTACCAGCATATGTTACGAGTCTCATATGTACACGTATCAAATTCACATACATTGACGACCTCTGTGGTGCGGTGGGTGAAGGTTCGTCTGCGACGCAGGAGGTTGCGGGTTCGATTCCCGCCTCGGGACAAATATTTGTTCAGGGTGTTCTGGTCGTTTTTCTATGTATAATAAAAAATATCTATCTATGTAATATATTGTATTATGTATATCAGTTATCTAGCACCCATAACACAAGCTCTGCTTAGCTTAGGTCTAGATAATGCTGTGTGAATTGTCCAGCATTATTTATTTATATAAATTTTGCACACCGGTTGGACAGAAGTTCGATGTAACTTTTTCTCCATGCCGCCAAATCACCCAAGCTGCCACTGAGAATTTCATACTCAAATCACTGAGTAGGATAAGTTGTACATATCTAAGTCTTTCATTCATTTATTTATTATTTATTTATAAGCCTTTATTTCAGATGAATTTACATTTGTTGCTTAAATTCTATTGCTTATACTATTGTTACGACATCGATATTCATGTTTGCCTTATGGCAAAGGCCTCTAAACCCTTCTGCTCTATCTCTCGCCAACCAGTCTTCCATTTACATTATAATGCATGTTCAAGTATGGTTTCTTCACAATATCAGATACCTTCTTGGTATAATAAGGACTTATAAGCATTGCTACATAAAAGACCTTGGCCATTGCCTTTTCATCTAACAGTATGTACACAATGGTATTGCCACAACTTGCTAAAAGCACTTTGCCCTTTGATTTCATGCCAAATCGATACCTGCCTGATGTTGGAAGTATACACTCGCCGAGACGTCTCGTGTCGTGACGACTCGGGCGACGTGCATCATGTTGTCATCAGTCGTCGTTGTCAGTTAAACTGAGAATGCTGACCAGATAGCACGATTGTTATCTCGTTCTTTTATAGCGCTCTGTCATGTTCTTGTAAATGGAAACGAAAGGGCAAAATGCCGATAAGCGACCAAGACATGAACAAGAGCCAACGCGAGCCCGAGGCGAGACGAGCGCAGCAAGTACACAGTCGTGCACCCTGAGGCCCGCTCGGCGTGCCTCGGCGAGTGTATACTGCCGGCTTGATAGAGTTCGTAGTTCATATCAAATTGCTGGCAAAATGGTTTATTGTTCCTTCTATCTTACATAAAATCACGAAAAACAAATAAAAATGTATTCTTTAACCCAATAATAACAAAGTAGCGCGCGCGTTGAAGTCTTGTATGAAAATTTGCAAAGCAAACTCTGAGATATATACAATAATTATAAATAATGTACACAAATACACACGTAAAAAGATATAACGCGAGTTTAAAAATAAAATAAAAACTTTTTATAAAAAAACATCTCGTTAACACTATAACTTATTACTACGAGTTACACGTTTTACAGGTTTTTTTCTAAAATAACGTATAAATTATCTGAAATCCGTTTCGAGAGATACTACCAAAGCATACTAATCAAACTTTAACCCCTCCGATCTTAAGTTGGTCTTGTGCGGAAAACTTATACTTGAAATATCTAAAACTCGTATAAAAGTAACCGTGTTTTATTTTTAGTTTATAGAGTAGAATAAAACAAATATATTTGTTTTAGTGACCCGGATAGGGTTCTGAATCACCCCCTTTTAGACTGAGTACACATAATAAATAAAATAAAATAAAAATCATTTATTTCAGACCCGTAATGGTGGTCGATATGAAACCACACATAAATACACAAGTAAATACAACTTAAAAACTATAATGATAAAACTGTAATAATTAAACTTGTTTTTTTATTAGCTCAATTTTTTTTATATAAATTCAACGCAACAATCATCTCTGAAAATATCGAAATAAGCTGAACAGACAAAAAAATAACATTTACCCTTGCAATCACTAACTGTTAAGACACAGTAGGGTTGTGCAACACCGTGGCCGGCGCGCGCGCATGTCTCAGTAGTAAGCTAGCTGCGGTGTGATTTGTGCCACTCCTGCGCAGCCTTAGGTGAGTGTCCTTGAACTAGTAATAACTAAAAAGGTAGGTCATCGAGCTTAGTTAGGTATTGGTAGAGGGTGCGAATGGACGTAAATAGAAAATGCGGCTGTATAAAAAAATATGAAATACAGAAAAATATTTAAACTGAAGCAAAGCATAATTTTTAAGATTTTGAGTTATTGTGATTTTATTTTATTTGTTGGAAATTGCTATGTAAACTTTTAATAAAAATAGTACTTGATAAGTTTCAAGACAAAAAAGTTTCATATATATAATTTCATATTTCAGAAATGTGATCAAACAAAGAAAACACAAGTGTTTTTGTGCATTCATGAAATTTTTTGAATTTCTAAGTCTTTGTTATGTTAAGCGTTATTTTTTTCACTTTTAATGATACCATAAAATCTCAAATTGACTATGATTATAACCTTGACCTAAGCCTAAACAGACATTTGCATAAATTTTTATCACTCACCGGCAACATTTTTCTCGCTGCCGGTTTTTAACACTTTGATGACATTAAACTTAAGATATTTTTACTCGACTACCGAAGGACACACCCTATGTATGTATGTATGTTTATTTGTATGTATGTAGCTGATTTGTATGTTCCCACGTAGGGCTAAAACTACTACTGATCCGATTTCAACAAATGAGGTGTCGTATGATTTGTCTTTATAGCCCGATGGTTATAGGCTTTGTGACGTCAGATAAAAATGGGGGTCTAACGAGATAACGGGGGTCTTAGTAAGGGTCGAAAATCCCAATGTTAGTAAATATCTCGTGTGTGGTATCGTTGCAAAGGTCTTTGTTCTTTCCGAAACCGTTTCAAACATTTGTGAGGTTAACGATTCTCAAGTTATCAGCAAAAAGGTGTTAAAAAAAAGTTAAAACTAAAACCCGACTGCATAAAAGTCTTAAACAAGCGTTCACCTATTGTCCTTATCATTTTCTTTTGATACTTAGGTAGTCGGAGGTACCCAACCCATATACCTAGGGTACCTTCAAGTAAGAACGAAGGCCTCCGACTAGAAAATGATAAGGACAATAGGTGGACGCTTGTTTAAGGCTTTTACATATGCAGTCGGGTTTTAGTTTTTAACTTTATTTTTTGAGTATTATTAATGATATTAAAAAGGATGAATAATAATTTTCATCACTACACAGTATGATTAGAGGAAAATCTCGATATATAAGTGGAGTTTAATAAAAAACAATTATAATGATACTGATGCCTCTACTAGACAGAGCACTTCAAAATCATCTAAAATCCTCAAGATTCTAGATGATTCTTATGGGAACAGAAACTTAACCCCAGTTTATATGTCATAGATTACACTATTGGAGATAAGTCAAAAGGTTTTCTTTTCTGTGTACCATATAGACATCCAGAAGGCTGAAAACTCAACTTCACTCAAATAAATACAAATACGATAAGAAACTAGTTTGGTATTTAAAAAATGTTAAAAAGAGTATTTTTCAGCCTCTTCTATAGACTTATTAAAGCACCACCTAGTCTCAAAATACCAATATTACTACTTAAATACAAAGTCAGGGGAAGAGACATTTGCCTTTTGTGAGTCTGACAGTGTAGTCTAAAATAATAGAATATAGAAATATTCTTTATTGCACACCAAAAAATAATGAACAGAGAACACAAAAACAAATACAGATAATTTACAATGGACGGCCATATCGCTAAGAGCGATCTCTTCCAGGCAACCTTAATAATAATGTTTAGCCGTCTTCAGATTTAATCTTATAAAGTGCCTCTCTGCTGGTGGCTCTGGCCCCAGCATGCTACCAAAGGACCTTATGACCCGGATCATGGCAATGAGAAACATAATAATTTACAAACCTAGGTTAGGTTTTGGTTAATTCTTATGCAGTAAGGAAAATCTTAAACTTTTTAACTGTTTTGTCAAACTGTCAGACAGACAGGGTCAAGGCGTAACTGTGGGTCAATAATAAAGTTAATTGTTATAATATAACTGTAGTTATGGCATGTAGGGGAGAGCCGGGCGTCTAACAATTTAGCGCCTCTGTTTATGAAAAAATACTCAGTATAGTAACAGCCTTCAGAATAATATCGAAGTGTGCATGCCCACACTTTTTATTAAATCCAAAGTTTCAATGGAATAGAAATAACTGATAATTTTTTCATAGAACAATAATCTTTGTGTTAGAATGACGTTTCTATAGGATTTTAAACCCAAAAATAACGTATTCGAAGGTGCGGGTAGTAACTTTTTAGTCATAATATTATGCACATATAAGTAATGAATAATAACGCGTTTACCGTTTTCTTATCATGACTTATTGAAATTTTATTACAAAGTTATTCCAGGCTAAACGTCAATAGATAATGTTCACTTAGAAGTTTAATAATTTTTGACAAAACAATAAAAATTATGATTTTCTGGCACCATGAGATTTGGGGTTTGGTAATATCCGGCTCTCCCCTAATGAGTTTTTGTCACGTCGCATATGACAATGAATTATATTACAGTGATATTGTTTTATGACCTTGTTCTTTATAATTATTTTTGTTTAGTAACGTATCATTGAACACATACCAAACCCGCCGACACAGACCGGCGATTTGGTCCACATTTCAGTGAATAGATATTGTATGCCGCCGACAGTGTTTTGTCAACTTGTCGGTGGGTGCCGGTGACATTAACTTGTAGAATTTCTTATAGCAGATATAAAAATTTTGATTAATATACAAATTTCAAAAATCCCGTTGATTTTTCTTTCTATCGCGTATATCAGGTATAACAAAAATACCATCATAATGAATCATCATCATACCAGCCTATACACGTCCACTACTGGACATAGGACTCCCCATACGATGCCACAAATAGCGGTCCTGAGCCGCCTCCAACCATCGACCGACTCCCTGCGACCGCTACAATGTCGTCAGTCCATCGAGTGAATGGTCTACCAACACTCACATAATGAAAACCACATAATTAATATTATCATTATAGAACGTACAGTCGTTCCAATGCATAAAACATAGCCAGGAATTGAAGCCAAAAATTAAATAAGTCATCCGTTGGGGGTCTACGATGAAACGGACAATTTCAGATAACATAATTATCACTAAACAATACACCCATTTAACATAAAACTGCTTCCATAAACATAAATTGGTAAAAAAGGTAGATAATTTGTATGATTTTCTTTAAAACAATAATCCACCACCTCTGTTACTGCACTGTTACCATCACTAACAATAAATAAATAATGGTGGACAATCAACACAGCATCATCTAGCCCCAAGCTAAGCAGAGCCTGTGTTATGGGTACTAGATGACTATTATACATAATACAATATATTACATACATAGATAATTTGAGACATTTGACTGCGGCAATGAAACTTTGTACTGCCATGCGGGAGATTTCCATTGAAATCGTAAAAAAACTAATACTTAATTAACAAAGGAGAGGATGGCTAACGGTAGCAGCAGCTTGGAGAACAAAAGGAAGTTGTCGCTACTTTAAATAGGTTGGTACTGGCTCATCTTTAAAGATAATTTGTTCAAGAATTCAAGAGACGTTAATTATGTCTACAAAGGTTATGAATCAAAATTTTACAAAAACTGATAACAATGACCAAAAACAAGCACAGAAGACAAAAGCAAAAATTTCAACATAGCACTATTGAACGCTAGTAATAGAGTTCAATGCATAGCACAGAGAAGGTGTTTTATAGTTAAAAAATTGAGAATACACAAATGAAATTATGAATGAAATTATTAGTTTCTTAACCAAAAATTGCTTTGAACTTCTGGGATTTGTGCCAATGATATCAGTGCTATAAAATATTTTCCACAAACATATTTTTGATTTTCTCTTTGCTTACAAAAAATCTCTAAAAACCTTGAAACGTATACTCGTTTCAAGAATTTATTATTAGAGATAAAATATAATATATAGCAATTTGTAAGCTTTGTGCCAATGATATACATATGTGCTATAAAATATTATCCACAAACATATTTTTTATTTTCTCTTTGCATACGAAAAATCTTTAAAATTCTTGAAACGAGTATAGACAATAATTAACGAAACTTCAAAAGAAGTGTAAATACGTTTTTATTATTGAGACAATGGATAATATAGTTTGTTCGTATAGTTATGTTATTACAAGTGGTTTATTATTAACTTTTAAACAATAGAATACTTATTCCAATTTGGAAGTCAAGACAATTTTTCTGACAAGGTTGAGTTTTTGCAGTCACTGGCCTCAATTATGTTGTGTCTCATCTAAAATTAGTTTTGTAATTTATATTTTGGATACCTTTTCTATTTTTAGTATCCATCTTATAGGAGTTTGTAATCAAATATACCCTCCAGACTGTCTTATAACATTAAGGAATAGAGAAAAGTAGAATAAATGGCGGCTTTTGTACTACAGTGGGAACCCATAAATTAAAAAAATAAAGGTTCGTATTCATTTACTAATTGCAAATATGTACATTAGATAGAGGTAGCTTAGGTTCTAATTAAAGCTAGAGTTAGTACCTACATACCTCCTGTTGGGCATAACAATATATTATTTAGTCACAGATTAAGTGTCTTAGTGACATGTTTTTATAAAATTTAGTTAAAAATTACCCATAACCCAAATCTATGGCTAGATTGTGGATCTATGGATAGATAATGTAATTCTAGCGTGTATGTATGCTAGACAGCAAAAAAATAACAGATTATATAATTTTTCCCATAGTTCTTCACACAAATTATAATTATTTAATAAGTTTCAATTGCAAATACTAGTTCTAATTTGTTCCTATTCTTCAACTCTAATTTTCTTTAATAATAAATGTTATTTATTTTTTTCATTCTAAAGAAAAGCGTCCCATCACGCCACAATGTATTTGGTAACAGCTGTTAATTTTAGTGACAATGTGCTAAATTCGACTGGTTTGCACCAAGACGAAAATTACGTAAAGTGACCTTTATCTACTTAAGGTACTAGAGATCGTCACAAGATTCTGATAAGTATCATCTGTAAAACTGTAAGGGCATATCTACAAGGAACTCCTAGAGACGATATTCTCTTTGATGTATGTACCACGAGTTGTCTAGCGCTATTACATCCAATAAGCCGTGGGGTCGCGGCGTACGAATATCGACCCCTCCAACTCAACCCGCGGATGTCGTAAAAGCCGACTAAGGGAACCTACCAGAGGAAGGGCAGCAGCTTCCTTCTGAGTATTTTTAAACACCAACACTGCGATCACCAATCCGCCTGCCAAGCGTGGTGATTATGGCAAATCCCCCTACATGGGAGACCATCCACTCGATGGACCGACGACATCGTAGCGGTCGCAGGGAGTCGATGGATGGAGGCGGCTCAGGACCGCTATTTGTGGCGTCGTACGGGGGAGGCCTATGTCCAGCAGTGGACGTGTATGGGCTGATGATGATGATTACATCCAATACCAGAAGAACATTATCGCATTATTATAAAACTAGCTGTACCCCGCGGTTTCACCCGCGTTATATTCGAATTTCACGGCTATTTCCAGGGGGATAAAAAGGTATTTTATTCCGTAAATCTCCCATGGGAATTTGATGTTTTACCAAGACAAAAGTAGCATATGTTACTCTCCATCCTTTCAACTCACTCTGTGCCAAAATTAAGGCGATTGGTTGGTTAGTCAGGGCGTAAAGGAAGGACAAACAAACAAACACACTTTCGCATATATAATATTAGTTAGGATTATCAATCCTTATCTATCGCTAAGAGTGATCTCTTCCAGGCATCCTAAGTAATACCACTTCGTAGGTAAAAATTTTCAATTAATTAATTTGGAAAATCTATCCCGCGACGAGAACCTAACCCGCGACCTCCTGCGCCACTGAGCACATCATCATCATCATATCAGCCCATACACGTCCACTGCTGGACATAGGCCTCCCCCATACGACGCAACAAATAGCGGTTCTGAGCCGCCTCCGTCCATTGACTCCCTGCGACCACTACAATGTCGTCGGTCCATCGAGTGGATTGTCTCCCATGTAGGTGGGGTTTTTGCCATAATCACCACGCTTGGCAGGCGTATTGGTGATCGCAGTGTTGGTGTTGAAAAATACTCAGAAGAAAGTTGCTGCCCTTCTTCTGGTAGGTTCCCTAAGTCAGCTCTTACGACATCCATGGGTTGAGTTTGACGAGTCCGCGACTAAGTCCCTCTACGCATTAGGTAGGTACACCGGTCTTAAATGTCGATATTTGTACGCCGCGGCCCCACGGCAACGGCACGGCATGCGGTACAGCACTGAGCACGTCGGAAGAAAATCTAGGAACATTTTAGCCCACACATTCTACGGCAACTAGGAAAGGTCCGAGCGCAGTATCCGGTGGTCTGTCGCAACGCAAACGGTCTCGCAATAACGCAAGGCTATATACGATATTTACTTTTATATTTTGTAATAAAGTAAAAGGACATCGTCTAGAGCTAGAACCTGTCCTAGTAGCATTTTGGAGAGCCTTAGGATGGAGTTTGTTGACCTAAGGACCTAATTATGCTTTGTCCATATGCTCTTGTCAGATTGTAACTATTGTCAGAAAAATTATTTATTTGAAATCTTTTCGCATTAAATTTCTTTTATGTTCTATGTATAAGCAGTAGGTAGGTATGTGTGTATAAACAACATCACAATATTCATAATATTAACTAGCAATCCGCCCCGGCTTCGCACGGATAGTAGAGCATAATATTATTAAGATATAAATAAATAAATAAATAATGCAGGACAATTCACACAGCATTATCTAGCCCCAAGCTAAGCAGAGCTTGTTTTATGGGTACTAGATAACTGATATACATAATAAAATATATTACATAGATAGATATTTTTTATTAAACATTGAAAAACGACCAGAACACCCTGAACAAATATTTGCAGATCGTACAAATATTTGTCCCGAGGCCGGAATCGAACCCGCAACCTCCTGCGTCGCAGGCGGACCTTCGCACACCGCGCCACATCGGTCGTCATTCTATCGGTCGTAGATAGAATGGGTATATGTAAGCTATCCTTAAAAGATAGATATAGTATGCCATCCCGGACTTTTTTGTAGGTTTATAAAAGAGGAATATTCCACCTAGAATTGTTTTGTTTTTCTCAAAGGGGTGACGCAGCGTTTTCGATGAAAGCTCTCAGGTTACTTGACTTTTTCCGCCTCATCCAACAATTATCATTATATTTCAACCAATTTACACAAAACCTTAACAAATTATAAACCTAAGCCTTCTTCATAAATTTTTCTATCGAATGGTGGAAACTGCACAAAAATCCGTTCAGTAGTTTTTGAGTTTATCGCGAACAGACAGAAAGATGCGGTTGAGGACTTTGTTTTATTAATGTACTGATGCAGAAATTGGATATTTGTAACTTCTGTACGTCAAAACTTCTCAACAGATTAAGTTAACATTTTCCTTATGGTTAGATCTTATATCTATGAATTTATCCTTTAAGTCAGTTCCCACGGGATAAAAAACATTTGAACGTTTCCAAAGAAATAACGCGTGTGAAGCTGCGAGCAGAAACTAGTTATTATTATGTATTTCTCATTGCCATGATCTTGGGCCAGTTTCCCTTACTTTCCCCAATTACTATTATCAGCCCCAGGTCATTCCACAGCTGAGCAAAGGCCCCCACTCCCTCCAGAAATCGTGATCACTAGCCACTTCCGTCCATTCGATCAGTAATTTGTTCTATTCTTCCCGCCATCTCAAGGTCTATCGCATCGCCTTTAAAGCAAAATCATCATCATCATATCAGCCGATCGATGTCCACTGCTGGACGTAGATCTCCTCTAAGGATCTTCACAATGGCCGATTTTGCGCTGCCCGCATCCAGAGATTTTCAAGCAAAATACTTGTTCAAAATATCTTTAGGCAAAATAGTAACAGCTAAGTGATTTGGGCGACCTTATCGCTAACAGTGATCTCTTCCAGAAATAAGTGAAGAATGTGGTCTAGTAAAGTAAAAAAGTGTTATTGATAATGCCCTTAATACAACATCGTGAGAGTACCTTTATAGAAAAAAATTACAGTCAAAAAATTGAAATAAATTTGAATTATTAATTATTTATAAGTTACTGTTTCCCGCGTTTTATACCGCGTTAATCTCGATTTTCACATTTCTTGGAGGATAAAAAGGTCTTTTTTCCCATAAATCTCCCAGCCTATGTTACTCCTTTAAACTAACTTTATGCCAAAAATCAAGTCGATTGGTTGCTTAGTTGGAGCTTGAAGGAAGGACAAACAAAGAAACAAACACACATTCGCATTAATAATATCAGTTGGGATTAAAACAATTGAACAAACAGAAGACCGTTGCCAACAATATACAGACAGGCTATACCGATCTATGTCAGAACCAGTCGGAAGTCCCCAAGACTGAGTTAATATTAAATTGAATTTTTACGAAATATTATTTTTAAAATATTGTACAAACGTCAAATATTTTATGAGCTACATAGACTTATTTCTAAAATTAAAAGAAGCCGGTTTTTTTCAAATGGAGCTTCTTTTTTTCTTGTTCAAACTTTTAATTAGCTGCCTAATAACCTAGGTACCTATTATTTATGTCCAAAATTATGCTTCTAGGTATTAAATTTAAATAGTAAACTTCTACCTGTTACCACTATGATATCATAAACAAAGTAATTAAGACTGTTAAACACAAATCCTTATTTGCAGAGTACTAAGTATACCTACCTACACACACGAATAAGTAATTAACTTATCTAAGAATTCGTTCCAGTAAGGAAGTACCGGTAATGGAACTAATTCCGATAACTTGTTAAAAACGGCTAAGCTTATTTTAAATGCCTCTGTTATAGTTTTATATTGTATAGCTTAGGAGGAGATGCGAGAACCAAGTTTGGTAGCCAAAAAGTGCAACTTCGCATCTCTTCCTAAACTATACAAAATAAAACTATTACAGAGGTATTAAAAAAAAGCTTATGATAGGTATCACAAACGGGCCAAGGGATTTTTGAAAATTCCTTCGTTTACGTAATAATACCTACGATAAAATAGGTCGCGGCGCTAGCTTGGGTCTGGGGAGTGTCCTACTGAATTTCGACAGATTGTAATTTCGACACGTCATTGTCGCTTAGTTCGACTAGTCATTGTTAGTCACATTCGACGGAACATATGTATAATACTCGACAAACATTATTTCGACAGAAACTTCTTTCTTTCGTGGCTCACGAAGCAAATATCTATGTGCAGGTTCTTGCAATGGGTGCACCTCTGCGGGTCGCACTACCAAGGCGTGGCAGAGAATGTGTTAGCTGACGTTATAACTGATCGTGCTGCCTTCGAGCTTACTAGCTCACAGCCACGAAACAGTGATCTGTGAGTGTAGCGAATAGCGAATAAATAATAATTCTTGACCTAGGTTTCAGCTGATTTTTTGGAAGTATGACTTTGAAAAACGATATTAGTAAACCTTATAGATTTAATTCGTAAACGAAGAAAATAAAAATTTAAGAAAATAACTAAATTAGAACTATAATTTTCAATCAGTTGCAAAAAATCTAAAGGACATTCAACAAAATGTAAAGATTTTATTTAAATTGTGTAAGATTGACAAATCCTGTGTTTATTTATTATACTTACGGCTAAGAATGCAGTTGCGTTGAGGGTCACTATATTTTCTAAAAATAACACTCAAATTGTAGATGACAATATTTTAAATGACATGTAAAGCAAGCTTTCTTACAATAGAAAATTAATCTAGACTATCTAGACCTCATGTAACCTTAAAGGTAGTTAGTATTAATGTGAACACTGAAATTACAACCGCAATACTTGGTAATTTCATCACAGCTGTTAAAAGGGAAATTTAATACTAATTCAATAATCTTTAAGAGCCAGACAAAAATAAAACACCGCAGGTATCTAATCGTTCTTATGTTATTTTAAGTGGCTACTTTGGAATCACACAATACCAGAACCAAAGGGTACTAGCATTCAGAAACGAAAAATTTTAGCATAACAGTTTATTTCCGCTTATGTGTCAAAAAGTAGTTTATCTCAGTGTGCATTGCAGCCTACAGCTACAACCAATTGCAGCGCTCCTACTGGATAGCGCGTTGCAGCGTGCAGTATTTTGGGAGTATTTGGGAATAATATGTCGGTTTATAGCTCAAAATCATTCAATCACTCAACTTATTGGGTATTTGGGAAAACGCTCCAAAATTATAACTTTGTATCGAAGTTAGTTTTTTCATAAGTTATTAGAAAACGGTCTACGATTTGCGACCAATTACATCTCTGCTAGTTTTATTCCTTGTAGAATTCAGAAAAAGTTAAAAATCAGGAAAAAATTTAATCTAGTGCCAACACGAAACGATTGACCTATCTGACGTTTTATGTTTGACTCGAGATTCAAGGAAGCTGAATTTCGATTACATAAAGCTTTTTTCTTTTGAACATCGAGATATATGTATATCGATGCTTTTGAAACATTCGTTTAGTCAAATATCGCGACGAGAAATTATTAGAAGAGAAACAAGTTCACTTAGGATTAGTAAACACCAAATTCCAAATTATTTATTTGCAAAGGAAAAGTTTATATAGGTATCTTAAAATAAGTTTTTACTATTATTTACCATATATACATATGTAGGTACGGCTTACCGTATCCCGATCTGAATCTAAGGGTAACAAAATTATTCCCGTTGTTCACACCTTAGGTTGTTCAAGGTAGATATTATGTCAATTTTTGACATGATCACAACGTAAATTCTTGCAGATTTTAATTCCCTAAAACAACTTAATCACTTCATCATATCAGCCCATATACGTCCACTGCTGAACATAGGTCTCCCCCATACGACGCCACAAATAGCGGTCCTGAGCTGCCTCCATCCATCGACTTCCTGCGACCGCTACGATGTCGTCGGTCCATCGAGTGGATGGTCTCCCATGTAGGGGGGGTTTTGCCATAATCACCACGCTTGGCAGGCGGATTGGTGATCGCAGTGTTGGTGTTGAAAATACTCAGAAGGAAGCTGCTGCCCTTCCTCTGGTAGGTTCCCTTAGTCGGCTCTTACGACATCCACGGGGTTGAGCTGGACTGAATCACTTAGGCAAATAAATTTATTCTTCCGGCTAGCAGAAAGGTCTGTTGGTGGGCCGAATTGTCAACCTAAAACGTGCTTCCTAACTCTACTTTTCTTGCGCAAAGTTCCAAGCTGTGATTCCGACTATGCATTTTTGGTTCAAGTATCAAGGTCAAACAATATTGCAGAATACCTCTAGTAATATTTGCTGTCAAACTCGCACGGCCTTGGTAGAAGGGCGCGGTCAATGCTGTGTTGCGTGTGTTTGAACAAGAACTGAGCCAACCCACTCATCAGTGTAGAAGTGAACCTTGGGAGCAAAGAGATATCTAGTCGAAAATGTTGAAAGTTTTGTATCAAACCCATCTTAATTAGGATGTGCTCTTGTTAGGCAGCGGGTGTGGTAGAGGAAGCGGTTTAATTTCAATAAAAAAAATGTTTTAAATCCGCTCTAGGCTGTTCACCGAAATTGTAGGGTCCAAACAGAATCAGAATTAGAATCAATAACTTTATTTCTTCAAACAGAATCAGAATTAGAATCAATAACTTTATTCTCTTCCAGAAATAAGTGAAGAATGTGGTCTAGTAAAGTAAAAAAGTGTTATTGATAATGCCCTTAATACAACATCGTGAGAGTACCTTTATAGAAAAAAAATTACAGTCAAAAAATTGAAATAAATTTGAATTATTAATTATTTATAAGTTACTGTTTCCCGCGTTTTATACCGCGTTAATCTCGATTTTCACATTTCTTGGAGGATAAAAAGGTCTTTTTTCCCATAAATCTCCCAGCCTATGTTACTCCTTTAAACTAACTTTATGCCAAAAATCAAGTCGATTGGTTGCTTAGTTGGAGCTTGAAGGAAGGACAAACAAAGAAACAAACACACATTCGCATTAATAATATCAGTTGGGATTAAAACAATTGAACAAACAGAAGACCGTTGCCAACAATATACAGACAGGCTATACCGATCTATGTCAGAACCAGTCGGAAGTCCCCAAGACTGAGTTAATATTAAATTGAATTTTTACGAAATATTATTTTTAAAATATTGTACAAACGTCAAATATTTTATGAGCTACATAGACTTATTTCTAAAATTAAAAGAAGCCGGTTTTTTTCAAATGGAGCTTCTTTTTTTCTTGTTCAAACTTTTAATTAGCTGCCTAATAACCTAGGTACCTATTATTTATGTCCAAAATTATGCTTCTAGGTATTAAATTTAAATAGTAAACTTCTACCTGTTACCACTATGATATCATAAACAAAGTAATTAAGACTGTTAAACACAAATCCTTATTTGCAGAGTACTAAGTATACCTACCTACACACACGAATAAGTAATTAACTTATCTAAGAATTCGTTCCAGTAAGGAAGTACCGGTAATGGAACTAATTCCGATAACTTGTTAAAAACGGCTAAGCTTATTTTAAATGCCTCTGTTATAGTTTTATATTGTATAGCTTAGGAGGAGATGCGAGAACCAAGTTTGGTAGCCAAAAAGTGCAACTTCGCATCTCTTCCTAAACTATACAAAATAAAACTATTACAGAGGTATTAAAAAAAAGCTTATGATAGGTATCACAAACGGGCCAAGGGATTTTTGAAAATTCCTTCGTTTACGTAATAATACCTACGATAAAATAGGTCGCGGCGCTAGCTTGGGTCTGGGGAGTGTCCTACTGAATTTCGACAGATTGTAATTTCGACACGTCATTGTCGCTTAGTTCGACTAGTCATTGTTAGTCACATTCGACGGAACATATGTATAATACTCGACAAACATTATTTCGACAGAAACTTCTTTCTTTCGTGGCTCACGAAGCAAATATCTATGTGCAGGTTCTTGCAATGGGTGCACCTCTGCGGGTCGCACTACCAAGGCGTGGCAGAGAATGTGTTAGCTGACGTTATAACTGATCGTGCTGCCTTCGAGCTTACTAGCTCACAGCCACGAAACAGTGATCTGTGAGTGTAGCGAATAGCGAATAAATAATAATTCTTGACCTAGGTTTCAGCTGATTTTTTGGAAGTATGACTTTGAAAAACGATATTAGTAAACCTTATAGATTTAATTCGTAAACGAAGAAAATAAAAATTTAAGAAAATAACTAAATTAGAACTATAATTTTCAATCAGTTGCAAAAAATCTAAAGGACATTCAACAAAATGTAAAGATTTTATTTAAATTGTGTAAGATTGACAAATCCTGTGTTTATTTATTATACTTACGGCTAAGAATGCAGTTGCGTTGAGGGTCACTATATTTTCTAAAAATAACACTCAAATTGTAGATGACAACATTTTAAATGACATGTAAAGCAAGCTTTCTTACAATAGAAAATTAATCTAGACTATCTAGACCTCATGTAACCTTAAAGGTAGTTAGTATTAATGTGAACACTGAAATTACAACCGCAATACTTGGTAATTTCATCACAGCTGTTAAAAGGGAAATTTAATACTAATTCAATAATCTTTAAGAGCCAGACAAAAATAAAACACCGCAGGTATCTAATCGTTCTTATGTTATTTTAAGTGGCTACTTTGGAATCACACAATACCAGAACCAAAGGGTGGAGCTTTCAGAAACGAAAAATTTTAGCATAACAGTTTATTTCCGCTTATGTGTCAAAAAGTAGTTTATCTCAGTGTGCATTGCAGCCTACAGCTACAACCAATTGCAGCGCTCCTACTGGATAGCGCGTTGCAGCCTGCAGTATTTTGGGAGTATTTGGGAATAATATGTCGGTTTATAGCTCAAAATCATTCAAACACTCAACTTATTGGGCATTTGGGAAAACGCTCCAAAATTATAATTTTGTATCGAAGTTAGTTTTTTCATAAGTTATTAGAAAACGGTCTACGATTTGCGACCAATTACATCTCTGCTAGTTTTATTCCTTGTAGAATTCAGAAAAAGTTAAAAATCAGGAAAAAATTTAATCTAGTGCCAACACGAAACGATTGACCTATCTGACGTTTTATATTTGACTCGAGATTCAAGGAAGCTGAATTTCGATTACATAAAGCTTTTTTCTTTTGAACATCGAGATATATATCGATGCTTTTGAAACATTCGTTTAGTCAAATATCGCGACGAGAAATTATTAGAAGAGAAACAAGTTCACTTAGGATTAGTAAACACCAAATTCCAAATTATTTATTTGCAAAGGAAAAGTTTATATAGGTATCTTAAAATAAGTTTTTACTATTATTTACCATATATACATATGTAGGTACGGCTTACCGTATCCCGATCTGAATCTAAGGGTAACAAAATTATTCCCGTTGTTCACACCTTAGGTTGTTCAAGGTAGATATTATTTCAATTTTTGACATGATCACAACGTAAATTCTTGCAGATTTTAATTCCCTAAAACAACTTAATCACTTCATCATATCAGCCCATATACGTCCACTGCTGAACATAGGTCTCCCCCATACGACGCCACAAATAGCGGTCCTGAGCTGCCTCCATCCATCGACTTCCTGCGACCGCTACGATGTCGTCGGTCCATCGAGTGGATGGTCTCCCATGTAGGGGGGGTTTTGCCATAATCACCACGCTTGGCAGGCGGATTGGTGATCGCAGTGTTGGTGTTAAAAATACTCAGAAGGAAGCTGCTGCCCTTCCTCTGGTAGGTTCCCTTAGTCGGCTCTTACGACATCCACGGGGTTGAGCTGGACTGAATCACTTAGGCAAATAAATTTATTCTTCCGGCTAGCAGAAAGGTCTGTTGGTGGGCCGAATTGTCAACCTAAAACGTGCTTCCTAACTCTACTTTTCTTGCGCTAAGTTCCAAGCTGTGATTCCGACTATGCATTTTTGGTTCAAGTATCAAGGTCAAACAATATTGCAGAATACCTCTAGTAATATTTGCTGTCAAACTCGCACGGCCTTGGTAGAAGGGCGCGGTCAATGCTGTGTTGCGTGTGTTTGAACAAGAACTGAGCCAACCCACTCATCAGTGTAGAAGTGAACCTTGGGAGCAAAGAGATATCTAGTCGAAAATGTTGAAAGTTTTGTATCAAACCCATCTTAATTAGGATGTGCTCTTGTTAGGCAGCGGGTGTGGTAGAGGAAGCGGTTTAATTTCAATAAAAAAAATGTTTTAAATCCGCTCTAGGCTGTTCACCGAAATTGTAGGGTCCAAACAGAATCAGAATTAGAATCAATAACTTTATTTCTTCAGGTTTACAAAATAAGCACTTGGACAAGTCAATTTTATACAATAAACAGTTATTATTAAATAACTGTTATAGTTATTATTATCAAAAAAGAAACAAGGAGTTATTGATTTCCACTAGTGGAAGAAGACTTTGAAGGTGCTAAATAATTGATAAATATAAAAAAGGCTTATTACACACTTATCAAAGAAACAATTGATAAAAAAAAACATTTAAAAAATACGTGAAATACATTTCTTCAAGCTCAATAGCGATATCTCTACCAGGCAACATTGATTGACTAATAAATCTCACTATAACTCGAAGATTCAGGCAATTATCACTTACGTACCTATAAAAAAAAAATTAGCAACCCGGTGATAATTACAATTAAAATATAATATAAGATGACCAAAATAACCATAGCAATTATTAGATGCCGCATTGCATCACGTTTTATTTCTCTCCAGTTGGTCGTTAGCTCAGACAATTGTTGCGAAGTTGATCACTGACCTGCATTTTGTTATATATTGCTTTTGTTAGTAAGAGTAAAAACGCCCTAGAAGACGCAGCCCTCATAGAGGTCTGACCAGATCCGTACGACCCTACGACACGAATTTCTACGACGCTGTTCACGCCGCGCCGCCAAGGATGCAGATGCAGCTGGCACAATATTATCCGTGACAAGATCATTTCACGGGGGAATCATGACCCTCAGATATGAGGAAATACGACTCGATGAGGAAGAATTAATTAATTAGAGTAACCCCCGATTGCTGAAACACCACTTCGATTTGAGCAAAGTTGTGTGTCCCTTGCATGGGAATCGGAGCGTAAACAGCGTATGCGGCGTCCGTATTTACAATATGCCGATAGGCTGTCGAGAAAATCGAGTTTGCCGATGACGTCATCCACAAACATGTCTTCGTAACTACGAGGATGACTTCATTTTCAGAAATACCGGTCTCCTTTCATCGTTATCGGCATATAATATGCCGATCAAGTGGACGCTGTACCATAGAAATCAATCATCATCATCAACCTTTCGGGATCCACTCTTGAATTTAGGCTTCTTCCCTTCTTTTCCACTCCTCCGATCTTGGGCCCGTCGCTTCCAGTCCTGGCCTCCGTGTCGTCTGATATCGTCCACCCAACGGTTCGGTGCTCGCCCTTGTCCTCGAGTATCTGCTCCACTAAGCCAAAGACCAAAGCGAGGGACGTGATAAAAATCATTGCAGCGAAAAAGTGGAGCTGGGCAGGACACATCGAACGAATGGATACGTCGCGCTAGACCAGGAGAGTCATAGAAAGGAGACCCAGAGCAGAGAGAAATCAATACAAAGCAACAAATCATTACTCTGCGTATGATCCGATTCCGATTCGATGGACGCACAGCTCAAGATGCAAGTGACAAATTTTTAATACTTTACCTGACAAATAATCTGACATTTATTTCCTCCCCTACAAGCTACTTTCTCAGCTTCCCAAAGTATTAATCATCATCATTATCATATCAGCCGATCAACGTCTATTGCTGAACAAAAGCCTCCCGTACGGATCTCCATAATAACCGAAAAGTATCGTAAAAATGTATCCGCTACCCGATGTATTAATATTTTTATTTATTACCAACAAAATTATAATAAATAATAATAAAATAAACCACCAATTTATTTTTATTTTTCGTCTATTGATATCTTTGGTGCAGCAAGGCTATGTTAGCCACCACACAAATTAAGACATTTTATGTCGCAAGTTAGTACTTATGTTATGACTAAAATTAATCAAAATTTCATTCTTCATCTAGATTACGCCACGGTATAATGATATAGTTTGTATAATGTCCTTCCTAAGTCCACCGCCAGTTCCGAATCGTGCTTTCACATTGCATTATTTTCTCATTGACCGTTTCAAGGTTATAACTGCAATATTGCGAATATCGGATGGGGCAATCTCAACAGCCTTGAGACTTTATCATACGATGGATTAACATTTACTCTCTGGTATTGTAATTAGACTCTTAGCTCTTGAGATAAATGAGTACCTGAAGGCGGGAGTTGAGTGCTGTTAGTAAAATTTTTTGGTTCAGGACTGTTTAAATACCAAGCTTATTTTTTTACTTCCCTTTTCCAAGGGGGGAAAGAACGGGTTTCATCTAAGTTCTTTTCCTTCTACAACTTTCCTCCTTTCATCTTGAACAACATTTCTCAACGAGGAAAACTGGAACAAGAAAAAACAGCGAGGGGCAATTCTGGACCTTTTAAAATTAATATTTCAGTTTTCCCCCCTAAGGGCAATTTACGTGAATAACCCTAGCCTAGCACCCTGTCTTCAATCAAGTAGATTGAAGACAGCGTTCTAGGACACTCATTAGGGGAGGCCTTTGTCCAGCGGTGGATTAATATTCGGACGACCGATGTGGCGCGATGGGCGAAGGTCCGCTTGCAACGAAGGAGGTGGGGGTTCGATTCCCGCCGTGGAACAATTGTTTGTACAATCTGCAAATATTTGTCTTGGGTGTTCTGGGTATTTTCACAGTATAATAAAAATATCTACATATGAAATATATTGTTTTAAATATTTCAGTCATCTAGTATCAACCCATAACACATACTCAGTTTAGCTTGGGGCCAGATGATGCTGTGTGGATTGTCCATTATTATTTATTTACTGATGATGATGTTTACTTTGAAAAGAGATCCAAGGTTAACTCAAAACTGACACCCATCTGCTGTATTACTTTGTAACTTTTGCTGAGGATGTTGGTATTGTATAGTTGTCGAAGGCGTGGTCGGTGACATTTGCAAATGTTGACTTAATCATTGTTACAATACGCATCATTTCATCATGAAACATCGTAATTCGCGTGCTATCCCGTTCGTCCGACTAGCTTCGTCTCACCAGTGGGACAAATGGGACAATAATAGTCTGAATCAAAATTATGTCTCGTTCGTCCCACTGCATTGGTGGGACGAACGGGACATCAGAGACTTTAAAATATTATTCTCGCATATTCGTCAGCCAGATATTGAATTTATTCAGTCCATCTCCATCTAGTAGGTTTATGCATTCTCTTTAAAATAAGGAGCAGGCACCAGCCTGCATGTGGAGCAAAATCAAAATCATATTTTTTTTAAAGTACGTAACAACAATTTAAAAGGTCACTTTCTTAAAATTAACCACTGACACGTAAATAAAGTGATATTTTTTTATTTCTGTCGCTTCGCTATGTAGATTAAAGTAAAGAAGCGACGAAGAAACATTTAGCCTATTAGGTTTTAATGAGAGCGTTCGAGACGACAAAGTAACTGAGCTCTCACGAAAATTCACCAAGAAGCACTGACCAGCCAGTTTTATTGCCTAAAAACCCACATCAAGTATCACATACAAATTGCTGGATTAATTAATCCTATACAGAGAATGATTTTTTTTTTTTGACGGGGCAATAAGAGATGGTTAACTTAACCGTTGTTGCTATAGGAAAATAGTCTTACGAGACAATGGATGCTATTCATAATTTTCGTAAAATTTCGAATCCCATTTACAGATAAATCCATAGATATCCACGATATGATTCTGAGAGTAATGTTGGTAACTTTGGTCCATAAGTTACCAACATTACTCTCAGAATTAGCAGGCTGAAGTGCCGATGGGCAGGCCATAGAGCTCGTAGCACCGATAAATACATAATTTATACTAAAAATCTACAAAATCTACAAACCAAAGTCGCTAGTACACTGACCAGTTGTCAAAACACTAAAATAAATGTCAAAATACTAATGTCCACTCACTAAAATGTCCCACCTACCCGCCGGGCTGTGTTGACGAATACATCGTAAAGAATTCATTATAATTACCGCCCAATATCGATCATCAAGCCGTGGGGCCGCGGCGTACGAATATCGACCCCTCCAACTCAACCCGTGGATGTCGTAAGAGCCGACTAAGGGAACCTACCAGAGGAAGGGCAGCAGCTTCCTTCTGAGTATTCTTCAACACCAACACTGCGATCACCAATCCGCCTGCCAAGCGTGGTGATTATGGCAAAACCCCCCTACACGGGAGACCATCCACTAGATGGACCGACGACATCGTAGCGGTCGGACGGAGTCGATGGATGAAGGCGGTTTAGGACCGCTATTTGTGGCGTCGTATGGGGGAGGCCTATGTCCAGCAGTGGACGTGTACGGGCTGATATGATGATGATGATCGATCATCAGTAGAGATCAACATAACTGAATATCTCTAAAATCAGCCAAACTAATTGCATTCACAAAATATTGAGCTAAGGTGTGTCACAGAACGTCAGAATGACCCACAGTACGAGAACTTGTCGTGTTTTGATGTTCGTGTCGCAATGCTTGGTTCTTCGGCCAGCCTACTCCTGTCTACTCCACCTTGACCTACTGTGACTTTCTGTGGTATGCGCCACTTTGCTATGAACTTGAGTTAGGTAAATAATTTGCCATTTTTAACGACATTGACCTCTATGGCCTAGGGCAGAGAGCTGCCCGCCCAAGATGATAAACATGCGGGTTCAATTTCTAGTCGAATTTATCGACTAAGACTTGATGATCTAGCAAGTTTTACGAGCGATTCGACTATTTTAGGATTTGACAAAAAAAAATGTTAGTTTGAAATACTTTTAAGGTTCGTAATAGTTAGACGACCGATGTGGCGCGGCGGACGAAGGTCCGCCTGCGACGGAGGTTGATTTCCACCTTGGAAAAAATGTTTATAGAATCTGCAAATTTTTTCCAGGTGTTCTCGGTATTTTTTGTGTATAATAAAAATATGTTCCATGTAATATATTATGTATATCAAATAACTAGTACCCATAACACAAGCTCTGCTTAGCTTGGGGCTAGATGATGCTGTGTGAATTGTCAGCATTATTATTACCTATGAATATATGATATTAAAAATCCAAAGCCACACCTAGCAATAAATTTTATCGTTGGTTCAGCCTAAAAAACTTTGAACCGGAGAAAAAGGATGAAAAACATGACAAACAAGTTATTGGTGGTATATTCTGTTGTGCTAGGTATATCCTAGCATTACGACATACTTCTGTATGATAAATATAAAGTATTAATATTTGATCTTAAAAATTGGGCGTGTTTTAAAAAACGATAAACCGAGTTCAAATTCCCTTACTTTTACACTGTTTTAAGTTATTCGGAATAAATACTAATCCCCCGGGGATACTATTTTTAGGAACCACTTCGTGATCATTGTCTATCTATACAATAGTGAAAGAATTTTCAAAATAGGTCCGTAATTGGCGGAAATATCGCGTAACAAACATTTAAAAAAAATGAAAAATATACCGTCTACTTTGTCAAATACCTACAGCTCGTTTCGAATCCTACTTATATTATAAATGTCAAAGTTTGTGAGAATGGATGTATGGATGTTTGTTCCTCTTTCACGCAAAACCTACAGAACTGATTAGGCAAAAATTTGATATGGGATAGTTTGGGACCTGAAATAACATATACATAGTATAAAACAAAGTCGCTTCCCGCTGTCTGTCTCTCCCTGTGTATGTTTAGATTTTTAAAACTACGCAACAGATTTTGATACGGCTTTTTTTTATTAGAGTGATTCAAGAAAATGGTTTATATGTGTGTATAATTTAGTATTGCACCCGTGCGAAGCCGGGGCTGGTCGCTAGTATACATATAGGTATAGGTTACATTTTATCGCTATAAAACGTGGGCGAAGGTGCGGACAGCAGCTAGTGCGAAATTAATTTAAACTGTGCCTCCTGACTAAGCCCACCAAAGAATGTTCTAAGTACCTTCTACGACACATGCCATAGGCGTAAAACGCCTAGAATGCCGGCATGTTGAAACTGTCCGGTTGATGTCACAACGTTCCTCACTTTTCTCGAACAAACCCAAAACTAGTTCAGCCTGTTTAGAACTACCCTTATTTTTTACTTACTTGCTTATTAGTCCCGGTCTGCAGAAACTAGTATTTAGATTTAAGAAGGGGTACCAACAATATAAACAAAATAATATCGATCTGTAAATAATTTATTTCGCGTGTTCCGGGAATGTACAGTAAAAATACCTAGATGACTGATATATACATAATCATCATCATCATCATCATCAGCCTATACAAGTCCACTGCTGGACATAGGCCTCCCCCGTACGACGCCACAAATAGCGGTCCTGAGCCGCCTCCATCCATCGACTCCCTGCGACCGCTACGATGTCGTCGGTCCATCCGAGTGGATGGTCTCGCATGTAGGGGGGGATTTGCCATAATCACCACGCTTGGCAGGCGGATTGGTGATCGCAGTGTTGGTGTTTAAAAATACTCAGAAGGAAGCTGCTGCCCATCCTCTGGTAAATACATATATTGTATTATGTATATATCAGTCATCTAGTACCTATATCACAAGCTCTCCTTAGCTTGGGGCTAGATGATGCTGTGTGGATTGTTCAACATTATTATTTATCTATTTTATCACTACATAGTATGAAACAAAGTAGCTTCCCGCTGTCTGTCCCTATGTATGCTTAGATCTTTAAAACTACGCAACGAAATTTGAAAAAAAAATTCAAGAGGTAGGTATATATATGTATAATTTAGTATCAGCATTGCACCCGTGTGAAGCCGGGGCGGGTCTATATATCCAACTCAATTAATAATTTATTTCTCGTCTCATTCTCCTTTACTCCATCAAACGAGGTCTAAATCATTTGAAGACTCTCAAATCTCAAATCCAGAGTCAACAGCAAGTATATCAACCTTGTACAGAAGGACTTGTTACGATTTTACTTAGATAAAGTCAACACGAATTATTTCATATATATCCAACCCAATTAACTCGTCTCCCCTTTTTTGCCCCATGAAACGAGGTCTAAATCATTTGAAGACTCTCAAATCTCAAGTCTAGAGTCAACAGCAAGTAATATCAACCTTGTACAGAAGGACTTGTTACGATTTAACGTAGATAACGTCAACACGAACACAATATGGTTATTACACTTATTGTTTCTACTAAGTTAGATTTGCACGTGTGATACGCGTTGCACGCAAGTGGAATTCACAAAATTGTAGAGAAACAAAGCTTTTAACAGGATTGGAAAAACAAAGGGCTAATTTGATCTCAAATTCACAAATTTGAAGACAAGAGTGAACAGGTGTCTTCTAGACCTTCGTGATACAACATCGGCCACATCATCACTTTCCATCAGGTGAGATTGTGGCCAAACGAAGGTCTATATACTATAAAAAAGCTGTTTTTTTTTACAACGCTGGCTTTGTAGCCATCTTAGCCTCTTATCAGTCATCTATCTACGTCCACTGCTGAACTTGTCTGCTCCAAACAAAGGGGGCTCGCCATAACCACAACGCCATAGACTGTAACCCCATGATTGCTATAACGCGATGGAAACGTAAGGGAAATAATAACACAAGATACGCGATGAATACCCGTTATACATAATGTATAATCCTACTAATTTAAATAATGTATAATCCTACTAAATTATAAACTAGCTGCTGCCCGCGCCTTCACCCGCATTTTATCGGGATAAAAACTAATAATATATGTTTTTCCAGGTCCCAAACTTATATGTTTTTCCAGGTCCCAAACTTATATGTTTTCCAGGTGCCAAACTATAACCATACCAAATTTTAACCTAATCGGTTCAGTAGTTTTTGCGTGAAACAGTAACAAATATCCATACATCCATCCATACAAACTTTCGCATTTATAATATTAGTAAGATTATAATATTAGTAGCATTTGAAAGTAACTCGGGGAAGGACATAGGGTACATGAAAAGCGCGTGCGAAGCCGCGTGCAGCAGCTAGTCTTTAATATTTATGAAATCGCAAAACTCTAAAACGTTTTATAATCACCACGCACGCTTGGCACCACGGATTGGTAACCTGATGATGTTAAAAAATAGAAGGTAACTGGCTACCCTTCTTCAGATGTAAGGGAAGACAGGCGACTCTTACGACATCCATGGGTTAAGTTTGAGGAGACGATTCTTTCGCCACGACTGTCATAGCCATGGTCAAATATGCCATGCCTATTATTCAAATGTAAAGTATCCAAAAAAGTTTTGTACAGTACAAAGAATGAGAAGGTAATCCATCATAATTTGTTACCAAAAAGCTTCCCTGTTAGATTCACGTAAAGATTCGAAAAGCTTCTGCGTTTGTTAAAATACCAAACAATTGTATGAGACTATAATTATCAAAGACGTTTTGTCCTTGCAAGTACAGTCAATGCCCAAAATTGACTTTCATGACTCGTAAACACGTAAAAACACTTTAAAAGTTGACTCGGCTCAGGCAATTTTGACGTTAAAGTATGAAATATGGAAAAACAAATCAATTACCAAGACAAAGACGTTGTTTGTGGTGTAAAAGACACAAAACAAAGTAATTATCCATCCGTATATCCAATACTACACCATAGAAATAATGAAGAAAATCATTTCCTATGGATAAGAAAGACTGGAGTAACATTTCCCACTTTTTGTTACTGACAAAGTTCCGACGAATATTTTATAGTGATAATTTGATTGTTTTTAAGTTTTGCAGGATAAGACTTTATGACACCACCTCGGGATAATCTTCTAATGCAACTGCAAAAGAATCATCCAATTTGTCCTCGTAATGACGAAAAAATCAGGACATACTCGTAGTTAAAATAATATTCCTACAAACAGCTGAACTTAGAACATGAAATAAAATGAATGAACACAAATTATATTTACTCTTTCGGACCCATGTCATTTATTTATTTATTGTTTATTTAATAAATACGGTTATTAATCAAATTACATTAATTAAAAAAAATAACTTATAACAGTCAATACTATTAGAGGATGTTAAATATTGAATAAATATACTTATTGATAAAATAATTAATAATAACGTTCACAAAATAAAAATAAACATTTTCTCATTAATTTAGTCCAGCCGTCAGCGAACAAATCAACATCGGGGCTGTCATTCAGGTCATGGTCATTTGGAAAACATGGGCTTTTCAAATGTAGCTCAAGATCTTGGGAGTGACAAATAATAATATCCTCCGAGCTTAATTTTGATAACAGCACCACCGGCGTGGGCGGCAAGTCTCAATGGAGACTAGTTTTTGAGGTACCTATTAAACAGGTAGTAATAGCCCATTATTGACAAACATTTCATGTAATTTTTTTGTCCAGTTGTTCATACTCCAACACGAGGAAAATCTGAAAAAATGACGTCAAACGTCTGGCCTGACGTATTACGATGACAAATATGAAACTCAGCAAAAAACTTCATTGTTTGACAGTCATTCTGAGTTTATATTCAAGTTTTTTTTTGACAACATTGTAAATTTAGGTTTGCAACTTAACACGGCAAATAATAATTTGATTGTTTTCAAAAAACTGAAAACCGACTTCAGGTCCCTTACTGTTCAGGTTAGCTAACTGTTACGTAACGACAATAACAGAAAATGGTTTTTAGCTTTGGTGGCCACCAAACGCAGTAAACCATTTTCTACTATACTAAATGAAACAAAACTATTACACAGGTATCGAAAAATAGTTTATACTGGGTATTATCAATTGGCGTCGAGAACTTTTGGTAATTCTTTTCCATAACGATAATACAAGAAAAAATTAAGAGTGGCGCTAGTGTCACTACGCGCCTTTAGTAATACCCCCCCCCCCCCTCAATTAAATAATAAATAAGTAATCATAATTCATTTTACACGTGTTCAGTATACTGACGTATGCAGGGTTAAAAAGTACGTATATAGTTTGAAATTGAATGTGGTAGGGTTAATGATAGCTTTAGAATATAATGATAATGATGATATCGTGGAATCCCCTTGACGTCTGTTCTGATGAATCACATCATCTGAAGCATCTTCAGATTAGATTTTTTGCTGCTTGTTACGTCACAGAATAAAAACACAGGACAAACCACGTGTGGACTTCGTATTATTACCCTGTGTAATGTTGCATTCTGAGAGGATTAGGAAGGCACAGTGTAGATGCGTAGGCAGAAGACCAACTCAATTTATCCAGGCAGGCAGTGTATGTGAATATAATATAATAAAATTAGTGGACCTTACAGGACTCTTCGCAAAATTTAAATTACATAAGTAAAACAGGGAAATAAAGTGATCACATTGATTTTTTGTTCAATTCAATCTTTTTAAGGTAAAGTAAAGAAGCGGGCAAGAAACCTTAATATGCTTTTTCACTTGTTTTTTGTTCCAATCATTTGTTAGAAGAGGAAGCTTGGTCATTCAGTAAGACTACGTTCTCTGTCTTGTAACGAATTGTTTTACTAAAAATAGTTTTACTGTGGTCAAGATTTTCATTGGATCATCTTCACAGTTTTCCGCACAATTATTTACATACCCTTTGTTGGTATTTTCCATACATTATAGTGATTCAAGTAACATTGTCAATAAGGTTTGACACGATTGTCATTTTAGTGCTCCTAGTTTAAGACACTACTCGTAATTAGAATTCAACAAAAATATTTTAAAAAATATGCTATTGTAACTTAGTGCTATTAAGTTAAGGAGTAACAGATTCCTTAACAAATAAAAAAAAAAAATTACCGACTTCGAATCCTTTAAATACAATACAATACAAAAATTATTAAGGGTACACCAGAAATACAACACTACAGAGAGATGTTACATAGAACAATGGGCGGCCTTATCAGCTTAGAATGATTTTAAGTAAATTACACTGATTTAAAGTTCTGCTGAATGAATTCTAACCCCTCGGGTATAACATTTTTATACTTTACCTTACTTTGTCTATCTTTATAATAGAGAATATTCAAAATCAATCCATAATTAATGGAGAAATTAACGAACATAGCAGAAAATAGAACCTCCTCCTTTTATCGATGTCGGTTAAAAATACAAATCTATAATATACACTAAAAGGTGAAGACAATAAAACACCAGTTCCTGAAATATAAAATGAATTAAATAGTAGATTAAAAATATGACCTAATAAAATGTTTCTCATTTTAAATGAACATCTCAAATGTAGGTAAAAAAACCCGTTTCAATACACCGCAAAAAGACTGAAGACATGGAAGAACTAACGTTTTCCGTCTCACGCGATCTCCCAACTTCCCTAAAAAGATGTAATAACCCAGGTAAACCTAAAAGTTACATGAACACTAAAAGTAACATGAACCCTAAAAGTAACATGAACCCTAAAAGTAACATGAACCCTAAAAGTAACATGAACCCTAAAAGTAACGTGAATCCTAAAAGTAGCCTAAAACCTAAAGAATAACCTAAAACCCTAATTTTAATTTCCTTTCTTACAGATAAACCGCAATGTGGTTTAGTATCCTAGTGTACCTGTTCTACTACAGTGCATATACCATCTTGCTGGCCATCGCTGGTCTCTGGTGCTTCGAGGAGTGTACCCTCACTGAAGAGGAGGAGTATGAGTTCTACCAGCAGCAGTCAGTTTTGTACTGATCTGTACTCAATTTGGTAAGTCAGTTTTTATTTGCATCATCATCAGCCCGTATACGTCCACAGCTGAACATAGGCCTCCCCCAAACGACACCAAGAGTAGCGGTTCTGAGCCAACGACGATCCAATAAGTTTCTGCGACCTCTACAATATCGTCGGTCCATCGAGTGAGCGGTCTCCCACACTCCGTTTCACATTGCATCGCGGTCACCACTCGAGAATCTTTACTCCCCAACGGTTATCGGTTCTACGAGCCGATAACCGTTATATGGCCTGTCCATCGCCACTTTAGCCTGGTAATTTTGAGAGCTATGTCGGTAACTTTGGTTCTTCTACGGATTTCCGTATTCTCATTCTATCGCATAGAGAAAGTCCGAGCATAGCTCTCTCCATAGCTCGCTGGGTGACTTTGAGCTGATGCAGAAGGCATATTTGCATATAGTGACCACGTCTCGGATCTTCTGTGATGACCACGTCATCACTGGTAACACATCGATAAAAGACTTTCGTCTTAGGCTCTGCGATATCTGTGACGATAAATCTGTTTATAGTATATAATTTGACTCGTGTAAGTGCTTATTTTATAAGCCTAAAGAAATTAAGTTATCGAAATCTGCAATCTGAAATGCACACTACATCATCCAGCCTCGATCTAGGTAAGCATAGCTTGTGTTAGGGTTCTAAATAACTGATACAAAATATATACTACAATACATAAACATTTTTATGAAATCGACAAGATCTACATAGAAAACCAACCAGAACAAATATCGGCAGATTGTACAAACATTTGCTGCGTCAGGAATCGAACCTGCAACCTCCTACGAAACCCAAAAAATGTATTGACATCGTTGGAGGGTTTGTAGAATTACAAAGGTTAATTGCAGTCGTAGAAATGAAAAACTGAACAAAGAAGTTAAATTCATTCTAACTACTTAAATACATGAGCCATGAGCGATATCCTTCATGGATAATGTATCCATAAATGATGGTGCCTTAAATATTGCATTAAATTTACTATTATTTTGCGTATGTATTTAAAAAGTATGTATATAAGTTATCTAGTATACATAAAGATAAAACATAAAAAACTTAAAACATATATGTAGGTATGTTTTATATGAAACAAATTATTTATCCTACCAGAGGAAGGGCAGCAGCTTCCTTCTGAGTATTTTTAAACACCAACACTGCGATCACCAATCCGCCTGCCAAGCGTGGTGATTATGGCAAATCCCCCCAATACATGGGAGACCATCCACTCGATGGACCGACGACATCGTAGCGGTCGCAGGGAGTCGATGGATGGAGGCGGCTCAGGACCGCTATTTGTGGTGACGTACAGGGGAGGCCTATGTCCAGCAGTGGACGTGTATGGGCTGATGATGATGATGAAATTATTTATTATTTTACTATAATTGTAATTTGTTTTCATAATATAACCATAATAAATATAAATAAATCATTAAGCCATTTGACTTGTATCACTAAAATTGTGTTTATTTAAAAAATTTATACAAAAGACATAAACGCGCTCCAGCTCATCTTTCGAGCTACCAATTTTTAAACGAAATTGCCTGTCATCATAATATTTTGTTCTATTTACCGGTTTGATATCTAAAATGTATAAATTGATATAAAGATAACTTATCAAGGGCTGAGGCTAAAAACACTAACATTTGTTATTGTACAACAACGGATATTACTGTACTATTCATTGTAATGCATATCCGCTAATTGAGTACAAGACGTACGGTTTAAAATTCCCTTTATTTGTATTAAGAAAGAGTTCAAATTGTGAATAATAATGTGAAATATAAAATCACACGTACTTACTCTTTCTTGTCTAGATTACCAATTCTTATGAGTATTAAAATAAAGTTTAAATTACGCATCGATAACTTAGTAGTTACATTTAGTATGCATGCCAAGGTAAGAAATCGGGTGATACTAATTTGACCAATGATTAGACCACGACCTCAGTGGCGTAGCGGGCGAAAGTCCACCTGCAATGTGCGGTTAAAAAAGTTGCGGGTTCAATATCTCTGCATAATATTTGTTCCGGGTGTTCTCGGTGTCTTCTATGTACTATCATAAAAATATCTACTTATGTAGTTGCTAGTTTTTCTAAAAATGAGCTAAACATTTGGCAACTTTTTTATAGTTTTTATTTCAGGATAAAATTTTAAAACTCTATTATTCTTCTTTACT
This sequence comes from Eupithecia insigniata, assembly GCA_947859395.1. Classification (NCBI taxonomy): domain Eukaryota; kingdom Metazoa; phylum Arthropoda; class Insecta; order Lepidoptera; family Geometridae; genus Eupithecia; species Eupithecia insigniata. The sequence continues at coordinate 2,946,881 of OX402000.1, forward strand.
TTACAAATTAACGAATAAAAATAATTATTCTGAGAGAATTCTGATGCGTGAGAGAGAGTCTCACGCATCAGAGATAATTAGAATGAAATAGTTTTGCATGATGCATGGTGACAGATTAACAAAAAAGTTTGTTGCTGACTACATAGAAACGGTAAAAAAACTCTGATGAATCTAATACCTCAAACCAAGGCGATAAATAAAAGTAATAAAAAATATAGTGCTAAAAAGGGTAACAAAGAGTAAGGTAGATTTACGATCTTATATTTAAAAAATGATGCATGGCATGTACCTGAACTAGGTAAAAACCCTGTCTTTCAGACAAAATGTAAAGCATCATCCTGAAGTAGTTATAAAGTCAAATAATATGAAGAAGTCGTGAGTACAAGGTTATAAGACCTATTAGTACACCCCCCCCCCCCCTTATTTTCAATTACCCATTTGCCATATCTAACTATTCAGTACTCTATGATTAACCGTATGGAGTAGAGCTGAAATTTTCTAGATTTTCATTTAGAATTACAAAATAATTGTGTTTGCTTATCGAATAAATAATTTATATTATGAATTTATTCAATAAAATATTGTGAAATAATTATTTAAATATGACTTAATACTAGTGATTGTGACTCTTCTGATTTGTGATAAAGTTAGTGAGAGCCCTTTGTTCACTACTGAAATATTTTTATTCATTTATATGGTAAGTGTTTTTTGTACATACATAATTATATTGTGTAATTTAACCACATCTTAATTTTAAGCCATACCTAGAAAAGGTACAGGCAAAGAACCATCAGCTAGTTATGAGTAAAAGCAATATGTTTAAAAAAAAATTAAAACAAGGCTATCGTTTTATCTCAGTAAGAAAAAACACATGTATATTCTTTGCTTGACTTAAAAAAATATAGAACTAAGAAGATTCTTGTAATAGAAAATCAATAGAACAACGGGTTCGCCTTTTAGTCCAGCTACAACGTGAGAAAATACAACTATGGACAATCCAAATTCACGACCTCTGTGGCGCGGCGGGCCGCGCTTCCTGCATCGCAGGAGGATGCGGGTTCGATTTCCGCCTCGGGACAAATGTTTGTACGATCTGCAAGGATTTATTCAGGGTGTTCTGGATATTTTCTATGTATAATAAAAAATATCTATCTATGTAGTCTATTATATTATGTATATCAGTCATCCAGTACCCATAACACAAGCTCTGCTTAGCTTGGGGCTAGATGATGCTGTGTGAATCGTCCAGCATTATTTTTATAAACTTATGTATTATTTATTCAAATTTATTAACATTAAAATTGAAAGATTTTTTGTTGAAGGGGTGTTACTACTCGATAGATGAATTTATTAATGCTGATTGTTCTAGAATAATTTTGCTTTTTGACATACACATACAGATATGTATGTACATTATGTACCAATATTACCAAATACCATATTTTTTTGTCTTGAATTAATTTTATAGATGTCTTGAAGTAGTACGTAGTGAAGCGTGTTATTTTAATATTTATTTTGTAGCGCGGCCTAGATACAGACAGACATGATGGAAAAAAAAAACATTTTTGGCATCAGTATCTATAAAAGCCTCCAAAAAAACTTTCAAAATATCTTCAATATACAGAATTGGACCTGTTACAGTTTTAATATAAGTATGTTATTTATTATACATTTAATTAAGGCGGACCTTAATTAAATGTATAATAATGTATAAAAAATTCGATTCATTATTGTGAATGGATAAATATTATGAATTATGAACACAGGCAGAAGCCTGTTCATTAAAATGAACTAAATTTATAAAGCAATAAACGAAATTATCTCATTATGCTTTAAATAAAATAGAAAATTACTTCTAAGAAAATCGATTTCGAAATCTTACTCTTGGACTAATTAGTATATCATCATCATCATATCAGCCCATACACGTCCACAGCTGGACACAGGCCTCGCCCGTACGACGCCACAAATAGCGGTCCTAAGTACTAAATAATTAGTATATAATGAAAAATAATAACAAAATAATAGCAGATACTAAAACAATAATAAAAACACTTCACAACTTGACTGTCATTCATTGTCACTCAATGATATTATGATATGATAACTAGATACTACTTACTTAAGCATTGACGTATTTATTTCGGATCTGTATCTGACGACGACTGTACAATTTACGTCACGTGGTTTGCGTTCCCTGCTGCCGGAAGAAAAATAAAAAATAAAAACAATCCTGCAAATGGGACCGCGGTCCCTTTACTTAGTGATCCCAATCGACGGAAGCCTCCATCATAGTACAATTATGTGTAACACAACAATTATAGTTTTACGAAAATAACAGCTTCTGTCATTTGCGCAAAACAAAATAAAACAGACAGGGAAATCAAGAACTAAGGTTTTTTAAAATAGTGAATTAATAAATAGATCAGCTATAAATAGGCTATAACGATGCCTATTTATAGCTGATCTATTTATAGTCCTATAAGTAAAAATAATAATTATTACTAGTTTATGATGCTGCTGAACAAGGGCATTGTTGGTGTAGTTAGGTATGAAAAATATAAAGCCGAGATTCGTTAATGTACAAAGGGCTGTCTTATTGCTCAGAGCGTTTTCTTTCAGGAAACCTTTGGATGGACTAGTAATAATAATAATACTTTATACCTGCAGGGCAGCTTGTGGCGAGCTGTTAGTGAGTAGTGACACCACGGGTATAACCAGTGCTCCCAGGGAAGTTCCTGGTTCTCGTCTCCGCTTGCGCAGTGATATCCTAAGAGAACCAGATCCCCACCTCTTGCTTGCGTTCATTGGCCGGTCTGAGTGGAGTCGCGAGAGATGCATCTTAGGATGTAGACTTGGGGGTGGAAGTGTCTAATGGCGTAATAACGAGGAAGCCCGCTCACGTGTCTTCGTGATGGTGAAATCGAGGCCGCACCTCTCGACACCCCTTAGTCGTTTGCACCGATGTTGTTCCTTTCCGGCATTTACGCCAACATTTTAAGGAACCCATCCAGCATTCGGCAATTCACCGTCTGCTGCTTGTAACAGTATTGAGAGTATGTTTATGGCAGGCGTCCATAGTCTGCCCCATAGCCCAATTACCCACTCCATCCATTCACCACAATAACATGGCTTTTTGTTATTTTCAGTTTCCTTTGCAATAGTCTCAACACATAGCGGATATCATCTTCGGGTGTATCATATTGTGCAACCAGTGCAACCGAGGATGATGCTCGCTATGTATAGCTCTCGCCTTAAGATTAATTCTCATGGACAAGGCATGCGTGGAGCCGAAGCCAACAGCACAGAGTGCTGTTGGCTTCGGCTCCACGCATGCCTCCTAAAGGACCGGGGCCCGTGATCAGGAATTGAGAAACAGAATAATACTTTTACTTCAGACATGATAGTTCCTGATTCCAAGTGTCTCCGTACTTGAACACCATGCTAGGCACTAATCTATACATATATATATAAAACAAAGTCATGTTAGTTACACCACCTATAACTCGAGAACAGCTGAACCGATTTTGTTGATTTTTAATTTGTTGGATTTGTCTCCATCCGGAATAGTATAAATATTATAAAAAATAGGGTTCTGCGCAAAAATTAAAATTCAATGTGGGCGAACCCGCGGGCACAACTAGTATAGAACTAAAATATTCACTAGGTAATAAGTTTGTAAAAGAATAAAACTAAATATTATGCAGATTCATAGGAAAAACTGAATGAAGAAAATTAATTTGAAAACCTGAAGGCTGACTTATAATGACATCGCAACCTTAGCTTCCTAGCTTCATCCATTGCACTATTATTAAAACTTGTTCAACAAAACACGTGTCATCAGCATCGTCGGGTCTTCATCTCAGACAATCTAGCCAGAGGCATTAGGTATAGACTTTATTAGATGAGCCAGTTTCTTCATGAAATCAAATAAAATTTTCACAAAATATCCGGCCAAGATAGCGAGTAAGACTCGCTCAATGAGTACACAATAAACTTGTTCTATTTTAATTTGTATATAGCTACGAATTTGAACGAATTTGAATGCACGGTTTATGAATTTTCCCTTTACCTGTGCGATATGGTATTTTACATCTTGCCGAATAGTGTGATTCTAAATCAATGGTAAGTAGGTACCCCATAGGTCTGAATGCCTTGCAAATGTGGTATAAACGGCCGTATTTTTGATTGCGTTGACTTAATAGTTTGATTATCTTAAAGCTGTAAGGAATTGCATACCTGAGTATTTGATATTAATTTCAACTTGATTCTTCTACGCCTTCCTTAGTATAAGGTTTTGGATAGACATAAATAACAACGAAGTGATCGTTCCTTTTTTCCTTTTGAGGCTCGGATCTTTGAGGAATACTAAAAAACAAAACAAGAAATTAACACAAAAACATACCTCAAAACCAAATTTCTTTATTTCCTTTAGACCTTATAGGACTCTTGGACACGTTACAAATTAAAAATTACATAAGTAAAACGGAAAAATAATATAGCATGTTTAAAAAAATGATAAACCGACTTTAATTCCCTTACTTTTACACTTATTTTAAGTTTAGCGGGATAAATACTAATTTCCTGGGGATAAAAATCTTATGGGACCCCTTCGAAATCATTTTCTATACAATAATGAAAGAATTTTCAAAATCGGTCCATAATTGGCGGAGATATCCCGTAACATACATAGAAAAAAACATACTGACGAATTGAGAACCTCTTCCTTTTGAAGTCGGTTGAAAATAACAGAATTTTGACTTGAAACTCACACCAAATAATTAGGATTGAAAGACGTAGACAAACACAAATAACAATTCTAGACATTGTACAATTTACAAAAATATTAGGTACCTATTAGGCACTTACTTATTCGTACCTATTTAATATTTATACTTATTTTCTAGCACTTGTAGGAAACAATTATTAACAATATACCACAAAAACCCAGGCAGGTCACACTATATCTTAATTTTGACCTGTAGTATTTCATTTTCCATAAATTATTTTGACATTCGCAAATAATTCTATTAAATATTCCAAAGTCAAGTTCACCATTACATAAAAAAAGATACATAACAATTACATAACTTCCCTGACATTGATGTGTTCATTAAAATAATTTATTACCGTTTTGAATATTTTATTTATTGCAAAAGGTACAGCAAAGTTCAACGGCCTATTGGAAAATTATATAAGTAATGCTCTATGCGTTCTGATAACATTAGGTATACTTATATCGCTTACCCTATTTTCTTGTAACTTGGCAAAGACAAAGACGGTCGATTCGCTTGTCAAGGATTGGTGACCGCAGTGAAGATGGCAAATAAAAATGACAAAGAACATGAGATTTTTTTATTTGTCACTCAATCAACAAAAATATTGTTTACAATGATTTAACTATAAAAGACAAAACGGACTTATTTTTGTCTTGAGTCACACATCGTCTCTGTTTCAGCATGAGTTAGTTGATAACACGTCACAACCAACGCTAGTCTTCCGAAAAGGACACAGGCTACTTTTTATGCCGCAAAAACCTGTCCGAAGCCAGAAATTAGTTTCTTACAGTTTAGTTCTTCAGTCATCGAGATCCATCGATGGCAGGCTTCCGCAGCGCGGAACAGTTTCACCCGGCCTTCGCGCAACATCCTGCGGCTTTGCGTGACTGTGTGTTGCAAGTAAGCAATGCCCACTGCCCACACGTTAGGAAGAAATCCTACCTTCGAACCTTGGAGCACGAAAGGGACTTGGGCGTACAGTTTCATTTATTTTCTTAATATATCCATTGTTCGATTATCTGGAGGGAAATTCTGGCAATATATCTACTCGATGGCAAGAACTGTCAGAATATCGAGTGATTCCTTCGTAGTAAACAAGCGTATTCTCATAATCTGCAATTCGATATATTTTTTATTTATTTATTTAATCGAGGGTTTATCTTTAATAGTTTCCTCGATAAGTCGCACGAGTATGCAGTTTTTGGCGGTACTCGATATTTGTCACATATATCATGTTTTTTTCGCGTCATTTTGATCTGACGACTCTTTGAAGTTTATTGGATCCAATTATAGCAAAGGCTGAGCATAAAATGTTCAGCACATGCTGAGCCAATCCCTATTTCGGTGTAGGGTCATGGAGGCAGAAGAGACATTTTATTTTTACTACCACACTTTTGTGTCACTTTCCTCCATGTTAAATATTTTAATAATGAAAAACATTATTAAGTTTGCCGTTTGTATATTTTATACTCTTCTGTAACCGTCTCCAAATAAATGGTTTTTCTATTCTACCCACAGCTTATGTAAAAACTGCAGCATACTTAGTACAAGTCCCAACCTAGCAATTACTATGCTTATTAAAAAGTATAATCACTCAATTCTTCGAGCTCAATGACAGTGACCGTACAACCTGCAAGGCCGGCTTGCATCACACCGTAACGGTGTATGATTCTTGCAATGTGGTCGATGGGTAAATGTGTTTAGTTAGTGTTTTGATGGCATTTTGAAGGTTGAGTTCGGCACGGTCGTTAGTGAATTTTTGGTTGAGATTGACGTGGTAATGATGTCGTGATCGGTGTGAAGACTTGCCGAAAATATGGGAAAATTTGAGTTACCCAACCAGTCAACTGTCAATTAATTAATTACCTATTTTTCTTTAACTAAAAACTGTTTTTAATTATATTTAAAAAAAAGTTTTTTTATTAAAAAAAATAGGTTTTCTAACATAGTTAATTATAATTAGAAGAATAGAAACAAATAATAACTAGTGTTTACATCTGAAATAGTTGAGATAATAGCAGACTGTTGCATATAACTAGATGTAGCTCGACTGATCCATATGAATACCAATCAGAAGCTTCCCCAAGATGCTACGCCGCCGTAGCCGAATTCCGGACAACATTATTCGAAAAAAACATTTTTGTGTCATCAACTTTCTCATTTACCTAGTTTTCGCTCATCCACACTCAGTATATATTTTTTAACAATGTAAAGAGCTTTAATTACCTATTGTTTATAATCTTCCGTCTCTATCTCACAAGCAGGAGTGAAAGGGACAGTGCTTAGTGCAAGTCTGACCCAAATGCCTAACAGGGTGTCAAATTGCAATAGTGCTGTCTTAATATCAATTAGCAATGCCTGAGAACTTAGTACCCTAGGTCAAGTAGGTATTTAGATAGTCTTTTCATTTACAACATAGTGTCAAAATAGTGTAATATCTTTATATAATCAACTAGATGACCCCGAAAAATTCGTAAGACGATTCGTAAGAGAGAGATATGAATTACAATTTTTTTTTGCAAATCTCCATAATATTTGCTTCAACTAAACCAAAAAAAATATCGACCAAGCCGTTTGAATAATTTTGCGAGACTCATTGGAAATGGGTGCAAAATTATTCAATTTTTTGTAAATCATACATGCACAATAAATTGCAAACAACCAGATTCAATACTATCCTAACTAACTACTATATTAAATAATAAGAGAAAAAAAAAAATAATATAATTAGGAATTTCATAAATGAATGAATGCAATGAATTTGTAATCTTGTTCTTCAGCAACATCATCAATCATCTGTTTTAAGGAATACAGATGAAAATTGCATCAGACTTTGCAATTGCATTTTTATTATTTCGGTCGCATTTTATAACATTACTTATTACTATTACAGTATTTTGTCATCCTTTATATATAATTTAATCTCTACATACAATTATTTTCATCAGAATTTCACTAATGTCTCGCAAGTTGTAATACTGGTTAGTTTCTAGTCCAGACGTTGTTCGTTTCGAAATTAGATGTATTCACACTAAATGAAGACAGTCTCTATTCAAATGTGTTGTAATTGGGCATAGTCGTGGATTTCGCCAATAACGTTCAGAATAATCGTGTTTGGTACCCTCATAATGGCTTGGGTATACTTATGTTATTGTATGAAATACTTGACATTATAAAATGTTGTGCATCTCATTAACGAGGTATGAATTTATAACTTCTGTGAAAGTTTGGTAATTCGACGGTTTTTGTTATTATGGTTAAGGGCCGATTTTTCAATCGTCAGATAAGTTGTCGAATAGCTATCTAGCGTGTAAAATTATCTGTCTGTTTATCAGGCGAATAAATATTTTCAATTTTTCTATCGTCTATTATATCGAGAATAGGTATCAGTAGTTTATGCTAGGCAAATTCACACTATTAGTGTGCAAACGAGTCAGATAGGACCCTATCTGGCTGGCCCTTGAAGTAGCAATTAACTTTATTCCTCTGTTATTCGACAGTTAACTACTATCTGACCATTGAAAACCCCAAAATATTGCTTAAATTCATCGAATAAAGGCTATCTGGTTGTTTATCTGAGGATTGAAAAATCGGCCCTTAGCCTGTGTTATCTCATCACTGGGCAAAATTCTTCCTATTCTTCTTGCACAGATCAGATCCAGAGCTTTTAGCCATTTTGCTGGGTAGACACACCAGTGCTCATCCAGCACAATGCAGAGTAGAGGCCCTGCTGGATGCGAAAAATAAGTCAATGCTACGTTGGGCTTATCATATTTTACCTATGTCCTATGTACAGTGCGCGTCACAAATAAGTATCTCCTCTACCTCAATGTTTTATAGACAAGTGGACTACTAAATTTTGACGCGCACTGTTTATAGGATTCATTTGTGTTTTATGTTTGAGTGTGTTTAAGTTAAATATAATATTTCTATTCATTTTATTGAATAAATTTAATTGAATAAATCGTGCTATAGGTATAGGGTTTTTAAACGTTTTCGTTACTTTTATTATTCGTTCGGATATCCCAATTTACTCTATTATTAGTCCGCTTAGTTTAATTTTCACCCAGACTCGTATAGATACTATATTAAATGTTGAAATCGTGTTAACCAGTTGAGATTTCAGATCATTGCAACATAAATGCATACGTATTCGTGCAACTTGCAATTTGCATATTAGCAAATTAATCAGACGGTAAATTCATTTGCATGCGTATGCTTCAAGTAAACTTTTTTGACATCCTTCTGGTCAAAAGATGGCGGGTGGAAGGTAACAAGTACGGTGCTGGTATGGTATCGTGGTGCCCATAAACACAATAATATTTGTAATTTAACATAATTGAGTTAGGTTTGAAAATTTATTTTTTCCTCAGAGAATATAAACACAGTACACTTATATGAAAAAAACAAAACTAGAATTTATAAGTATTTCTATTTTAGTAACGAGTGGGCTTATCTAATAACATCCTAATAATAAATAACAAAAGAAAAAACAATGATAGAAAAGAAAACAACTTAATCTAACAAAAGAAGGAACAAAACCTATTAGGTATTTATCCCTACATATGGTATAGAAAACCGTCGTCGAGTCGTTGGAAGGAGGCGGCTCAGGACCGCTATTTGTGGCGTCGTATTAGGGAGGCCTATGTCCAGCTGTGGACGTGTATGGGCTGATATGATGATGATGATAAAAAACCGTTGGGAAGTAAAAATTCTCAAGTAGCGACCGCGATGCAATGCGAAACAGGGTAGTGGAAAACCATCCACTAGATGGACCTCTGATGATGATGATGATGATAGAAAACCCAATATCAATCATTTTGTATAGACCTAGGCACCAAGAAAAACAAGAAACTAGGATCGAGTTAGTCCAGGGAATCCCCGAAATTGATAAAATAACAAGGAGGACTGGAGGACTATGTATTCGTTAAATATATGGTCGAGCCTAAAGTAAGCTGCAAATTATATCAACAAATCTATACAAAAAAAATTAAAATGGATATACCAGTCGAGATAAAGATTTATGCCCAACAGACTATATGAAAGATATTTATTGAAGAAAGAAACTTAAATCGTCAAGAAAATTACATTCAATTTAAAAATCAATGACAAGAAAGTTAATTTAATAGTTAGCACTGCACTGCACACAGCATACTTTTTTTGCAGAAAACTAATAAACCAAATACTTATGGAAAAAACCGAGTATCAATATGGTGAAAAAATAATACAAAAAAATAAGGCAGCCTCAACAAAAAGAAAATAAAGCAAAAGAGCATTGTAATAATCCAAAAGACCGAGGGGTCGTCACCACCCAAGTTGAAGCCGGGGCAAAGAGGCAAAGCCATAGGGCCCCCGTCCGTGCCAACAAGGGCCAGAATGAAATTCTAGCAATATGGCGAGGAGAGAGACAAGATGGCATCCAATTACAAAGATTTTTATAGATGATTTTGTAATACTTGTTACTAAGCATGACATGTGTGTAGTTTGACTTACAATATGTGACATTACTGCTTATTAAATTGCAGTTTCAATATTCAAATATTTAGTAATAGAGGTGCTTAATATTTGGCCTCATTAAAGTCTTTAAAATAAATAATGCTAGACAATCCACACAGCATTATCTAGCCCCAAGCTAAGCAGAGCTTGTGTTATGGGTACTAGATAACTTATATACATAATTCAATGCATTGCATAGATAGTTTTTTATTATGCATAGAAAATACCCAGAACACCCGGAACAAATACGAGTATTTGTAGATTGTAAAAACATTTGTGAGAAACAAACCCGTAGCCTCCTACATCGCAGGCGGAGCTTCGCTCGCCGCGCCACATTGGTCATAATCATAATGGTCATCCAAATTATCCCAGAAAAGTTATATCACAATATATATGTATGTAGTATTGCAAACTGTTGCTCTACATAAATTGCCTAATTCAGTGCGCATGCATTTTCGATGTAAGATCAAAAAAAAAAATATAACATTTTAGATTTATTTTTTTCCCAGCGTCTTGGGGACGCTTCCGACTGGTATTGATATGGACCAGTTGAGCTATCTGTAGATTGTTTGCAACAGTCTGCAGTTAGCTCAATTGTTCCAATTGTAAATACTAGTTTAATTTGTTTATATTATTTGATTGTTATTTTCTTTGTCAATAAAGACATTTTAGAACGATCTTCTTAATGAGCTTGTGTTCAAACATTAGGTAGTTTTTTTTTAGTTGAGAACATCAAACAAGTCACAAAGAATCTTCGTGCATTAAGGTCATTCTTAGGAAATGGTCAACATGCCAGAACAGTGCAGTAGGTCATTGTCACAAATATGACGAGTTTTCATACATTTCAAGTGTTATAATGAGTGTACAGTCGGCAGCAATAACATGTCATACAAATCAGCACCTAAATGCAAAAAACATGGTTTTACAATTGAGCCGACGATTGACGATAATATGAGTAAAACAAGGCCTTTATTCTTTTACTTATGTAACGTTGGTTTTTCAAATGCTGATAAAAATAAATGGAATAGAGGAGTACAATGAGAATAATCGTGGGAGGTCCTTAATGTGTTGATTTTGCACAAAGATTAATAGACCAGTCTGTCAAATCATTGATCAAAATCTCTGACACTTTTACATAATTTATATTCACAATCTTTGACCCAATGGATAAATTGTGATCAAAGACTTGACAAAATTGCAATTTAACGATTGTTAAATCGCAATATTCGATCGCATTTTGTATGGGCGCCTGTCATTGTCAAATCATTGGTCAACTTCGTTCCAGAAATGGCCGGTAGGCATAGAAGCTTTTAACTATAGAATATTATCTAGGTTGTACTTGCCTTTACCCTCTTAACAGCTTCGTACGCGTTTTCCTGGAATGTTTTTTTCTTAATTCCATGTCTGTCTTAATTTTTCATTATATACGCTTCCTGATCAGAAAGTCTAATTTTTAAATTTTCTAAGACATACACAATACAAAATTTCACCAAATGCGTTCAATAGTTTTCGTGTCAAGAGGTAACAAACATCCCAACTTTCGCAGTATACTAAATGTTAATAAAATTGAAAAAGATTATTAGTTTAACTATGTATTGTAACAATTTGTCGAGAATATAAATAATAATTTTAGTTTTTAGATGAGTTTTGTCTTGTATTTGCTAATAATTAACCAAACGCAATGACAAATAAATCCTCATCATAACCATATAGGTTAGTTTTTATCCCGATGAAACGCGGGCGATGACACGGGCAGCAGCTAGTATCAGTATAAAACAGTGTGAGCACCAATACAAACCAACGCTGGTTTAATAGTGCAATATTAGCAAAAATAATGTATGTAAATATTCTATTCTATTCTTAAAACTTAAAGTTTAGTGGACCGTTTTATGCAAAAAAAATCCTATCCCAAGTCTTTGATATGTAAAAATATACCTTATACTGATTATATAGGTTACAAAACCGAAATTGCCTAGGTTGTTGGTGGGTTGGATCATTTTTGCAGAAAACGGTCCAAGTGATGGGCATCATCAGTTAAAACGTTAGCTGACTGTACCTCTATGAGATGTACTGTTTCGTAATATTTGTTTTATATAGTGGCAATGACATGAATAATGTGGATAGTAAAAATTTGAAATGGAGGTCTAAAAGTTCTTTGAAGATTCTTTCATCAACACGAAAAGATATCTATCATACGCACTATTATTTTATCGTTGCTTGATGTGGTTAAAAGCGCGGTTCAATCGGTAGTGCGTACAGTTCTACGTGTTTTTGTTACTTTTTAAGGTTATTTTTAAGTAGTTAGGATTGCGGATAGGTATCCGCAATCCTAACTACTAACTAGTTTTATAAATGTGAAAGTGTGTTTGTTTGTTTGTCCGTTCTTCACGCCCTAACTAAGCAACTAATCCTAAGTGGAATTTTTGGTATAGATAGGTTTAGTTGATAGGATGGAGAGTAACAACGGCTACTTCTTGTCCTGGTAAAACTTCAAATTCCCATGGGAGAATTACGGGAATATCCGTATTTTTATACGAAAATTCGTGCCTTATTAACACGGGAGAAACCGCGGGGAACAGCTTGTATTCAATAATATTAATAAGTTTTTTTTATATAATACACATTAATGTTGTTTCAATATTCAATATGGACAAGTAATGATTCGACTTATTATTTCTAGATTACATATATGTACCATTGGTTCCTATAATACATGTATACTTTACATAAATTGTCTGTCTAGATTGATACATCATCAATCTAGACAGACTATATAGATAAAGTATACAGCAAAATCCAGATCTATCTATACTTCTAGTAAAAGCCATACTATTATTTTTAACTATAACCTTAAACTTGTCGTAATTTAATCAAATTCTTTGCTAACAAGATTTATATCTCCATTGAGTACAGACGAAAGACATTGACTGTGAAAAAGTAACCCAAGTTCATAACAAGTAGTGAAAGTAAGACTAGCGCCACCTATGGGAGCTTTGAGGAACTAATATTTTATCGTGTATACGGTCTAAGTATGGAGAGATATGACTTGAAATAGCCTTCTATTAATGGTAAAACATAATCAAGAATAGAGAAAGAAAAAGAAAACAAAATAACATTCGCAGGTTGAAAGTGTTATCTTATTATGAGATAATTACTTAAAGGGTAGCTATGATTAGCACACGACGACGGGGATTCGTACCACAAGAAACCAAAAAAATACAATTACGTGTAGGGCGACCCCCTACACAAAATTGTTCTTGAAGTTAAAAACAAAAAACATACTTTTACAGCCCCGAAAAAAAATTGAATACTCCTAAGCAGAAAAGAGCATTCGGCTTTACAACCCTAGGACCGAGGGGTCGTCACACCTCGAGTTGAAGCCGGGGCAAAGAGGCATAGCCTCGAGGCCTCCGTGCCCCCATCCAGGGCCGGACAGAAGACTGCTCTTAAAGTGGCTATAGTAATACAAAGCTATGACAAATTCAATATTCTCCCTATTTCGGTTTTTCAATAAATACAGCCTTGTGACAAAAGGGCAGACAGATAGCAAAACTATAGTATTATGGTATTATGGAGTTGGCTTGGCAACTTTTGGATATGGAATGGAACCCTTAGAAGGCACGAATACCAAAAATGCGCGTTGAAATCTTTTGCATACTACGCCAGTCTAGCGTAGCGCCGTAACACATCTACGAAAACATTTCGTAAATGTTCAAGTGGAGTGTCGCTACGACACGTCGCTTAAACTTTCTTTCTCTCTCCCATTATGGTTTGCTGGAAGAGAACTCTTTTTAGGGTTAAGCTCGCTTTTACCATGAATTTTCTTGTTAAATGTTGTAATGTATATTTTATAGTTCAATAAAGAATTAAGAAATTAAGATTGTAGGTAGCATTACTAATAAAATTTATCTATACTTTTTTATTACTCTTCGCGCGGCTGCGTTCGTGTGAATTCGGTTATATTACTTCTCTTATTATGGGTGCAAAAATTCAAGATAGAGAGAAGAAGAGAGTGAACAGCGCTACTGGCTCTTACGGTTCATATTAATATTTATTTAAACAACAGTGTTTTTTATAGTAGATTGTTACACAAGGGTAGTAAGGGAGCTATTACAGAACAAGATCCAATTTGGCGCCAGTGCGAGCTCAACTCGCAAAGGGCCCTAAATTGGATTGAGTGCACCCGAGATATTTAGATGCCCGAGCGAAGTGAGGGCGAATATAGTTCGAAGGAGCACTCAATCCAATTTCGCGCCCTTGCGAGCGCTCGCAAAGGGCGCTAATGGATCGAGTGCACCCGAGAACATAGTTCGAGGGTGTAATAGCTACTTGCAACCGAGGTAAGCATTCTACTTTACATCATAATGGCGAGGCAAATAAAACATTTATATACTTAGGTATGACAAAATGTAATTTTTATTAGAAAAAAATATTATTTATTAAAAGATTTTGTACAACATCTTCTGCTTCGAGATGCTAGAAATCAGGGATTGCGGACCAGTTCTTCATCTGATGAAGTACTTGACATACTGAACTACCACTTTAAACTTGTTTATTACAGTTTTAACTTTTATCTTTAGTTTATTACAGTCGCACAGATCAAATGAAATGAAAGGCCGCCATTTCCACAGTTATTTTTTTCAGTAAAAGGTTTTCTTATCATTTTATAAGAAAAGAGATTGTTTCACCAAGGAGTTTTGCATAGCTTGAACTGTAAAGTTTTTACAATTCAAACAAAGTGTGACGTAATGAGATTTGAAAATGGAATTCCTATAAAAATGTACTGTGTTGCGATTACCATCTTACACAGCCTCTTTGCTTAATTTGTAAAACCTTCTTGCCGAGCATTATGATGTAAAAAAACATGTACATGGCATACATAAAACAACGACTTACAACTCGGGATTAAAATATTATCAATCATAAATTCTAAAATCCGCAGATATGTTTAGGAATAGCAATCTCTTGTGTAGCCAACCAGTTTGACGGAGAATGTGGTGATTGTTATCTTGAAATTAATAAACGAGTAAGAATGTTAATACCGTAAAATATTTTAAACCTCACGTGTTCCTAGTTTTGTATAAAATATTTTAAACGAGATGGGTGGCGTAAATATTAAGGTTTAACATTATTTATGTCCCTGTTAAAAATGTTTGTCATAGAGTAAAAACTAGCATGCTATGCTAGTGTCATTCAACGATTTGACAATTTGTGTAGCCAAAAACTCTATACACACATAGATGTTTTAACACACATGTGTGTCCTAAAAATTGCAACATACATAATGTAAATACTAGAAATAAGAATAAACTCGCTGTGCTCAAAACTAGGTTACACAAGATTAATGTATCTTTTAAAGGGCTAGCTTCTACAACAAAAATCCTAGCGAGTTGTAAAAACATTCAATAAATAAATTCAAACATAGGATATGTTGTCAAAAGGCTTATTACAAAATATCAAACAATCTAGAAGATAAAAAAGCTTAGGGCGGATTTTGTTCCAACTCGAAAAATAACACCGAACAGGCTAAAGGTTCCTTGGTCGCTTCTTTACGTTAGTCTACACACCGACGCGACCGAAATCTAAATAGCACTTTATTTCCATTTCAGTGTTTAATTTTAACAATTTGACCATTTCTAAGCATTTATTATCATCGTATTTACGGAAATAAACAATTTTTAAATTTTGACAGCACGTAAATACAGTGATGTCACTCACACATTCGTATGATTGAATGTTGCACGTGAATGGCATTTTCCCTATGTATGATTTTTTCCCTTGTAGATGTAAATAAAGCACTATTTATCATTTATCCTATCCATTCATAATATCCAGTGTGGATTTAATTCTCTACTAATTTTATAAACGAAGTAACAAAATCGGGGTATTTTTTCTCACGTGCATATCAACATTTTCACGAAAATGGTGGACAAAAGTTTTAAGTTTATCAATTTATTTATGAGTCTATGACTGTTTTATGCAAAATTACAAATTTAATATTTGTACTTAGAAGTGAAATGAAACTTACTGTTATTTTTCTTATCAGTAGTTTTTTAACACCCTTCTACCGCTCAATACACCATTGTAATATTTTTATGTGAAAACTGCATTCCGCGCCATTTGATCTATTGTACTCGGTTCGAATTTCAAGATGGCCCATCTTATCGCCCTATTTTCTTTGATACCTCGCCTATTTTCTTTGATACCTCGTTTGTGTCAACTACTATTTTGAGCCTTTTATTTCTACGATGTATGTTTTTAAAATTTATCAAATATCATTATTTTGACATTATCTTGTAATGAAAAATCTAATAGAAATCTTAATGCTCTACACCTAATTACCAAGGGGAAAACCCGCAATAATAATAACATTGCAATCAAATAAGCCAAACAGCTGAATATTTCCTGCGATTTCTTCATGAAATAAACTTCAATCTTAAAACCATGATTTTTAAGTCCACAGTCCATCCGCAGTGCCTTAACTTACGTCCTTGTAAAACAGAAGCAAAAGTACAGCTGAAAATTTGCTACGTTTTCTCCATCAAATCATACCCAATCTTAAAGTAAAGAAAACAAAGTCCAAAGTCCATCGATCTACTTACGTCCTTGTGCTGTCGTGGGAGAAACAAGGCCTCTGATTGGCGGAGGCAGCGCGGGCTATTCAATTGTGGCTGCGGCGCTGCGCGGGCGCACTTTCGAAGCTCAGCACTCAGTCAGGCTCTCGCTTTCATCTGCGGAGATGGAAAGCGATGGTGATTAGTTCGTGATATTTTATAAAATTTATGGGAAAATGCGGAGGCTGTGTGGGGATTTGCTGGTATGATTGTTATTGTGAAGAATATTAAAACTATTATTATTTTAATCAAATTTAATGTTTAATTAATTTCATGCTAGTAAACAAAAAATTAAAAAAAATATATAACAAGCATATTATTTCTTTCATAATTATTAAAAAGCATAATTTAGCATACAAGTCTAGAAAACTCAATATTTATAATAAATTTCAAAATTTCGAATGAAATACAAAATTAATTAGCAAAAATATTACTAATCATATCCCACAAAATTTACAACCAGCTTTCAAGACAAATATGTGACAATAGCGTCGTCTACGTTATAAGCAAGCATCCCGAAAATAGAGTCGTATGACTTGACTTCTTTGTTATTGGCAATATGTGTCGGGGTTGCCACTTATTTTATGTTAACGGATTCTATATTTATTTAGGCACAGTGAAAGAATTTTTTTATTTATACGATTTTCTTTTGTTTCAGGTGACAATACGGTAACGAAACGTTATCGAATGCAACTTCAGACTCTGTGAAGTGTTCACGTGTTAAGTGATAGTGTACTCAGTGCCCTGTGTGATAGAACTCAAAATGTCGGGCTTTGTGAAAATAGCAATCGATGATTACTACTCCGATAGTAACTGGACGACGATTATAAATAAGTACTGGATGCTAGCTGAACGAGTCTCAGGTAAAATTGTAGAACGTAAAAGTTATAATTACAAAACTCTTTATTATACACCACAAAGATAAAGAAAACACATAGACATTAACATAAACAAGTACAATGGGCGGCCTTATCGTTTAGAAGCGATATCTCCCAGACAACCGTTGAATGGATAGAAAATTTAAAATTTATGGAAGGCAAGGGCTACAACATTAATACATAAAAAGTTGTAAAATTATCAGTCAGATGACCAAGAAAGAAAAATGGTGGGACATGCATGATATACAACATTTATGTTGTCCATATGAATCCTAACTAATATTATAAATGCGAAATTGTGTTTGTTTGTTTGTCCTTCCTTCACGCCCTAAGATAAGCAATCCATCAACTTGAATTTTGGCATAGAGTTGAACAGGATGGAGAGTTTTTGTCCTGTTAAAACATCAAATTCCCATGGGAGATTTATAGGAAAAATTACCTTTTTATCCCCTAGAAATATGAAATTATAATTTAACGCGGGTGAAACCGCGGGGAAAATCTAGAACATTAGGTACTAAAAATAACTTTTTTAAAAACTAATTCAGTGGTGTTTTAATTCGCATTCATCCAACTTTTCAAAGGCAGGCTTTAGTGCTGTCAGTCACACACTTCTCATGCAAGAAGCGGCCCCACTTATTTGTTTGAATGGTAAAATGGTATTGCACTAGCAACTTTTCTTTTATATTATTTATGATCTTTAAACTTCACAACGTTTTATGTAATGTTGATGTTTTATTATTTTCGAAACAATGCATGTCTTTCTAATATTCAGTAAATTATATTAATAATATCTAAATTATATTCTTTCAATAAAAATTACGCTGAAAAAGGCATGGCTAACTAAAAAATCGGAAATGCAGTCCACATTTCCGATTTTTTAGTTTTTCAATGTTGGTACTTGAAATCATAGACAAACGACAGCTGACACGATAATAAAGAAAACATGTAATAGCTATTAGGCATTCCGAAAACCCCAACTCGCTCAATGTTAAAACCACATGCAACACTGTAAATAAGGTCTAGGACAAGCTGTTGCAGTCGCGGTTTTTCGTAAAATGCTTGTCGAAAAGTGCAAGGCTCTTTGGCTATGAATTTATGCATTCCGTTTGCTGTCACTTAAATTTGCTTGCATTGTTTCCTACACTATGGTCACGTGGGTGTCTCCAGGCTATGTCATCAACGCCATCGGCGAATGAGAAGTCTAATCTGTTTCCTGGTGGTACCAGTAGCGTAAAATCGTAACTCCTCGTATTACCTGTATAAATCTGATAAAACTATGATTTCGTATTTACCAATTGTGTTTAACTAACGCTGTTTTTACTGATCTAACAAACATAATGACGATTCCCATTTTTTTATTGATTAGTCATTTGACCCTTATTACATTTGTTTCCCAACTTTTACATTGTTGAAATTAAGTGGCAACTGGACAGTGACGTCACCTTGAGACATTCCCGGAAGAGCAGACCTGTTTTCTTGGATCATGATTAAACTTATCCCATCATCCCATCATATATAAACCACCATAAAACAAAACCATCCTCCGTAAACGGGCAAAAGTGAGCTCCGTACTTACTTCGTGATAAAATTTCTCTACATGTAAACTAAAAGATTTGGCGTTTCAATAAGTCGTTACCAATCAAAGAAAAATATTTACGACCGTATCCATAGATATACGGGTGGTTACGTTGAAAATAAGTTTGATGATAAGCGCCATATCGAATCGTTAAATCGATATGTCTTCATGCGATCACGCGCACTCTCGATCGTAAGTCGAAAGTTAAGTTGACGTTTCATCAATCGATGTTAATAAGACGTTATCTATTATACCTAAACTACGTTCTAAGTTTTGCTTGTAAAATTATGGTAAATAAATTTAATAACTACAATAAGGCATTATTCTACTGGTAATAATAAATATTTGTATTTCCAAAAATAAATGACCTATTAGAATCTATGTTTTAGCCATCAAGACCAAGTTCCCTTTTGATTTTTGACTTTGTTTAAAATGACCCAGTTTTAATTAATGAATAAGGAGAACTATTGGAAAAGCTTAATTTAAAAAAAAATATGCTGTATAAAATGTATGATATTACCCAGGAATTTATCAGTTTTGTTGTTTTGCTCCGAATATATCGCATTCGATACGCGAAGTGACAGCCTACGGGGCTAACTTATATACCATTTTGTCGATTTTTCTATATAAACTTACGCATTGCGTTTTTAGGGTTTTGTGTTCGGGAACGAAACTCTTAAGCAGGGCTATTCAAACTCGATCGAAAAGTTTCGTCGACTCGGAATCAGACACATATCCGCGCGAAATTCAAATATTTTAGCGGTTTTTAATATTTTCTGCGTTCTACAAAGAATAAAACTACCTAAAAAGTAGTTTTTCATAAATCGCTGACCTTTTCTATCAACCCATGTTCCAATAAAGTACGATTAATGGAGCTTTTAGTAATAATGTTGATTTTAATAATAAATCTACTAAATTATTAATTTCTCGCAAAGTAGAGGCGAATCGAAATTAGTTAAAATATGGATTCATAGAAAATGTTTTAAAATTTTCGGTAAGCTCCTTTTCTGCTATTGATATTGCTTGTAGAACGCAGAAAATATTCAAAACCGCTGAAATATTTGAATTTCGCGCGGATTATTTGAACTTCGCGCGGATTTGTGTCAGATTTCGAGTCACGGCAACTTTTCGATCGAGTTAGAATAGCTATGAAGGTCTCGCTCTATCTGTCCTTTTTGCCTTCTTGAGTATTTTAGCAACTACCGAAGCTATTGACTTGAAATTTAAAATAATAATAAATATTTCAATTTTTTTTTATGGGCAATGTACCTTCGTTTGACCACAATATCGCCGGATGGAGAGTGACGATGTGGCCAACGGTGTATCACGAAGGTTTAGAAGATATCAGGATACCTATTCACTCTTATCTTGAAGAGATCCAGAGTATAAATATCGTCCATCTGTACAGAATATAAGAAAAAAAAACAGTAAAAGTTGTTACTTATGTCGAAATTTTAAGACTTACAAGGTCAAGTGAGGTTACAAATGAAAGGTTCAATCAGTTTGTACATTTCAAAGCAGTTTTAAATTTTTCAAGGTTTCATACTTTTTGAAATACAGAAAGATTGAAGAGTCGAAAAATTTATCTTGTTTATTGCTTGCCGCGAAAACCCGAAGGCGCTAACCCGACCCAATCAGAGCCGCCCCCTATTTTATCGCATTATTACGATATACAAACGAATTTTCAAAAATCCCTTAGCCCATTTATGATACCTATCATAAGCTTATTTTTAATGTCTCTGTAATAGTTTTATATTGTATAGCTTACGAGAAAATGCAAAACCAAAACCAAAAGTTTGGTGACCAAAAAGTGCATCTTCGCATCTCTTCATAAACCAGGCATCACAAACTGGCCAAGGGATTTTTGAAAATTCCTTTGTTTAACGTAATAATACGATAAAATAGGTTGTGGCGCTAGGTTGGGTCTGGGAATAGCCCTAATTTTTTTTATTGCGATCATTATGAAAGCCATCCATAATAATTGGTACTTATCTATACTAATATTATAAATAGGAAAGATTTGATTTAGTTTAGATAAGATTTAGATTTTTTGATTGTTTGTATTGAATAGGCTCCGAAACTACTGAACCGATTTGAAAAATTCTTTCACTGTTGGAAAGCTACACTATCCCCGGGTGATATCGGCAATATTATATATCTTATATCTTTAAATTCTTGTATATATATAATCTGAATCTCGGAAACGGCTCTAAGAATTTACATTAAATTTAGAATACAGGGGGTTTCGGGGGTGATAAAACGATCTACCTAGGATTCATTTTTAGAAAATGCC
This sequence comes from Eupithecia insigniata, assembly GCA_947859395.1. NCBI lineage: Eukaryota > Metazoa > Arthropoda > Insecta > Lepidoptera > Geometridae > Eupithecia > Eupithecia insigniata. The sequence continues at coordinate 2,968,516 of OX402000.1, forward strand.
GTTTATTCGTGATTTCAATAATCAACTTTATCGATAGGGCACTCCAATAGACAAGATTTCGACGCTACAAAGACCTCATCTATCATGTATGACAGCTTTTTTTAATTTACTGCATAAACTCGGATATGTCACAATGGAGGAGGAAAGTTGTCAGCTAAGATAGATAAACCCATAGACAAGGCCATAGACTCCCTCCAGCCGGACATAAACTGAAAAATATGACTCTTCCTTACATCTACTGGCGAAAAATAATACTATTTTTTTATTGGTAGCAACTAACTGCTATAACGACACAACAACACTAAAGCTCCAGCATATATCAAAAAAAATACCGAGCTAAGCTCGGTCATCCAGGTACTTTATATTAAATCTTCTCTCTTGATTTTTTGGTTAATCTTGATTTTTTGGTTAAATACCCGTGGGAAGCCGGGACAGCCCGCTAGTATCATATATGAAGAGAATTCCGTTCTTGAGAAAGTTCTTTGTTAAAGCTTGACGTTTAGCCTTAAGCTAAACATTAAACATCCTTTACAGTTGAGTGACAAAACAACTTTCTTCAGTTTGTAATAGTAAAATAACATTAATATTGAGTAAATCATCATCATCAGCCTGTATACGTCCACTGCAAAACATAGACCTTTTTATTTATTACTAGCTGTTGCCCGCGACTTCGCCCGCGTTTTATCGGCCTTAAAAGTAGCCTATATATTGTTTCAGATCCCAAACTATAGCCATACCAAATTTCAGCCCAATCGGTTCAGTAGTTTTTGCGTGAATGAGTAACAAATAGATATCCATACATCCATCCATAGAAGCTTTGACATTTATACTATTAGTAGGATTTTACTAGCTGTTCCCCGCGTTTTCATAGGCGTTAAATTCGCTTTTCACATTTCTAGAAGGAAAGGTATTTTTCTATTTCAGTAGTTTTTCGTGAATTGAGAACCTCCTCTTTTTTTAAGTCGGATAACAGTTTCCTATATCCTATTTCAGGATATTTTGTATCTGTCTGCCGAAGCAATTCCGTTCAGTAGTTTTTGCGTGAAAGAGCAACAATCATTCATACCTTCCATCCTTTCAACTAACTCTTTACCAAAAATCTATTGGTTGCTTAGTTAGGGCATGCAGGAAGGACAAACAAACACACTTTCGCATTCATAACATTAGTTAGGATTTTATAGTGTGGGAATCTTCTTTGATATTTTGTAAAGGGCGAAAGAACTATTGTACCGGACTCGACGGTGTTTTCCTTTCTGCCGTATGAATGTAGTGAAGTAGTGAAAAATTCCTAAGTCTATGGATGAAGTTTATGAGGAAGATGAAAGCGACTTGACTTTTTCCGACACTTCCAACAATTATCTTTACAATTCAAACAATTTACAGAAAACCTAGACAAATTATATACTTAAACCATCTTCATGAATCTCTCTATCCATTGATGAAAAACGCATGAAAATTTGTTATTAGATTTTTGAGTTTTTCGCGAACAGACAGACAGACGCGGCCGAGGACTTTGTTTTATAATATCTAGTGATAGTCCACGCGGGCGTAGCCAAGGGCAGATCAGCTATAGTAATAAGTATAACATAACTGAAAATTATAAGCGTACCGTTCAAAATTAAATAAATGCGATTTTATTTTCCTGAATACAAGCTAATTACATAAAAAATCGAATGCGTAACTTTTTAAAAAACCTATAGCCGGTGTCACTTGGGATGATGTAAAAATTCTAAAGATATACCCCATATAGCTATCGCTGCTCCGTAGTCAATTTAGCTATCATTTAATTTTTTATAATAGCAGTTTTATCATCCGTGACGTCACCGAACGGCCCTGTCGGAAGATCAGCGTTGGTTGCAAACGTGACTAACTTATGCTGAGACGAGGACCATTTTGTGACTTGAGCAAGTAGCATATTTCTGTGTCTTTTTAATTTTACTTTTATATATGTATGTATGTACTTGTACGAGTGACAAATAAAATTTTCTATTCTATTCTGTTCAATTCTATCTAAATCAGTTCAGGCATTTTAAAGTTATACTGGATCAAAGAAAGTCATACATAATATTAACATACATAAACTCTGAAAAAAGTCCTTTTTTGAGCATGCGAAAGAATCCAGAACGCTCGCAGCAATAATATGTTAGACAACACAAGCAACAGTTTTATTCAAAGTGTAAAATTATAGAAAGGCATAGAGACCATCCGTGTTGCCGCCAAAGGCACAATGATATTACACTTTCTCTCTCGTCTCAGGCATACGCACGTACTGGAGATAATTTTACATAGTTACAAACATTTTTTTTATATTTTTAGACATAGGACGTGTAATAATAAAAAAAAATGTAATATACATATATATATATATATATATGTATATATCGACAGAGCCTACGCATTTGCTCCCCTTGGAGTCGAGACCCTAGGTCCGTGGAGTACCGAGGCTCTCCGGGTTTTCAAAAAATTGTCTGAGCGCCTGGTCGAAGCGACGCGTGACCCGAGAGCTGGTGAGTATCTGACGCAGCGCATTGGCATTGCCATACAGCGGGGACGCTTCCGACTGGTATTGATATGGACCAGTTGAGCTATCTGTAGATTATTTGCAACAGTCTGCAGTTAGCTCAATTTTTTTAATTGTAAATACTAGTTTAATTTCTTTATATTATTTGTTTGTTATTTTCTTTGTCACTTTATGTCACTTAATTCCTATTTATATGTATATTACATTTTTTGTTATAAATAATATAATAATAATTTAATATATATATGCACTACATATATATATGTAGTGTAATGTATTGCTTAGCTTAGGGCTTAATGTGTGGTTGTCCAGCATTATTATTTAGTACCTGGATTACTATGCACGCTCAGAGGCGGGTATCGACGTCGCAACCTCTTGCATCGCAGGTTGGACGTCGTCCGCTGCGCTAATGAGGTCGTCAATAAATAAATACAATCAAACAGTTGAGCTATTAGCAATCGATTGCAAACAATCTAGATGTACCTACATAGCTCCAAATCAATTGTACGTGGTATCGATGCCAATATCATCAGTAAGGGTGCGGTTGGTATTGATGCCAATACAATATAATCATCAGTAAGGGGTGCGCTGCGCTTACGATTTATTTCTTGCTAAGTTGCCAACAACATCCAAAATGTCAGTATTATTTCATTTAGGTATCCGTTATTCATTACCAGAAATGGCTTTCTACAACCTTTACACAGAAGCTCAAAGAAATAAGATTGAGCTGACATGGAACCAATTTTGGTTACAGCGAACTTATTGCCAAAAGCGACGGCATTTTCCTTGATCCGGTCTTGAAATTACCTTTAGGGCCACTCTGACGACGTTTTAGGATACACTACTGTCTATAATGAATGAGTCTTTTTCTGAAACAACTAGGTACTTACTTCAGTCCAATAAACGGTGACAGCGTGAAATGTCTGTGTTAATTCTCTCACTACACGAATAATTGCAAAGGCCAACAATTTTGATATTTCGTTGGAGGAATAGTCTTTACTGCTGCAACAAATTATATTAATCAGAAATCACAATTATTCTTTTGTCATATTTAATTAACTATTGTTGCAATCCTGACGTTCCTGGCTTCAAAATAGAAATGATCCAAAACTAGGAACATAAATCCAAAGGATAGGTACGAGTATCTCTAGTTCCGAAAACCAAGTTACGAATAATACTGCCCTCGCCTCGCGGAGGGGCGATAGCTCCAGTACTCTAGTCATCCTGTAAACACGACGGTTATTATTCTGTGGTATAAAACTGTTGACAAATTTGAATAAATAGGTAAAAAGACGCGATATATGTACCTGTGAATAGTATAATGAAATGAAAAGAATTTTACTCGTCCCTGATGGAAAGTTTACTTAACAACACATCCTTTGTGAGTTTATTAGTGCTGTTAAAAAACTGATAAAGATTATATATATATACAGCTAAAGACTGATAAAGATAGTTACTACACTAGAACTTCCCTGAATATAGGTATAGGTCAGTGAAGTGAAGTGCCTTGTCATTAACGAAATCTGTCACACTGTGTCACACACGTCTGTGGACAAAAAATTGAAGTGAAGAGAATATCAATAACACTTATTTCTTATTTGATAATAATAAGTATGTTTATAGTATACAATTTGACTTGTCTAAGTGCTTATTTTGTAAGCCTAAAGAAATAAAGTTATTGATTCTGATTCTGATTCTGTCGTTCTACTTGTATAAGAAAATGTTCAGTCCACATAGGATTTCACACAAAGATTTCATACTGTTTAAATAGTTACCTACAAGAAATAAAGTAGTATTGCTCAACGTTCAATAATTAAACTATGTATAACTACGTCTCCATGAGTGACTTCCTACAAAAACCTGGTACAGGTAGCGTCATGGTTTAATAGCGCTGACCTTGATGCGCAGAAGTAGATTTTTTTTGTAGATTTTTACACCATCTTACGTTTTACACCTGCGCACTGCACTTTCGCCGAGCGCTATTAAGCCGTGACGAGACGTTTTGAGGTGTATAATTTTTTCAGTACAATAATATAAATAACAAACTTTCCTAGAGGGTCGCTTTCAGTCGTTCAATAACATTTGTAGATATTCGAAAACAGAAGTAAAAACGATGAGGTTACGATTACGAACCAATCAACAATTCAAGTGATGAAAGAAGCAAAAAAAACTTGCGTGCCAAAGCATTCACTACTTATAAATACCTCCTTATTGTCGTGAGAGCTGTGTTTATCAACAAATTTTACAATCATTACAAATGTCTTTAATTTACGAGTGTGAGACTTTGGAGTGCCATTCTTAAAATCAAACAGTTGCACAATATTACGAATGAATTTCTTATAAGCGCTTACGCACTGGAACCGCTCTCTGAAAATATAGTTAAAAACGAAAACCCGACTACATAAAAGTCTTAAACAAGCGTTCACCTATTGTCCATAGCATTTTCTTTTGATACTTAGGTAGTCGGAGGCACCCACCCCATATACCTAGGGTACAATTAGTAACAAAGGCCTATATTTTTTTTACCATACATTTATCGATACAATATATGTATATCGATACATTTTTTCATTTGCCCATCTTTAGATGACCCGTTGGCATGGTAACAAATAAACAAGAGGTCTCCATGGCAACGGGTGTATCATCCTTCACTCGTCACATCAAACTAAATTAGACTCGAACTGTAACTAGATGTCGTCTCTTGCAAAATTTTATCGCGCTATCGAAGTGTTCCAGGTGTAATTTAGACCCAGCTATCTCTTAAGACCCTAAGTTTTGTCGGACACCATATAGCCTATAACCATCGGGGTAATGAGACGAATCAATAGATACCTCACTTGTTGAAATCGAAGTAGTAGTTTCAGCGCTACGTGGGAACAAAGAAATCGGCTACATACATACATACACCTCGGGTAGTCGGGTAAAAATTAATCCATGTGTTACATATTATTATTATACTACCAATTTTAGTACTTGTGTACATTTTGAGCTTCCGAAATCAATCTCAATACAGCTTTTGGGCCATAGACAAAGACCCCGCGCTTTGAGGATTTATTCAAAATTCGAAATAACCTACGTGCAGTGTACAAAAAGTTTATGCGACATAGAAACAGTTTATTACGTGCGCGTATAAATTTTATTGCTGCTTCAAGGATTTAAATTGAAATAATCCATTCATAAAAAATTTAAGTGAGTGACAAAAGTTTAACTATGGAGTCCATTAACATCAGACGAACATCGGCACCAATATTACATGAAAAATCCAAGGATATGTTTGTCTACCATTTTCTCGCAGTGAGTGTGCAAATTAGATTATTCTCCTCGTAGATAAAAGATTGTCTCTGTCTGATTAAATCTCTCTAAATAAAAAAATAGTAGTAAGTAATAGTAGCATACGCACCTACGCCAATGTTGAGTTTATCGTTTTATTTCCTAGAACATGGCTTGTCACGGCTGTGGCGAAATTTCGGCTACGAGGACATCAGTATTATAAACATGCAGACAGTCATTAACATTATGTTCTTGTATTATTATGTTCAATAATGAAAAGTTGACCTAGGTTACCTGTAAATGAGGCTGGCGCGGACCTTTACTGCCCCCTGAGATACATGCAGTACCACCTTGTTTGGGAGATAGTGAGCAACCACTGCTGTCGGACTCACTGACACTGGCCTAGCAACAGCTACACATTATCCTTCTATCTGAGGCCAGTATACAATTATATACTAGCCTTAGATAGAGGGTTCTTTGTGGTCGTCTGGTAGAAATCTCGGCTAGGGATGAGGGGTGAATTATGCTAGGCTAGACCATAGCGGTTGCGAGGCGAACCCCGTGCTAGACACGGACGAGGGCCGTCTCGTTCGGGACGAGGACGCCGCACTGTATAGCATGAACTGCATCATATTAAATGTTCCGGAAGTTTTAAATCCGTACCCCGTGCGAGGCACGGACTCCCCCCGGCTCGTGCCCGATATGGTCTATCTCTAATTTAATTATCTAATTAACCCTAAGACCGCCAATTGCAGGATAAGGTAGAGATTTAAAAAACTTCTTCCTGTAACTTATCCAATATTTTTCTGCAATAAAATTTATTATTTATTTATTTATTCTCCTACCCGATTCTTCGTTCACAGCATCGGCCAGTCCCAATGAAGACTAACCAGTTGCGCAGGACATTATTATAGTGCCCAAGTATGTGCGCAAATACAGGTGCACTCTCTATTCCCTTATAATCCGATAGGACGGCAGACCGACCCACCCGGGGAGAGCGCCACAAATAGCGGTCCTGAGCCGCCTCCATCCATCGACTCCCTGCGACCGCTACGATGTCGTCGGTCCATCGAATGGATGGTCTCCCATGTAGGGGGGGATTTGCCATAATCACCACGCTTGGCAGGCTGATTGGTGATCGCAGTGTTGGTGTTTAAAAATACTCAGAAGGAAGCTGCTGCCCTTCCTCTGGTAGGTTCCCTTAGTCGGCTCTTATGACATCCACGGGTTGAGTTGGAGGGGTCGATAATCGTACGCCGCGGCCCCACGGCCTTTATTATTATACCTTTTTTTAATTTCAAATCACTATGGTAGCTTGTCCTTTGGGGGCATGCGTAGGGCCGAAGTCAACAGCACAGAGGCGCGGTAATGTTTTCTATACAGTATTGTGACTCAGCCTTGTCCTTGAAATAAATACCTACAGCTGACAGAGGCCCTTTATGAGAATTAATCTAAGGGCAAATATTATGATTAGTACCGTACAATTTATAACAACCTCTCCCTCCTTCCAGATCCCAGAGTCCAAGGATGGTTCCTATTCGACACGCCCCTCCCCACACTAGCGATGGTGCTGGTGTACCTAGCCATCGTGATGGTCGCCGGACCACTCTGGATGGCGAATAAAAAACCATACAAGTTGCAGAGTACGCTAGTCGGGTACAACGCGTTCCAGGTGGCGCTGTCTTCTTATATGTTTTATGAGGTGAGTTATGTTTTAGCTAAGTAGCACTTTATAATTAAGTACCTATTGTATGACATGACAGCACTTGAACTCGGTTTAACACTTGAACCGGATCAACTTTGTGCTGTCAAATCAAAGCTGTGCCCGACTCCGAACAGATCCACCACTCAAATGTAATACTAACGCTGGAAACTAACATAGTTTAGTCTACTGCTAGCCATAGCATCGTCAACCATAACATCGTCATCGTCATTCCACCTGACCATAGGATGTTCTATGTAACGTTTATCAATTCTTTTACATCACTTCAACAGCGTTACCAATCCAGCCCAGCCAGCCCAATAAGGCGTTTATCAGGGGAGTATTATGTCCAACTCTGGACATAATTCTACTGTAGTATGTTTTGATATCTTTTTCGTAACTAAATTTATTCAATGCTTTCTACAAAGGCGGACCATTCCGACGAAAATCTACTGATGTGGAAAGTTAAGTATTGCGAAATTTATCGATGCAAAGGTTAAAAAAAAATAAACGACCAATTCAAATCTGATATTCTTTATTTAAAAACATCAATAACATAATAAAATATTATGACATCAATTTGAGCAAGACTTCATTTAGTTTAAGTGATGCTCAAATTGACTCAAATGAGGGACATTTGACTCTCATTTAGACATTCACACTTTAGAGATGTTTTTAACAAATCAAAAAATTAAATAAGTCTTGAGACCTAGGTCAAATCTTTTGGGCTATTTAGTTAACAGACCACCCCACCTGCCCCCATTTTCGTATATTCAACGTTCTTCCGAACACTTACCTAGATCACAAGAAACAGTAAAAACAACCAGTCCCACTTCCCTTATTCCCTCGTTATAAGGTTCATTTTGGGCCTGTCACGGGTGGATACCTCATACAATCGACTGCACCTTGACATCATCTCCATCTAACGGAACTGATAGTGCGACGATGATATAATTGGTCTTCACATAGACGTTTTTCTCAATTCAATATTCTTCTTTCAAGTTTGATATAAAATATTCAATGACCACTTGTCAAAAAGCTCCGTATTCATTGGAAAAAATTGTGGCGCAACTGCTGCTCAACACCAAAGTTTTCCAGTTGCTGGCAACAGTGTTTACAGCCATACTTCCCGTCCTCATATATGTAATTCTATCAACTTCATTGAAAAAATGGGATACTTATGTAAGTTTGGTGACAATTTAAAATTATGGTACTATCGAGCTGTTCTGCTGATGGAGACCGGAGGTGGCCATAGGAACTCCTAAACGAAACGACTTGAGTACCTACGTCGAGTTTGGGTTATTTGGATTTGTTATCTCAAGCACTTTGGTAATTTTACAGGTACTTGAACAGAAGGGATACAAGAAAAGTATCCAATATATTTTTCTTAAAACTAAGGTTTTTTACAAATTTATATAAAATAGCTGCCATATTCACATTTTCATGGCTCACTACAGTACATGTATACATGATGGTCCTCTAGGCGCGGCGCGGCTGGGCAGTGAATGCGTTAAAATTCTTTAAAGCATGATCCATGCGTGATCAGAATAAGATGTGACTATTTCCTTGATATCCCGATCGTCCCACCAGCTTCGTCCCACCAGCTTCGTCCCACCTGTGGAACGAATGGGTCAATAATAGTCTGAATTAAAATTATGTCCCGTTCGTCCCACCGCCTATATTGGTGGAATATAAAATATTGAACTGAATCAAGAGCGGATCTATAACTTGACAAGTTTTCATTTGATTTTGACAATGCGCGGTTCAATTCCATTAAATTTATCGCATTACGATAACAATGGTATCGTCTTAGAATGACATATTTTGGCATTTTTATGAAAAAAAAAACTACGGAAGCAGGACGCGTGTTGAAATTGTCAAGGTTCAAAAACCATTCTATCAATCTATCCATGCATATAGCGCGGACTATCTAGAGTTTCTTACATCTACGGAAGATTCTGCAACGATACCATTGCTGTACTAAAATGATTTGTTAGCAGAATTCGTCCCCTGGGGTTATCTACTAGATAAACGAACCTACGGCAGAAGCAAAACCAAACCATACTACCACACTAATTTTATTAAAAATGCGAGTGGTAAATGTGGTGAAATGGTAATAGTCTGTTACAATTTCACGTAACTATACCGGATATCGGCCGGCCAGTTGACTCATCAAGAGTCAACTGGCCGACCGGTTAGTAAAATTTGGCAAGAAATCAGATTATATCCTGGGAGAGGACAACATATTCTATTTAGGGGTTTGCCTGACCCAAACAAGCCGCACAGCCATCACTTATTTTTTTTACTCTAAACTAAATAGGTAATTAAAAATCCCTTGGCCCATTTGTGAGCATCATAAGTTTTTTTTAATGCCTGTGTAGTTTTATTATGTTTAGTTTCAGTAAGAGATGCGAAAACCGAGTTTGGTGGCCAAAAATGCAACGTCGTCGCTTATCTTCCTAAGCTATACAAAATAAAACGATTACAGAGGCATTAAAAAAAGCTTATGATAGCTATCACAAACGGGCCAAGGGATTTTTGAAAATTCCTTTGTTTAACGTAATAATACGATAAACTTTTCTGTAAACCATGTTTCTGGTTGGCAGGTAGAAAATGCCTCGGCATTAAGCAGCCCTTTGTATATTAGTGCAATAAAGTTTAAATAAATAAATAAATAGGTGGCGGCGCTAGTTTTGGTCTGGGAACCACCTTAATACGACGCTGACCACGCAAGTAGCTGTAGATTTTAGAAATATAATAACATATATTTTAGAATATTAATTTTCGTTTGCAGCACCTTGCGTCTGGATGGTGGAGTGACTACAGCCTCTCGTGCCAACCAGTCGACTACAGCAACAGTGAATCGGCGAGGAGAGTGAGTACATCACCATTTTGATTAAGCCAGAGCAAACCAATTTTAAATTGTTATTAAACGAGGGCAATAGTCTATAATTTCTAGAAGAACTCTCTAGAAAGAGGCAAGAGGCCGAAATTTCTAGAGAGTTCTTCTAGAAATTTCGGCTTCTTGCCCTTTTTAGTAAAAATCTGAAATTGGATTTTGCCCACACCGCTGCACCGTTCCGAATTCATTCAATTTCAAAACTATTCTCCGATACATTTTATAAGCTAGATTGAATCACTAAAATGCCTACAGTTTAATGCAGTAAAGTCATAAAAACTTAAGGTACACTTCGTAGTGTAATTTTTACTGCCATTGACACGCAAGCGTACGTAAAACAGTACATAGTAATTTGCCTTCGTCACCTGAGGACGTCTCACTGCTGTATTGTACTGACAGCAATCTAATTCCAGACTGGATTTTCCAAGACATCATCTGTAAACAGTAGTTAAATACTTAACCTACGATCCTAACCAGTCATTAAAAGTTACTTTGTACGTGATTCACAAAAACTTAGGTCTTTATTGTACTAATGTTATACAGGGTTAGTTATTTTAGCTCTTCTGTACTAGACTCTGGTTGTTATAATGCAGGATTTCAAGGATGAGCCTTTACATGGGTGCATAGCTACTCCAGGAATAGTTCCAATGTCGATCCTATACACTAGTCAAACTCGATGTAGAATATTTGTGAACAAAATACCCGAAAATTCACTCTGTTGCCGCTTATACAGGGTGTAACAAAAATCAAGGAACAAACTTTCAGACGCGGTGCAGGTTCGAACACTGAAGCCAGGAAAATTATTAAAAAAAATCTCGAACTTCAGTTTTTTTAAAATTCAATAAATACGAAATTTTCACTACATTATACAATAGACTCTAATGCACAAGTCTATTTGGCATTAAAATTAAGATTAAAAGGTCTACGTACCATATGTACACCTCTTTAGTACTAGGTTTTAGTTTGCATTTCTTCCTTCAATAAATATTGCCTACAATCATAATATCTGAAACTCGACGCCAAGCAACTGAGTTTTAGTTTTTTTGTGTCTTAGTTTGTTATACAAACATTTCACATTAAGTTTGGCTAGTGTATAATTACTATTTTTTATCCGATAACCTTTCCATTTATTTGGTTTCATAGAATCCGCATTCGTCAAGATAATCTTCTACATAACTTATTCGACCTTAGAATTCAAACCAAACAGCACCTAACGTACTTTATTCGACCTTAGAATACAAACCAGCCAGCACTTAACGTACTTTATTCGACATTAGAATACAAACCAGCCAGCACCTAACGTACTTTATTCGACCTTAGAATACAAACCAGCCAGCACCTAACGTACTTTATTCGACCTTAGAATTCAAACCAAACAGCACCTAACGTACTTTATTCGACCTTAGAATACAAACCAGCCAGCACCTAACGTACTTTATTCGACCTTAGAATTCAAACCAAACAGCACCTAACGTACTTTATTCGACCTTAGAATTCAAACCAAACAGCACCTAACGTACTTTATTCGACCTTAGAATACAAACCAGCCAGCACCTAACGTACTTTATTCGACCTTAGAATTCAAACCAAACAGCACCTAACGTACTTTATTCGACCTTAGAATACAAACCAGCCAGCACCTAACGTACTTTATTCGACATTAGAATTAAAACCAGCCAACACTTAACGTACTTTATTCTACCATAGAATTGAAATGAATACCTAAAGAACAAAAAAAGGACCTAAAGGAACAGTTTTCCAAATCAGCCAGCACCTAACGAAGTAAATAAATACCTGCTATTTATATATGGCCTATTCACAGCTCATAAAATTCACTCAAGTCTAACAAGCGGTTTAGAACTCTAAACAACTTCGTTAGCAACTTCAATTGCTTCATAATGCACTTATAAACTCTATTTGCATGTCAATAAAAGTTACTTTTCAATGCCAAAGTGCGAATTCTTCGACGATAGAAAGTAAGAAAAGATGTACTCTGATCAAGATAACGATTACACCAACATATAATATAAAACTTGTCATAGAGAATGTAAAACAGAACCTTCATTATTGAAATGACGACTGTGGAGTAGTGATCGAAGGTCCGCCTGCGACGAAATAGGTTGCGGGTTTGATCCCCGCATCGGGAGTTCGTACTCTGTGGATTGTTCAGCATTATTTATTTGTTTACACTCCAAAGCACATAAGTACAAAAGCTATTTTATATTAAACTAGCTGCTGCCCGCGCCTTCACCCGCGTTTTTCAGGATAAAAAGTAGCCTAAATGTTATTCCAGGTCCCAAACTATACCCATACCAAATTTCAGCCTAATCGGTTCAGTAGTTTTTGCGTGAAAGAGGAACAAATATCCATACATCCATCCTTACAAACTTTAACATTTATAATATTAGTAGGATCTTAATATCAGTTATAAAACGGATGGACAAAATTATTAAAAGGATAATTTTATTATTGAGCGTATATTTTTTTTTTGTATTTATTAATTTTACTGACATTCTCTCTTACTGACTATGTTATGTAACTTATAATGTTAATTTATTTTTTTATTAATATAATACGTTTTAATATCCGGTTATATTAAATAAATTACACTATATTATAATTAATGCAAAAAATCGGATTTATGGATGTCTTCACGCCAAAAGTTCTGAACAGATCAGGCTGAAACTTTGCATGCACGTAATTCTAGACCCGATCAAACATAGGCCTTTTACATACTTTTTATCCCATGAAACAGTTCCATGGATAAAAATAACCTTTAAACATTTTCATAGAGACAACGCGTGCGAAGCTACGTGCAGAAACTAGTAATAAATAAATTCTAGCTACTAGGCCCTGTCTCATCTCTAAACTACTCTGTGTCCGCGGTCAAGACCACAACGGCACTGGCTTAACTTTCGAACGTTTGTTTAACTTCGGAAAGTGAAATGACAATATTGTTGATTTGATACATAAGAACTCGTGTATAAGGTGTCCCAAAATAGACAGATAGATATCTCTTTATGTACCACATAAACACAAAACAAATTACAGAAGAAAATGTTAACAATCAATGAAGTACAAAGGGCGGCTTTATCGCTATAAGCGGTCTCTTAAAATCAAAATGTCCCAAATTGTGCAAGATAGGTGCGCACCGATTCTGTTAAAAAATATTGAATCTTTTAATTGATATGAATAAATGTTAAACGATCACTGAAGTACTTAACAAATTATTTCTCCAGAGTAACATGCTCGTTTATCTTGCTCGTTATGACAGCGCAATAAAATCGACCATAAATATTCAATTTTTAAATTTAGAACAGTCGACTATTTTTATACATGTATATTATAACATAGAATATCAACCCCTCCAACTCAACCCGTGGATGTCGTAAGAGCCGACTGAGGGAACCTACCAGAGGAAGGGCAGCAGCTTCCTTCTGAGTATTTTTCAACACCAACACTGCGATCACCGATCCGCCTGCCAAGCGTGGTGATTATGGCAAATCCCCCCCTACATGGGAGACCATCCACTCGATGGACCGACGACATCGTAGCGGTCGCAGGGAGTCGATGGATGGAGGCGGCTCAGGACCGCTATTTGTGGTGTCGTACGGGGGAGGCCTATGTCCAGCAGTGGACGTGTATGGGCTGATGATGAAGTAGCTAAAATATTTTCTATAGGTTCAGTTAAGCTTGTAATAGTAACTAGTAACGACACCAAAACTGCAAAATATTTTCAGATGACGACGGAAAATGTTGAAATCTTCAAGTCGAATTATTCTAACTTACTATAAAAAGCTGGATGATGCTGTGTAAAATGTCAAGCATTATTAAAGACTTTAGAAAAACATACTGTCTATGTTACCAAATTTTGCCCCCTTACTAACATTATAAATGTCAAAGTTTGTAAGGATGGATGTATGGATATTTGGTCCTCTTTCACGCAAAAACTACTGAACCGATTGGGCTGAAATTTGGTACCTGGAATAACATATAGGCTATTTTTATCCCGATAAAACGCGGGCGAAAGCGCGGGCAGCAGCTAGGAACGCTCTATATGCTGAAATACATCATCAACTTAAGAGCTAGGACAACTTCGTTGGACAACGGGTGTGTTTGCTTTTTTTGCTCTTTACAATAGTTTTCAATCGAATTTGCCCAGTCCAGAAACTTTGAAAAGCGTCAAAATTGAACTGCCTCTCACTCCACTGCTCTCGTTGTCCACCGAAAACACAGTCCAAGCAAGCAAACAGTTATCATCCTCTTGGCATAACCAGCTTATTTAGTGAAAAACAAGATAACACTACAATAAAGATAATGATAAATCAAGTTCATTCATTGTTTATTTTCCTAGAAGTGATTGCGGTGGCCTTTCCGATTGTTCAACCTCTTGTGATGGGGTCAGTGTCATTTAGCTGCACCTCATCAATCCTCATTAAAACTATTGAGGAAGGTTTGAAAAGTTGAAGAGATTATTAGTCATAGTGAACCCTAACTTACGAAAATAAAGTTTAATTTAGCCTATAGCATCTGTCCCGGAGCAGGACGAATGCGCCTTGGCGGTATGACAACAAGTCGATCCCGGAGTGGGACGAATTCTCCCTTAGAAGTTAATTGCTATCTATCTATCTTGCGCACACACTTGTTGATATTAATAATCGCCTGCACACCTGGTTTGTAGCTCGTAGAAGTACCGGCCGTGTGGTGCCTGATTAGAATTTGCACCACTCTAACTCTTCCCATGGGTATCGTAATAAGAGATTAATTTTGGCATTGCAAGATGGGCCCGGCCCGATCCATCGGAGTTCCCAGGCCCATTGATCATGCATAGAGGCCAGGGGGTTCTTTAATGGCTCGTCCAAGCTTCTCTTCGCCATCCTTACACAGTACAGTATGGTATCTGGTAGCAGATTTTTCCCCTCGAAAACAAAATAAAAAAAGGTAGGAACTTAAGAGATATCCAGGGGTGTGGACAGCAGTGCCCCCAACAGAATAATTTTGCTATCAAACTGAGGTCCCCAGCATGGGTATTATGGGCATGATCCCCATAGGATAAAAGCCAATATGGCGTTCATCAGAAGGGCTGCGTCCAGTGGTGGACCAGTTTAGGCTGTAGATGAGATATATAAATTGGATGTAACTACTTAAGGTGTTCGTAACTCAATCTCAGTAAGTTGAAAGCGTAGCCAGGCCGAAGGCAGAAACGAGTTTCTAATTTTCCCACACATAAATCAAATAAACTTGATGGCATTAACCTCGCAGCCTTAAAATTATGCAATCAATGTTAGATATTATGATTTTAAAATGCTTTGCCGTTTTAGCGGTGAAGTGATTTGCTTAATAACAATAAAATTCATCAAATTTTTTTTGTTATTTTTGTCCTTTAGCTTTTTTGGATATAAGTTGTAAATGACATCATATTTAATAGATTATTCATTATTTTTTTATATAAGTTTGATTATGTTTTGTATATATAAGTATACGCAAAATTCTCTTCACCAAGATATTGATCTGCCCAGTAGTTTTAGAGATCTTACGTAAAAAACATAACATGCATAAAAATATCATATAAAAATCCATATCTTAGATTTTTTTGTATTTTATTCAAAGAAACTTATATAATAAATATTCTAGTATTATAGTTTATATTATATTATAGTTTAATTTTCTTTAATATAAATTTCGTATTGGTTATTGTCTCGATTTAGTGTTTATTTATTTTAGTTAATTTTATTAATTTATTGACATTGTTTGTACTTAAATATTGCACGCCACACTGGTAGAAATACATTGTTTCATATTTAAGCATATACCACCTATGTACCTATTTACATGTATTTGTTGCAATAAAACTTACTTTTACTTTACTTTTACTTTTCTGTTAAATATGATATCATTTACAACTAACATGAATACCTAAAGGACAAACATTTCATACAGCATCCTTTCAGAAGCACTGTCCCTGGATGCCAGGGAACTGATAGATATATATCGTGAAGCTCTTAAAATAAGATCAGAGTCTATAGGGTGAAATATCAAAACCCTGTATACAAATAATAAAAGATTTAAAAAAAAACATGACATAATTGAGTACAAACGAGCCTTCCCATGTACCTAATTAACGGCCGAATACTCAAACGCAACTCAGATGTAAGCACGTCTTATGTCGCAATATTTTGACAGTTTTCAATGAAAATCTGTCAAAAAATCGTCACTTGAGTCGTGCTTAAATCTGAGATTCGTTTGAGTATTCGGGGGTTAACCGTGTAAAAATAGGTTACACAATATTTGCCAACGTTCATAATAGAGTTTCAACAATTCTTCCTCCAGATTAAAATTCATACTTTCTCGTTTCAACAGGATTCATTAGGCTGCCCTTGGTCTTTTAACAAAGTAACATAAACTAGAAACCTCCTTTTAGGAAGCGACATTGCTACCGAAATTATTCACTTCCCGTATATTATGAATGCGATGAAATACCCTTGAAGAGTGTTCATCAATTAGTAACATAATTGATTATTCACAACCTGTTGTATTCACAGGATATCCATCGATTATTGACGATTGTTCTTACGTCAGTTATTGCGTTTGTATCCTATGTTGTAAATGTTACGATTTAGTGCGTAATAAGTAATAACTTCATGATAACGATAACGTTTAACGGATAACGTTTTAAAATAACTTTGGCAAGCACTATGATAAGTAACTACAACTACTTAAAGTTTTAAGTTGCCAGCTAACCAACCAAGAAACGCTAGAAACGGCATAATGCTGAAATAGGAAATCGTCATCAATATCATCAGCCCGTATACGTCCACTGCTGGACATAGGCCTCCCCCAAACGACGCCCTGAGGTCCTGAGCCGCCTCCATCCAACGACTTCCTGCAACCGCTACGATGTCGTCGAGTAAAGGTTAAAGGTAGTAAAGGTTGTCAAGTGGTGACCGCGATGTAATGCGAAACAGAGTGTGGGAAGACCTCTCACTCGAATAGGAAATACAAAAAGGTATTTGGACCCACCTTAAATTGGGTATGCTTTCTTGTTTTTGCTTATTTTTAATGTACATAGTTAGCATAAAGGTATCTTTAAGTATTTTTTCAAGTTTGTTTTTGTAACCATGTGATCTTGTAGTAATTTTGTAGTAGTAATAAGTATTTTAAAGAAAAAAAAATCTCCTTTTTTAAACACTGCATAACACCGATAGTTGATAATAATTCAAAATACGATAAACGCAACATAAACAAATGAATTAAGAACTATTATAAATTGAGAGTCTTTTGTTTTGATATTAGTAGCCAGGGGGCCTACTCGGAAAAGGAAAATAGAAGTTTCTTTTTGGTGTTCGTGCAAAACCAACTCTTATGTCCATTGTATAAAATTAGCGTTTGCACGAAAAAGAATCAGAAACTTCGATTTCGTTTTGAAGAGTACGGGCCCTGGTCAGAGCAATATTTCAAAAATGTACTGTCCATTTTCACACAGTATAAAACGTTTAGGCGTTCAGCGACCACTTCATAAAAAGCCTTCATATTGTAGTGACCAGTTCTGAATGTGACCACTTCTTGAAGTACCTGCCGAGTTCTAATTTACTCGGAGAAAAAACTGGTTTATACACTTTATAAATAAACTTATTAAATAACTTATAATATAACCTTTTATGTGTTCTCGCATGAATAAAAAGACCATTTCTTAAATCTGACCACTTATTCAAGCAAACAATAATACAATTTTTTTCATATAATTAAATTATATTAGGATAATATCGCCGATACTTACTATATACATATATACTAATATACATCTTATATATAAAATTTCCATGTCACAATGTTAGTTACCGTACTCCTCCGAAACGGCTTTACCGATTTTTACCAAATTTTATATGCGTATTCAGTAGGTCTGAGAATCGGCTACTATCTATTTTCCATGCCCCTTAGTGATAAGGGTTGAAGGCAAAACAACGTTTGGCGGGTCAGCTAGTATATATATATACTTACTTTGGCAGATGATTACGTAACTGGATTGTAAAAAACCACAGGAGGCCAAACCATGCAATTGAAAATACCAATGATTCAATTACGGTTACAATGTATGATATCTCCTTAATTGAGTTTCTTGAAATGAAACCGACCCCAATTGGACTTTTAACATCCGAAGGCGCTTCTGCATAACTACTTAGGAGTTATTATAGTAATTAAGAGCTTGTGCTTGGACACCTGAGCTTGTGATTCAGAGAATGATTTGAGTAATGTGTGGGTGGGCGTCGAAGATTATTTTTGTATGATTTAAGTTGACCAACAATTTGACAAGCTCTTGGCCATAGAAAAATACCAAAAAACAGCTATTGCTGGACAACAATGGCTGGATTGTTGGGGTCAGAATTAGCCCAACACGTCAGTATTTTGAGATATTTGAGGTGTATCCAAAAAATAGCAGCTGTTTGCTACTTTTGAGGTTATGTACTTCTGTACATAACCTCAAAAGTAGGTGTTTTTCTTTAGTTGTGTCATATTGGTACTAAATAATTAACGAAATGAATGATTATTGATGATTATTGCTTTATATTAAAATACCAAACCATAATTTACATCTATAAAACAACTTACAATTGAATGGGTAGGTACAATTAATAATAAAAAATTATAAACATAAATTAATAGATAACTACATTATGTACATTCTCAGGCAATCGGAATAAGCTCAGCATAATACCCACAAGCTTAAATAGCATCTTCGGCGCTGTTTTTCAGCTTACATATAATCATCCGTCCCACTAAAATACAAAATTTACAACCTGATAATAATAAGCCATCGCAATATCTTGCGAATATTAATTATTCATACATGGGGTTCAAGAAAAATGCAGCCTCATATGACATAACATCAGAAACTTTCTCGTATTTATTGTTAACAAGATGTAGGTAGTACTTAAATTAGGGAAGCGTGTCCATTATGTTGTCAATGTCAACTGCAGCGGTGTTATTCATTTTGAAAATTATTTATCTACTTATTTATAAGTAATTATTAATTAATTATATATTTTGTTAACTATAGTATTATGTTCATGGTTATTTAAAAAAAATTAGGTTACCTAAGAAACTGCATATAAAACACGCATGTTATTTTTGTTTACGTAAAACTATGGTCGTAAACAGGTGACCGTAGAAAACTTTTATCGGAAAAAGCTTTGACATTTGTAAATAATTAGGTAATATTTTTTCGCCAATACTCTGAATATAGAAACAATCATTATCACACAATTATCTCAGGCTTACAATAATTATAATTATAATTTATATTCAGAGTTTTGAGAATCTTAGATAAGGAATATCTACGTTAAATTTTTTTTTGTGAAATATAAGCTGTTTAATTTATAGTTATTTTTATTCTATTGTTAAAATAAATCCTGCCGAGCTTGCTGCTTTTACAAACGTCTAAAATAATCAAAGCTATCAACCTCGTTCAAAAGATATGAAATTAAAATACATAATAACATAAAACCTTCCCAGTAATTCACGCATCTTCATTATCGACGATTCTGAAGATGAAAGTCATTATCCCAATGACCAATCAAATCTTGTCGCCGCAGTGCATTTATCAATCCATACTTTCGCACTTGACTACTCTTGACCACCATCGCTTACGTCACATTGGTGAAAGTTTTCATCTGAATGGAGTTGTTGTAGGTCATACTTACGTCAGAGTAACTTGTTGTAGACTCAAGTGCAAGAAAGCAAGGTTCTGACACTTTCATTGAAGGTTGTGAAGAGGATTACTGATAAAAATTGTTGAGGAAGTCTCGCAATTTTATGATCGATGGCTGTCCTCTTTGAATGTAGGTGTGTGGGATTATTTGGGTAAATAAGCACTGCACTTTGTCTCACTAAATTTACTTAAACTTTTCTTGAGAATTGTTATTTTTGAATGCATAGTTGTTTGATTTGGTTTTCTTTTGTTTCGTGTTATGATTTTTTGTATTTGTTGTTTCGCTGCGTTTGTCACATGAACAGCAAAGTTCTTCATTCGTTTTACCTATGTAAAGTTCATACAGCAAATACAAAAAACCAACTCAAAGAAAGAATGCTAAACCATTTCTCGTTATTCTTCGACCAAAAACAGAAATCTCAGAAAATCTTCAAAACTCGAAGTTTGTATAACATTATTTTCCTACTGATATCGCAAGTCCATATTGATACTTCCTTCCTATGACATTGAACATTGTCGAAGAAACGCTTTGCCAATATTGTCAATTAGCTTACCCCGCTCGCAATTTTATTTCCAGGGACTTTAAGGTGGGTACTAAAGCTTCTCGAAATCAGTTTAAAACCCTATTGTAAGAATCGGAAAATCCTGAAAAACGTTTTCAAGATAAAAACATTTAGGTATTCCTTTTAAGCCCGTTTCATGGGATGTTCTGAAAAATCCTTAAACGTATTTTCCGTAATAATGTGTTTATTTATCACATTTGAGTTTGAAGCAAATCGTGTCGTATATTTAAAACTTGCCATACGAATGCCAAAAGTCTGAAACTCTAACTCGTAGGGTGTTTTTTACTTTTAGACTTTTAGAGCCCATTTCTCGATCGAGTAGTTTCGAAAATTCCTGAATTATTTATTTTGTATTTTTTTAAGTAAACCGAAAGTTTGGTTAGTAAACTCGGAGTTACATGAAAAATCAGGAATTTTTAGCATCTTCTTACCCTTAATTAGAGATTTTCATAAAAAATCCTGAAACATATATTTTTAATTGTTTATTGTATTTTCAGTGCATACTGAAAATATTAGTTCAATAGCATCTTACATTAAAAAGTTAGACATTTCCGAACGGAGCCAAACTACGAATCTCAAACTTTAACAATCCGTTTGTAACTTAATCACACTTCAACTCAATCATAAATATCCTGAAATACATGTTCAATATTTATTTTATTTTCTGTAAGTTTAATGAAAATGGGATCACTATTTAACGAGTTACAAAAATACCAAAAAAACTTCGACCCCCCTTTTAACCGGGTGGAATTTCCACAAATCTTTCTTAGCGGGAGGCTGTGTCTCCAAATTTCAGCTTTCTATCTTCAGCGGTTTGGGCTGGGCGTTATTGTAAAAGAATCACTTGTTCTTTTATGCGTTAAGATTTATCGCATCCTATTGTGACTTTTCGAGCATGAATTGAGTAAAAGTAGTATTTTTATTGCTGTTTGCATTGCCCAGCATTATTCATTATTTATTTATTTGTATTTGCTTGCTTCAGATGTTACACCTCTGCTGGGTATACTACTTCTCCAAGCTGTCAGAGTTCGCAGACACGATATTCTTCGTGCTGCGGAAGAAAAAGAGTCAAATCACGTGGCTTCATCTCTACCATCACTCACTGACGCCATTTGAGGCGTGGCTGCTTGTCAAGTTCATTGCTGGTAAGGGTGCTTTTAACTTGCCAGGAAGATTGCTAGCATGATCCAAGAAAACAAGATCTGATCCTCAGAAAGTGTTCCTTGCTCACGTCAGTTCAAGTCGTGATTGATTATTTTGATGGCTCGTTCAAGCCTTCAAGCTATCAAAACCATCAATGAAGACCTCTGTGTCATAGGATCATAAAATATATTTACATGGAAACTACTTTTAAATTTCAGGTGGTCACGGAACATTCTCGAACATCGTCAACAACCTAGTCCACGTGACCATGTACGCTTACTACATGGTAGCAGCCATGGGCCCTCGGTACCAGAAATACTTGTGGTGGAAGAAGCATCTTACTACACTTCAGCTGGTGAGTATCTTTAACATTTTGGGCCGAATACTGAAAGGAGTTATACTCCGATTAAAAAACCTGGATATTTTTTGTGTACAAAGCATTTACAAAAAGAAAATTGGTAGAAAAATTTTTACGACATCGGTATCATCGAAACAAAGCACAGAAGCTCGAAACAATTTTTGGTTTTGAAAACTTTTTTTTTTCATCATTTAATTGATTTCGTTTTAGAATCCAGATTTAAAAATTTTTGCCAACACATCTGAGATTATGCGTTGTTAAAGTTTGTGTTTTAGTTTTTAGTGATAACTTTGCTGTTACATTGTTGTTTTCTGTTTTTGTTATCAGTTTTTGCTAAGTTTTCATTCATAAATGTTTTGGTTGACATAAAATATCTTGGATTCTAAATCGAAGAATTGGTAAATCCTGATTGCAGTTCCAAAGGGATGTCTTTCTAGCCGAATTTTAGCCACGGTGCGCGATGGTCAGTCTCAGCTGAGACTAGCCCTTTTAACTCTTTGACCGCCATAGTCCTATACATGACGAATCACCTGGAGTCCCTCTGCGCTAGCGAGAAGAGTATCTTTTGTTCACTTTGTGCTTTGACGAAGAGAACACGGGTATGCGTTTTTGGCGTGGCGGTCAAAGGGTTAAAGGGTGGGTAACACCCATACAAACCAAAACGCGCAAAGAAAGCAGAAGGACTCAAACTAAAACAAAAATATTTTAATGATTCCTTCGACTTAGATATATTGTGTGTGAGTATGTGGAATTCTATTCTAAAAATCGATTCCTTTGATTCCCTCGATGCGTTCAAAACAAGCCATGTTTTGAAATGTCGTGTTGTAGGTAATGTGGTTATATCTTAAACTCTGTTTTTGCATCAGACCCAAATTTTTGAGGTCGGTCTTTTACCAGGATGTATTATCCAAAAAGTTCATACTGACCAGTCTAAATACAAAAATATCATAAAAGGACTTACAATTAGTCAAAAAAAACGTTCGCTGTACTGTAAAGCAACCAACCACCCGTAAGATTAGTACACACTTGTAAAATTATTAGAGTCCATTTGGCAAGATAAAAGAGATAAAAATCTTTTTGGCAAAGCAAAGGCACTCGCAGGTAACGCAATTAGGTATAGTGCAAGTAAAGTGCAAGTTCTAAGTTAACACGGTCTACTTATTTCTTACCAAACATTACACAGTCTTCGCGACTTTTCAATGACAAATTGTTGCAATAAATGCAAGATTCAAGGTCTTTTCTCTGAGTATATTGATTTATTTTTGTGTTATTATTTGGTATATATGAATAATTTTTACATCTTGATATTTTAATATTCTTATTTGAATAATTTTTTTGACATTTTACAAGTATTTGATTCATCATTATGGTTACAAGATTTTTTTATCTAAATTATAATGGAAATTGTACGTATTTTATACTAGTTTAGTCATAAAACTAGTATAAAATACGTACAACTTGATTTACGTATTTTACCGAGCCAAGGCGAGACTAGGTATGATTGTAAAAGCTGTCAAATCTGTAATCACGTACGTATTTTATACTAGTTTAGTCATAAAACTAGTATAAAATACGTACAATTTCCGACACAATGTAATAATTGTTTGAGAATAAGTAAATTAAATGTATATAGTCTAAAGAAATATCTGGTATTTAGTTTCAAGATTTCAATAATGTTACATAATTAGGCACCAGCAGGTTTAACGCTTCAGCCTAGTCCCCTATGCATACTTTTATGTAATTTTTTTGCATGCTTATAAATAACTCGTTCGTATATTAGGTACATACATAGGTACTAAACTAATGGAGACTACACTGCACTAAAGTTGGCAGGCCGCCGCCGCCGCCGCCGACCAGCCCCCCTAGCACGGTGATTGTTGTCTAGTAGAGTAGAATAGAGAAAAATTACGTCACTTTGTCATCGAATGCGTAAATTATTTGAAATTCAATCCTTCTACTTCAATAATGTACGCAATGTATGGCGATGCAATGCCATTATTGTCTATTCTACCTTAGAGAACAATCCCCGTGCTAGGGGGGCAGCTGATACAAAGTATAAACAATGTTGGCTGTCAAATTAAACATACATAGGTACACACACTGAAATGTCGCAACCCGTGGGGTGATGCCGAGATTGGTGTCGACTTCATTATACGCACGGTTGCCATTATCACAAAAAATAATGATACTTAGAAAAGACTAATAACAAGAAATAAAAAAGGCGCGTAACTTTCATGGTAAAGTGAAATTCTAAAGCTAAGCTCTCAAATCTGCCCGTCATGATGACTGACGCTTTGTTAGAAAACATACTCGTATAACTGTATCACTCCAAAAATGACTATTTTAATCTACAGAACGTACAAAATGTTTTTTTTTTCATGTAATAACCTAAAGCTTGGGAACTGACTTGATAAATCAGATTTAGAACTCAGAAACGAACGTCAGAAATACGAGATCCATATCAAACATACCATTATTCAAAACTTTTTATTTCCGTAAATACATACAATATACATATGTACGTACACTTAAAAAAAGGTCAAATTCTTAAAATTAAACACTGACATGGAAATAAAGTAATATTGATTTCGGTCGCATCGGTATGTATGTATAGACTAAAGTAAATAAGCGACTAAGAAACCTTTAGCCCGTTAGGTGTTTGGTTATTATAAGCCTGATACGACCCACTGCAGTTCAAAGGTCTCCCTCTCTTTCTTCAATCCTTACGGTTTACTGCAAGAAGGGCCCTAAGGGGTTCTTTGTCCGTCAAGGGTCCAGCTCATCCATAACCCTTAAAAATATAAGGATCCATACACAAGTTGACCGAGCCAAGGCGAGACTAGGTATGATTGTAAAAGCTGTCAAATCTGTAATCACACTCTTCATACTCAACATACTGGTTGAACGGAGTGAAAGAAGAGAACGAAGTTCTCAGTGGCAGCTTGGGTGATTTGGCTGAATGGTGAAATAGGCACTTCGAACATAACTGGCAGGATTTGGCCAGTTATGTTCAAAATTTCACCATCGAGGGGTTTTTGAGACAAGGAGTCCAAAGGGTACCCTTTGGACTCCTTGTCTCAAAAGCAATCAACTAAATCAAGTTTGGTCTCATAAGAAAGGTAAATTTCAAATTTATAATATACTAGCTGCTGCCTGCGCCTTCGCCCACGTTTTATCGGGATAAAAATTAGCCTATATGTTATTCTAGGTCCCAAACTATACCCATACCAAATTTCAGCCTAATCGGTTCAGTAGTTTTTGCGTGAAAGAGTAACAAATATCCATACATCTATACATCCATCCATACAAACTTTCACATTTATAATATTATAGTAGGATTTTCTCTAACGTGTAGTTTTTTTAATAATACGTGTTTTAATATGTACCGAAGTCGGATATTTCAGTGCGTATTTGGTTCATTCATTTTAGAAGACCTGCGAAGTCATTATATCCTGGCTACGAATCTCTACCAAATGAGAGCTCTTATAGGCTAAATCAAGCTGTCATACTCATGTCATACATGTCAGGCTGTGTTTTGAATTCTTACACCGCATTCTACAACAAGCTTAGCTATCTTTGGTCATAAAGCAAAAATCAATAACAATTCCGTTTTTTTATTGATTCAACACATTGGCAGGTCTAATAGACTTACTCGGCTAACGAGTGAACGGTCAATAGAAATTGGAAGACTCCTTTTCTAAAATCACAAAATTTCTTGAATACGTTCTCGCACAGAGTTATTACTCATTCTTCTTCAGCTATGAAAGGACAGGTAATTCCTTTCATAGCTGATTTCTATAGCAAAAGCAAAGGTGCGTGAATATAATCAATCATAGAATTTATATTTCAAAATACTTCCTAACCAGCAAAGCTATTTCTCGGAGCATTTAAGGACATACCGCGCCTCGAATTCCACTAGACGGGAACTCTTGCGCAAGTCGGTAGGATACTATTCAATTACACTGCGGGCCGGATAAATTGCCGATCATTTGCAGTTTACAAGTGTTGCTTGTGAAATATTGATGATTTGCTCGCATATAGGTCTTGATTCTTCCAATAGCGAAACAAACTCTACATACTTAACTTTTTCTGACGTGATACTGAAGGCGTACCTGCGAATTTATTTACAAGGTACACAATATAGATTTAGGGCAATCATCATCTTCAATCAGCCCATACACGTCCACTGCTGGACATAGGCCTCCCGCATACGATGCCACAAATAGCGGTCCTGAGCCGCTTCCATCCATCGACACCCTGCGACCGCTACAATGTCGTCGGTCCATCGAGTGGATGGTCTCCCATGTAGGGGGGGATTTGCCATAATCACCACGCTTGGCAGGCGGATTGGTGATCGCAGTGTTGGTGTTGAAAAATACTCAGAAAGAAGCTGCTGCCCTTTAGGGCAATATTCGTAATAAACCAAAAGACTGTTAAATTTTCAAACTTATGATTCATATTATCTGTATTTGTTAGAGTAAAATAGCCATTGCAATGACTACACACTACGACTATTGTTTTTTGCCTGTATAGTCGTCGTGAATAGTTAGTCCATAACGCCAGCAGGTGGCTCTGACGGAAGACCAGCGTTGGTTGCTAGTTTGTAAGACAACGAACACATGCTGAGGCAGAGCCATTTTGTTACTGGACTTCAAATCAGTTTCCCCTTAGTCTAATTTTATTATGTAGGTATTATGTGTAAGTCTTATAACAAATAAAAATATATTATATTCTATACAACATTGAAATCCGGAATACGGAAATTCGTAGAAAAACTAAAGTTACCGACATATCTGTCAGAATCAGCAGGCTGAAGTGGCAATGGGCAGGCCATATAGCTCGTAGAACCGATAACCATTGGGAAGTAAAGGTTCTCGAGAAGCGACCGCGATGCAATGCGAAACGGAGTGTGGGAAGACCTCCCACTCGATGGACCGACGACATCGTAGCGGTCGCAGGGAGTTTTTGGATGGAGGTGGCTCAGGACCGCTATTCGTGGCGTCGTTTGGGGGAGGCCTATGTTCAGCAGTGGACGTGTACGGGTTGATGATGACTACATTGAAAGTTCGGAAAGTGACTATATTCAAGGGAAAAATTTCTTGTTCGTAGACGAGCCCTCCAATGCCCTTTTGTTACGAGTAGGTAGGCACCGTGGAGACATGACAGATTGGCCCGAGTCCTTACAACTATGAAAAATTCGGACAAGGTACACTCACGTGCATATCAACTTAAACGCGTTTACAAATAAGCCTGCAATGCACTTGTCGGGGCGGCATTCAGATTTCAACAGCCTACGGAACGCCGTATCCTTTCTCCTAATGCAACATGTATCTATTTCATGCTAGGACTGGCTGGTCTGTACACCTTGATCTTTGTACCTGGATTTCGCAAGGATACCGATTAATGAGCTATAAAGAGATAGATTCTCTTGTCTAAAGGAAAGATTAAAAGGGTTATTCCCGCTCGTCCCGACGTTTCGTCCCCAATGGAGACCAACGGGAAGTCGACTTCCCGTTTGTCCCTATGGTGACCAGCGAGAAGTTTTTGTAGCGTTCTTCCCTACTAAAATAATATGAGGATAATTTTAAAAAATTATAGAAAACGAATTATAGAAAACACACACTATGAGAAACATAAAACACGTGCTTACCTTTTAGAAAATATTTTATAAAGCACTCTTACTTCCACTGCTGAAAGTCTCTAGGCCTACCTGGAATAAAGGGCTTTTCAATAATCCCCACGCTTCGCAGGCGGATTATTCATCGCAGAGGAGGTGTTAAATAACAGTATTTCTTCCGGGTGTTCTGGGTATTTTCTATATGTACATATATATTAAAAAAATATCTATCTATATATTGTATTCTATTAAGTTTACCAGTCATCTTGTAGCCATATGATACAAGCTCTGCTTAGCTTGGGGCTAGATGATTCTGTGTGGATTGTCCAGTATTAATGTTGATTAATTAAACCCGAGAGTGGTCGCGTGGATTATATTAATATATATGTGGTAATATATATATATGTGGTTGCAAGTGTGGATTAATATCCACACTTGCAACCACAGAATTTGCAGACTTTGTGTGACATAACCATGAGAAACCCTAAACAAGATCTGAGAACGTTTTGTAGATACCTAATTGAAATTACACGAAGCCGCAAAAAAATTGCAGCTATAGTTTTTGTGAAATTTTTTTGGTGCAACTGTGGATTACATTATGAAATCCGCGCGACAACTCTAGATTTAATTTACTGTCTGCCAAAAGTAACACCAGATGTCGCATTACGTTTATACTCCTTTACTTGTTTGTCCAATTAGATATTTGTGTACTCAGACGGCCGCTCAGGGGCCGTGTGGCCGCGGCGTACGAATATCGACCCCTCCAACTCAACCCGTGGATGTCGTAAGAGCCGACTAAGGGAACCTACCAGAGGAAGGGCAGCAGCTTCCTTCTGAGTATTTTTAAACACCAACACTGCGATCACCAATCCGCCTGTCAAGCGTGGTGATTATGGCAAATCCCCCCGTACATGGGAGACCATCAACTCGATGGACCGACGACATCGTAGCGGTCGCAGGGAGTCGATGGATGGAGGCGGCTCAGGACCGCTATTTATGGCGTCGTACGGGGGAGGCCTATGTCCAGCAGTGGACGTGTATGGGCTGATGATGATGATGTACTCAGCCGTTTTAGATTTAAGTTTTCCACATACAATGCATTTTGTTTTTAATGGAATAAATAAATTAATGAAATACGATTGTCTTCCTTTTTTCGCAAGAAAATACGTATAGTTGGTGTAAAGAGAGTTTGCGTCATATTTTTCATTATTTTCAGGCCCAGTTCTTCATAGTCCTGTTCCATTCCATCAGCGCATTGGTCTACGACTGTGGATATCCAAAGTAAGTCATCAATTTAAGCCTAAATATACAGGAATAAGCTCTAATTATACTGAAAACGTCAAAAGTAAAAAATTATTTATTTCCGTAAATACCATAAATGTACAAATTGTTAAAATTAAACACTGACATGGAAAGAAAGAGATATTTTGATTTCGATATGTATACTAAAGTAAAGAAGTGACGAAGAAACCTGTAGCCTGTTAGGTGTTATTTTTAGAGTTGGAGCAAAATCTTAGAAGACAGATATCATAGATAAAGAGAATCATGTTGTCTTATCTCCAAACTTATTATTTTTATCAGTCGGTTAAAATGTATCTAAGAAGGAGGGAAATAACTGTTTCTTATTGTATACTAGCTGCTGCCCGCGCCTTCGCCCGCGTTTTATCTGAATAAAAAATAGCCTTTAATTATGTTATTCCAGGTCCCAAACTATACCCATACCAAATTTCAGCCTAATCGGTGCAGTAGTTTGCGTGAAAGAGTAACAAATATGCATACATCTATACTACATCCATACATCCATCCATACAAACTTTGACTTTTTAATAATATTTATAATATTAGTAGGATAGGATAAGTAAAACTTCAGCTCGACAATTTCAGTTTATATTATCTAACAAGCAAAAACGGTACAACTACAATTAGGAACAACGAAAGTTTCGTATGAATGTTTAAACATCTTTGGTTATGTGTACATTGAAACTTAACGCATGTACTCATTTCATTATTACCTACTATAATTTATTAGCACTAAACAGTCCACAGTAGCTGTAAATACGTTGGTCTAGTCTAGACTTTCTTTTAACTTGCCTACTTTCAGTATTATGTTGTTTGTTTTTGTTTGCGTTAATATAATAGTT
Source organism: Eupithecia insigniata (assembly GCA_947859395.1). Classification (NCBI taxonomy): domain Eukaryota; kingdom Metazoa; phylum Arthropoda; class Insecta; order Lepidoptera; family Geometridae; genus Eupithecia; species Eupithecia insigniata. The sequence goes on from OX402000.1 coordinate 2,998,436, forward strand.
TTGATAAATTGCTTCTTATTATCAGGGTTTAGAATGTTTAACAAGTTTTTATTAGACCGCAATATGATACCAGTGCGTCGAATTTTTGTTTTCTTTTAACATTATCGACGACGAGTATGCTTCTGCTTTTATTTAAAGTATTTTATGAATTTTAAACGAAAACAAAACTAATACAACTTCTTTTTAAATTATGAATGTTCGTAAAAATATCAATAGCCTAAACAATCTAATTAGTCTGAAATTTTCTTTCAATAGAACATAATTTAATTCATTCATTGCCATACAGCGGCAATGCAGCCAGCGTCTTGGGAACGCTTCCGACTGATATTGACATGGATCAGTTATAGATTGTTTGCAACAGTCTGCAGTTAGCTCAATTGTTTCAATTGTAAATACTAGTTTAATTAGTTTATATTATTTGATTGTTATTTTCTTTGTCAATAATGAGTGTAAAAGTACAAAATTCATTCCTCATATTTTATAGGTTTAATTAAATGTCGAAAAAAACATGAAAATAATTAACAGAAAGTACAATACCCGGCTATGGTTAAAAGAGATTTCTCCCAGACCAGACATCGACCTCTTAAAAACAATATTGCATAGTAACAAAAACCCATTGCAAAAGCTTTGTCGAAACGCATTCAAATATGCGTTAGCGGTGCAATGACGGATCCAGTGCAATAGAGACACTTTCATTAGGGCCACTTTCCGATTTGCTCATTTTATTGCCTGCAAGGCTGACTGCAGACGAGGCAGTTACGGATATCGTTCTTCAAATTAAATCACACTTATATGTATTTTGCTGTACGTTAATCCTATTATTATAAATGTCAATGTTTGTATGTTTTTTCCTCTTTCACACAAATACTACTGAACTGATTGGGCTGAAATTTGGTATGGGTATAGTTTGGGACCTGGAATAATGTATAGGCTATTTTTTATCCCGATAAAACGCGGGCGAGGGCGCAGGCAGCAGCTAGTATATAAATATATAATAAGTAAATAAATTATTATTTATTCCAAATCAAGCAACTCAAAATTATATTTGTTTCTTATTGAATCCACAAACAATGATTGGATTTTTTTATCTAGAATAACATCTGTTTAGGAACATTATTATCCCGGAAAAAGAAGCAGAAGTCAGTGGGTATTTGTAAATGTGAAGGTTTTTACAATAGTTCAGCATGGGGATTAAGTGCACTATCCCCATATGATGAAATCCAATAGGGCGCTTATCAGGGGAGGCCGGAGTCCAGCAGTGAACCAGAATACTGGTTCACACCAACATGCTGCTGAGGTTGAGATTAGTTGGATGTTTGTTTTTCTTACCCTCCCTCGCTTTACATAAGACGGTGTTGTTTTAGACTGTAACAAACCAATGAAATAATAGGAAAAAAGGAGAATATTACCCAGTTGACAACAATGGCTTAGTATTTATTTTTGTTTTTCAGGATAATCGCATCAGGCCTTATCCTGCATTCAATCATCTTCATAGTCCTCTTCATGAATTTCTACAATCAAGCCTACAAGAACAGGAGAAAAGCGCTCAAAGAAACCAATAACAACGAAATAACCACAACAGGCGACCACATCAAACAAAACGGACATGTGACCGAAAACGGAAATCTTGTCAATAGAAACGGCAATGTTTTGACTGCAAACGGTAATGTAGTTAATAAAAACGGTCATGTTGCAAATGGTAACGGGCATATTGCATCTGAAAAAGTTTTCTTGAATGGATTTACTAAATTGAATAATGTTATATTACAAGAAAATGAGTGTTTGAAGAATGGTTACACAAACGGTCATGTAGTTCATGATGATACAGGGAAAGAAAAGATGCAATAGTCTAGGGTTGTGCTTAAAATTTGAGATTATTGGAATATTAGAGCCACTCTTCGTTTCATATTACCATGCCCATTGCTTAAAAGAATAGACGCAAGAGGGACATGAATGTCAATGTTAAAAAAATATGACGCTTTGTTTATTAAGTAAAGTTAACCATTTCATCAGCGTTTATTATACCGTAGCTGACGCAATTGCATAACTCTTCTGCATTAAAGTCAAAGGACCATATTTATATGCATTGGATACTTAAATATGTTATACATACTAAATAATTAATATTTAATGTGAAATATATTAAAGATTATTGATCGGGTATTCTTCGCGTTAGAAACGTAGGGGAATATATAAAAAGGTACGCGATAAATACCCGATACATAATCTTTAATGTGAAATAATCTCAAAATAGAAAATGAAAACTATTACAACAGTTTGAAGCCTAAACACGTATAATATTAAAGTATATAAAATACATATATATCTTCGCAAAACCTAGGACTATGGACCAAGTATTATTGGGATTAAAATTACCATAAAATGTTATATGTTACCAACGAATTGGTGTAAAAGTTATCATAGAAGGAGGCTGTTAGATTTATGAAGTAAAAGATGGTTTTGGATTGTTATCATTAATTAATAAAAAAGTTGTAAAATTAGTTAATAGAAATCTTCTGATTACTGATTTACCAATTTATGATATAGTTGTACTTTTACTAATTCAAAGCTCAAAGAAAGGCTCAAATTTTAATGAAAAGTGGTAAGAACCACCGATCTTGTAAGTAAGTAGATATTTTCTCTGTCGTCGTTGCGTTGAAAGTTTCTGTAGTTTATATATTAGTTGGAGAAAAAATCTCAAATATTTTACTGTGTACAGCGAGTAAAACTATGCTGACATCCACTATGAGCTATAGAAGCTATTAAAGTTAGTAATAAGTTAAATATTATCCTTTACGTTTCAGAACTGTTATTTTAATTTTTTACGTTTTTCATCTACCTCACTTGGTGTACCTGTCTTGTATAATCTTCTTCGCAAATAAAACAATTTACTACAAAAACTTGTTATGACAAAAAACTAAAACAATTTTTTACATTTTCAACATTTAATATAAGATACGTTCAGATTAAGTAACAAAATATAATATAAAACAGTTATTTAGCATGTTTTATAATGTGGACGTGTTTTAATTTAACATATTAATATAAGGGACGTGTTATACAACATACATAAGTTTTATAGCAAGTTATATAATTTGGACACCAATAAATCAACTTAAAAAACCCAGCGTATCGGGATATATACATAAAACATAATATATACAGCAGACCTATAAAAATCATAGGACGTAGAAAATCTTAACCAGAAAATGTCAAAGCTTTTGCGTAGAATTTTCGTGGTATCTTACTTAAATAAGTAAACTATTATCAACTTTCTATAAAATGTATTTAAGTAAATACTTCCGTCCATTTACATTATTTACAGTACATATTATTCCAGTTTATAAATTTTATATTGTTTTTTTCTTTTGCGAATATTAAGTATCTAACATTCCATGATATACATATAGCTCGCAGTGGATTTTTTATGATTCGCTTTTTTTCATATCAGTCAGCTGTATTAGGTAGTATATTTTTGTAAAAATAAAAATAAGTAGTTACTATTCTGTATATTAAGGTAAACAATAAGATGTAACTGTATAAAATGTATAACAACTTATATAAGTTAAATTAATCTGTTAGATAATGAATAATTGGCGCAACTATGTAATATATAAAAAAGGGTAAAGAAATTAATTCGTTTCATTTTCATTTAGTGTATGTAGGTATTTGGGTAGAGTTCTTTGATTTCGGTTCTGATATATCAATGGAGGGTTCTTGTTCCAAACATATATTTTAGCGTGCTCCTTTTTACACTAAAACACAATTAATAAAATAATCAAGTAATTTATATACTTAGTATATATACTTGGTATATAAATTCCTTGAAAATAATTAATCAAATACATATATAACTTGTGGCTCTACCAATTTGCTTGAAAGACGTATGTAGAGACATCTAGTGATTGTTGTTGGAACTTACGAATCGGATGGTGATGCTTGCGCTACCATTTCGTAACTTAGAGGCAACTGTAAGTTAGTCCGGCATATTTCGAAAAGATGGCGTTTGTTCTATCTTGTGTTGTAAATTTGCAAAAATATTTGGATAAAATACTTAATATTTTTATACATTTTTAATTATTATTCAAAACGTTTATTATTATTCTTTACGTGACTTTTCTATTAACAAATCTATAAACATATTTTTTTTTATTGGTTTAAATAATTTCATATTATGTAGTGTACAACAGGAGCTGTTTTGTAAACTTTTGATAATGGGGGGAGAGTAATGTTAACAATCAAAATGAACTAATATTACTAAGCTTAATTACCTTATTGTTGTCACTCTTAAATGTCCATACATATACAACTAAATTTTATTTTTTATTATATATAAGTAGGTGCAAACTATGAATTAAGTACCTTCCGAAATATTTATTTTATTAAAACACAACAAATTGTAACCTACCTTTCGGGTACCTAGGCACATACCTACCTACGTAGAAGTACTTAGGTATATGATATATTAAAAATACTCAGTTTTTGATTTCACAAAAGTATTTTATTAGATAAGTTGATACATAAATAAAAATATGAAGACAATGAACGTTAAAACTAAATTAAAAAGCGATCAAACTCCTCAAATAGCCAACACTTTCCTAAAATGGTTTCCTAATGATAGCCCTTTCTGTAACAAAAAGTACCTAAAATTTTACGGTGTGTCGATAACTTTAATGGGCCGATAATCCTTAATTATGGCCCAGCAAAATGTCAATAAACCTGACGTTCGAACGTTTTTTCTCCCCTTTCTAATTTGTTAGCCCTAAAATCGTAGGCATACAACATCCCGTGTAAAGAGAACCCAGCTTTATGCCAGTTTCCGGATCTATTTGGAGCTTTGGAAGGGTCAAGGGATTTTGGACGATAGAATTCTGCAATGAGAAGGGTGAATTCGGGGTAGAAACAACCGCGACGATGTAACTGTGCGAGGGAGATGAAGATAATGTCGCTAATGTCTGGTTGCGTTCCGTTTGACGCAGAGCATTCTCTGTAGAGTTTGTATTTTGCTAAGAGCTAATGTTTGGATGGTAAGGTTATAATTTTATTTCTGGATATAATCAGAAAATATGATTGGTAAGATTTAACCTCATATAATTGATATTTAACTCATTATCAATAGTCGTTGGTAATATCTTGTGCAAACAAAAAATAAAAAAATGCTTAATTATGTATAAATTTGCAAAATTATACATACCTAAGTATGTATTAATTATTATGTAATTTTTTATTGATTATTGCAAGGCATTAACTTACGAAACGAAGTGTAAAATATTAACAAGAATCCGGTTTGAAGGACCAAACTTCCAAATAATCAATTCAATAAATTTTATTTTGCGTGAAAATGCCCTGGTTGCTTATTAAGCTTTATAATTAATAATTATTATGTATTTTATATCGTTGTGCATGAAACTAAATTCTCTTTGTTACAATTTTCTTCTAGGTTGAATCAAGCTTCCGTGTAACGGAACGTGAGCTAGCCGGCGGCCGGGAGCACTCAGGAACCGTCGCCCTGGGTCGGCTCGGCAGTCAGTACACATCGCGAGCCCGACCCAACGCCACGTTGCTCCCGCCAGCACGCCCACACAATACAACAAAATACTCCCTCAAAAACAACCCACAATCCAACCACACCAGTGTATCTATGTGTCACCATTCCAACCAATGCGATAAGCAATGTGATCATGAACCAAAAGTGGCCACTAAGGCACAACGACTTAGTATCCCCAATGATACGAAACAACATTTCGTTGATAAATCGGGTGTAACAGTGTTTTAATCGCAGTGTGTTAAGTTAGAGATATCTTCGAATGTGTATTTTGTTATATTTGTCCTCTTTGCCGCAAAGGGGGTGAGAATACTATAGAATATGCTAATAAGTTGGTTTCTTTTAACCCGCACACAAAAAGCTCTGCACTAGTCTCTGCAGTGCGATTTGTATTGCAAATTTGCATGATTTATATCTTACTGTGCCTTAAACTCTTTATTTAGATACAATGCGCTTTAATTTATTATTTATTCTCTTGATTAAAATTTTGTTTTAACAACGTTTTCATGTATTATTGTCAACTACGCGTCTGTGCTAACAAGTAGAGCTCTAAAAGTTTAATCCTTTATCTACGAATTCTCAAACATCTATCTATCTAGTGGAGCGGTTTATCCTGATAGACCTAAGTGTTATTTCCTTTGTGCCAATGGTTATTTGCGCTAATTTCCTGCCTTTCCAGTTTACCTGTCTCGCTCAGACCTAGATTCAGACAAGCTTTTCACTTCAATGCAGAGCTCAATTCAATTTGTTTCCGTAACAGCCTGAATGGTTTGACCGAGTGTTTTAGTTTATTTAATACAAAGAACTCGGTTTTGACGGGTAGGTGTATTTTTGTACCTATTAGATGCCAGTAAAATGGTAGCTATAACTGAATCTGATAGGGAGTTACCAAAGTATCTAAAATAGTCCAAAAGCAATCAGCGTTTGTTATTTTTCGTAATGTAAATGCCAAAAAATTATTCATTGTTATATTTGTCATAACATCTATTAACTCCCGTCTTATTTATATCACAAAGGACAGGAAATAATAAAAGAAACTATTACGAAACCTTCAAAGCCGAAGAAACTCCCTCTTAAAATTCTGCAACAAAACAAACAACATCAAGAGAAACATCAACACGAATCCAATATCTGTAAAAGAGCAAACCGCATCGAAAAAACGCAAAGCTTAAAACGAACAATAAGCTTGCACTAATAAAAATAATCCCCAAAGAAAAACCAATACGTCTGCTACTCGAGCCAAAGGAAGGAGGCATGTGAACAAGAAAATAAGAAATAGAAACTGTGTACGTCTCGACTACGACTTATTTCTCTCTCAGGAAGTTATCAGCCTTTCGACCGGTTTGTATACAACAATAGTCCGGGGCTGGTGATGTTGTACATTGATCTAGTAACTGGATCCAGTTTATATTTGATGAATAAGAGTTAATTAGATCTACAAGATATCAAAACTTTTTGAATTCCAAAATGATCATCAATTTGATATGGATAGATAAATTAACAGTTAATAATAAAAAGATTAATAAAAAGTCGTAAAATATCGATTGTTGGATTCTGTTAAAATTTTCGTTACCCAACTAATATTTATCTAAGAGAATTGTCAGTGAAAAGATAAAGAATTCTTATTAGGTATTCAAAACATTATTCAGTGTTGACTCACGCTCTGATTCAACGAAAGCCAACTGTATTCTTTCAATGCCCGTTTTAACCACTAGACAAGCAAGAGCTTGCCACTGTTCGTTTGGATCCATAATGTAGGGCTATCGATCAACTGGATGGGTAGTAAAGTCATTTCGAAAGATGTTATCTGTGGTTTTGGTCGGTAATTACACTCGTGTGTTCTAAGCCGTGTTTCAAATTATGTAGTTCCAGTTTCTGATGGTAGAATTTTGAACAACTTTCATAACGTTGATATATTTGATAAACAAGTTGCTTACTTGGATCATTTTGAATCACCATAGAAGCCTTAAAATGTTGTTGGTGTATTAAAAAGAAGAAACATTGCATTTATCAAGCTAGGTGTACGAACAACACAGTTTGCAAATAATATCAGTTGCTCTGATTTATATTAAAGATACTACACAAAAGAAAGACCCCTGCTGTGTCTTCACGCAGCAAAAAACAGGGGATTGAAATCTCAGTGTGAGACTGATGATTGTGAACTCAGCTATTCCAATTGTAGTTTTAAGATTGTTTGCTTTTGTGATGACCGTGGTAACCGTTGCTATGTTATTGAGAAATAGCAATCGATATAACTCAAAATTCAACGCCACGCATTAGATATTCAACATCAGCGATGACAGAGGAATGTAATTGTAACGGTACTGATACCGGTATTAGTAAACAATAAATCAATTATATAAATCCAAATATGTAGCATCCATTTCAAACTGTCAAAGGCTGACATCCACAAACCCATGTTAGGGACAAATAAAGTAGGTTGCTAAACATCACCACTGAATTTCAATCTCGCATCAAATCTATTTAACCCTAAACATGTGTGCGATCACGCGAAAAAGTGGATTCACGTCTAGTTGACAATCTCGTGACTAACACACATTAGCTTTACAAAAAGCACCCTTACGGAGACGGTAATAAAAGTGACAATGCGTGTAATTAAAATTATGGGGCTGAACGGCACGTGGCGTTTCCTCGAGTGAAGCTTGCAAGTACAAAAACTACGAATGACATGCGAGGCATGAAACACCGTTACTTGCTCGATTTACTGATCAGTTTACTTATGGTAAAAGTGTAACAGGCATCTAACTCGATATTACATGACTCTATATTATGATTGTTTACATAACTGAGTTAAAAATATTGAAATCCTAAAAAAACTGGATTGTTAAAAGGATAGTAGGATTAATTTATGTAAGTACTCGTAGCCCTCTAGTTCAAGTGATATTTAGAACTTTTTTGTAAAAGGATTTTTTGTACCTATGAAATGTACTACCAAATTTTTTTTATACCCATAGACAGTGATTACGAAGACGATGAAGATAGCAATGTCGATAGAGTGAAATGAAAAGAATAAATATGAAATGCAGACTTCAAGACGGAAATAATGCAAGAGAGATTCAGAAACAAGAAAATAAGTATTGAACATGAAAATACAAAACTCTGAAATATAATACCAATCAGGCCATATCGCGACAAGCAAAGCTTTGTTTCTAGCAAAAGTTTGAACCCAAGATGAATACGAAATGAACCATTATTGCCACAAAAATACAACAATGTGTTCTTCAGATTCCTCTCATAAAATATTATTCCCATCTCCCCCAACAAAAGGGGTAGTCTGTATGTTTTCGAGCAATAAACTCGTTTTTATGCTCATGATTATTATGCGATAAAAATCTCTCAGAATCACAATGAAATTCGGAGGTATCGTGGCGTTGCTTGGCTCGTTTCTTTTCATTAAAACGGGGGATCAGATTGTCTTTCTTATAAGCCTTTTTAAGTCTTATTAAAAATAACTGCCTACTTTATTCACACATCTACAAATTCGCCACCTTTTGAAAATCCTTGTATTTTGTTACCCTGTCTATTTACAAGCATAATATAGTCAGAATTTTATTAAGTCTTATCCTACCCATAGGTGACCAGCATTTTTAATCTCTTTTTGAACCTTTCATTTCACTGTGAACGATAAAAAACATATTAAATTATTTAACAGAAACAGCGTATCTAATTTAAAGCTGTTTACTATCAATTACAGAGCCAGAGTTCGTTCATTACTAAAAAAAGGCTTCGTTATGTTTTCTTTGTCAACAAAGAAGAGAAAAGATGTCCTCTCCAAATCCGTCGACCATGATAGTCACGCAAGCCATAAAAGAAATGGATAGAGATTAACAATAACTACTTCATGATAGGGCTCTAAAAGACTCAGTCGTATAGTTGTCTAATGATGACCCAACCGAATGAACTCCAAGATACAAGCAGGTGAGGAATGACGCCTCCAATGTTTTATTGCCCAATCATGCGATTCGTTACGACCAGCGGGTTCTCACGATAATTAAACAGTATCAGTTACATAGGTATTAGATGCTTTTATTTTGTTCCGTTTTCATCTCAAATTTCTATTTGGCAAGCTCTAATGGGCCGTTCCATCTATCCTATCAACCTCTATGCCTAAAAATTTTATACTAGGACGTAGATAGTTGGATCCGTCACTATTATTCAGAGTTTTCTGTTTAAAAATATGATTCCAATTTTTTATTAGAACATCACAAGAAGTGTATGTACCTATTAGTAGAGTAGTGTCTATAAGCAATGTAACTAAGGGAATGCAGATCCGGACAAGGTCTAGAAGAAAAAAAAGTATTCAATGATAGAAGACAAAAAGCGCACGCAATACCAAGTAATAATTACAGTATTTTAAGTAGCTGAAGAAACAAACAAGTCTAGTAATAATACAGTTCTCACAAGAGAGCTAATAAAATAAAACGAGCGGCCATTAGCCGACAGACAAATAAGTAAACACAAACTAAACATAGAACCCGATATATTGCGGCCGCAACAATGGATATATTTAACAATAGTATTAAAAGGGACTGGGGATCGCTCAGTGGAGGATTACGAATGTTCCTCGTGGTTTAGAGTAGGAGAAATCAGATAACAGAATGAGAATTTTAAGATAGTTGGACGGTATAATCTAGCACTAGTTCAGAATAATGAAAGGATAAACGTGATGGGTTTTTTTCTGACTGTTATTGAAAGATGATATAAAGAATATATTTGCTTATCGCATTTGTAGAGTTAAGTGACTCTACAAAGTGTGGAGTGAGTGGTATTATAGCCCTTATCTCAAACTCTTGTTCGCGAATAAAACGATTTTTTTCTCATTTCTCGAACTAAACAATCTTCACAAGATTACATACAATTTCAAATGTACAATCACTAAGCTTGTCAACATGGTAGAGAAAACGCGAGCCAAAATTACAACCGATGGAGCAACGCGGAGTTATTTTTCGGATCAAACAAAAGAATTTCCTTCGAACAAATGAACGATTTATACTTAATCTAAAACTGTCCGTGACTCAAGATTAATATTAGTCCCTGCTGCTTCCATCGCGTAGCGTAGCTCTCCATTGGCCAAGTTGATTGACGCGCGCGGACCGTAGCACCCGCGCCACCGTCACATCTGACAGATGTCATTGTCACGTGACAGCTGTCACTTTAGTGACCCCTTGCATAACTGGTAACAAATGTGCGCGATTCTACCAAGGGTTTTTGGGCCGAGAGTCAAGGGATGTTTGAAGATTGGCTTGTGAAAATTTTATAAAGAAAAATTGGATAATATGTACCTTATCTTTCGATCCTTTTTTGCTGTTAAATTTTGTTTCGATTTTATATGTCTGTATGGTTAATCTCTAACAACAACACGTTGAAATTAATCTATGTAGATTACCTAAGACTGAGGACGCGTGTCTTGTTTACGTTAGACCCTTAAAATCGTATTTATTTTGACAGGACGGCTTTACTTTACTTAAAATCACTGATGTAGAGCTAGGCAAACCTTCAATACTAATACGGCAACTTTAAAGATACATGATTTTATCCTTTAAAAATCTGGGTGGAGTTTTGCGGCTTCCACAATCTTCGTAACGAGCGCGGGTTAAAACATTTAAAAAAAACGATTATAAACAATGTGCCTAAAATGCTGGCGGCATAGCCAGTTCCCTTATTAGTTATTACCCAGACAGTAATCACAATTATTCAAATAACTATTTAAGATCTTTATTTACAAAGAATTTGACGATGGATGTGGCGTGGTGGGCGCTGATCTGCCTGGTTGCGGGTTCGACTCCCGCCTTGGGACAAATGTTTGTACGATTTGCAAATATTTTTTCCGGGTGTTCTGGTTATTTTCTATGTATAATACAAATTATATATATCTATTTAAAGTATTATACACTATTATATCGCTTCAAAACAACATTCTTCGTACGCACCGCCAAAGTGTGGAACGCCCTACCGGCGTCGGTGTTTCCCGATGCGTATAATCTAGAGGTCTTCAAGGCTAAACTGAACAGGACTCTTCTAGGCAAGCGTGCTACATCCTCGGCCGTATCATCACTTACCATCAGGTGAGATAGCGGCCAAACGCAAGTCTATAAAATGTAAAAAAGAAATATATGTATAGCTATCAGTCATCTAGTACCTTCCCATAATACAAGCTCTGCTTAGCTTGGGGCTGTATGATACTGTGTGGAAGGTTCAGCATTGTTTGATTTATTTCATTATTATTTGATCTATCAATAACCACTTTCAGCCTGAAAACACAGTTCACTGCTTACACAAGCCAAAACAAAACCAAAATAAATAACAGATTTTATCACAGTTCTAACTCTGACGGAAACTCCGCATGATAAAGTTTGAAAAATGATTCGATCTGTCAAATAAAACAAATAGCTATCAAAGTCAGACATCACTATAAAAATGACAAATATATTTCAAAAGCTCAGGCGTTTCTATTTCAAACAAAAGAGCAACATCCGTGTTCCAACGCTTTCTCTCGATTATTTAGTCTGGACAGCTGCAAGCCCACGCAGAGATAGATAGACTGACCTACGTTCAGTATTTATTATGACATTATAAGACTATCCAATTCTCATAGAAGGTAATATAACAGCCCTATCAAAAAAGTAATATAAAGTAATATCACTATCTTATCATAAGAGCCCTAACAACGAAAGATCCAAGTCTAACGGAGTGGTTTTATTCTCATTGGATCCAAGTGTCCCAATATGCATCCAGATGCATACACACTCGAACTGTCATCGCTTTTTATATATATATATATATATATATAAAGACTAGCTGCTGCCCGCGCCTTCGCCCGCGTTTTATCGGGATAAAAAATAGCCTATATGTTATTCCAGGTCCCACACTATCAGCATACATGTCCTCTGCTGGACATACGCCTACCCCATACGACGTCCCACACTATACCCATACCAAATATCAGTCCAATCAGTTCAGAAGTTTTTGTGTGAATGAGAAGTAAACATCCATACTCACAAACGTTGACTTTTATAATAATGTAGTATATAGTAGGATTATTAATTCTATCCAATTAACATAGAAGGTAATAATACAGTCTACTATCTTATCATAAGAACCCTAACAACAAAGAAGGTACCTATCCAAGTGTCCAAATTTCCATATGCATGGAGATGCGCACACACACTCCAAGTGTCATTGCTTTCTATATCCACACTTATAAAGATAATAAGCTCAGTTGATAGGTAAAAGGAAAATCTGTGAAATAGCAGGCAATATATGTACCTTTTCAATCTATACAATTACTCTATGCAATTTTGACATACCTATATAAAGGTAAATATGAAAACAAGCGTGGCAACTGTGGTGTGTGGTTTGACTAGATTTGTACATCAAGTATAAAGGTTTTAATAATAATTATGCTGGACAATCCACACAGCATTATCTAGCCCCAAGCTAAGCAGAGCTTGTGTTATGGGTACTAGATAACTGATATACATAATACAATATATAAATTTATAGAAATGTTTTATTATACATAGAAAACGACCAGAACACCCTGAACAAATATCTGTGGATCGTACAAATATTTGTCCCGAGGTGGGAATCGAACCCGCAACCTCCTGCGTTGCAGGCGGACCTTCGCCCACCGCGCCACAGAGGTCGGCAAATGTAAGTTTTACTACATTTATCCAGATTTAAAAAAAGTATCGATGTACGATATCTCCCAGGTGCCTATAATGATGTTTCAAACAGTTGTATGAATAGAGATCATTCAATGATCATAAATAAGACGTTTAAAACGAATCCCAAAACACAAAAACCACAGCACACCTGCCTTTTGGAACAATAAATCGATCCGAAGGCTCAAGGTGCTGAGGTTTTGTTACTTAAACCTTAGATAACCTTTTTTAAAAGAGCAACAATTTCTGAATATTTTTAAGCAAAGATGTTCTTTTGTGGTTTGCTCTGAATTAGCTTAGGGTCTCTACAGTTATAAGAAATCTTCTTACGTTTTTGATGATGGCAAGGTTTAAAAATGTGCGTCTTTTTTATCTTTAGCAACTTTCCTCTTTAAAAAAAATATCAAACGAAATGTTTACCTATACTTGCAAACGTACTTTAAATAAAAAATACACAAACAACCATCTCAATTCAAGGGAGATATGTAGTTCTCAGAGCCAAATGGCCTCGTTATTGTACAACAATATTTTCTCACTTGCATTTAAACCTTTATTAAAGTACGATAAACAAAAAATTTTATACAACAAACACTTTATTCAACAAAAGATCTCAACAAAACGAACTACCGTCAAACTTGAGGCCAATGCGTCCACTCAGATCATTAGACAGGCATGAATGGGAATTTTAAAGCTAATCTAAAAAGCTTTTACTTGGCTATTCGGGGCTTTGGGAAAGATTTTCAACATCTATGGGTTCTGAGGTTTTTACCTTATCAGTTCGGTTCGGTTCAGTTTTTATGGTGAGTAGAGAGTAGAGGTAGTATTTTGTTTTTCTCAGCTATGCTATGTAAGTATATTTTGTTGACCTGTGTGGCGCATTGGGAGAAGTTCCACCTCCGACTCTGAGTTTAGGGGCTCGATAAATAGTATAAATTTGTACGATCTGCAGAAATTTGTTCTGGTATTCTGTGTATTTTTAATGTACCTATAATAAAATAATAAATAAATAAATAATGCTGGACAATTCACACAGCATTATCTAGCCCCAAGCTAAGCAGAGCTTGTGTTATGGGTACTAGATAACTGATATACTTAATATAATAGACTACATAGATAGATATTTTTCTTATACATAGAAAACATCCAGAACACCCTGAACAAATATTTGCAGAGTACAAACATCGAACCCGAACCCGCAACCTCCTGCGTTGCAGGCGGACCTTCACCCGCCGCGCCACAGAGGTCGTCAATAATCTATGTAATGTATTGTATGAAGTTGGTATATCTGATATATAGTACCCATAACACAGGCTCTGGTTAGCTTGGGGCTACATGAAGCTGTGTGAATTGTCCAACGTCTATATTAATGTGTAAATTTGGGAGTGTGTGTATACATATCTGAGCAGCTGCCTCTACCTAATATCAAAATGCACTTTAGGTTACTTCAACAGTCACCCGTTGTACATTATGTTTATTTATTTATATATGTTGCAAGTTGCAAGGTAACTAGACGTGCAAATGGCTTGGTTATGAATAAACTACCAGTTCTAACGTTTTTAAACTTGCTGCAAGTTGATTCAAAAGAAAAAAGTTCTGCAGCTCACACATGTCAGCAAAATTTTTGTTGAATACATTCTTTACTAAAATGTAGGTTAACGAAAAAGCTCCTTCAAAAAATGTTATACTTTGTAGAATAACTTTTTTGTGTAGCTCGTTCATATTGCTTGTTATATTTTGTGATATGTTACGGGTTTTATTATTTTCGTTTACTTAAATAAGACTTGAGGCTATTGTCTAAAATATATCCCAGTGAACCCTTTTAAAGAATAGCAAACATGTGCTCAAGCGAAAACGAAAGGAAGGAAACCCATCTTTCCTCGCTGCCTACCATTACAGCTGTTCAACTTAGGCCATTTGATCCAACTCGAGGCAATACCATCAACTCGAGCCGCCAAAGTGCCAGTAACGATAAAACACTCGATCAATGCGACATTACGAGACAATGACTACACGATAATTCTCCATACCACCAGAAAACTTTCCCCCGATAAAAACACGGAAAGAAAGAACTCTATGCCTTTGTAATACAGGTGTTGGCGAGTTTCGGGTCCTTACACGCGATCACCTTATTGGACCAACTAAAATAACATTATTAGACATGGAACCGCGTTTGAAATTACTCGCACGATGTGTTCAATCATATTACTATTATGGCGATAAATTTTCTGGTTCGTGATCTTTTTGGGTCATGTTTGACTGTTATAGGGGTTATTTAGTGAACTGTCTATTGTGACGCTTTGAGGCGCCCTTGCATGTTGCGTTTAATCTAAAATACTTTTATTTTCCTCGTTACCACGCTATTTTTGTCGATTTTACTACTTTCTTGTTCCCATACCTTTCATATTTTTTCGGTAAACTATTGTACGTATTTTCTCATTTATTTTTAATAAGATCTTTTTGATATTTGATCTGAATGCTATTCAAATAAAACAGTACCACAATCTTTCCAAGCTATCTAAAGCAAATTTTATTCATCGTCTTTTGTTCGAGCGACCTCAATAGTCTCCTTTGCAAATTCAACCCTCTACTGCTGAACAATTTACGGTTCTTCAGTGCAAGACCTCTGCAGAGCATCTATTATGAGCCACCGGCGAGGTCAGGTCTCTCGAGGTCTGTTTTATAAACCTGAAACGTGCACAGTCACTCTAAGGTGCGACGTTTGACTACCTGGACAATATTTTGTGTAACGTGAAATTGCCGGGAAAATGCTTTACAATTTTCTTTTTATCCATGAGAGAGACTTACTTTTGTTTTCCGCAACTTGGCCACAGGTGGGCCCTTTTTGCGTGTCGGGTAGGGGGCTGCTAGTCTAACCCAATATCCTCCAGGAAAGCCGGCAGCTCGCTGACGCCGGTGCATCCCTCCCAAGGCGTTCTTGGTGTCCCAAAGTAGTGTAGTCGTTGAGTAGCTAGGCTATCGCACTCTACAAGCACATGCGCGGTCGTCTCCTCTGCGTTCACGCACCATCTGCATAAGGGGCTGTCCGTGATACCCAAATTAAATACGTGCTTATGTATTTTATATATTTTCGGAAACACTACCTTCTTTTTAACCAGCGTCAAAAAGAGGAGGTTATCATTTCGTTTGTTTTTTTTTTTATTGTATGTTACCCGATATCTCCGCCAATTATGGACCGATATTGAAAATTATTTCACTATTGTATAGAAAATTATATTAGTATTTATCCCACAAAATTTAAAAATAGTGTAATATAAGGGAATTTGAAGTCGGTTCATCGTTTTTTAAAACACGCCATAATATACCGAATTGTACCTAACGTTCACACATAATGGCATCCAGAACCTGTGGCACACTCCTAGGTACAAGATCGGGTCAAGGTAGCGCGATAGTCGCAAAAGTCGATAATTAAGTTCAGCGCTGTCCGTGGATTTCGCAAATTCAATTACGGGTTAAGAATAATGATGGGGAATTATTAGTTTGGGGGAAGTTTCCTGGTGTTTGCGGGTGTTTGCGATAGTGAACGAGTTTTGGTTTGAAACTTCATAATTTTCCTTTCTTTTAGTTTATAATACCAAATCGTTGGTAGATGTTTATACTAGACGACCTCTGTGGAGCGGCGGGCGAAGGTCCGCCTGCAACGCAGGAGGTTGTGGTTTCGATTCCCGCCTCGGGACAAACATGTGTACGATCTACAGATATTTATTCAGAGTGTTCTGGATGTTTTCTGTGTACGAGTATAATAAAAAATATCTAGGTATATAAGTAGTGTATTATATTAAGTATATCAGTCATCTAGTACCCATAACACAAGCTCTGCTTAGTTTGGGTCTAGATAATGCTGTGTGAATTGTCAAGCATTATTTATTTATTTTTTACATGTAAAGTGGCGTAACATTAAATAAATAAATAAATCAAAGCAAACGTTCAAATTTAATTAAATATATTACATCAAATTTAATTTAAAACCAAAAAAATTTAAAACCCTTTAACACACCTTTAAACCGAATTCGCTTTATCTTAGTTAAAGTAGGCCTTATCACAAAATCGCTTTAAATCCTTTTCTAGGTCAGGTAAAATTACTCGAAATTATTCGTAGAAAATAAAGGTTTTACTTGCAAAAGTAATAACGAACCTTTGATTTGGATTGTGAAGCATTTCAATGATATCTAACAGGCCAACTGAAAGCTAGATATCAAAGCTACATTACGAGGATTCTAGGCTTATCGCAAATCTCTTTGATTTATTGAGGTCAGCCTGTGGCAAGGTACGCCGTCTGACCTATTGTCCTTACGTTATTTGCTTTATGTCTGGTATTTATCTGTTTTGTAATTGCTTTTGAAAATATTTCTGTTTTATTTGGCCCATTAGGTATTATAAAATCGTTGGGATGTGGAACTAACGAGCTTATACTTACCACTTCAGAATTTATTTATTTTTAAATGAGAGAGAGAGAGAGAGAGAGAGATAATTTAATATAATAATAAAACATATATCAATAAAACATATAGATAACTTATTAACTAGACAGTACTTAAATCTAAATAACACAGAAAAAAGTATGAGACGGTTATTATGGGTAGAATGGGTCCCTGTATGTTACAGTCTTGGAGCATTTGCCCAATACTGCGCTGGTTTTCAGGCAGGCCCGTGAATAGTAAATAGTTTTTATACGCGGCTTCGCACGCCTTTTACGGAATAAAAAAAAATAGCCTTTATGTTATTCCAGGTCCAGATATTGATTCTATCAACTGGTTAATTCATATAACGTCATATGACATAATGTTGTTATTTCTGCGGTAACCAGTTACTAAACATTTAAAATTTAAACGTTTTAAGTTAAACATTAACTGAGGTTTCAACTAGTTGATCGTTTATAGAAAACGGTTGCAAAAACAGTCAACGACCCACTACTATAACAAAGTCATACTATAAGTCTTACCGAGTTTCTTCTTTCTGAACTTGTTTTGTATAGAAGTTTTGTTTGAATAATTGAATATCAAAGTGAAAGTAATGGATGAAGATTGTGTTACAACAAAGCTTTATAGTTAAATTAATATTTAATATTTAATATATGATATATAATATAATATAATATATAATATTTGATACCACTTTAAAGGCAATAAATACATTTACTTTTCTTTATTTTCAGGCAAGCAAGAGGCCGTGCTGAAATGAACTCTAAAACTATATGAAAATAATCTAAATTTTTTTCATTAATTCAAATAATATGAACGGGTCCCAGTGAAACGTTTTTTCGACTATAGTATGGGATCCTTTACAATTTCAATTTTGCATTTTACATGCTGGATTGCTTGCTTTTGAACTAAATAGTCCAAGTGAGCTACCAATGACAGTGAGTGAAAGATGGAGCGACCATGCACGGCCAGATATACGCCGACTGTCAGACACTTCCAC
The DNA here is from genome assembly GCA_947859395.1 of Eupithecia insigniata. NCBI lineage: Eukaryota > Metazoa > Arthropoda > Insecta > Lepidoptera > Geometridae > Eupithecia > Eupithecia insigniata. Next base: position 3,017,105 of record OX402000.1, read on the forward strand.
AATCAGCCAGAGCTACGGAGAGGTGGTTCCTTCGGCCTCATGCTGCGGTGGGTGCTGCTAGTGTGGCTGGCTAGCTGTGGGCCCAGGGGTGACACCAGTAAGCAAGATGGTGAGTTTAGAATACATTCTAGTACTATGATGGTAATGATGTCTTTCTAACCAAATTTCGGCCAAGGCGGTTCTCCGTTGAGACTAGCCATGTGTGCAAACCAAGGTGTGCACTTTCTATTCCCTCGCCTTCAAAACCTCATGAGACGACAGTAATTCAAATTCAAATATATTATATTCCGTTCACAAAGTACAGGGATTCAATTTTTCGTGAGTTGGGCCATAGGTAATTTTTTTCCGTACGGACCAATTACTTGTGTAAAAGAGAATCAAAAATATCCACCGCACAACCAGTTGAGCATAGTAGTTTTGTGCCCGTAGGTCCGGCCGGAAGGTACATGATTGTCTTACATAATATTTTGAAGCTTCCTTTTACGTAGAAAATACCTGTACTAGGAGGTTTCGCTTTTCCTTAGTTACATAGGCAGTAACATAGGCACAAAACAAAAAGAACATAAAAATATGGACGTTTACAGGTGCCACTGTATTTAAAGGGGTTGGCTCAGCATGTGCTGAGCGACAGCTGCTCTCTTCCGCGCTCCTTCCCCGAAACTATTTTTCAAACGACTTCAAAGAGATTCTCAATTTGACGTACATATATATTTATATATTTTTGTATGTTTGTTACGCGATATTTCCGCCAATTATGGATCGATTTTGAAATTAGTACTAATTGAATTAGTATAGTATAGAAAATGATCCCATAAAAATGTTATCACTAGGGGATTAGTATCATCATCAGGCCGTATACGGCCACAGCTGAATATAGGCCTCCCCCAAACGACGCCACGAATAGCGGTCCTGAGCCGCCTCCATTCAACGACTCCCTGCGACCGCTACGATGTCGTCGGTCCATCGAGTGGGAGGTCTTCCCATATTTCGTTTTGCATTGCATCGTGGTCGCCACTCGAGAACCTTTACTCCCCAACAGTTATCGGTTCTACGAGATATATGGCCTGCCCATCGCCACTTCACCCTGCTAACTGAGAGCTATGTGGGATAAGTATTTATCCCGCAAAAATTAAAAACAGTGTAAAAAAAGGGATTCAAAGTCGATGATTATTTTTTAAAACAATCAAACTATCACAATGACCGTTAACAAACAGTTTCCACGACAACGGGCGTAAAAAAGGTAGGTTCAGGAATTTGAAATCGGTTTATCGTTTTTTTAAAACACGTCAAATTATCGGACGAAGAACTCAGTTATTTTGACGGAAGAACGACAAGTTGATTTTGCATAACTGTTCCGTTGTCGATGTTAAATACGTAAAAGTTGAAGAAATATTAACAACCACGGAAACCACAAAGTATTTCACAATGAACAAGATTAACACTAAAAAAACCCGTTATAAAATAGTAACAAGGTAAGACAAACTGCCTAGCCACAGTGCATACCCAACACCATTAGTTGTGGTCGGCTCAGAATATACAGTGACCTGACCTGACCAATTTAAGGCCGGCTGGTCACAGGCCCCTGAAATTGGATCTATGTTATGCCACTTTGCTGCTTGTTGCTACGTTACAGGTTCAAATCTGTTTATGCAAAACAAGAATATGTAACTTTCTAACAAAAAATCGTAAACCATAAATAGATAATGGTTTGTAAACACAAACTATTTTATGTCACACTATCCTCGAGTTTGTGAGTATGGATGTTTGTTCCTCTTTCACGCAAAAACTACTGAACAGATTGGCCTGATAATTGATATGGGTATAGTTTGAGACCTGAAACAACATATAGGTTATTTTTTATCCCGATCAAACGCGGGCTAAGGCGCGGGCAGCAGCTAGTATTATTACAGATCCTAAAGTATGGATATATGGATGGATGTTTGTTACTACACCTACACGCCAAAACTACTGAACAAAAATCAGGCTGAAATGTTGCATACCAAGTAATTCAAGGCCTGGTAAACATATACTTTTTATCACATAAATCAGCAGTTCCCATAGGATAAAAATCCCCTTGGCCGTGGGGCCGCGGCATTCGAATATCGACCCCTCCAACTCAACCCGTGGATGTCGTAAGAGCCGACTAAGGGTTCATACCAGAGGAAGGGCAGCAGCTTCCTTCAGAGTATTTTTCAACACCAACACTGCGATCACCAATCAGCCTGCCAAGCGTGTATGGCAAATCCCCCCCTACATGGGAGACCATCCGCTCGATGGACCGACGACATTGTAGCGGTCGCAGAGAGTCGATGGATGGAGGCGGCTCAGGACCGCTATTTGTGGCGTCGTATGGGGGAGGCCCATGTCCAGCTGTGGACGTGTATGGGCTGATATGATGATATGATGAATAATCCCTTTTAAACGTATCCATAGAAACAAAGCGTGCGAAGCCGCGGGCAGAACCTAGTTAATAATAAAGAAATAGGTTTCTTCAGGTTAACACTATAGATTTGGATAACTATCACAGATATTATTTTATTTCTGGTTATAAATTCAGATGAACTTAGAATAGAACTAATTAAAACAATATAAAGATTTATCACTAACCAAAATCATCATGGAGTCTCGCAATAAAAAGTTTAAATAACCAATTTGTAAAGAAAATAGATTTTACTACCTTAAAATAATCTTAATCGTAATCCTCGTCGTAATTTTTTTTACGCAATAACAGATTCTTCTCTTCAGATCTCATAAGTTATGTACAAAGTACATAGCCGAGCTTAACCCTGAATAATTTGGCGTGTTTAAAAAAACGATAAACTGATTTCAAATTCCCTTACTTTTACACTTATTTTAAGTTTTGCGGGATAAATACTAATCCCCTGGGGATACAAATTTTATGGGACCCCTTCGGGATCGATTTCTATACAATAGTGAAAGAATTTTCAAAATCGGTCCGTAATTGGCGGAGATTTCGCGTAACATACATACAAAAAAATACACAGACGAATTGATAACCTCCTTCTTTTGAAGTCAGTTAAAAAGAGTTTTCTTCCAACAAACCTTAGAATCCTCGACGATCTCTGTAACGTAGTAGTGTAAAGATTTTCCTGACGCAGAATTCGGACTTTATTCCCGTGGGACAAGTTTTGATCTGCACAAAATTTGTTTCAGGTCAGGGTATTTACTATATGCTGCGCAAAAAAAAAATCTGCGTCATTATTTTGTTATTGGTTTTAATAAACACCTTCATGAGACATACCCAAAATGCTTTGGAGCTTTGTATGGATTGTCTCTGATTCTTGAGGTATTCAACATAAATGCGATCAAAAAATAAGAACCTAACTTCCTAAGTTGTATTAATTTGAGCAAATCCAACAAAATTACGTTTTCTATTCACTTAGATAGTTATAATAGTTTAGGATACTCAATATATTTATTGTTGTCATCACATTGGCTTAATAGGTAGGTAATTTAGTTAAGTAAGTATCACAATGTGAACCCTGTTGGGAGTAAACAACAAGTGGAAGGCAGGCCGAGGTTGTCTATGGTTAAAACAAAATATATGTAGGTACCGAGGTAAGTAGTACATACTTGTCTAGTTTAATATAGGTAATAATAATAAAAAGATTCAATTATTGTTAGTCAATTAATTCAAATAAAAATTTTGACAGTATTTTTTATGTCATTTTGTCGTTTAAAAAATCATTTTTTTTTTTTTTTTTTTTTGTTTTTCAATGTTCTTTATTTATCGTGTTTCATTATAAATAAGCATAATTTCCAAACACAGTTTTGATATCCAACTAAGTTTACGTCGTAGTAGCATTTTTCAATTAAGATTTGTTTTAATTTATTAATGAACAAAGAATCGGATAAAAATCTACAACAAACTACCAAACATACTAAAAGACATTGGAGTCTTTTAGTATGTTTGGTAGTTTGTTGTAGATTTTTATGAACATTTTATAAGGGCCGGTACTGTATGTGTACTGGTTAAATGGATATTGGACCTGGTTATCAGTTCGTGCCTTATTTTAAGTACATTGCAATTTTTTGCTTTAAAAAAATATGAGTTCGTTTCAAAACTCACGCAGGAAATACCCTGATACAGGTTTAAAAAACTCGATTTACACAAGTATGTTCTTCTTCTAATTATCATTTCACAAGCTCTGTTTATTTTGGGGCTATACTGGATGCCACGTAATATGTGTACTAACCCGAAAGGGGGTGATTCTGGACCCCGAGGGATTCAATTTAGTACTAAAGATTTTTTTTCTAATTTTTTTTTATTATATTCCAACAAACATTTTATTTTGTTTTCGTCCTATTCGTGTTCTTTTACACGCATTCTTGCATTATTTAGGTAACATTATAAAATATTTCACATAATTTTATTTATTTTTTTCAGCAGAACCTTCGTTATAATTCAATAAAATTATGTAAATCCTTTGAAGTTTCAAAACATTAACAATAATATAAATATACGCGTAAAAGAATACAAATACGAAGGAAAAAATGTCAATTTTTTTCAAAAATTAAAAATGAAAACAATATTTCTTAGAACAAAACTTGATCCCCTCGGGGTCCAGAATCACCCCCTATCAACTCTTTACACATAGATAGATAGATATCTCTTTATTGTGCCACACAAACAGAAAATACAATACGGAAGGAAATGTTGACAATCAATGAAGAACAAAGGGCGGCCTTATCTCTGTCACATGTTTCGTGGCACGTATAATGCTGTGTGAAGTATCCAGGATTGCTATTTTACTTGACACATATGCACATTCTTAAAATTGAAAGCACGATGCGGACAATCGCCCTACTGCTCGTGACATAATTGTCACATAAAATAACGTTCCGTTTTACGCCTCGTCGTAAAATGCTGAGCAGTGCTTGACATTTACTCGGAGACAGGTGATCATCTCCTTTTAGATATCCTGTAATCCAAATAAATATAGACTAAGAGGATTCTTATAAGATTTAGGAATATGAGCTAAGTATTTCTATTTCTAATTTTGTACTCATAAATGGCTGACTTGGATAAAATAGCCAGTAGGTATCAAATGAATGGCTTCATGGCTTTTAGATAGATAGATAAAATATTTATTTGAATACAAAGATCACATTAAATTAGGTACATCATAATATCATACACACAGAAAACCTAAGAAATTATGGGAGGTACAAAGCTCGGAGACAAAAAATCGGTGTATATGTAGTAAACAATCTAAAATTAGGTACGGAATAGTACAAATTATATGTCTGCTGCAGCTTGTCAAAAAGGCAATAACTCAGCTTAAAGCTTTGCTCGAAGAGCAAAACACTGATTTTCAGTATTACCTCTTTTAGTACTATTGTTGTCACAAACTGGCAAGTTTTGCCGCTTTTAACTGATAAATCATCATTCATCACATTATATTTCCATATTGCCGCGAAAATATCGATCCACTTTTTGGACTTTTAAAACAAGGCCATTCCCGGAGCATGACGGAGGGTTCCGTACACAATAGTAACGAAAAAACCCAGCCTTTTGTCTCCCCTTAGCCGCCCTGACAGCAATTAATGTTTTATTCCACCTTTATATACTGTCGGCCAAGAAATCGTACACCAAACATTAAGGGATTCAAGGGATTCCAAGTTCATTGTTGTGCTTTTAAATAATTGACTTTAATTAATAATTGACTAGAACCGCACTTACCCTAAAGAAGTCCCTTGTTAAGGCATAAAACTTTGGTGTTCTTCAAACACCAACTAGGTTAGTAGTTAACCCGCTCACATTGATATTAAATTCACTTTGTGTTAAAAATATAAAATAATCACACATTTATGTACAGCAAAACTTAAAAAATATAAAGATCTACTTACTACCTATATCTAATCTAATAACTTGCATCATGTCTCTATTTGCCTAAATGTTATTGGCAAAAACTACTCTATTTTTTGTAGTCGAAAGACCTTCGTTTGACTACAATCTCATCTGATGGAAAGTGATGGTCTCGCTTTCACTCTTTTTTCTCTAGAAAAGATCCAGATTGTTATTGGCCGAAAAAACAGAAGCATTTCTTAGCGGTGGAAATGATGAAGGTGGTGGAAGGTGGAGGAAAACCGTTAGTACGAGTGGATGGTATATCCACCAGATAAGGACGCTTTTGTGCCGTCCGTCTGCTTGTCCTGAAGTGGAAGGGAGATGGTGGGATCAGGTCATGAAGTTCCTGGGAGCATTCACCGAAATGTATTATATAAAAGATCGAGAGACAAACAACCTTACGATGGTGTTCGAGACTTAGGAACTCTACATTATAAATGGGAACACCTGCTCTACAAATTACATAATGTAATTGTTGTGTCAATCGGCAGAAGTATTAAAAAATACTTGATAACGTATTGGTAGCTGCAATGTGCGTGCCTAGACCTTATCATTGATAGTAAGCAAGCCCATTTTTATGATATACGTTATAATTTTTATCGTAAATAATAAATAAAATTACAATCAAAGAAATCGAACAAATTACAACTATGTATTTATTTAAAGTTGAAACAGTTGAGCTAACTGCAAATTATTAAAAACAATCTAGAGTTAGGTCAACTTTACTCAACTTTTAGTAACTTCAATCTAACAATAGTAAAACAGCCATAAAACCACGGAAGCTCCTGAAAGCTCTTTGTTAAAAAGTTGTAGATTATTTATATATAAAAATATCTATAGGCCTCCCTCGTACGATGCCACAAATAGCGGTCTTGAGCCGCCTCCATCAGTATGTATCCAGGCCTATGTCCAGCAGTGGACGTGTATGGGCTGGATGATGATGATGAAAAGTATCTATGGCAATTCCCTACTTTTGCCCTGCCCATGAATCCAACTAGTTTAGAAACTTTAGATAACAAAACTAAAGTGGAATTGTTATTATCTGAAATTCTACACAATATACCACAGGAGCGGTGCACTTTTGTTGCACGTGAGTACACATTAATAGAGCCATAACGAGTCTCGCCACCTGCGGAACCCTATGGATTGGACTCCACATGTTAGCACCTTAGCACCTATTAGTAAGAAAGAACTTATTGTGCCGGAAATACTCCTAGCATTCGCTGTGAGTCACTCTTAAGATTATTTTCTGTTCACCATTCTGCTAAAATACCTTAATGATGGTGATCTTAATAAGAAACAACTTTATGATGATCACGAGAAAGTAAGAACCTATACTTCGATTTAAAAACCTGGATATGTTTTGTATACAAAGGGGTTACAAAACCCAAAGAATATTGGAGGAAAATATTTAACGACATTGCTAACATCGAAGTAAAGCACAGTAGCTCGAAACAATTTTTGGTTTTTAAAGCTTTAATTCATCAATTAATTGATCTTTCGCTCGTTTTCGAATTTTTTGCTGCACGTGTGTGATTATGCTTTGCAGAAGGTTATGTTTTAGTTTTTAGTAATACATTTGCGATTACCTTTTTGTTTTCTGTTATAGTTATCAGTTTACGTTAAGTTTTCATTCATAAATGTCTTCGTTGACATAAAATAATCTTGAATTCTAAATCGAAGTATAGAGCTTAGTCTAAAATTTTTCACTGTCCAGGATCAGGGGCGCGCTGCGCGAGCAGCGTTACAACCTGTCTGTCTAATTTCAGCATATCTCGTCATGGGCACTCCATGTATTGAGTCGTCCTTGTATGCAATGGCAATGTTAAAGCTGTGTTTTGTTTACATTGTTATGTATCTTGAACTCCGTTTTAAAATGTGAGCCTTATTTATATAACTAAAGGTTACACGTTGGCTTGACAACATTACTTGCAACTTGTAAATTCTCAATACTTAATAGGTACAGACTCAATACTCAATATATTTATTGTTCATACAAATTTGATTTCACAAACGCCATTTCAGATGACTCAGCCAACATTATATTTTCTGCTCTCTTGGTACATAATACATATTTATAAAATGTAGATTGCTGGCAAGTAGAGTCCAGCCCAAAACAGATAGTTCGGATATTGTAGTGAAAACAGGAAATATATTTTTAATTGTATCCCACACTCTGTTTCACGGGGCCCCTTCTGCTAACTGACATTCATTAATTTGTTAATTAGTTTATGCTTTGCCATGCCAACGAAACTATACCTATAACTACATGTACCGGCGAGGGTCTATGGTGTAGGTACTTATATATACAAAGGTGATCAATCTTTCGTCGTTTGGGGTCGGAACTAGGGACAAACTTGTTTGGGACAGTCCATTTGGTTTTAACTTTTCCTGGAAGCGATTTGTCTGTCCTCATCTATTGCGGAAAGTAATTTTGCAGTAAAGTACTAATGCTGCATTAATAAGCTTTATAGTAACAGTTACAAAATCTATTTTACCTTAGGATTTTACTCTTACGGACTCAACATGATTTGTTAGGATGGTGCATTAAACCACAGAAATATTTATATTAGCCCATACACGTCCACTGTTAGACATGGGCCTCCCCCATACGACGCCACAAATAGTGATCCTGAGCCGCCTCCATACATCAACTCCCTATATATATATTTATATTTCTGTGCCTTAAACGCATTTTTTCATCGGTTTTTTTTTCCCACTATGTTGCCTTTGATTACTTACCTATGTCATAGACGAATCTATGTTTCGTTTTAAATTTTGTCGTCTATCTACGGAGTTCTAATGTTTTTTACGTCTTCCACAGTAGACAAACAGTTGAAGTGAAGAGAAAATCAATAACACCTTATTTCTTAATCTTATTTGAAAATAATTACTACCTATTTATATATAAAGCCGTTTATAGTATAAAATTTGACTCGTCTAAGTGCTTATTTGTAAGCCTAAGTTATAGAAATCTGATTTTTTTTGTTATATGCTCGTTTCTTTCAGCAAATCCTTGTGTTACCTAAGTAAACAAAATCTTTATTTTAAAGTAATTTTATCACAGACTGCTCTAAAACTGCATATCACTTTTCTCTGAAAATGTCGAACGCCTGTGGCTGTCTCCAATTTAATTCAGAATCGTACTCTTCTTCGTCTATATTTAGGATGTCAGTCGACAATACAAACTATATTACTTAAACAGGAGTCGACTCTGAGGCAACTAGAATGAACGCATCTGTATTATACTTAATATATCCATTTTGGTTCGACATTCGACACGTCACTCAGTAGACAGTACGGTAGTAGTATTATTTAGACTGATAATGATAACATTATAAATTACACAGATTGGGATCACCCAATCTGTGTAATTTATATCCAGCAGTGGACGTGTATGGGCTTATATTCCTTCATCATCATTAGCCCATACCCGTCCACTGCTGGACATAGGCCTCCCCCGTACGACGCCACAAATAGCGATCCTGAGCCGCCTCCATCCATCGACTCCCTGAGACCTCTACGATGTCGTCGGTCCATCGAGTGGATGGTCTCCCATGTAGGGGTCCCCCCCTACATGGGAGACCATCCACTCGATGCCATAATCACCACGCTTGGCAGGCGGATTGGTGATCGCAGTGTTGGTGTTTAAAAATACTCAGAAGGAAGCTGCTGCCCTTCCTCTGGTAGGTTCCCTTAGTCGGCTCTTACGACATCCACGGGTTGAGTTGGAGGGGTCGATATTCGTACGCCGCGGCCCCACGGCCCATATTCATATATTCCTTACCAATACCAAAAACTAATAACAATGGTATTTGTTTATTATCGTAACATTTCAAGATTTGTTTGTGAGAGCTGAGCTTTTCACTATTTAGGATCCGTCTGTAATGTATGAAATGACGAATCAGTGGTTTTTACAATATCAGACGAAACTGCAATTATTACAGGCTGTGCACTGTAATGATACCTGCTCAATAATTCCACTCATATCATCATACGTTCTAATTTCATACTTTTCATACCCACTTCATCATTCTTCTCATTTCATCATTTTCTCAATTAATGATTCATTGCATTTCTATACTATTTATCAACTATTTTGGGACCAAATATATACTATATTGAGTTCAAATTATTACCTCGAAGTTGGGTCTGGCCACCTAAAACTATACCGTCTGGTGTCTGACTCCGTCCCGAAGTTCACCTTCAGATTAATCAAATCAATCCGTTCGTAATCCAGTTACGTCGCCCGATACAATGAGCAGACCGATGTTGAAACAAAGGCTCCACTGCAATGGCTGTTTTATTCATACAATAATTGAATTCGTTACACGTCAGCAAAAAATACTACCGGTGTCTATGCACAGTAGTAATTTTACTGTGACAAGGTTTTCGGGTTTTCATGTGGTCAATAAAAGCTAAAAATACTACCGGTGTCTATGCACAGTAGTGATATTACTGTGACAAGGTTTTCGGGTTTTCATGTGGTCAATAAAAGCTAAAAATACTACCGGTGTCTATGCACAGTAGTGATATTACTGTGACAAGGTTTTCGGGTTTTCATGTGGTCAATAAAAGCTAAAAATACTACCGGTGTCTATGCACAGTAGTGATATTACTGTGACAAAGTTTTCGGGTTTTCATGTGGTTAATAAAAGCTAAAATTACTACGGGTGTCTATGCACAGTAGTAATATTACTGTGACAAGGTTTTCGGGTTTCCATGTGATCAATAAAAGCTTACCACTAAAAATAATATTCATCCTTATACTCCGATTTAGAATCCAAGATATTTTATGTTAACAAAGGTATTTATGAATGAAAACTTAACAAAAACTGATAAACAATAACAGAAAACAACAACGTAACGGGAAAATTTTTAGGTACTTACGATAAACTAAAATACAAACTTCAATAACGCATAATCTAACATGGGTAGCAGAAATAGTTTAAATTTAAATTCGAAAACGAACGAGAGATCATGAAGAATTAAATGATGAATGAAAGATTTCAATACCAAAAATTGTTTCGAGCTTCTGTGCTTTGCTTCAATGAAACCAATGTCGTTAAATATTTTTCACCAATATATCTTGGATTTTGTAAAACATTTGTATACAAAAAATATCCAGGTTTTTGAATCGGAGTATAGTTAGATAGACAATCGAACTGGTAAGACATTTACAAGACATGACAGAAATTTTAATGTCCTTCGCGCGAATTGGTGCTATTTTTGAGTGTCTCGATATTGCAGGCAGGCAGTGTTGTGGCAATTTTTTTTCTATGTACGAGTTTCTTTGAATTTTAATTATTATTATTTAATTGTCGGAGGTGGAACGCCGACTTTTTTGTGTACTCCTTAGACAATCTAACATTTGTCGAAGGACGTGTTTGATTTTTTTATTACACGCGTATATAGCACACTAGTTGCTGCTCGCGCCTTCGCCCGCGTTTAATTGGGATAAAAAGTAACCTATATGTTTCAGGTCCCGAACTGTGCCCATACCAAATTTCAGCCCAATCAGTTCTGTAGTTTTTGCGTGAAAGAGGAACAATCATCCATACATCCATGCTTACAAACTTTGACATTTATAATATTATTAGGATAGGACGTTGACACGAAAATCTAACTACTAAAAATCCTTGGAGAGAGGCTAAGATTCTTCAAAGCTAGTCCCTTTAGATGGATTACTTGTCGAAGGTACACTCCAATAGGGTATTTTTGAGTTTTGAGTATTTTGATTATATTGAGTATTCAAGTTTGAACGGAAATTTTGCAAAACAACAGTCGATATCAGCATAATCCGTATACCCACTCTATTATCCTTGGTGAATCAAGCTGCCGGTGTATCACCCGTGAAATCTGCCAAATGAATCCCTCACATGAGAATACCCGTACAGGAGAATAATAACCCGGTCCCAACTGCAACCCTGGTATATAGCTCCGGGGCCAAAACGCCCGAATCGATACGAGCTGCGACTGAATTGTTCGCGGCTCAAAATCTTGGAGAAATTACGGCTCGGGTAAGTGGGGTCTGTTGTTTCCGTTATGTCAAATGTAACTGAATAAATCACGAGTGCTTTATATATTTCACACAGGATTCTGTGGCTTATTACCCGACTGCGCAAAACGGTGGTTCCTGTTTTTATACTAGCTTCCGAACTAAGCTTCCCATGCCTCAAAAATTATACAATTTGTTGTCCACCTGATATTTCAGTTTCAGTCCTAAAACTTTACCTTTCAGCCTAACTCTAGTCCCCCCAGATCAGTTTATTCGTTTACAAATTTCCTCGCCGATTAATAAAAAGAGTAACTCATCGTTTTCATACAATAGCGAGCCCGCGCGGGCCGTCCAAAGATATCAATTTCACAATTTTCCTAAAGGGTATTGAAGATTATGGCCCTAACATCGGCTACCACACAAATTTTTTGTTTTCAAGTCGCTTCGCACAAATTATTAAAATAATATATTTTAATTTGTATACGTGTCTTGTATCCAATTAGATACAAGTTACGTATAATACAAATAAAAAGTTTCCCATGACACTAGGACTTGCCGGTTTATTAATTGACATTATTGCAGTAGACCTGGAAAAATTCATTCTCCGATCTTCAAAATTATTGCAGAGTAAAGGCACTCCATGCGATCGAGTAAGCAGAAAAATATTCGAAACACTGAAATATCTTAGACGAATGTCTCAGTTTGAATGTTTGTTTCGTACTTCTTCAATGCAAAACTTTTGGTTTTTTTTTTCAAAATCGTACAATGAAAGTTTCCTTTTAGGATACAATTAAATAAATAAAAATGTAGTATAACATTATGTCCTAATCCTAAGCGTCAGGTTTCTGAGATGTTCAGATGAAAATAACGATTGCTCTAATGTTTTATTTTTCATATGTGAATATCTCAGAAACCTGACGGTTTAGGAAATTATGTTATAGTACATTTATTATTTGTATAAGTGTCTTCTACACAAATATATAATTTTGATAGTGCTCCGTTATTTGTAAGATAAAAAAACTGTGATACCGATGTAAAGGCCAAAATCTTCAAAACTTGTTGTACGAAATTTTCCTTTTTTTTTTAATTTTTCATGTACATTGTACATAATGTGGTCGGCTGGGAGGGACTCTCTCTTTATTACCACAAAGGAACAACCAAAAAAGAAACATAATATTCAGGCTAGCTTTTTTATAAAACTTTTCCTTCATCGAAAGTAAATATCAAAATACTCAGACCGAGGGGAAACGATAAAGCATTAAGTTTATATACGGCAAAATACAAAGTGATTAATGGGGCAGTATATCAATTACCAATGTCAGGTGCACCTCGGTTTTTGCGAACTCTAATGGTACTCCAGATGGGGAAATAGAAAATCTATTGCATGTTTTATCTTTGAGAAGATTGATGGGGTTCTTTAGGTTTTCATTGACTGCAAGTTCTTCGGTTGATATTCTTTGAAATAATGATAATGTATTTCATACATAAATTATGGGTGTCCTGTGTTGTTTTTATTTTACGTTGGTGTTATTTGCGTACTTTATTTTCGGCTTTACGTTCGGCTCTATCGGCATTTTCGTTTCTGAATAGAGTAATTTTAAATAAGATCTAAAAACAAATCACCTACAGGTCACACACAATAACGTGTGCCCTACCAACTCTTATTCAGTTTCGTGATCATCATCAACCTACTATGTTAGTCCAATGCTGGGCATAGGCCGTCGGCATACATAAGCCTTAAGATATCGTCGTTGTGGACAGTTTTAGCCAAAATGACTTATTGATGTCAAATCATTTTTAAACCCATTATGTATCTTATAAGAAAATAAAAATTCTTACATAATTTATTGAACGTTAGGTTGTATAGTAAATTTACCTATATTATGTTCGTAGAAATTATTTTTATGACTGCCTTACGGAGCCTTACGGAGATACACCGATTTCAAGATCAAAAAAACTTTCATCGCTATTATCTGACATGGAAATTATCTGGCTATTATCTCCAAACTAGCTTTTTGCACTTCTCGCACCAAAACGACGATATCATGTGTTCTCAGTCTTTCCTAATTAACGAGCAGGCCCAACTACAAAAATCAAATACAAAAAACGCAAAGCTAAAAAAAGAACCACCAAGTACATTTTCTAAATATCAAGGTCGCCCTTAATTACCTGTCACCTCTAATTTAGGGCCCGCCCTTAATTAAACTGTCAAATAAGCAAATATATTATCATCAGCGGTACTGAGAGATAAAATACATCAAGCCAATATTTCAAAGCCAATAAATACCTTACGCGGTACGCCTGAATATTCGAATTCAACAACACAACCCAATGCAACAATGCAACTCAGATTTTTGCACGTCTCAAGTGACGAATTATTGAAACATTTTCATGGAAATTGACAAAAAAATTGGGTTGGAAGAACACCAACGTTTCATCCCTTAACTTCTTCAGGGTGAGTGCGGTTCGCGTCGCGCCCGTTCACGTGATTTACGTTTCTTCGGATCAAGGACCATTCCATATCTTGAGATACTATAGGTTATAATTATAGTAGGTACGTAGTGTAGGTATAATTGGACGTAGTTACGCTGAAAGGACTCAATCCACAAAATGTCACTTTGGAGATATGGCATTTTAAACTTTAGACGATATTTCAACAATCTTATTGATTTCAGGTCATCTAATTTAGCCTGGGCAATGTCTTTGCCTTCAGGCCAAAGACAAACAAAATCGTTTTCCGTAATATAGGATATTATTTTTCCCTTAAAGGTTTTTTTGATGTCAATCTATTTTTCTTCTCCGTCTATTTTCATAAATATGGAATATTTACAATGTTTGTTTCTAAAAATTTCCTTGATAAGTTAACTGGATAAAAACCAGTTAACTTATCATTAGAAATCGGAAAATCTAAATAACGTACAAAAATTCCTTCACAATTTGATCTTAACTCTCTGAATAAACATTTCACTTCTCTTTCCGATTTCGATATACAGTTGAAATCTAAAACTTTGTCTTATCTTTCTTCTATACCGGTTCCTGACTACCTTTTCATTTTAGTCAGTTCACTGTCTGTGATGTTAAGAGAGCGGTTATGTCTATTTCTTCTAAGGCTATTGGCAATGATAGCATTAGTCGAAATATGATTGTCCCCATCCTGGTCCAAATAGCTCCTATAATCCAACACATTCTTAACTTCTCTCAATCCACTGGCTTATTTCCTGCAGCCTGGAAGTTAGCTCTGGTTACTCCTTTGCCAAAAAAATCTAATCCTGCTTCTTTCTCTGATTTCCGTCCTATATCTATACTTCCTTTCCTGTCAAAAGTCCTAGAACGCCTTGTTCATCAACAGCTTAGCACATTCCTCTCTAGAAATAGCCTCCTCAACCTCTTCCAATCCGGTTTCCGTCCAGGTCATAGCACTGTGTCTGCGTTAGTTAAAATAACTGATGACATACGCTCTGGCATTGCTTATTAGATTTCAGCAATGCTTTTAATAACGTTCACTCTGAAATTCTCCTTGGTATATTACGCTCTCTAAATCTCTTATTTACAGGGGCGTCGGCAATGTATACATATTGATGATGTATACTCATCATGGAGTGATATTTCTGCTGGCGTTCCTCAAAGCGGTGTTCTTTCTCCTCTCCTGTTTGCTATCTTCATCAATTCAATATCTCAACATATAACTTCAGCGTACCACCTCTATGCAGATGATCTCCAAATTTACGCACAGGCTCCCGTGCATGAACTGTCTGGTGCTATCGCCGCGATTAATGAAGACTTGTGTCGTATCCTTGACTGGAGCAAAAACTTCGGTCTTAAAGTTCACCCGTCAAAAACACAAATGGTTACTGTAGGGAGCTCGCGAATGGTAGCTCGGATAAACTGGGGTAGTCTACCAACCGTAATCTTCGATGGGACCCCTGTTGGACAAACTGAAACTGTGAAAAATTTAGGTGTCCTCATTGATAGAAATCTGTCGTGGGGACCGCAGCTCTCTGAAATCAGCCGCAGGATGTTTGCTTCAGCTGGTTCCCTTCGAAGATTACCCAATTTACTTCCTATTGCTACTAAAATTTCTCTTGCACAATCTCTTCTCCTTCCCATACTTGATTATGCCGATTCGGCCTAGATTCTAGATTTAACTGAGCAGCAGCTAGACAAACTTGAGCGTCTGCGGAACGTCGGTATAAGGTTTATATTTGGCTTGCGCAAGTATGACCATGTCTCGGAGTTCCGCAGAAAGCTCAAGTGGCTACCCATACGGCTTCGGCGAAACTCTCACATTCTAACTCTTCTTTATAATATTTTATTTTTATCTTCTGCACCCCCTTATCTAAAGGCACGTTTCACTTTTCTTCATCTTTCTCATTCTCGTTCTCTCCGCTCCTCTGAAACCCTTTTGCTCCAAACACCTGTCCATTCTAGTTCATTCTATGGCAACTCTTTCACTGTCCGGGCTGTACAATTATGGAATGAATTGCCGGTTACTGCAAGGTGTGCAAAGCCACTACCAATTTTTAAGGATATGGTAAAAGAACATTATTTGTCCTGCTGACACTGAACAGTCACTTGTTTCTTTGTAAGTAGAAAATAGGTATATATTTGTATTTATAGGTATAGTTATATTTATATATATAAATGTTTGTATTTGTATATATGTATTACTATGTATTTTTGTAATTATAGGATGTAGTTGTTTATTTTATTTTTCTATCTATTTTAAGTACCTAGTACCTTATTAGATGCACACATATTTTACCCCATGTATATCCAATGATCCTATCCATACCAGGTTGTCTGGCAGAGATCGCTCTTGAGCGATAAGACCGCCCATTGTCACTTATACTGTTTTTGTCTCATTTGTAAACTGTTTTCTAGTTTTAAGTGTGCAATAAATTATTTTCTATATATCTATCTATCTAACTTTTTCTTTTGTTGTAAATACTTTTCTATTAATATTTTTTTTTTCTATTTTGGAAGTTCCAAACAAATCCTCCTGCATTCTATAAGTTAGAAGAGGATTTTTCTTTTTGCAGGATTTAATTACATTTACATATATACTCTTCAGCGGTATATAATATCTCGTGATATTTTAGCTGATACTCGATTTTTGAAAAGTCGGTGTCATTCGGGAGAAATGTGTGCCCAGACTCTAAATATTTCAAACGTATTGTTTGCAGAGTCGGGTGTGAATTTAAAAGAGCTTTCTAATATCGATACTAAGTTCTTAAAATAATAATTAAATCTCATTAATTTGTACTGAATTTAGTTCCGTTAATAATATTAATTCTTTTAAATGTAATAAACTGAAATGACTCGCATAGTTTGGGTCATTGCAAAATCGGGTAGTTTCTTTTAAAATTAGTTTGACAGAAATTACGCACATAGATTGACTCGTTTTAGCTATATGCTAAATGGGTTTGTTTCTTAGTAAATCAGTTTATTAGAAATGACCCACATGGTCTGAGTTCTTTTAGCTCAATGTAAAATCGTCATGTTTTTTACTAAATTACTTTAACAGAAATGACCTACACCGTTTGAGTCGTTTTAGCTAAATAAAAAATAGACTACTTTCTATGAAAGTAAATTTAACTGAAATGATTCAGATGTTATGAGACAATTCTGCTAAATTACTTAAATACACACTTCTTTGAGATTGAGATTCTTAAAAAGGATCCATGTAGCCTAGGTTATTACAGTGTTTTGCAAAAAAATACCCGCCATACATGTGGCTTGGTTCTCGTATTTCAAAAAACCACCTTAGCCTTATCCGATTACGGATCTTTTTTGCGCGGTGATAGAACCGACCTTTAGGACCATTCTGGTATATTTAACTCATTTTTGACAAAAGTGTGGATTTCAGCGTAACTACGTCCAATTATTATTGTTTTATTTCCTTAATCTCAAACGCCACCGTCTATATAGGTCTTTTATATTCAGTCCATTCCAAGGTTGCCTGGAAGATATCTCGCAAAGCGATAAGGCCGCCTTTTGTACTTCATTTATTATCAGCATTTCCTTCTGTATTGTGTTTTTATTTGTGTTGAACACTAGAGAGTTATCTATCTGTTCATATAATAACATGACACGGGCACTGACAAAATTGTGTCAATCCAGACGCAGAGCCATCTCGCAAGAAGTTGAAGTTGAGTATTCGTGGGTAAAACACCCAAGTTACCGCCTCTCACGAAAACGATGACAAGTAGGGTAGATCGAAAGAATCCATTAAAAATACATCTCATCCCCTAAAAAGGGACACAATAGTCGTTTAAGAAAGAGACAACGAGAACGTGATCTGTCTAATATTCGGTAATGAAGATATGAGTTATGAACTTCAGAGGCACATGGCATTAAATCGTGGCTGAAGGCTTTTTCATTACAATTTATATAGTACATTACGATATTTTTCGGAATCTTATTTATCTTCTAGCTATGTATTTTTACTAAAATAAGGTAGGTAACTCTTATTTGAGAGAAAATAAGAATGACTACAAGAAGATTTTTTAAACAAATGGGCTAGATATATAAGCTCCTAGACAACTCAAATTTTAAACAATACAAAATAATAATGTGGAAATAAATAAGAAATAAGGTGTTAATTGATTATCTCTTCACTTCAATCTTAAGTTCACTAGTGGAAGAAGTGAAAATAAAATACAAACTTTATAATTTATCCGAATGGTTCAGGACCACAGCATCTTACCATGTAAGTCGCTACTTATCTAGTTTTGGATGATAAATGGCGACACAGCAAAGCACTCCGCCGTTATCGCTCTTAGCGGTGTTCAGTTACTCGTTTAGATAATTTAGCGAATTTTAGTCTCATTTAGCATATTTCAGTTATGTACATTTCGCATTCAAATGTTAGAAACTAGCGTGAATTGTTGTCAGATATAAATACACAATGTATAAAGAGACCTCCAATATTAATTTTTTATTAATATTTATTTTATTGCATGATTTTGTACATTTCAAAGTCAACGTTTTATTATTTTCGTAAATACAATAAATGTACCCTTACAAAAGGACATGGAAATAAAGTGATATTTTTATTTCGGTCGCTTCGGTATGTAGACTAAAGTAAAGAAGCGACGAAGAAACCTTTAGCCTATTAGGTGTTATTTTTAGAGTTGGAGCAAAATCCGTCTTTGTCGTCTCCGTCGATTTGTAGGTCTTAGTAATTGGGTAAAGTAAAGAGACACGATGGTGCCCTAGCAGGGGGCGTGGCAATAGGTACTGGGGGTGTAAGTGGACCGGGTTTCTAGAAAATTAACTATTAAGAATATAATATAATAAAAAAAAAAATTTACACACACACAACAAACCAAGAAAAGTAAAAATAAAATACTCACACTAAATAACTACAAAAAAGATTGATAAATTTGATAATACAAACAAAACATGATAAAATAAGTGTTAACACACTGTGCCGATTGGTAAAGACGAAATTGGTCTTTACCAATCACAAGTGTTCGGCTAAAAAGGACTTGCCTCATCTTAATGGTATTTAGGTTTCAGAAGAATAAAAAATATTAGATATACTATAATTAGTCTTAATTTAATATTATTTAAGTAGTTTTTAACATCTTTTATTACTTACTACCACTATATTTTTTATTATTATTTACTTTTATTCATAGGTAAGTAACAATGATTCCCATCACTATTTACTCACTACTTTTAAAGCTCATGAAAACTGAAAACAAGTCATACTGTTACTCCAACATCAAAGTTTCAAACTCTTCCGAAACTTTTTAATTCAACGAAGAAAATATCAAGGTATTATTTTGTCTTCGCTTCGCTAGAATGCTAGCTACAAATGATGTGAATCAGAAATGACAATATAAACCCCAAAGTAGCAGTAAGAATAATCCAATTAGAATAGATCTTATTACCGAGCTACTTGAGATCTAAATTCAGGAACCTGAAGCTAAAGAACTTAAAATGGAACACAAATCAAGAACCACATATAGCTTCAAACCAAGACAAGCTAAATTCGACCTTGTCACCTCAACTTACAGTCAAACTTTTCCGCCACCCGCTAACATATTGTGTTTCTGAAATTTTTGTAACGAACTGTCATTGGATTCTGTGTCGTATTGTGGGGCTGAAGAGTTTGTTTTCGATGCGCACGTTTGTATGTATTGGAGTAAACACTTGTATCTAGAGACCCCTAGAGGACACGTCAAAAAAGCGCCGTACATTTTGCTAACGAGAGGGGAGATGGTACGTTCCACTTGGTTCCGAGAAAAGTTGTCCACCGACAAGCTACAAACTACATACTTGACACTTTGGTTCTTTGTTAAGTTTGTTTGTAATGACCAAAAAATTATCATATCAGCACATACACGTCTACTGCTGGACATAGGCCTCCCCCATACGACGCCTCAAATAGCTGTCCTGAGTCCTGATGACCATCCATCGACTCCCTACAACCGCTATAATGTCGTCGGTCCATCAGTTAGTAGTATTCCAAAAATTATAACATAAGCTTTATCTTTTGGGATATCGTTACCGCCCAGCGTCTGTGATGCGATCCGAAGAAGCTTGCCGCAGGTATTTGCTGGTCTACCTCGACACGTGTGTCATGGGTAATATGATTTTGAAGTCTAAAGAATAATAAAAACAACATGCACGGTAAACACATCTCGCGAGCGGATCCGTGTGGTGATGGACTAAAGCTCTCAAAGTTACAAACATCGAAAGCTTTGGGGTTAATAGAAATTGATGCACGAATGTGTAAATATTTACGGTTAAAAAGTTTAACGGAGTTTTAATTAATATTGACGAATGGATTCGGCTGTTCGAAAGGATTAAAGGATGCGGGAAATTTTACCGAAATATTTCTGTTAATCTCTTTGCTGTTGCGGGTAATTTAAATTTTGGTTGAACGTTGACGAAGAGATCGATAGAAATTATCTACTATTCTGTTTAGATAATGAATTTCTGCAGCTTCTCGCTAAGTCAATTGAATAAACCATTAATTTTAGTTCTAGTTTTAGTAGTATGTTGAATAGTTTTTACTTACTCACATAAAATACTTTAAAACTGTTCACAAGGATCAAAAACTTGGCCCCAACTGGAACAGTCTCAAAGATAACAATCTCACATTTGACTAGCGAACGCTAAGCACGCTCTCGATATCTTCCTGAAGATTCGTTTGTTTAGCGAATACTCGATTATTTTGCAGATATTCGAGTATTTAGAGACGATCAAAACAAGCGGGTATCGCGCAGCGAATAAAAATAATCGTCGAATATATTTTAGTTTGAAGACACGCTTGGCAGGTGATCAAAATATGCGGAAGGAAGCTGCTGCCCTTCGTTTGGTAGGTTCTCTTTATTATTCTCTTACGACATCCACGGGCTGAGGCCTGAGGGGTTGATTTTTTTGTCGTGATTGCCACGGCGGCGGATGAATCAATTTGCAACGATATACTCTCCTCTTTTGGTAAAACACTTAGGCTGGTGTTCTTCAAGAGATAATCGGACAATTAGGCAGGTTTTTGACGTTAAATGTATGAAAAGGTCAGTAAAAAACGTCAAAACAACTATTTAAAAATTTACCATCTGTTGTTGAACTCGGTTCTTAGTCAGCGGGAACGAAGTAGAATTGGATTTTTCAGTAGACCTTCGTTTCACCGCAATCTCATCTGATGAAAAGTGACGATGTGGCCGACGTTGTATCACGAAGGTCTAGAAGACACCTATTCACTCTTGTCTGGAAGAGACTCAGATTTTATTTGGCCGGAAAAACAGAAGCGAGCCGTAAGTTCCAATCCTTAGCGGTGCGAATTTTTCACAGTTTTCAGTAGAACTTAATCCCGCCGTGCGTTTCTTTTGAAAACTTTCATAAAGCCCTTTTCAGTGCACTAACGTTATCCTAGAATTTCCATTATACAGCAGATAAGTAAAATCAACATACCTATTCGATTATTTCGAGAATGAAGCTGACTTTCGAAAATTTCGGATTTCCAATCACTGACTCTATAATAAACTGTTTAGTTTCGCTAAAATTTTCTTATAATCAGAATTCTGAATATAAACGCGTTCTAATTTGGATTCACAGATTTAGGTAATTAAGAGCGGTGAGATTACGAAGATACAGGCAAATTAATAAAAATGGCTTCTTGTAGTACTAACTGTACATATGCTAGTTAAGATTATTATTAACAAAGAAAATTTCAATGAAAAATAGAAACATATCAGAACTGTTTTATCGCATTAAAAAATAGCCTATTATGTTATTCAAGGTCCCAAACTGTACCCATACCGAATTTCACAAGTAGTTTTTGCGTGAAAGAGTAACAAATATCCATCCATACATCTATCCTTACAAACTTTGACATATATGTATATTAGTATGTCTAGGTTGCTCCGCTGATCGCTAATTAACTATGGTATAAACAAGTTGCCATTATTGGTCAAATTAGTAGGCCATAACCATTGCCATTGGGATCACCATCATCAGATATCAGCAGAAAATGATTCTGGTTTCATGTTGAAATAACTTTCTTTATCGAGCTTCGCAGAGTTACATTCCCATTTTCTCTCAAATAAAGGAAAAAACTCCAAATCGGGTTGTTTCCTTTTCCGCTGACTCATATTCTCTCCCCTTTATCTCAGCCATGAAAATGAAAACAAACTACAAAAAGGATAGCCATGACAGATCGAAAAACCTATAATCGAATGTTACAGGTAATACGCGCCACCCTATACCGGAAACCAATCTTACCTTGATCAAAAATGCCTTGTCATTATAATATTTCAGGACAATGCTTTCCCTGGGGCACCCTATGAGCTTAAAAGTGAGGGTAGGTATCACCTGCTTGTGCAAGGTGGACCAGAATATGTCTGTATTTCTAAATTGGGTCATTCTAATGTATTTGATCTTATCTAGCAGATGTTCCAACTGAAAAAGTGTTCGAGCCTTTTGTGGGGATTAACCTTTTTAAAGACTTAAAGACATAATGGAGTCTGTCCACTAGACCGTAACCTTAGATTCCATCTGCAAGGGCGTGTCATCATCATCGTCATCAGTATCTCAGCAATAGTGTCCGATAATTTCGTTCTATGAGTTTCTATACAGAGCAGTAGATAATTTCGAATAAGCGGTCTCTTACATCCCACATCAGCACACAAACGTCTACTGAGGATCGTGCCTCCCTAACAAAAGAGGTTTTACCATAAGAAATAACACCTAACAGGTTAAAGGTTTCTTGCTTCTTTACTTTAGTATACATACCGAAGTGACAGAAATATAAAATATCACTTTATTTCCATGTCAGTGTTCAATTTTAAGAATTTCACATTTTCTAATTGTACCTACATTTATTGTATTTACAGAAATAAATAATTTTTTATTTAGATTTTTTGCAAGCGGTTCTGAATATCTAATATTATCTGAGAAAAAATGCTGCGAACTGTTATCCCTCAGAATATCAAATATTCTATAAAGAGCGGGAACCACCTTTTATTTCTCACTATGCCCCGCTACGCCACGAAAGCCACCAACGTGGAATAAAGCGAACCATGTCCTTGCGTAAATCCGTACAATATTTAATTCAGCCGAAAGCCGAGAGGGGGCGCTCCTGAACTCATGTGTGAAGTTAAACGACTCGCAGCCTATAACGCTATGCCGGAGTATCGCTGAGTAACCTTATTATACAACGCACAAGAATGGAGTAATAATGTTCTTGAGAGCTAATTTTAGACGCAGTTCTGACTCTATTACCTATTAAAGGTAGATTCCGAAGTTGGAATAGGAAGGGGAATATGGCTGCGACTTCGTAGCTATTTATTGTCGTTGTTTGTATCCTTTTTTTATGTTTTTGATAATACAAGCCATAGAGTAAAAACTCGCTGCTAATAATTCTATGATACGAGCGTTTATGAGGTTTTTAAAGCACGGGTCAAGGAAATTTTCCTTTTAGAAAAATGAATACATATTTATGTGTCTTATATTGCTATTAAAAATATCTATTATCCTCAGTTGTTAGATATTTATAATGTTAGTTATTTCTGACAACTTTGATACACCCCTGCCTATATTAAATTCATATAATTCTTTCCATCCAAAGGTTACCTGGAAGAGATCGCTTCTAAGCGATAAGGCCGCCCATTGTACATGTTTTATGTAATGTCTATTTTAATGTTTTCTTCGTGTTGTAATTTTGAATAATTTTGTAATTGTAATTTTTGGTTGACAGAGCGGTAGCATAACATAATTTGGACAGTTTTCGGTAAAGGCTCGCGCCGGTATCAAGTTACATTAAATTATTTCAAAAAGATTATTTATCGGGTATTTATCGCGTACCTTTTGTTATATTTTGTGTGTCGTAATGTGAACTTGGACATTCCTAATTCTGCAGACGAATTGAGGGTAGTCGTGGATACGGCCATCAATTCTCGGCGGTAGCTCCGAGTACATCCAGTCGCCCCGTGACCACGATCGCTGTAACGCGAAGGAAACGTAGGGGAAAATATAACAAAAGGTACGCGATAAATACACGATAAATAATCTTTAATTATGTCAACAAATCGCGAAAGTTTAAAAAGTTTGATTTTCAAAAATGTGTTCCCGTTTCTAGCAAAAATGGGTGGTAGTTATAGTTATATATATAC
This sequence comes from Eupithecia insigniata, assembly GCA_947859395.1. NCBI lineage: Eukaryota > Metazoa > Arthropoda > Insecta > Lepidoptera > Geometridae > Eupithecia > Eupithecia insigniata. The sequence continues at coordinate 3,041,601 of OX402000.1, forward strand.
TTTACAGATAGGTAATTTATAATGGAAACCAACACAAAGTTGAGGCTCACGCCAAAGTCAAAAGCAAACACAGACTGTTTGCTTCTATATCATAATATTAGGTTTTAATAGACGAATAAGCCCTGACTTAGGTATAACAATTACACAAAATATAGGTTCTGGTAACAATAGGATTACGCATGTATAAAATAACCAAACCCTGTTAGGTCTCAGGTATTTTAACGTAAATTTATTTAAAGCTAGCGCGATTCTCTTTTGCTTTTCGTATACTGGAAGCCTGAATTTGTGACGACGACTACAACGGGTTAGAGTCTAACCCGTTGTAGTTCAATTGTATAAAAGACAAACGCGTCAGCTTTTAGAAATGTGTCTGCGCGCTATCAGAATGGGATGGAATGGAACAATCTTGTACTGAAACAAAAGCTGTTGGAAAACGGAAATTTCTTTGACAAGGTTCGATTTCGTTTGACAACACACTGATTTTATGAGCAAGATTTGGCTAATTTTCAGGCGCTACTCACGCTTGAAAAAATCAACTACCAGGGAAGAAACAGACTCGTGACACACAGGTAACCCTAGTTTAGGAGTCAGGGCTTCATTTTATAAGTGTTATGTATGTTTGTTTTCAATAAAGATTATTTTATTTAATGTACTGCCGAACTGGTTTCCACCGAAAAAGAGCTGATGTTTTCTAAGAGAGTTTCAATGTACTTAGATACATAGAACAAAACAGAGGAGATCCTCTGTTTTGTGCCTCCATACGGTCACAATTAAGAAACACTATAAAACAAATATTCTAGTCGCTTACATGTATATTATACATACCTATAGCATAATAGCATGAGTGAATAAGCTGCAACCAGCACCAAAACTCTCTCGTTCGGGTAATAAGCCCGACGCCCATCACAATAATCTGGCGAAACCTCGTTGTGAATAAGGCTGCGAACTGCCCTGACAAATTGATTGGGGTAATCGCAAGTGAGTAACGAGGGTGATAATTAAACTGGAGGATTGTACAGTTGGTACAGCTCATGCGATTGTACCTACACGTTAGGTACGTGGAACCTTCTGTGTCTGCTATTTGTGAGGAACGTTTGTTTTAGGAAACAGCGACTCAGCTGCTTAGTGCTCCACGGTGTAAAATAATTTGATGGCCTTGAAAAAACTAAATATGAACTGGATGAATGGTTTCTTTTTCGTTTTTCCGGAGAAATACTTATCCCTAGGGAATAAACTTATTATGGGATCTCCTCAAAATCTTTCTCCATACAGTAGCGTAAGAATTTTCCGGTTTTCAAGGTATTTATCCTGAAAAACATAACAACTGTGTAAAATTCAGGGAATCGCAGTCAGTTTTTATTTGAGTTTTTCCATAACATTCAAACACTAAAATCTACCATCTACCGTCTTGTCATACTTAATCGTAAATTGTTTGTAATTTTACTGTCGCTCGTAAGTTTCGTGGTTTCTAGAGGAACCATCCAATACCGATACCAATATAGAAGATCCAAATAAGTGCTCATATACCGTCGACGTGTGGACGGGAGCTGTCGACAGTTGACGGCAGTCGAGTGCCGACGGCTACAGTTGCCTCTACCGTCGGCACTTTGCCGCTCGTGTATATGAGCACTAATGCAAACATTTGCTTCCATGTCATCTCAACCCTCTTAGGGATAATCGTCACTTTTCACTTGCAGTAAATATGTAAAGCGTAAACGATCCCAACAAGGAAGCATCATATCACGTAGTTCAGAATTTCCTAGATATATGTCGTCCCTCCTGCTGCCTACATACTACGCCTTTGAAATGATGTTCTCATACTTTCTTCATAAGAAGAAATCTATTATTTACTCAAAGTTCTTATGTAAGGTATTTGTTATTACAGTTCCTCACTCGGGGTAATTGATAAAAATAATAATATACATAAATGAATACAGACTCAAGGATGAATAAAAATGGACGAAATACTGGACCAAAGTATGACCTGGCTTCTAGCAGTGGAAGTATCCTTAGTCCGTGACTGTTCACCTCCTGTGTCAGTGGATCTGACCTCTGCAAAATAGTTTTTTGCTCCAGTATTTCGTTGATTTCTATTCACCCCGTTTTTTGGTAGTGCACGAAGAGATTGATAGGTTACTTTCAACCTTGACACTTTTGGCGTGCGTCTGTGTATGTAGTTTCTCTGTACTTTCTTTCATTTAAGGTAGAATACCAAAATACGTCATTCTGTGATGAGTCACAGAATGACGTATTTTGGTATTTCTTTTTTTTTTGGTATGACAATGGTATCAACCATTGTCATAGTGAAGCGTCTAGTTTAGCAGAAAAGGTCTATGACAAACTGAGTGAAATCATCAAGATTAACGGACGAAACTGATGATAATTGAACTAAAACCCGACGGGACTCAGCTACAGTTGGGACCATAAGCACGAAATGCACATCTGCATACTGACAAGTTAGATTAGATTATCCCGTAGCATTTCGAAGATCACGCACGCTATGAACGTGTCCCATGAATTCCCATGATGAAACATACAGGTCTCATATCATCATATCATAGCATATATCAATTCAATAAGGTTTTTTTTAGCTTAATAAGATACAATATTTGAGTCATGACATGACAAATTAATAAAAGGTGGGTAAAGATATTTTAAATTGGACGAGACACAATCTCCTTATACGAACGCATGGCACTATTATGTCCATTGCTTCGTGAAAACGCGGTCTGTGTCCAGCTATCAGTTTCAGATAGCTACAGGTACAATTTTGGACGACAGCGTGCCCTGATTCGCTTAATTTTAATTGTTCCTAATTTTGAATAGCTTGTCAGTCGGCATTCCGCTACTACTGTATTATATACTGAAAAAGTCGGCAAAGTGCGAAAGTCGGCACTAAGCTTGTGACTATACATATAAGCTGCGAAATCTCATCACAAACGTCTTTATTTTGATTGACTTTATTTATTTTCGGCGACTTTTGCAGTATTCAATACGTTTGTGATGACTAGGGCCAACATGTGGAAAGAACCAGTAATTTAGGATTATTTACTAGTTAGTGGGTAGAAAATGCTACCTTCTTTTCGTCTGCGAGCTTTATCTGTCTTGTTCATTTACGTTCTTGTATTTTGCACTACGCGACTTGAACGATATCGTCGACCCATTTTAAGAAGAAAGAAGAAGAAGAAAGACGTTTATTTATAAAAACAATACCAACCGTTAAAAACAAGTCGCAATATTATTTTATTTTATGCATAATGCTTGCTTTACCAGCATCGATCGAACCTAAAATAATATGGCGTGTTTTAAAAAACGATAAACCGACTTCAAATTCCCTTACTTTTACAATTATTTAAAGTTTTGCGGGATAAATACTAATCCCCTGGGGATACAAATTTTTTTAAGGATCGTTTTCTATACAATAGTGAAAAAAATGTAAAAATCCGTCCATAAATGGCGGAGATACCGCGAAACATACATACATACAAAAACACTGACGAATTGATAACCTCCTTCTTTTGAAGTCGTTAATAACTAGGTATTCTTCTTCTTTATATTATAAAAACAATGCTTTTTTACGCTAAACATGGGCTAAACTATATTTTCCCCAAACGTCGTGGCTTTCTAAAAATTAGCTAGACAATCGTAATTGGCACCTTTCACTTTTCAGCAACTAACACCCTGTATCAAGGTATCAAAGACTTTTACGGCCAGCACAAGTATAAACCCAAATAATCCAATTGTACGTAGTTGCAAGATAGGTTACTCCGTGTGGGACACATGGGATAAAAAGCCCAGGATTACGTTATCAGGGCCGAGCCAGCCTCGTGCTCGATACGTTGATGGCTCCAACTCCCGAGTCAACCTTTTATAGCTGTCGTAAAGTGTGGTCAAATATAAAAAAGTTTTATTGATGATAAATTGACCATGGGAAGTGATAAAATGTCTATGTAATCGGGCGATGGAAAGTGATGGAATGTTTTGGAAGATCTCATAACACGAACTTATACCCAGTTAGGCGCCTTTGGAATAAGGAAATACCTTATTCCAAAGACGCCTAACTACACATGAAAATAATAATAATAAAACAATTTGATTATATCAAAAAAACTAAATAGGTACCTATTTAGTTTTTTTGATATAATTCTTCTTCGAATCCTTTTTTACAAGTTTTGTGGGATAAATTACTAATCCCTCAGGAATAAAATTATGTTACCACCTCGTAATCACCTTTTAGACAACTGCAAAATCATCGAAATCAGTTTATAAAATGTCGGAGAAATTGATGGACATACCTACATTAAAATACACGTACGGCCGAAAATAAAACCTCCTCCTTTTTTCGAATTCGTAATAAACCTTAATGTTGAATAAATTACAAATAACTACTGTGCTTGCTGCAGCGGTCCTAATAGCTACCTAAATAATTTCCAAAACCTTACAACAGTTTCCTGAGTTTTCAACACAGAATCTGTCCCAATAATTCAAGCAGCAATTTTTGCAAACAGCTCCTAACTGGCCACAGCCATCGGACAGTATTGGTGCAGGCAACCTCAGATGGCATTATCCTATCGACGAACTGACGCATTCATGGAATGGGTGCGCGTCTGTGCTGGCCTAGAACTGAGTATGGCAGGGTAGAGAAATAAGGGCCTCTTCACACGGTCACATCTATTTCTAGTAAAGTATGAGTTATTGAAAGCTTTTATATGACACAGCAACGGCTCTCATAGTGGCGCATATTCTGCAAATATGTCTCAGATCAAAGCATATTTCGCGCCTACCTAAAACCTTATTAAATACCTACCTATGTTTCAATTAGCCATCGTAGTAATCGCTTTACCTCATCCTCTTAAGTTTGAACGAATGAAAATGAGCTTTGTAACTATAAACAATAAAATTTAACACTAAAGTTATTAAAGGGATATTTACCATGATTTGAGTTTTGATATCCCGTTATTAACTTTAGTGTTATTCGTTTTCAGATACAATTCCACATTTAGACATACCTACGCAAGTTAAAGTTGCAATTTTTTTGCGTCGGTGCTAAAAATGCGGCAAAATTGCAAAATTGCCAGCAACCCAGTCCTTCCTGTACTGAACCGGGTATGGCAATTGGTGTCCGGCCATTGGCGTTCCGGATTCAGATCTGCATAACAAAATGTATCCGTAACGGTCGAGATTATGTAGGACGAAACAATGTAGGCGCTACGTCGGATGGCCATCTTTGAGGATCTATTCCGATTTGGGACGGGAAATATGGGAGCAGAGTTGGTAAACGTTATGCATGTTCATTATGTATGTTTTGAATGACGCCTGAATTGTAAGAGTGGGTAAATGGGGAATGAAAGCTACAAAACCATTTGTGGCCTTCTCAGCCACAAATAGTCTGAAAAATTATGTCCTTCTAGCCGAATTTTCGGCCACGGCGATGGTCAGTCTCCATTGAGACTGTGTGCGCAGGGCATTAGTTATAATCCACTAGAGTGTGAAAAAATTTTAAGGATATTAAATGTGGGTGAAACATGATACTGTCAAAAAGTATCACTAAACTGGTTATAGCAGGTATATTATCTAGGTTAACTTCCCAAATCAGATGGAAGATTTTGATGGAGGTCTGATCCACACCATTTTACTTGCCAGCAATGAAAAACGTGGGCGGCACCATTCCTACGCTCGCCGGATTGAGATGGGAAAAAGAGCTGATGATGATAATGGTAACCTACATTAATATTTAGTACCACAAAAAAGTTCTCCCTAAACATACTACGGCAATTCATAAAAATAAACCTTCACATTAAGAGCAAATGTTATAAAAAGTCATATCTAAATGAAAAAAGAAGATCCCACGTGTATAAAAGATTAATTAAAGTCCAGTTCTTCAGTTCAACAGAAATCTAACAAAAAGCACAAGAAGAAAGACGGATAAGGGTTAAAAGTGAACCAACGGATGTTAATTTAACTCTCGCGAGATGAAAAAGTAACTTACAAAGGAGTATGAAGCCAGCGCTGGATCGATCCAGAAATCTGACGGATACCACCCAGGGGATGAGATGGAAAGATGGGAACGTGGCTGGTAGAAAAATTATATCAAGTTGGCTCACAGAATTATGAGTTTTTTATCTTAACCACTTTTTATGTAACAAAAACCGGCTTTTGAAATATAGATAGGCGGCGATGTCAATTGAGATGAGACAAAAACAAACTAAACCATTTTGACAGATTTCGATCCTTAAGGAAGAGACAGCATAATTTCTAATGCTGTCAAATTCGTTCAGTTCTAGATTTCTGATAATTATCTGAATTGAATTGACACCATTGGCAGTATAGATATTTCAACGCAATGGCAAAAGAAGTTGATTTGTTTAACACTTCTCCCAGTAGCTTCAAACGTACATATTTGTAGCGTTAGTATAAAAATTCCTTGATTTGTAGTAATCACTTCTTTACTTCTTAATTTTACTAAAACCTATATTGTTTGTCCATAACTTATTGTATTAAATACTCTTTTATACTATTTGTGAAAACTTTTAGTTGGCCTTCCTTATATTTATATGTAATATTCTTTATTAATACAATACAAAACTCTTTATTGTACACCACAAAGACAAATAAAACACATAGACATTAACATAAACATGTACAATTGGTGGCCTTATCGCTTAGAAGCGATTTCTTCCAGACAACCTTAAATTTTGCCTATTAATGTTTAGCCGTAAGTTTTCTTAAGATTAATAAAATAAAAAATTATAAAATAAAATAAAATAGAGCGTCTGAATTAACTTTAGGATTTTTTATGGGACCTAATTCCGACCGCTAAAAAGTATTGAAATATGTAGGTTGGCACAGGTTGGAATAGGTTGTACAGTCTTTATTCAAACCAAATTCGTAAGTTTGTAAACAAACCACATGGATACAAGTTTGGTGTCTACTTTCAGATATAATTATTGACGATATTAACCAAGGGACTTAATTTAGTATAGTACATATATTTATTTATTTATCTAATTATTGTAAGTCTAGCGTAAGTATATTAGTGCCTAAATAAGTATAAGTACTTATTTAGGCACTAATGTACACATAATTATATAAGATACGCTGTTGGCGTTCATTTCTTAATAAATAAATAAGGGAACATCTCATATCGATAAGCATTGTAAATTATGTTCAAGAATATACTGCAACAAAGTCAAGTTCAGCACACCAATGAATTCGCAAGTGTATCACTCATATTATTTTTGGCGCTTTTTGGCTGCATTTTAATCCGAATCCTACTAATAAATGTCAAAGTTTCTGAATATGAATGTTTGTTCCACTATCACGCAAAAATTACTAAACTGATAGGGCTGAAATTTGGTATAGGTATAGTTTGGGCCTATAATACAACCTTTACCTGACCTATAATGCAATAACATATTATAAGCTATTTTTTATCCCGGGCGAAGGCACGGACAGCAGCTTAGTTATCAATAAAAATCCTAGATCTATTATTCTCACTAGTTCATAAACCAATGAACGCCGAAAATTATATGAATGACTGTATATCTTTATATAAAGATATATTAATTGACACAATAGAGATACCTACATCTGAATTGACCAGCTGGGATGATAACTGATGTTGAAAAAAACAGCAGTTTTTTTGGGTATTGTGGTAACAATTGAATAAAGGATCATTTTTCAAATCGACTTTAGTCTTAGATAATCTAACCCGACTTAATCTCATAAACTGAGAGAAATATCACAACAAAATTTGAAGCCATAATCCAAAACCCTGGTAACGTTTGCGACAAACATCTCAAGATAACTAAAATACTTGAACAGAATTTAATTTAATTTGAAAATAGTTTTACCCTTACCAAGTTGGTTACTATTAGGACTGATTGAATCAGGGTTTCACTGATAGATTTAACTTCTCGTCAAACCAAATATCTAAACAGTTTTGATCAAAGTTAGTTGCGTTATAAACCAAGAGGTAGTTAATCCAGTTTTATATCAGTTGTACGTTTATATTGGAATATACATAAGTCGTCATTCTGTGCACCGACCGATCAAATTGTGATTTGTTTATATTTTGTATATTATGTCCAAGCACCACACAAACTATCTAGAGTTTCTTTCATCTATGGACGATTCTATGACGATACCATTATCATAGTAAAGCGATTAGATAGCAAAATTTGCCGACAGCGGGGCTGTGTCGCCGAGTATGATGTGTAGACTCTAATAGATGATTAAAAGAACTTAACAAGTGAAGTTCAATTGCTATTATATGAAGCAGTTCCATTAGTAGAAGATACAAGAACTCACCCACGACATCCCAGGGCAGTTTTTGGTTGATGTCCTCTAAAAAGAATGGCGTTCCGCTAGCGATGTAAGGTTGGGAAGGCATATCGGTTTTAGTGCTGTGCATCGATCAAGTTACTACCTGTGTAAAATTATCTTCTACTAATGGAACTATGAAATATGTATAATAACTGATCTAAAACCTAAAACTGAACTTAGCCTTTATTGGTTAAAGAAACAAATTAGTTACCTATGTTTGTTGATTTACCACGCAATGCTTGGTAAATCAATGTATTTAAGTAGGTGTGTAGCTTCAGAGATCCAATAGATTTTGCAGTGATGTCGTTTAGGTTGGCCTTTTGAAATTCTTTAGTTTTAAGGATATAAAACAACAGCATAGCCTAGGATAATATAACCTACCCTATCTGACACCTATGACTAGGTCATTGTTTAACACTTCTCCCAGTAGCTTCAAACGTATTTGTAGTAATCACTTCTTTGCTTCTTAATTTTACTAATACCTATATTGTTTGTCCATAACTTATTGTATTAAATACTCTTTTATACTATTAGCGGTGTTAGATAGGGTAGGTTATATTATGACTACTGAGCTGAATGGGCTGAAATTCGGTATGGGTTTAGTTTGGGACCTGGAATAACATATAGGCTTTTTTTTATTCCGATAAAACGCGAGGGAAGGCGCAGGCAGCAGCTAGTATTTTCATATTTCTAAGCACTTCAAAGTTAGAGCACTAAAGTTGCACCAGATGGATTCAGTGAGTGATCGAGTTATATGTATAACTATTTAAGTTAGCTAACTCGCTAACTAACCGATAACCGCTGGGGAGTAAAGGTTCTCGAGTGGCGACCGCGATGCAATGCGAAACAGAGTGTAGGAAGACCTCCCACTCGATGGACCGACGACATCGTAGCGGTCGCAAGGAGTCGTTGGATGGAGGCGGCCCAGGACCGCTATTCGTGGCGTCGTTTGGGGGAGTCCAATGTTCAGCAGTGGACGTGTACGGGCTGACGATGATGATGATAGATTATTTATCGGGTAGATATTTATCACGTACCTTTTGTTATGGTACAACATAGGGGAAATTTTACAATAGGTACGCGATAATATCCGATATAATCTTTAAGGGCTCATACATAGCATCCGTTTTACTGGATCCGTTTATTTTCCCGTGGTGTATGTAATTGTATGAGCAAGATCACACACAATACAGTATATCGGATCCAGTAAAAAATACCGATTGCGTAACGACGGATCCAATAAACAGGATCCTGTAAATGCTGTGTGAATATTACCTCCAGTAGCGACTGATCCGATAAACAAGATCCTGTAAATGCTGTGTGAATATTACCTCCAGTAGCGTCGGATCCGATAAACAGGATCCTGTAAATGCTGTGTGAATATGGTAATATTTAAGTAGCGACTGATCCGATAAACAGGATCCTGTAAAATCGGACGTTCTATGTGTAGGCGCCGTTATTACGGCGCCTACACCACCCTGTACCACCTATTGAACCACCCTGTACTGAAAAGGATAAATCCCTGAATAAAGTAAATAAAAGCGCCAGTTAAGAACAAACTTAGCAGGAAATCTCAAACCTATCAATATTCAACGAGATAAGGACACCCGACACACAGACCTAGTTCAAACCATCGTTAAAACTTCCCAACTCGAAATAAGTTCCAGAGATTCAAAACACACCATTATTCAAACAACATCTGACCCGGTGGGAGGTTAGACTTATCCATTGTTCATCACTACCCGTCGTCGGTCGCGTCTCGTCGTCGGTCGGTCGTGCGTCATGTCATGTCATGCATGTCGTCTCGCTCTTCGTCCTCCATATGGACTTATCCGTCGCTAGACTTAACGATCGATTAAGTAATAGAAACAAATTAGAACTAGTATTTACAATTGATTCGATTTTAATGTTTGTCATGTAAAAAATAAGGCTTAAAGCGGTTCTCTGACCCAAATAAGCGCCGCACCCTATTTTATCGTATTATAACGTTAAACAAAGGAATTTTAAAAAATTCCTTGGCCAGTTTCTGATACCTATCATAAGCTTTTTTATAGCCTCTGTAATAGTTTATTTTGTAGTTTAGGAAGAGATGCGAAGTTTCGTCATTTAATATACGAATACCTATACCTTATTATAAAGTCGTCTCTCACATTTGTTAGCAGAATTATTATCATCTATATGTAAATTATTTATACTGTTTTCATCCACTCAAATGTAAATCATTTTGTTGATTTCCCTAGTTAACCGAAGGGTAAATAGAACACTAGAAATAGGAATAGTCTTTGTGGTCCCAGTTTTTATTTTCAAATTTGTGCACAAAGCTGTTGCAATTCCTACTCTTTTTATTTCATTGTTTTGTTTATATTTTATATCAACACCGTTGTCAATGTATTTCCTTTAACTGTTTATCTTTATTTATACCTGTCTTCTATATTCCGTGACGTCACGAAACGGCTCTGTCGGAAGACCAGCGTTGGTTGTACACACATACGTATACAACTAACCCATGCTGAGACAGGGACCGTTTTGTGACTCTAGCAAACTGTTTTCTTTTTTATGTTCATTTCTTTATAATTGTATGTGTCTGAGTTACAAATAAACGTTTCTATTCTATTCTAAGTTGCACTTTTCGGCCACCAAACTCAGTTTTCACATCTCCTCCTAAACTATACAATACAAAACAATTTCATAGGCATTAAAATTAAGCTTATGATATGTGCCACAAACGGACCAAGAGAGTTTTGGAAATTTATTTGTTTAACGTAATAGTACAATAAAATTGATGGCGGCGCTGGTTTGGGTCGGGGTAGCCCCTTAAACTGTTTAAGTATACAAATTAGAACTAGTATTTAAAGCAGGAACTATTGAGCTAACAGAAGACCGTTACAAACAATCTATAGGTAGCTCAATTCATTTGTAAATCATCATCATCATCAGCCCATACCCATCCACTGTTGGACATAGGCCTCCCCCCGTACGACGCCACAAATAGCGGTCCTGAGCCGCCTCCATCCATCGACTCCCTGCGACCGCTACGATATCGTCGGTCCATCGTGTGGATGGTCTTCCATGTAGGGGGGGATTTGCCATAATCACCACGCTTGGCAGGCGGATTGGTGATCGCAGTGTTGGTGTTTAAAAATACTCAGAAGGAAGCTGCTGCCCTTCCTCTGGTAGGTTCCCTTAGTCGGCTCTTACGACATCCACGGGTTGAGTTGGAGGGGTCGATATTCGTACGCCGCGGCCCCACGGCCCATTTGTAAATACTAGTTCTAATTTGTTTCTATTATTTGATTGTAATTTTCTTAAAAACACTTAATATATACGACTTTTTACTTACCAATCACTTACTCAGGAAATGTATTCATTGTGATTTTTAATATTGGTCTCAAAATCTGTTTTCTTAATGGGGAGGGTAGAGTCTTAAACGAATATTGGTATTACGTATATTGTCTATGGGTAACCCTACCCACACAACAAAAAAATTATTCCACACAACAAAATTTTTTTGTTCAACTTACAATAATGCATTTTATGTAGGTAGATTAATATCTGTGTGTTTCTTATCGAACTTAACTGATTTCGAGTTATTCTTATCAACTATTTTTTTTTTTTTCAATGAAAATAGCATTAAAGATTTGAGAGGTTGATTAAATATTAATTTTATTAATTTGAATGCACCAAAGCTGCTACACGAATTGCACTGAAATTTTAGGTAGTTTACCTACTAGGCTACGTGTTGGGAACTTATGTCGGTATGTCATTTCAGTTAAGGTCGATCGTTTCGCGTTGGTGCGAGCTTAATTTTTTGTTTTTATTTGCTTTCTACGAGCTATAAAACTAATAAAAAGTTTTTGAAACTATCATGGTTATTTACAAGACTAAAGTTAATAACGGAATATATGCCATGATTTGAATTTTGAGTTCTTCAATACTTCGGTACAGTTATGTTAATATTGGAGAGCTCAAAACTCAAATCATGGTAAATATCCCGTTATCAACTTTAGTGTAGTAACGAAAAAATAATTTGGTCCAAATCGTAAATTTTCATGAACCCATGATAAAAATAATTTCTATTCAATTCAATTTTGGGAGCGGTTGGGAATATGTTGATTTATAGCTCAACAACTATTAATTCCCCAAATGCTCCAAAAAACCAAAGAATCGAAGTTAGTTATAAGTTCACATTGCAATTTGCGACAACTTACTTTTCCGCCAGTTTTATTTCTTTTAGAACGCAGAAAAAAAATTAAAAACTACTATTACATTTTTTCTCGTGCCAACATGAAACGATCGACCTAAAGCACGATTCCGAAGTATTCCCATTTATACAAAAAAACAAATTGCATTTAGAGCACCGATTCTAAGAACACCACAGTTAGAGCACTAGTCTGTACTGCATTTGCGACAAATTACTTGTCCGCTTTTTTTATTTCTTGTAGAAAGCAGAAAAAAAATAAAAACTACAATTAAATTTGATTCTTGCGCCAACATGAAACGATCGACCTAAAGTACGATTGCGACCTATTCCCATTTAAACAAAAAAACTCATTGCATTTAGAGCACCATAGTTAGAGCATCGATTTCATTCCCATTTAGAGCAAAGAACAAAAACACAACAATACAAAGAAGTAGTTGCTAAATGGGGTTTTGATACCTAGTCGTAACTTTTGTAATTAGATCAATAAAGCTACTTTTACTCAGCCAAAAATCCGTGCAAATACACCGACAGAAGCTAGTTAAACAACAGTTTACACTTCCCCTACCAGGCCACGAACAAGAAATAATAAAGTAATATACAACTTAATAAACTTGAAGTTGTCGCGCGAACTTCGAACCGAAGACAATTAAAAAGCTGCGAGGTACAAACGTTCTTAGAATACAAAATGAACAGCTCTCGGAGTTTGTTAAATTAATAGCAATTTCTGAGTAGGCATGCCCTGATTTACTGGATTCGATTTACTTTTGGTTTGTAGTTGTTGCTAATTCAATGTATTTATTTCAGTTAACATAAGATCCATAGATTAATCTAGACAATAACAACATAAACAACATTTAAATGAAATTTGAAATTTAAAAGACATAAACAACATTTAAATGAAATTAGATTTAAAATTAAACTTAAAATCATAATTAAATTTAGTGCGTTGTGCCGAGGATAATCATCCAGGGAAGTATGTAGTTTGCCTCATTGATCATCCTCTGCACAAGGCACCTCCTGAGCTAATGAAAAATCTAATTTCATAAGTCCACTGACTTACATTCTCAAAAATTTAATAAAATTGTATCTTCACGGTACTTACGTATTCAATTAAAAAAAAATCGGCTTACTCGGTGCGTTCGTTTTAGGAAGGTTATACCTTCCTAAACGAACGCAACGAGTAAGCCGAGGAAACCCACTTTCAGAAACCGTTATTTGAAATAATCGTCCTTTATATTATAAATTTGAAAGTAACTCTATCTTCTTCTAAATCTTTCTGTCCGTCTGTCTGTTACCTTTTACGCCTAAGCGGCTGCACGGATCATAATGAAATTTGGCAGGGAGGTAGATGGTATCCCGGGGCCGGACAAAAGGTACATGAAAAGCGCGTGCGAAGCCATGGGCAGCAGCTAGAATAATAATAAATAATGCTGGACAATCCACACATCATCATCTAGCCCCAAGCTAAGCAGGGCTTATGTACCTATTTTTTACGACCTCAGTTGCGCGGTGGGCGAAAGTCCGCCTGCGACGCAGGAGGTTGCGGTTTCGATTCCCGCCTCGGCACAAACGTTTGTACGATTTGCAGATATTTTTTCAGAGTGTTCTGGATGTTTTCTATGTATACTAAAAAAAATCTATGTAGTTTAAGTATATCAGTTATCTAGTACCCATAACACAAGCTCTGCTTATCTTGGGGCTAGATGACTGATATGCAATACATATACAAATAATATATTTATAGTATTACAGAATTTTAGAAAAAAACAACTAATACCCGGTACAAATATTTGCAGATCGTACAAACATTTATCCCAAAACAGGAATCTAACTCGAAACCTCCTGCTGCACTACAGAGGTCGTCAATTCATTCGTTTCCCTTCTAATCCTTAGGTTCCTTCTTCGGTTCAAATAGTACGACCAACAGTAGTTTCGGGTAGCCGGGTATATTATTCTCAAACTCAATGTGTTGGGACGCTCCCCCGGGCCGTATCAGTCAGCCGGAGCCCCTAGCGTGGACTGCAATCGATATATATTACACATTTTGTCACATTCTCATTTCATAGTAGTTTATTGATACACCGAGCATTATATCAACCAATCACAACATATTATATAATAAAACAAAGTAAAAAAACTATAAATAGAAGTAAATAAAATCAAAAAGACTTCAGCCGCCTCTGTCTGTCTGTCAGTTCGCGATAAACTCAAAAACAACTGAACAATTTTTTATACTGTTTTCTCCAATGGATAAAGTTATTCATGAGGAAGGTTTGGGGATATAATTTGTCAAGGATTTGTGTAAATTGGTTGAAATATAACGATAACATTGTTGGAAGTGTCGGAAAAAGTCCAGGCGCCTGGGAGCTTTCATCGTAAACGCTGTCCTTTGAAATATAACAAAACAATGGTGGTATATTCTACTTATTCCAGGCGGGCGTAGCCGCGGGCGGGTCAGCTAGTATCAGGTATTTAAAAAAATATTATGATTTTATAATACTAAAATATAATTTTGAGGCAAGCACAAATAACACCAGTTATCAACAGTAATCAAAAACAACACCACAACTTTTCATTTTGTTTTCAATACAATACATCTCAACTCATCATCATCAGCCCATACCCGTCCGCTGCTGGACATAGGCCTCACCCGTACGACGCCACAAATAGCGGTCCTGAGCCGCCTCCATCCATCGACTCCCTGCGACCGCTACGATGTCGTCGGTCCATCGAGTGGATGGTCTCGCATGTAGGGGGGGATTTGCCATAATCACCACGCTTGGCAGGCGGATTGGTGATCGCAGTGTTGGTGTTTCAAAATACTCAGAAGGAAGCTGCTGCCCTTCCTCTAGTCGGCTCTTACGACATCCACGGGTTGAGTTGGAGGGATCGATATTCGTACGCCGCGGCCCCACGGCCAATCTCAACTCATCGTTCATGAAGTTAGCGATTGATATACATACATATGTATATCAGAGTCCAAAAAGTCAAAGTCAAAAAAACCTTAGGACACTGTGACTTTCAAAAATTTGAGAGTGACCTGCCATATACATTATGTTTGTATTTAAAACTTTGTCAAGTTACCTATTCTCACTATAGATTTTCAAGTTCTTCTTTAACTTATAAAATCCAAATAGTAACTAACCTTTTATTAACAAAGAACATTTCAATCAAATAATAGAAACAGATTAGAACTAGTATTTATAAACAGTTGAGCTATTTGCAGACTTACAAATAGTTGAGCTATTTGCAGACTTACAATACAATAAATCAAGAGATAGCTCAACTGGTACATATCAATACCAGTCGGAAGCGTCCAAGAGACTGGCTGCATTGCCCCGCTGCATGGCAATGCGGATTTGCTGCGCCAGAAATGCGCGTAAGTAACCAAAATACATAAATACCTCAACTTATTTGCCTCATACATAATACAATACACGACAGACATTACATAATTGAAAAGAGCTACAAGCAGCTCCCAATTCCTACCACTGTGTTATGTAAATATAGATGCAAAATTGCACTCAGCAAAAACCTTCAGCCACCACAAAGTTGTCCTTATTACCATTTAGCAGCCCCCGACATTATCTCAAAGAGCCCAATTCGGAACGTCTAATCAGTCAGTCCTGAAATTACCACAGGTAGTTCCCGACGTTTCAACTCGCATCCATCAATTAGAAGTGAAATTACATCGTAAGGTGAGGAAGTACCGAATATTTTGGAGACGAGGTTGGACTATACTTAACGGCAAGGTTAAAATTCGCGGTTTTTAAACGTATCCTACCATCCTACCATGTGTATTATAAATGTCAAAGTTTGTAAGGATGGATGTATATGTATAGATGTACCTCTTTCTCGCAAAAACTACTGAACTTCGGCTGAAAATTGACATGGATATAGTTTGAGACCTGGAATAACATAAAGGCTATTTTTTATCCCGATAAAACGGGCGTAGGCGCGGGCAGCAGCTAGTTATTTCATAAAGACCTTATTGGTAAAGTCAACATTTTAGTTCTTTAGAACGTGTTTCATCATCAGCCGCATCGCGTATGTCGCCTATGTCCAGCAGTGGCATTGGGCCACAGTTGGACATAAGCCTCCAGAGGAGAAGAAATATAATCCAACAACCATTAGATCGTCCTTTCATCCATTCACACTCCTAACAATAATAAGTATAAGTAAGACCCACGACATCGGCAATCGGAGACCCGCAGTAATTCTTGTGTTTGGTGATGTGGGGTCAGCAACAAAGAAGCTAAGACGACAACGACCGGAGAGCCGCAACATTTCTCAGATTTTTTCGAGTGATTTACAAAAACCTAAGGCGTACAAAATACCAACGAGATAACAACAAAGATTTTTATGATGCTGTGGGTGTGAGTTTCCGTTGTCACCCCTTCGAGTTTGGGGTGCCAGGGTTCGTACCCGGGACGGACATTCTAGCTGAAAAACGTATCTTCTCGTCTCCGCTTCGAACATCTCCGCACATCTCCACTTTGATAGAATCTGGGCCATAGAACGTGTTTGTTTATTAATATTTGTGTATTAAGAGTGCGCATTGCACGCCATTTTGTAAAAAAGATAGCAATAGGATTTTCCGTTCATGGGAGCGGGACCGAACATACCGTTTTGGAAAGGCGTAAGCGCAAAAAGTGTGTTTTAACTAATTACAACTTAATTAAACAACCAATCGAAGAATTAAAAGACATAACTAAAGAAATACTTCTAGGTTTCTTGACAAAACAAAAGGCCAACAAAAAAAGTGTGCTGTTCCCGAGATAAATAGCAAAACGTCTGTAAAACATGGATTTAAAAAAAAAATATCTAGTAAATTTTCCCCAATCGTGTTTTTCAAACACGTAATCCAAGATAAAAGTTCAAAGTATCATCTCCGTAAATATAAAGGTGGCTTTTACGGATTCTCAGATGAATAACGATTTCGAACACTAAATTGCGAAAATGACAGGTATTACATGGTATCAATGAGAAAATGTAATAGCAATTCAATCCTCTTTCCCTGGACTAGCTTAATCTGCTACAAGCTGTCAAACAAAACAAAAACATGTGTTCTGAACTTCAGACCCGTTAAGATCCTTATTTACAATACACTACAATACAAAACTTATTAAAAACACCGAGAACCAACCCTTACAAAGTAAGTACACAATAGGCTTGAGGCGTATCTATCGTCACTGATAAAAGTCACAGATATAGAAAATTGGAGGTATGTCACAGTGACAGAAACTTAATACATATATCTGTGACTACCACACAGGCATTGCCAGTATCACGAGTGCACGATATTATATCGTTGTTATTTTATTAGGTATCTACGCAATAAATCGCTTCAGCTAGATAATATCGCTTCTATATTCTCTCTTTGATAATATCACTAAGTCAGAATGAGACACACCTAGTATTTTATACTTCGAAATTTTAAATGTATACCGTAATGTTACAACACGTTGTTGAAGAACATACCGTTTTAATTTATTCGGTTAATCAACATGCTGCTGCTGCTTACTGAGTCATCGCTACAATAAATATCATCAATCAGTAAAACAATGAATTCGTACGTGATTGGTAGAAATACTAGCTAGTATTTTGTCACAGATATTTTGAAGTCACAGTAACGTAAGTCACAGGTATCGGATTAGTATAACCCAAGACTAGTAAACAATCATAATGTAAAATTGTAGGCTGGGCGTAAAAAGACTCAATAAAAAACATTTCTCAGTAATTCACCGTTAAAATTCTAGAGAAAAACACATAATTACACATCAAAATATATTTACAGATTGGATAGCTGCTGTAACGACAAAAGAAGTGGATGTTTCAACACGCTCGTACCATTAGGGGCTACTCTACTGTAATAGTAGGTACACAAATTACGACACAAATTTATTGTTATTATGAATCTAAACACACCTTTTGCGTGTCCGTTTTTAGGGTTCCGTGGCCTGAGGGCATAGACGGGTGTCTGGTAAGATGCAGCTGTTTGTCTGAGACAGAAAATATCTTGGCAAAGGATAAAATAAATTATTGCATTTTTACGCTAACTACAAGTTTGAAGTTATTATCAAATGTATTGCTAACTTTATCTTATTTCGCATCAATAAGCGAACTATTATTGTACCGTACTCCCAAAAAAATCGTTTTCTTCCCTTAAACAGTCATAACTGCAATAAACTCCTAATTATATTTCATTCGCATTTGAAAATCAACGAAACAGGAGGGTCGAAGGGCACTTTATTGTAGACATAAAAGATTCCCTTTAATTAGTAGCCTCGTTAGCTGAATAAACCGACTTTTAGTTAGACGCCAGTTTTTAGTTAAATTTCAGAGCTGTTTTATTGAATAGTAGCTTTCGCCAACGTATTTGTCCGGATTAAAAGTAAAAGGGTACCTATTTAGGATTCCTACAAGAATAATTTGACGTGTTTTAAAAAACCGACTTCAAATTTCCTTACTTTTACACTTATTTTAAGTTTTGCGGGATAAATATTAATTCCCTCGTAATAAGTTTTTGGGACCACCTCAAGATCATTTTTTATACAATAGTGAAAGAATTAAAAAAATCGGTCTATAATTGACAGAGATATCGCGTAAAATACTTACATACAAAAAAAAACATACAGATGGATTGAGAACCTCCTCCTTTTGACAGACTCATTTCCACGGGTCGTGTCATTTCTAATAAAGGAACCAGTATTCCATAGAGAAGAAAACTGTCTGCCTCTATGAAAAACAGACGCCGTACCTCCATAGAGACAGATATATTTCAGATATCTACTTGTTTCAGGTTTGAGTAGTTATCACGCGTTGACACTACTTAGATTTAGACAGAATTTTTTTGAACACACCAGAGTATAATTACAATCTAGCCATAGAATTGGCTAATGGGTAATTTAGTTTGAACTTATTTTTATAAGAACTTATTTCTAAGAACGTGTCTATTGGCACTTTTCTTATTGTCTCTATATAGGTACTTAAGGAGAAGATACTTGGTTCATGTGTTCTTTAGGATAGCACTTATGCACATACACTGACAGAATTGGTCCAAGAAAATAAACACTGTTGCAACAATTTAACGGAGGTTATCTAATCGCATAAGCCCAGGTCTTCCGGGTCATTGTCCATAGCCCTGCAAAGGTACACCTCAGTGCATTCGTGTGATCGTCCAACCCGAGGCTTCATAAATGAGTTCAATCAATGACGAGTCATTGAATGTTTATGTTTTGATGGAGGACGTAGATACAGGATCAATGTCAAAATTGAAATCGTGTGTATTTATTTTACTATCGGCAGACTTATAGCAAAATAAATAATCTGAGGAGTTCTGTCGTTACCTCGTAGATTCCGTTAGCGAATCTCAATTATGACAAATATGAGTTAGTTGGAGTGAACCTTAACAAATAAAAATACCATACATAAGAAATTTAATTGAAATGTTTGAGATCTTATTTAATTTCTTAGAAATTACCCCCAGTGTGAGGCTTATGCACTAGAATCGCAAAAACCTTACAAGTACTAACGTGGAAATCAATAACTGACAGAATTTTAAGTAAAAGTATTAGAAAAACGCATGGCCATCACATATATTCGAGAAATAATGAGTTGTATCTACGTACTTAGATTGTAGGTACCTGACTTCCCAGTTTCCAGGTTAAAGCAACATCTATATAGCCTGAAGGCTTTTTGGTTCATTATTTATGGGCTCGTGCATGGATGACATATAGTGCTATAAACCAATACGACACTTCTCTAAGCGTAGTTCGAATCCAGTTTCAACTAAAGTATAATTACGGAACCCTCGATGCATAAGTCCAACTCGTGCTTCATTCATTAAGAATTCGACAGTCTAGACTTATAAATAAAGCTAATAGTCTGCTCAACAAAGAAATTCATTGTCCACATCTGTAACATCTGTAACAGACTGTTACAGATGTGGACAATGAATTTCCTTTCTTCTTCTTCTTTTTAACTTTTACTATTATTATTCCAATTTGATAGTGGATTCATTCAGCTTTTCTCGTCTTCTCGATCTACTTCGCTCCAGCTATATTTGTGTCAAATTAAGTGTTATTGGGTTTTTGCATAGACATAAGAAGCTGTGCCTAATGGGCGTTAGTTAGTCATTCGGGGTAACTGTGCGCACCGTTGCCTTTCATACGATACTGTGTCTTAAATATTAAAGCTAAAGAAATAAAAACTTTATCTTTGAAAAGAGGATTTATTATTCTATAAATAGAAATATAAATGAAATTTAAACTTTAAAGAATTATTTTTGCAATAAACAATTAAAGAGAAGAAATCTAAATGCGTTCCTACGAATAAATATTATTCGTAGATGCGTTCACTTGACCCATACTGTGGATAATCGTGCGCATCCCTATGGGGTAAGTGAACGCGTATGGGGTAAGTAAACAAACGCATTCCTCAGTAAAACCCTATAACACTGTTCTAGAACTTTTAGAAAAAAAAAATTGTTATAAGGGCTTACATTTACTGAACTCCGTATTAAGTTACTGTATCTGACAGTACCTCCAAATTTCACTGTTGCCAGGGGATTCACTACCCTCTCGAGCCATCAATCGTGAAGCCAAACAATACCTGATAAAAGCTGTCATACCAACGTGAGACGTGGTTTGGGCCAAGTGAGGAGAGAAGGCCTAAAAAAACCTGCAACGTAAATATTTTTGCCGTATTTTTTGGTAGTGTTTGAGGTTTTATAAGCCCTCAAAACCTTTGAGTTAAACTTTTCAAAGACTCCATTAAAATGTGTAGACACATCAAGTCGCCCAGGGCCTACCGCGCCGACACAGCTTGGGGGCTTAGCCGGCAGTAAAGCTGCAATGCAATTCAAATTTGTACGCACTTAACTATTATAATTGTAAAAAATATATTAAATGTACACTCCAAGTCTATCCTACTATGAAACAGAGAAGCTAGTAGTTAAGTGGAAGTATAGTCAAGTGAATTATATTTTTACTAGCTGCTGCCCGCGCCTTCGCCCGCCTTTTATCGGGATATAAAATAGCCTATATGTTATTCCAGGTCCCAAACTATACCCATACCAAATTTCAACCTAATCGGTTCAGTAGTTTTTACGTGAAAGAGTAATAAATATCCATCCATACATCCATCCATCCATACACATTTATAATATATATATATGTATAATAATATATATAATATAGTAGGAAGTAGGATACATTAGGTTAATCTAGTTAGAATAGTGATTAATTTAGTTATAGTCAATGTAAGTTAAGCACATTAATAATACCATGAACTGTTTGTAAAATAAACAACATTGTTATACTAAACCCTTTATAGTAACATATAATAAATACTTGTCGCCTGAAACACAGGATTAGTTCCGGATAAATTGGTAGGTATATTTATTAAATAAGTTCTTATGTTAGTACTAATAACATAAGAAGTTATTCTTTTTATTTCACTTATGTTTTGTCTATCTACGATTTCTTTGAATAAATTGTATTTATTATTTATTTATTATTTCAGAGCCTTCAAAGTTGATAAAACACTATAGGCGGCCTACCTGACTCTGTTCATGTTATGTGACAATTTTCTAAGGAAACTTGCTCTCGTATTTTGCTCAATTTCTCATAATTAGCACCACCACCCTTCTTATATAAGCACAGCCAAGTAAAACTCGATTGACATGAACATGACTGGTCGTTTCCACGTCATTTTATATTTTCTTCGAGTTCCATCTCGTTACAGGATTTTGGAGCTTCTGCTTGCGACTTCGCTCGTGTCTCCAGGATAGAAAAGGCCTGAATTAAAATTAATATTTATTTATTTAGACCCTATATAGGGTTATCTTTCATAATTAACAGACATAATAGTCGGACAAATTTGGAAAATCTGTAGCTCCTGTAACTTTGAAAATACAGAAGGTAAAACTTTCTGTCTGACTTTGGTGAATAGGTAAAACAATGAAATTGATCAATATATAATATGAAACCTATTATAACCTATATACAGCGCTGATTTTCCACATCGATAATATGTATAGTCGGAAAAGTCAGCGCTGTTATAAACCTATCTTAAAAATGCGGAATCGGTACTAACCTCTCTTAAATATGTGGACAGATAAGTACGTATAACCTAACCTAAAAAATTTCTAGCTTGTTCCATAATAAAACAAAAATCTTCTCTTCCTAGAGATACAACGCTTATTTTCCCGTACAAAACCTCAATTTTTCCTCAGAATGTCATACTCTTGCTTTGCGATTTGCTGAGATACGCTGTACCTTTCTTCGGGTCGACGGTAACATATCTCAAAAACGATTTCAGAACTTTGTTTGTGGTTTTGTTTCGGCAAAATTATCTTTGGATTGCATTTGGGGGAGATAAAAGTCCAAATTGATCGAGAAAGGATGGCAATTTAAAGAATTTAGGGTGGGGTTGGCCGGGTGTGTTGTGGTATGTCGAAATAGATTTTTTACAGCATATTGTATGCAGAAATACCACAAGTACTACTTTGGTGACTGTGCCCAGGATTTACATGACCTTAAGCCGACCACCCCCTTCTACCACCGGACAAGCAGACGCACTGGTAAATAACACCCATACCTGATATACATCGGTACCAAAGTGCGGAACCAAACGTTCCCGCTCTAATTTCTTTTAAGTACCGGTAAAGAGTGAACCGAAGTTCCTGCGTCTGTTTTTCCGGTAGAGTATAATCTAGGACATTTTACCATTATCAATAAAAAAATATATATAAAGGTAATTTATTGATTTCTGATTTCTGGTAACTCTGTACAAAGAAAGAGACTGTATAAAGAGAGCTTTGTTTGGTAGACGGGTTGTGCCGTATGAATTGTCCAACGTTATTTATTTATTTATTAAGGTAATAACCACTTTAACTTAATGGTATTCAAAATAATGCCGCTGGTTAAATTGTTTCCATGGTGATCATAACTAACCATATTTCATTTATGTTTTCAGGTAAGTCGGTGTAAAGTAAACAAAGGGTAAGAGTAAAAATAAGTATTATTTATTGTTTCGACCATAGATATAGATTATTTTTTTCATTGTTTCAACTGTGTTACATAGTTGGTCTTATGAACTAGAGGAATACATTTCCAACAGTTTGTCCGAGACACCCGCAAGTGTTTGTTTACTCTATCGTTTGTCCTTTCGGACATACAATAATTATTATCAAAATTAGTACTTTTAATTTTATGTATAGTACTAATTCCGATAAAAATTATTGTACGAATACTGATAACGATTTTCACTTTTTTCTATCACATAGGTTAATAATAGGAATTTAGTGTCAATATTTATCAAACTGTTGGAGGGGTACTGTCAAAGTAGTATTTAATATTATAATGGGCTTTTGATATTAGATATTTTCTGAATTTTATTTTGAACCCCTTGGAGTCGAGACCCTAGGTCCGTGGGGTACCGAGGCTCTCCGGGTTTTCAAAAAAATATCTGAGCGCCTGGTCGAAGCGACGCGTGACCCGAGAGCTGGTGAGTATCTGGCGCAGCGCATTAGCATTACCATACAGCGGGGCAATGCAGCCAGCGTCTTGGGGACGCTTCCGACTGGTATTGATATACCAGTTGAGCTATCTGTAGATTGTTTGTAACAGTCTGCAGTTAGCTCAATTGTTTCAATTGTAAATACTAGTTTAATTTCTTTATATTATTTGATTGTTATTTTCTTTCTCAATAAAGACTTTTGAACATATTATTTGTATCTAAAATATATCTGGACTATTCAAGGGTAATTTTAGGCCATAATTGAATTTCGCTAGCGTGATAAATACCAGTGAAAATTCTGCTAATAGATCTATGCCCTCAAAATCATTATACCCCTAAACTTTCTACTGGAAAAATCACTTTACCCCAAAACCGAAATAAATGTAAAGCAACGTCATAATTGTAATGATGATTGAGAACGGTAGAAACATCCCGGCGGCCGTTAAGGCGATTCAGTTTCCAAATTAAAATTAAAACCGTCTGGGCTTGTTGAATCGTTAGTCTTAATTTGAGTTGCCAACGTGCTTGTGAGCAGTGATAGCTAAGCGATGATATGAAACAAAATAGCCCGGCTACACACTCAAACATTTGTACAATCATGCATGCACAAACACAGTTTGCGGAAGCAAGATGGAGAGTGTGGCCGGGCTCAAACTAGTTTGCGTAAGCAAGCGTGTGGCCGGGCTCATCTCGCTTGCTCAAAATGGTTTGTGCAATCATGCATGCTCAATTGCCTGAGCGTGTAGCCGGGCTATAGGGGTTGCATTCTAGAACGAGGTCGTCTAGAACTACTTTTCGGATTGTTTATCAGTAGATAGGTAGTCAGAGAGTAGTAAACTCTACTTTGAGGGTTGCTATCTACTACTCTACTTACTCTAAGCCTTATTATCTACTACTCTACTTTGAGGCTTGTTATGAACTAGAGTACTTTAAGGCTTATTATCTACAACTCTACTTTGAGGCTTGTTATGAACTAGAGTACTTTAAGGCTTATTATCTACTACTCTACTTTGAGGCTTGTTATATACTACTCTACTTTAAGGCATGTTATCTTCGCGGTATTCGCTACCCAGAGCGGTAGCAGTAGGTTTCGCTAAGATTTCACACTCGCTTTCGTACGGTCCGCGGTATTTCGTAATCTAGATGTCATTTCAAACGGAAAGCAACAGTCGTTCGACTATTGCTTTTCGACTGACTATTGCTACAAATTTAAACGGTATAGACCGTGCAGTTCCTATGAATTGCACGGTCTATGCCGTTTAAATTTGACGCACCATCACATTCGCAGTACTCTCTTCGATTCTTTCGGCTCTCTCAGCATGAACATGAGACGCAATAGCTTAGCATGAGGTGTACACACAGTTTAAATTGAAATGCACAGTCAGCGCGGGTGATTGACGAGCGGCCGCGGTAAGCAAATACGATATCCAATAGGATTTACAACACGACGTCACGACCGGTATGTGGTACTACCGATTTTAGTGAACTTATTGGTGATCTTTTGGAAAAACAAGACTGATAACTTAAACATGACCTCGTGGCGCAATCGGTAGCGCATCCCGTACTGAGGGAGGGTTGCGGGTTCAAGTCCCAACGAAGTCGAAACATTTTTAAGATCTTATTTTTTTAAGAATCAATTAATTGAATTGAATGATAGGCACAGAGAAATATAAATTAAACAACGAAACTTCTTTACCTAAGTAGGTAATATAGAGTGAGAATATGTTTTTCTTCCATGATTTTCATTGCATAATAGGAGTGGATTAACTATGATATTTTTCATTAAAAGATTTGTCTACTTATGTAGACTATTTATAAAAGTCCAGGATAAAAATAAAACCTGCTGCACAGTACAACCTCTAAAATTACCCCCTCATACCACTGCCGTTGTCTTATTCATAATCATATATATACAGCACAGTTTTAAGCAGGTCTCAAGTTGCGATTATTTGAGAAAGTTGCTATTTGAGTCGTGTTAAATCTGAGTTTTTTTTATAATTGACAAAGAAAGCAACAATCAAATAAAAGAAACAATTTAGAACCAGTATTTACAATTGAAACAATTGAGCTAACTGCAGACTGTTGCATACAATCTACATGTAGCTCAACTGGTCTGAGTTGCATAGGTAGATACATAGATAACTTTTTATTTTACCACACGAATACAAAATACAATACAGAAGGAAATGCTGGCAATCAAGGAAATACAAAGGGCGGGCTTATCGCCCTTTGCATTTGAGTAGGTATTCGCGGTTACTCAACCAAACCTACGTTGAAACATTATTCCTATATCTTTCAATAACAAAAAGAGATAGCAACAGATCCATTATAAAATAGAAACAGATCGCATGCAGCGGCGTCCCATAAGCGTGAAAACACATAGAACTTAAGAAAATGTTGAATTATATAAATAAAACCGATCCAAAAAGACACTCTTACTCAGTCCTGAACTGCAGACTTCCAAAGCATCCACTCGAAGTGGAGATAGGAAGCGAGGGCCAACTTACATCGATACGTTTATTCGCTCCACTATTTGATTTAGAGGCTAACTTTGTTTCTCAGTCCTTACTTGTGTGCTAGGGCTGCCACTGCTAAAAAAGCTGGGGATCAACGATTGTACAGATCAGTAAGAACCGTATTATTAGAATGTGATTAGATCGCGACGACGGATGGACAACAGATTGCACTTATATTGCAGTGGTGGCCAAGAAATGCTTAACTAATAAGTATTTAATATTTAAAAAAACTTTCTCTAGAAAAAAAAAACTAATCTAGAACCAAAGTGCTTGGGAAGACAAATCCAACGAACCCAATCTCGACGTGGTTAAGTCGTTTCATTTAGGAGTTCCTATGGCCACCTTCGGTTTCCATCATCAGACCAGTTCGATGGTACCATGACATTGCACTGTCACCGAACCTACATAGGTATGCTAAATTTCATCTCTCTAGGTTGTGCATAACTGGTCTAAAATTGAGTTGCAAGAATTCATTTGAAAAAACTTAAAACCTTGCAAAAAGAGAAAGATCACTGCCCTATGATCGAATGACATTGTCTTGAATGAGGGTGGCACACGACTACTGATCTATTTAGATGTATAGTATTCATGAGTAAAAGGAAGTAAAAAAAATTAAATTAGTTTATTTCATTGCATAATTAAAACAATATAAATAAGAACAAATCATCATTATCAACATGGGAAAAGATTACACACACAACAAGAGAAACGTGAAGTTTTTGATGATGCAAGATACAGGATCGATAGGCATCAAAAAAATCTACGGCGAGACTATTTTCCTGTAAATATAACGCGGCAACGGTTCAGGTAAAGATTTTTTGAACAGGACAGTAAGGGGCCCCTTATTTAACAATTATTGGTCCGTGAGAAACTTCGCCCTGTAAAAACAAATTATAGTGGCTAGGCAATTTTTCAGAATACTGCAGAAACCGGTCCAGTAGCGAAACATGCTATTTTTACAACTAGGTACCTTCATAAGTTATTTAATGCCTTGAGCACTTCTTTGGGAGTAAGTTTTTCATTAAAACTTTTAATCCAAGCACTTTTACAGCTAAAATGGCGCAAGTAAAAAGTCTAGGCACGATGAGTTTTGTTTTGGATTTTTAAATTACCTACCTACCTAAAGTTTTTTGTAGAGTGAAAACATAAAGTTCGTGTTTTTGGGCTCGTGAGTCTTCGTGAGTCGTCGCTCGTGAGTCGTCCCAACTTTTTTTTACGTAATAGCAATAATTTGCCCTAAGTTTTCATTTAAGTCAATTATTGTAATTCTTATGAGACTAACAGCCGGTTTCTCGAACGCAGATCATCTTCATAATTAACTAATCAATGATCAAATCTCTGATCAAGTATCATTTGGGTTGCTCGAACGTTGATTACGTACTATGATTTTGAACAGAGATTAGTTGACCAGTCTGTCAAATCATTGAAGCAAATCTCTTGTCAAACATCAAAATGGGTTTCTGGAACGCTAATTAGGCATTTTTCTCTAGTCAAGCGCTTGTTAAATCAATGATCAACTAATCGGTGATTTTGCTCTAATTAGCTGAAATAATTACTACAATTTACTGCGTTTGCTAAGTTCTAAACCTTGTTAATATAAAAAAATATGCCCAAAAGTGGTTTAATTAAATTTCACAATACTTATGGCTCGTTTTATCAATAAAAAATTCTTGTACCTAAATTAAAATAACCTCTTAAATTGTAGGATGTCGCTTTCGGATATAACTGTGAGCAGCAGCAGTGAATCTGATGAGGAAAATACACCTGGACCCTCAAGGAGATTCAGGGCTGGAGTAGGCTTTTTCTCAGGGAGAAGTGGAACAGGGTCCGAGTCTGGCACAACTTGAAGGCAAACCTCCCCTAATCGAGACCCCCTCAGCACGGAGGCATAATGCCACCAAACTAGTCGTTATATCAGCCTGGGATCACCCACTGCTGGGTATAGGCCTCCTTTCGCTTCACCATAATACCTACTTATAAATAATATTTCCATCTCTGACACAGACACTGGCAAATCGTAGCAAAAAGCAAGCGGTGCCATTAAAGAAGTTGAAGTAGAAACAAGGATTCGCAGCGCAAACATGTGACATTTTTGAAGTTTAGGAGTGAAGGATTGAACTGAAGGAATGATTAAATTATGTGTGACCATATGAAAATATACACTGATTTGACAATCGTAAGATGATCATTGATTAGTTAATTTTTGTTTAATCATCGTTCGTGCAATCCGATTTGATTTGACCAGTGTGTCAAGTTAATTGCCTTGTCAACTGATTTGCGATTTGATTAACGTTCGAGAAACCGGCTGTATAGATCTTAAAAACCACAGTGACAGCCCTGAACTTTCGTTTAGGATTTTACTTGGAGCGTCTAATCACGATCTTAGTTTAATCAGGCTGGTAAGTAATGAGCCTACTAAAAACTTGTTGATTCTCTTTGAGTAATGTGAGTCGAGGACGACCTCCTTGGCGTAGCGGGCGAAGATCCGCCTTCAACCCAGGTGGTTGCGAGATTTTTTCCCGCTTCGGGACAAATGTTTGTACGAGTTGCAGATATTTGTTCCGGGTGTTTCTATAGTATAAAATATCTCAGTACCTGATGTATAGTTTTGAGTCATCTAGTACCCATAACACAAATTATGGGTACTAGAATCTTAATTATCTTGGAGCTAGCTAGAAGATGCTGTATAAATTGTACATCTTTATTTGTATTATTTTTGGCGAGTCGAGCTTGAATCGCTTACCCCCGAAATGCAAATGCAAATCAGATTTGAGTAGGTAGATCTCAGCTCAGGTCATGAATTTTCGATAGTTTTCAATAAAAACCTGGCATTTGAAACCTGCTTAAAATTGATTTGCGCTGATTACTCAAATCAAAAGGCATTAATGTATTGTTGGCCGACTCATCACACATTGCGATGAGTCAGCCAACATGTGGGTATTTGAGTTTGGAAACTTCCGCTCGCACCTGGGGGAAGAATTTTCTACGACTCTACCACCGTCACATGTTTTCTTTATCAATTGACCAGGGTTGCTAAGTCACTGTTTGTATACAAGCTTATAAACGAAGGTCATTATTTGGCGTATTTGTCGTATCGGGTCGTACCGTACAATGTAAAACCGTAAGCTAAGCCCGACGAGTTATTAAATTCGCACATGGCACGCACCACTAATTATCGGCGAACACGCGCTACTCTGAAACTGCCTACCGGCACCGATATTGATCTATATCTATATAGTCTAACAATGTGACTTAAATCACTTGTAAATGAACGAAACAAGCTTTGGTAGGTGTAATCTACCATAATTTGAAGAAAATTTATTTCGTTCTGTTAAAATATTCGCAGGTCATTGATTTTTTTGATTCTATTCCGAATGTAGTCGATCGAAAGCAGTCGCTGTAGAAAAATAGAATGAAGGAGTTTTCCTTTTCTCTCTCTTTCTTCAATTTAATCGATAACTAGATATCTTTCCGAACCGAACGCCCCTAGAGAACCGAAATCCTTTACCTATACGTCCACTGCTGAACCGAAAGAGTCGCATTGAAACAAATTAATTTCAAAGATTTTAATGTTGGTTTTAATACATGAAGCGTGTCCATGTCCAGCACTGGACTTGCAGGCAATGTAGTAATATCCGACTAGTCGTGGTTTCTTTCATCCAATGAACTCTCAAATTCCATTCCATCGTCTCCTACTTAGGATTCTATTACTTAATACTGATTCTGTTACATTTTTAATATTCTATTTTGAGAAGAGCTTTTCTAGTTTACTGCAATATTGAAAGACTGGCGGAGAAAGTTCCGGACTGCACTCACTTGTGGCATGGAGTTTCAGGTGTTTTGATTGCGTCGACTTAAAGTTTTCATAAACATAGTGGATTGGATGGAAAGTTTTCTTTTTCAAACACGTGTTGTGCATCAAAAGGTACGTAGACGAAGTAAAAAAATGTACGTAGGTACAGATAGAGTTCCTATATTTACCTCCTCTTCCGTCATAATTCTCCTGGATTAGGAGGTTGTTACTGTTAAGTTTGTTTTTCGTAAATATTGCAGTAATAATTATAATAAATAACACGTAAACTGTACGTAAACGTAAAACCGTTGGCGTGTGGACGACTGCTGTCGATAGTCGACGACTGCCGTCTACTGTCAACAGCAGCCGTCGACGCGTGGACGGCAGCCTTCGAAAGTCGACGGCTACTGTTACCTCTGCCATTGGCACTTTGCCGCTCGTGTATATGAGCACTAAGCTAGAGCCGGATTCCTTTCCATTATCGGTAAAATCCGTTTCTATTTCTTATTTTTTGCTAAGCGCTGTGCAAAATCGTCTAATTGAATATCTTAACTATAGTCACATTCATCAAAGCACCAAAAAGTCCACCGTAGACCGTGAGCCTCCCCAAAGACTATGAGTTTTCCATGATCACGCTTGGAAGGGGGATGATCGCAGGACTATAGGTATTGGTGTTGAGAACTCAGTTAGATAATCCTGACCCGGCACATACCTTCCCTGATGAGAATGTAATCCCTAAGTCGATTCTTACCAAAATCACGGAAGTACTCTAGCTCTACTATCTAAAATTGAGTCTTAATTGGTTTAACTGTGGCTGAGGTGGTCGAGGCGTAAAATTCGACCCACTCCGCCTGTGGATGTCTTAAGAGCCGGTCTAAGGGAACCTACCAGTGCAGAGCTTCCATTTGCTTAGTTTAACTAAATCTAGTGCGATTAACAATCTGCTGACAAGCGTGGTGATTATGCCATAACCAATATGGCAAAATTGTTTGGGAAAGCCACTTTCAGCAGTGGTCGTACTTATGTGTTCAGATTACAATGACGCTTGTACCCGATATTGAACACTATACAAGCAAGATAACGTATATGTTCGAGCAAATTTGAACTACACATTAATAATACCAATGTATGTATGTAACCCGGAGGTTAAATATTTTTTGACTGTTGTCTGTTATAAATTGTGACTCTATAGGATTGTAGATCAATGGCTGATCATTCAGTTTTACAGTAGCCCTCCACCAATAACGGAATGCAAAGCGTACGTTTGTTAATCATTCAGTCAATAGTAATGAAAACCGTGACTTTGTAGAGTTTGTACCTCATTGTTCTACATCCTTCCGTGAGTTCCGAACACACTGTATATTTACATATTTTACACCCTGTATGTAACGGGTTATTTATAATGTTACTCATTTTAAAAGCTTTTGTTGTGTTTGTGCTTTCACAAGAATAAGTTAAATTGAGCTTTGTTCTTACTGATGTAGATAGCTTTGTCCCACGGCAAAATGAGAACCCAGATTTTAGATTACCTTCTGGATTTCTTGGCCACAGATCCTCTTTTCCTGGTTCACGGAGACTTCTGGACTTTTTAAATATATCATACGTAGTCTTATTCTATTCTATTTCTTGGAATTACGAAGGAAGAAAGATGTGGCGATGTGGAACGATGTGGCGCGGCGGGCAAAGGTCCGCCTGTCACGCAGGAAGTTGCGGGTTCGATTCCCACTTTAAGATAAATGTTTGTACGATCAGCAAATATTTGTCTTGGGTGTTCTGGGTATTTTCTATGTATAATAAAGAATATCTATCTATGTAAAAGATTGTATTAAGTACTAGTAACCCGCCCGGGCTTTGCACTGGTAGTAGGTAGAGCATACCTATATCTCAACGGGGCGGCTTAACTTTTTCCGACACTTCCAACAATTGTCGTTATATTTTAACCAATTTACACAAAACCTTGACAAATTATATACTTAAACCTTCCTCATGAATCGTCTAGCGATCGGTGAAAACCACATGAAAATCCGTTCTGTAGTTTTTGTGTTTATCGCGAACAGACAGACAGACGCGGCGGATGACTTCGTTTTTTATATGTAGTCCTATGATATAAAAAGGCTACATTTTATCCAATATCTCATAGGAACTGTCCTAGGAGATAAAAATAACATTTAAACTTTTTCATAGAAACAACACGTGCTAAGCCGCATGCGAAAACTAGTGAAAATATAATCGTTTGACCACCATTAAAAAAACACACACAACTTTGTACCCTCCACCACAATCCATTTCATATTCAATCAAAGGATGCGGCAATCCACTTTAACACTGAAAAACCACTATGGTGGTTGGTACACTATGACCTAAGTCCCATTTCCATATGCATGAGTGGCAGAGGCAGACATACACGGTCGTATTATTTATATATAGATGTGCTAATCTATTCTGCACTCTATAAGATGGGTATAGAACGGTTTATTCAATGGATGAACTCTCGAGAGTCCATTTGACTAGCACACATTAGTAAAAGTTCCCTAGCTCCCGACGTAGGGTGTCTGTTATTGTGGGAAAGTGAGGATATGAGCGCAATTCGTCATTTTTTGGGGGACAACGCTAACCTGTCGGTTCCCGGACCGGAAGCAAGGATGATCGCGGATTTTCCACAGCTTACGAAATGGAAATAACATGCGGCAAACCATCGGCCAGGATGTCTCGGTTTAAGTTTATTTATTGTACAATATAGGAACATACGGCAGAACACTTGGAATTGTCAAATTTAAGTACATAATAATAATCAGTTAAAATAAAAGTTAAATAATAAAACATATCAAAATGACCACGATGACCCAGGATGACTGTGCCATACCCCACAAACATATTTTAGGGAAAGCTTTCGATCTGCTTTCTTTATAATTTCAGTACCTTATTATAAAACAATCCAAAAAAAAATCACATAATTATCATCGTATCAGATTCATATTCATATGTTCTTAAGTCCTAAGAACAAAAAAAAATTAAAATAACCTAAGATCAAAATAAATGTCTCAGTTTAGCCAGATATCATTTGCTGACGCAATTGAACAAGCAAATAATTTAACATATTGAGTTAGTCGTACATTGGAGGATTTGACTTCACTAAATTCTCTACTACAAGGTCCTACGAAATAAAGCAATTTGACTGCTGCGGTTGAGTGCGTTCGCATACTACGCTGCAGTTCACCAACAGCAAAAATCCGCAATTTCCCCAAACGCACAGCCACACTACCTCTCACTATCCGAAATAAAATATTTATAGAACGGAGAGCACTTTTTCTCTTTGATTCAGTGGTTTTATTGGCGGTCCGTTTCGCGGTTATAAATGGGAGGGGAGGGGGCGGGGGGTGATAAATAAAATTAGTCACGAAACATGATTCCTTTTACTCGATTTGAGGATCGTAATCGGTGGAATTTCGCTTGAAGTAGACGATTGAATCTGGCTAAACATTTTTATCATAGGTTTTCTAGGTAAATTAAAAGCTAGCGCGATTTTGTTTTGTTTTTTCATAGACTTAACCACGCCATAGATCTTGGATTTTTTTTACGTCTAAATCTTCATATTTATGATCCACGCTGAAGCCACAAACCCTGGGGCCCGATTCCACTATTTTCAAAACAGAGACCACTGAGACGCCATACAATTAAGCTGGCGATTATCGAAGATAAAATGCCTAAATGTGTCATTTTGAGACGAAAGCATTGTTACGGGTGAAGCAATTCATTTAATGTAATTAAGCCGATATATATACATATATACTTATTGTCGCAGTAGTAGGGATAGCGCCAACTTTTAAAAAATTATCTAAAGGTACAGCCTTAGCACACAAAACAACGTTCACTGCTGCTGAACGTGTGGTGACGTAAACAAGGAGGATTTTGCCATAACCACCACTTTTGGCAGGCGAATTGGTGACCGCAGTGGGACTGTTAAAATATACTCAGAAGAAAGCTGATCCCGTTCCTCTGGTAGGCTCCCTTAGTCGGCTCTTACGACATCCACGGATTGAGTTGGAGGGGTACCTATATCTATAAGTCTGCCTGTAGATATTTTAAGCAATTCCATTGGTCCACAGAGTGAAGATTTTATGATTTTTCATTAGTTAATATTGAATAAATGTCCGCTCCGGTAGTTAGTCTCACTTGGAACCAAAAACAGTTGAATCGCGCGAGCCCTAGTGAAAATTTAAAACATAATTCCTAGTTCACTTCGACCACTCGTCGTTTTTTATAAAACCAGCTTGATTTTGTACAGTCCCCAACCAAATATTATTGAGAGTAAATGAAAGGCTATCGTATTTTACTCAATTTGATAACAATACAAAATGTTTTAGAGATGAGAATTGAATGCTCAAAACCCGCTGCCTTGCTCCGCGTCAATGGACAGGCAGCTTGAAGGAGTGAAAAATCTATCCCCGCTTCCGGTCCGCTGTTGCCCGAAAATAAAGAATGACCGTCGAGACGCAATGTTAGTGCCCAGTCTTGCATATATGTAGATAAAGAAGAAGAAGGTGACAAGATCACTGAATTGGTACTTAGGAATACCGTAGTCTGTAGAAATATAGGTTCGCTGTTAGCTTTTGTAGGGAAAACAATTCGCTGGATTGATCAAAAATTATTCTGAGGTAAAGAGTGGACTACGTACCTTAGATTCCCCAGTAAAAATAATCCCCAATCCTAATCCACTTTGCACAATTTATTCCCCACATTCTTTCAAGCGCCGCAACTTTAGGAAACTTTACGAAAGTTTCCAGCGATAACTTTTGTAGATTAGAGCTGTTTCACATTGTGCGATAGGATAGACGAACGTTCTTTAACAATGACACGTCAAAAGGTGATCATGATAATGTCATGGTATAAGAAAACAAGGTATGCTCTTCCGGGAGTGTCGCCAGGTGACGTCACTGTCCAGTTGCCACTTCATTTCAACAAAATGTAGAAGTTGGGAAACAAATGTGATAAGAGTCAAAAACCAATAAAAAAATGACAACCGTCAATTATATTTGTTAGATCAGTCAAAACAGCGTTAGTTAAACACATCGAGATAAAATACATACATATGTATATATCGATGGTTAAACACGAGTCAATATGATAAATAATTGGAAAATACAAAACCACATAGTTTTATCAGATTTATACAGGAGTTCGGGGAGTTACGATTGTACGCTACTGGTAACACTAGGAAACAGAGTCGTCTTCTCATTCGCCGATGGCGACGATGACGTAGCCTGGCGACACCCACGTGACCATCGTGTCTCGGAAGACACATTATCGATGGTATAAGAAAACAGGTATGCTGTTTTCTTATACCATCGATAATGTGTTCTGGATGTGCCAGACGCATGAAATTATTGATTTATAATCTTTTTCTTTTTATAAGAGAAAATTTTCCACCTACACTCTGAGTTCTGACCTTCGGAAGTGAAACCATCCTCTTGCTGCTTCTTTTTCCTTATTTTCTCTTTACCTACTTTTTATGCTAACTGTGCGCAGATTCTTTTCCTACTTAACTCATATTTTTTCAAAATAATATACTAAAAAATAATAAAATGTTTCCTGCAACAAACTTAATAAACAACATAGATACCTAACTCCCACCGGTTCGGGTGAACGCACAAGCAATAATCAAAGCTAAGTAACCGTAAGAAGGTTCATTTCGTGTTTCCTCCAGGATTAAGTTCCGGAACTTATTGCATGACCTAGAAAGTAATTCGATGGTTAGCACGCGATCGCACAGATTAACTGCTAGTCGTTAGAGCACGCAAGGGCACAGGAGAAGTTGGGAGAAGCTGGGTCAGGATCAGGTCCCAAACTATACCCATACCAAATTTCAGTCTAATCGGTACAGTAGTTTTTGCGTGAAAGAGTTACAAATATCCATACATCCATACCTCCATCCTAATAAACTTTGACATTTATAATATTAGTAGGATTAGCATTGATGTACGAGTATGTAATACACGAAAACGCATCCACTCGGGCTTCGGGTCGCATTGAAGCCCAGCTGTGATCTGGAGGCCTACTCGGATAAGGAAAATCGAAGTTTCTGATTTGTTTTCGTGCAAACCAACCCTTATGTCGTTTACATAAGATTAGCGTTTGCTTGAAAA
The DNA here is from genome assembly GCA_947859395.1 of Eupithecia insigniata. Classification (NCBI taxonomy): domain Eukaryota; kingdom Metazoa; phylum Arthropoda; class Insecta; order Lepidoptera; family Geometridae; genus Eupithecia; species Eupithecia insigniata. The sequence goes on from OX402000.1 coordinate 3,078,102, forward strand.
CGAAGCAGAAACTTCGATTTTCCTTTTCCGAGTAGCCCCTCAGGGCTTCTGAGCCATTTCACTTGCACTGTGGCATAATCCGATGATTAGTGGTTTGTGGCTATTTTAATTTATAGCAAACTAAATTCCTTTATTGTTTTTCTACGTTCAACAATAAAGCACGAATTAAGTAAACGCTAGCAAATACAAGAAGCACAATAAACACTTTGTATTGCCTGATAAGAAAGCTGTAACATAAAAGTATATAACCTAAAGCTTTTGCTTTTTAGATAATTAGTTAAAAAAGATATTAACTTGTTGACTCTACTTTTTGGTGACAGCGGAGCGATTTATTACAAGCTATTATTCTACTTGCCCTGTTAATTTGTGTGAGACAAATCTTGCAACTGAATTTTATACCAGTTATCCTCAAGCGATTAAGCTGAAATTTGACATACCTACTTATGTACATAAGTTCGGTGACAATGCAATGTCATGGTACCATCGAACTGGTCTGATGATGGAGACCAAAGGCGGCCATAGGAACTCCTAAACGAAACGACTTACCCACGTCTTGTTTGGGTTCGTTGAATTTGTCTTCTCAAGCATTTTGGTCCTTGACGATATAAAAGCTAATTTATTATTAAAAAAATATTTTCTCAATCTCTATAGCTTATATTCGTATTATACCAGCCAAAGTTTTACCACTTTCATGGCCTATTACGCACATGGACGAATACCTGCTCGTAGAGCGTCTGCGCAGCACTACAGGACGCGCCGCTGAAGCTGGGCACTGAATGCGTTAAACAGTATGCAGAGGAGTTAGTTGAGTGAAAAAAAACACAACAGCCATAAATATAGTAATTATTAATATCCAACCGACAACGGGTAACCAATCCGTCGTCGTCGGCGGAACATAGCGGTAAAGAGCGAACTCGGATACAACAACTGCGATAAAGCTGTACGCTCATTGCTGACCCACACTTGAAAGGGTGAATAGCTAACCCCCATTAACCGTTTTACTGTGTAGACACCGACGGGGGGTCCGTGTCTACTGTTTAAGACCATCTGCTTGTGACACCATTTGTGAAAAAGCTCGTTGAAAACGGTAAGTTTTGAAACTGTAACAAATATTTTTTTATGAATTAAAAATATTTTAAATTGTTCATCTTACAAAACAGCTTTTCAATGTGTAAAAGCACGAAATTTGCTCCGTTATACGAACGTCAGCTTAAGAATAAAATCCTAAGATTAATTAAGTATTTGAAACAGCACTTAAAGTGACTTATTAAGTGCACTCTAACCGCTATAGATTAATAACTCGCGATAACTGTCTCAGTTTTAGATAGGGACGGATTAAGGACAAAATGACAGGGGCTTGGCAACCCCAATAGGCTCTGCCTCTCGTCAGCGAAATCGCAAGACTCGGTCGCACTATCGCTGCCAATAATTACTAGTTTCAAAACTTCTTACGTATAAAAGTAAAAGTCGGGTAGCAATATGTTAGAAAATAGTTTTTCTCGATTTAGCTCTAATTGTAATATTTACAATAAGTTCACTTAAAAATTAAAAAAATTAAACGCATCTTCGGCGGAAGTTGTCGAGAAGACGTCTTTGAGATAAGATATACCGTCTGTCGTAGAGATTATTCAAGTATTTGAGTCCTTTTCGAGTCTTATATTTACACAAACTAAATTACAAGCAAATCGTATGAATTTAAGCTTTAAATAGAAGTAATAATTCATATTTACTTTTGATAAAATCGTTTATTAGTCTGCTATAATTAGTAGACAAATTCAAGAAGGTGCTTAACAGTGCTGAGGCATCCTACTACTACTAAATGTACTTTATTAGGGACCTTACCAGCTTAAAATTGCATACAAATGTTGATAAAATGATTTGTTACCATTTTCTTTTCTGTCAGCTGCTAAAGCAACATACGTCTTTTTGCCTCATTACGGATTACACTGAGTCCACCCCTGTATCCTGAGAACAATGGCGTCGCATCTTCATTTATGCTTAGCTAAGATAAAAAATGATAGTTTTTACTCCAGGGATGATAATAATTGCTGTCGCGACTTCGCGTTAAAGTTAATAAATGTCATAAAGGAATTGTTTAAGAAAACGAATATTCCTTTAAGCTGGGTACTGACTGGTGTTACAGGGCGTAACGTATCATTCGCAGCGAGCATCTAATTCTAATTCTAACAATATGTGTGGGAACTGTGATCTGCACTGACATCTCGCATGGGAGTGTAGTGCTCCTTGAAGTACCAGAGCAGGACTTTTGGACAGCTTCGTTTCAGCTTCTCTGTGGGTGTCAAGTTGATTGGTGTCTCAATGAGACTCTTTAGTCCCGTCTTGTGTCTGGCCTCCTCTGTGGCCTTACCTAAAATGTACCACAACGTGTTCCACAGTTTCTTCTTCCTAGAAGCAGCCCCGACACAGGCTGCTATCTGTGGCTCCAGCGAGCATGATACGTTACGCCGTGTGCTAAAATCCGTCTCGTTGATCTATGCGAGCGTCTTCTTTCTTCGTACTGAATGCACGAATGCTCGCTGTGTAATACGTTACATTACGCCCCGTAACACCGGTCAGTATCAGTACACTCCTTAAGAAGCAAAACTTATCTACAAAAAGCTTGGTAAGCATAATGTACAAGCGCTGCTCCTTTTACCAATATATATTTTTATTGCCATAAACAATAAAATCAAGGTAAATTTTAAAAACACAACAGCCAGCGGTGTTTTAAAATTTAAAAGGATAATTGTTAATGGTCGCATTTAAGGATCCGTTTACATGTGTTTGTTCTAAGGAAGTCTATTTTTAATTCTAAAAAATACAGAGGATATGGGGCTTAAATATAGTTTTCGTCTTATTTATAAACTAAGAACAGAACACGGTTGAGATATCAACTGAAATAAGTTACCGCAACTCTGGCAGGCACCTACTTGTGGCGTCTAGCGTCTCTGCACCAAGGCACAAGTTGCGGCAGTTGCCAAATTAGCTCAAGTAAAATAACTAAGTTTTTAAGCTTAATTCACATAAACGTAACGAAATTAGAATTATATTAAATACGAGAGGTGCGCCCTGGTTTTGCACAGGTAGGTATTTAATAAAAATTTCAGGATCCCTATTTTTTTTATCCCCTATCCCCCTATCTATTTTTAAAATAATAAAGCCTATGTCACCCGGGGATAGTGTAGCTTCCCAATTGCAGTGAAGGAATTTTTCCAAACGGTACTGTAGTTTCGGAGCATATTCAATGCAAACAAACAAACAATTAAATCTTTCCTCGTTATAATAGTATAGACTTTCAGTTTTATTGAGTTTTTCATTTAATTATTTAGCGAGAATATTCGAAAAAAGCACCCAAGAATTGAGAACCTCCTGCTTTTATAAAGTCGGTTGAAAATGACGATTTCCAATGTTAGCTCAGCAACGTTTATAAACAAGTTCGATGGTTAATTTTGTCTACGTGTGATTTGTTACGGCATTTTGAGTGCATTCTAGTGTCAGTCGTGCGTTTTGGCAGCTCGTTCTGGATGGTGTTTTACTACAATCAGGTGAATACTTGAATTTGGCATCAGAATTTATATTTGAGTAGATTGATCGTTTATTGTTTAGTCGTTTAGTGTATGGACTGATATGATCATGATTATGATGATCTATAGCTAGGTACATTATTAAACCTTCTAAATTGTAGGTTAACAGCGAACCTTTAATACCTATTTGTTATGCAAATAGCCCTTGATAATATAACAAATCCGGCAGCAGATAATCAAATTCAAATAGCAATAACGAGTGAAATCGCTCAAATATCAAATAACAGGGCTGCCCAATCCGTAATCATTTCACTGACCGCAGACCAAAAACCGTAGTTTTGTCACAGATTCAATGAAACTTTGTTTTTACAAAGATTCACTACAAAACCGGGAATAAAACAAAATGTCTGAGGTCAAAAGGTTACAGGGTGGCGACTATACTTATTTTTAACCAATTCTCATCAATTTCACGTCAATTGCCTATAAAAATGACTTAAGTCCTGCTTAGTAAATACTCAAATTAGTAAACTGAAAAAACAATCCTGGTATGTATAAGATACTCAGTAGAGTATCTTATCTTAGAGTCTAGTAAGACTATAAGAACTTTAAATAATACCCGTAGTCCGGTGCATGTCAATAAACGGTCAAATAAGAAAACGCACAACTAGAGTTATTTTGTAAAATAAATAGATAAATGCAGAAAAATTCGCTCAGCAACGTCTAGCCCCAAACTATTCAACTTTGGGGCTAGGCTAGCATATATATCATCCGCTTTAAAAAAAAATTATCTACTTCCCCATCGAACTGCTTGAGTGAAACAGGTTGTGGCTTACTGCAAAATTGCGTGCTATTTACTTATAGGGTTGCCAGTTTTTATAATAACGTTCAATAAGTACTCAAATCGTGCTGATACATGCCACAATTTATTTATTATATAACATTTGTTTACCAGATTAAATGGGCTTATTCCAGTTTCCCCTTCTGAATTTAAAAAATCAACAAATCCATGGGCGGATTTTTCTTAGGGCTAGGTTTAGGCCTCCGACTGGTCAATTTAGATATATTCGTAACTCATGCTATTTTCGCCGTTTATTGGTCATTTAGTTTAGTTTTTTTTTTCGTAAATGACCCGGTGAACTTTGTATTGACCTAGAATCATTAAAATTGGCCAGAAGCAAAGTCTAATAGCACTAGTAAACTAAAAATCTGGAAACATTAAATTTGCAGGTTATGCACAAAAAGAAATTGATTCCCCAACGGACCGAAACCTACCTAGTTCCGATGACCTATTATGATATTACGCAAGAAACAAGGTCTTATAAATTATGAAGAACCCTCGGTGCGCGAGTCCAACTCACACTTCACGTTTTATTTTTATTTTAAACCAACCCTGTATTAGCGCAAACAAAACTAAAAATATTCAAACAGGTCAAGCTTTTTTTTATGTTTTAGCGCGAGAGTAATGAACAGCAATAGATTTTTATACCTCTTTCTACATAATATTCGTAATAATGAAATGCAGCCAATGAGCGGCGAGCAAAGTATTGAATGAATGAAATGAATGAAAGATTTTTATTTACCTTACGAACTACTACAAAATAAATCTATAATATTGAATACTAGTTTGATTTTGTGTGTAGAAGAGCGCAAGGCAAACGTGGCTCCGCTCAGCACTGGTAGTGATATCCACTATGGATATCCACTACCACCTGAAGTTTGTGTCATCTAAGAAATTTAAAATTAGTCGGAATCTGGTGTTTTTTTTTTCATTTAAAATACCGTTCCTACATTATCGCACACGGAGAATGTTTGATTCGTTTTAAATTGGGAGGTTTTATTTCTGGCTACTGTGACAACCTTCCATCAATTTACTTAGGTGGTTCCCGGCAACCGCTGCTCCTGCCTGAAGTGTTAAAATGTTTTCCGTGTCCACCTGTCCCGATTTGTCACTTTGATGCTTGGTAGATTGTATTGTAACTCAATGTTGGTAGGTTTTACCTGTAGATAGAGGCAATTGTTTTCACATAAACTATTTCTTATTTTTACACTTCAATTGAGTTTTTAAAAGTAATGGGGTTTTGGGACTTGTTTACTTCACTTTCAGACAAGTTTTAGGAATGTCTGTCACGTTCATCTCATTATTTTTAGAGTGATAGCCTTGTTGTGAAGCACAAAACGTTTTGACTTAGTACCTAGGTAAGTATATTAAAATATTAGATATTTCCAAGAAAAAAGGACTTTTTATATTCTTTTTATGGGAATTTCTATTTCTACGAACATTATTTTGACTTAATTTTAATGTACTAAGTAATCCAACAGCGATTTACATAGGTAACAGTATAAAACAAAAAAAACTTATGCTAAAATAAGGCCACATAAAGGAATAAAGAAAATACATTTATGAAATCAAATAGGTGGTGCTAAATAAACAGTATTAAAATATTAGTATACATATAAATAGCATTCCACCAAAGCAAAAAGCAAGGAGTGCGAAACAATAAAAAAAATCTGTAAAAAGTTGCATGTCGTTAACGCACGACATGTCAATCGGATACTATTTTAAAACCGAGCTATTTCTGAAATTTTCACATTCAAAATCCACTTTGAACATGAATCGGTCCAATAACGATATTGTTCAAACGAATGCAAAACGGGGTGATAGATAACGTTAATAATGTCAGACGACTGTAATATGTACAATGTAAACTACTATAAAATAATATTATCGGTTAAAAACATGTAAAAAGTAGGAAACAACTATAGAAAATTCAAGGTCAACGTGTCCATCTTCAGCCCGGGTATATCGTAGACCCGGTGGGTATTAATATTATATGAACAGGGGTGGCCCAACGCCCGAGGGATCGCAAAATGCATATTGATATGTACAGCCATAAAACTATTTGGAGGGTACGATTTAGATGTTTTGAAACTATAGGGATATTTTGGGAATGGTTTTTGGGTAAATATTTAAATGAGTACCTAAATGATAGTTAGGTATGTTTTCAGGAATAATAATTATGTAGTACGTAAGGAGACGTAAATTGGCCTGTAATTTAAATACGTAATTGCCTAAGTATGTTCTGGTCATATTTTTATGTTTTTTCTGTACCTACTTGATCAAGACGATCCAAGCAACTAAAAAATTATTGGATGCTATTATGGTCACAACATTTTTTACGTGGGTAGATGAGAATAATCAATAAATCAATCCATGAAAGATCTATGAATTATGAAAGATCTAATAAATCTATCCATGAAAGAAAGCTAGAAAAGGGCTTGATTTTATTGTGTCTCAAATAATAGAGATACAAATTACGCACTACCTTCACAGCGAGTTAGGCTAAAAAATGTCAAGCTAAACTATGTATTTATCATCATTTAATTAAGGTTGTAGTAAAATCTCAAAGCACAATTTTTTCCCCATGGTACTTAGTGTTACCATGGGGAAAAAAATTGTGTATTTAACTTTGAAAACCACAACTCTTAGAGGCAGCCCTGGAGTTTTTATACCCCCTGAAGGGTATTTATTGACCACTATTAAAGCTTAAGTGCCGGTTACATGTTATTCTCCACGTAGGTGGCATGATATATACCGATACTCGATATGTAATTGAATTCTATTCTAATAATTTGATGTTATTATTATATTACCTACTGAAATTTATAGGCTATGGCTTTAGGACATATGTAAATAATTTTTTGAAGAACAGGTCCCTACAGTTTTTATTTTTAAAGATTATTTTAAGTGGAGGCTTACGTGATTCATTGGTTGGCATATTAAGATGCCTACCTATACTTACGTGTGTACTTTTGTTGACTTCTATCAAAATAGTAAAGTAAAAAAATAAAAAGGCGATTTTTTTGGAAGAAATGAATGCATGGATTATGATTACGTAATTTTTTTTTTTAATAATGGGACCTTTATCATCGTTTAGTTAGACAATATCGTCTGTTCTACGCTAAGTAAAACAGTTTTCCCCATTATGTAGGGACTATCGCATGCAGAATTGCAGACACTAAACAGCATTAAAATATAATTAGACAAAACAGGGCTCTACTACTGGGATATCGCTTTCAGTCAGTTAGAGGGATAACTTGAAGCACTAAGGTAAGCATAAACTTCCGAATCGATGCATTATATATGTAAATAAATAAAGAAAAATGCTGGACAATCCACACAGCATCATCTAAATAGTAGGTTTTTAAGTAATGACGTTTTCTTTTGCTTGTATTATTTGATTTGTGTTTTAATTGTCACATCAAATTCAAAATTTAATGCAATTCTGCTCTCGACAGTACCAGCAGAGGGCACCGTGTGAAATGCACGCCATTTTTTACGTCAAGTGCCTGATCTGTCACTACACTACCTATAGGGTGGTGCGACTTTCTTGGCTAGATGTACCTAACCCATGTAAGGCTATTTATTTAGAACAAAATTTTATTTGACGTTGAGAGACCCACTACAGGACAATTCGCTACAATTCAACAGTTAAGTTAGATAATAGTGTGTAAGGTAGTCAATTAGTTAGAGAAAAATTGTAGCATAAAAAATTAAATAAAAATATTTTTATGAACAACAAGTATTGGAACATATGTATGTATGTAGTCCTGAGTAGCTCTAACTTATTAAGGTAGAGCACCTTACCGTAAGGTTAAGGTAAGGTAACCTTACCTTCAGTGGTAATTTAAAAACTGTGATACAGAAGGCATCGTCTACCACTTAATTGGTAAAAAAGAAACGAGTTAAATTAATCTAGTCTTAGGGCCTGCTGTTTCAAGCAGTCAAGATCGACTGCTTCAAGCTGCGACTACAATATGAACCGTGCAACTGCTGGAGCTGTTTGGTGTATGTCTGTAAACAGAAGACTTTAGTACACTATACAGTCGCTTGCTTGAAGCAGTCGATCCTGACTGATTCAAGCTGTCTGTGTATCTAGACTCTTTTCATTAAAATACCCTTTAAAATTAAAGTATGTAATAAATATAGATCAATAGTCTCTGGACTAGACAAAGGGAAACGCTTCCGTTTGATAAGATCTCCGAGATGATTCAGTGTTTGTAGAGGCCGGATATTGCTATGGCACTGTTTGCAGATATCCGATAAGTTGGGATGAATCTGAAATAGGTAGCTGCTTACTCACTGCTTTTTGCGAGATGACACTGTCAAAAACCGTCATTGGAATACAGACAAATCAGGAATCACGTTAGTTTTTCGTTAGACGAAGATTTTTTATTGCCCGCGAGAGTAATGTTTTTCGAGTGTTTTTATGTGGTCATCTGATACTCTTTATTACCTGGGTGTACATGAGTGCATCCAAACGACTGAAGTGATTTTGATAAATGAGATATCAAAATACTTGTCTGCACTTCTTCTATGTTCATAGCTACTTTTGGTATGCCTTCGCCTCTATATTTTGCAAAAAAAGGGAACAAGCGGATACCAAGTCGAGTTTTTTTAACCTATATTTAACCCGGTCCTTACTTAGTTTTCAATTAATTATTAGATTAGATTTTGCATCGCACGGGTAGCAGAGCTGTGTAACAATCTTTGTAAAAGGAATTCACGAATTATGTGATTTTCTCCAATTTAGGACCATTGCCAACCTGACATTCATAGTAACCCACACACGTTCACTGCTGGATATGTCCAGCAGTGAACGTGTGTGGGTTCCCCGTGGGCTCCCCTAAACGACGCTACTAATAGCCGTTCTGAACAGCCTCCATCCATTGACTCCCTGCGACCGCTACAATATCGTCGCGCCAAAGTGTGGTTGGATCAACGTTGCAATTATAACATGCAGCATAGCCCTATATATTTTTAGCGCCACAAAAACATCCGAGATTCATACCAAAGATAAACTAAGACGATTGGTTAGAATAGGAAAAAGGTAGGTAGTCTTGAATTGATTTATCGCTAACTTAGCTCGGGTTTTTTTTCGTGTTTTTACTTTATTTGGTCCCTCTCTTCTTTTAGCCTCTTAGAGGTATTTATAACTTCACCTCTATGTTTATCTGCAAATATTAGTTCGGGTGTTCTAGGTATTTTCTATGTGTCGTAAAAAAATATCTATCTAGTACCCATAACATAAGCTGCTTAGCTTGGGGCTAGGTGACACTGTGTGGATTGTCCAGCATTATTTATTGACGGTTTAACATTGTTATTAGGTACACAGCTACACACACACAGACAGGGTTTGCGTGGCATTTCACTAAAATATGCCCAATGGTTGGGCGCCAGTGTTCATATAGAAGTAAATTGCAATTGGCAAATAGGGCATGATTGGCAATTATTAGCGGCAAGACATTTGCCAATTTTCAATGGGTAACACTATACATACGCCCTAAAATGACTTTAAAATATTATCTTTTTTTTATTTTGTCTGTATTAAGTTGGTTGGACGCCAACTATTATGGCCCCTTATCATCACATCCAAAAAAGGTTGCCAAACACATCCAGCACCATATATTAAAAAAAAAAAATATCGCACACACAAACTGTCAACATAAGCAAGGCTTCTGAGTTTAATTTGTATCATCATGACGACGATGATCTTTAAGAAGGCCTCTCCAAACAAATACGGATTTTCCCATGCGGATTTGTTGTTGTTTCACGTCGAATGAAAAGAGGCGCGCTGTGAGTGAGAAAGCGCTTCTAACCATCTAATACGAAGCTGTCATGTGGCTGTGTGCGTGTGCTTGGTGCAGGCAATTTTTTTTTGTATCTTTCGTACTTTCAGATTAATTTTGAGTAAACAATTGATTTAAAAAATATTTTTGATTATTTATAATGTTGAATATTTTTAGGATGTTTGCAGCGCGACAGATTTTCGAATCAAGGAGTCTATCATGCATAAAAATCACTTTGGTGATCGATTTGGTGGTCAAAAAGTAAACCGCTGGAAACATAGCTATTTTTCATCCGATTACGTATGGAAAATTTCAATAAGATCGGGGACATAGTTTCCAAATGAAGCGGAAAGTACGTTTGTATGGGGAATAAGGCTATCCGTTCCGTTCTTAAGTTGTGAGTCTAAAATAATGCTTGGCTCTACCACAATATTGAAGGTAAGTACATATGAATGTGAATCATACCTTCTTTAAAGATTTAATTATCTTTTATTAATTACCTTAAAGGTACCTAAAATATTAGTTTCCATTTTGATATTACATCTAATCTATCAAACTGGTCACAAGAGTCCTAGCGGCTAGTAAGTTTCAAACTCAGCTTTTTGGGTCACGATCGAGTGCCAAAAATACGAGCACCTCGAGCCAGGGCCGCAGTTAGGAACCGGGTAAGATTATACCCCTAAGTACATTCCCTCGTACCATAACGATTTCTGCACGATATATTCGAGCCATTCGACACTGAATGGAAATTAATGATGGCTGGCGGCGCCCGACCACCTGACTTCGCGAAAGTGGGCCGCCATTTTCTTTTTTCTGTAGAGGCCTTTTGAGTGGTTTACGAGTTTCGGTATAATGCCATCCTGTGTTTTGTTGTCTTCATTGTTCTGAAATTTGAAATGGCTTTTTTCATTGGTAAGTATCGGTTGTGCTGAAATTGCAGTTGTTAAAAATTATTTAGGTATGGTAATTACTAATTACCTACATAGGGTATCACTTGGTTTTAGAGACAAAACGTTTTTTTTTTATACCCAGCCGATAGACCTCCGTTTGGCCACAATCTCACCTGATGGATAGGGACAATGTGGCCTACGTTGTATCACGAAGGTCAAGAAGACACCTATTCACTCTTGTCTTGAATAGACCCAGATTGTAATTGGCCGGAAAAGTAGCAGGCAGGAAGTTCCATTCCTTAGCGGTGCGAAAGATGAAGGTGGAGGAAAACCGCTTAGTACGAGTGGATGGTATATCCACCAGATAATGATGGTATTGCGCCGTCTAGGTACTTGTCCTGGATTGTAAGGGAGATGGTGGGATGAGGTCATGAAGCTCTTCAGAGTATTCACCAAAATATATCCTTAACTAAATCCATTGAATGAAATACCTACACTAAAACCATCATCCCCACAGCCTACATAAAACTTCTGGCTAAAATTCACCACCGATAAGTGGTGACTGAACTGCTGTCGCCAGCGACTAAAGGCATCAGCGCTACGTCTGGATCGAAGCTTGCGAAACTTGCCTAAATAAAATACTGGACCAGCCCAAACCTGTCCCGAAACTTCTCAACTCAGAAGTTACCAAGATTATCTCAATTATTCTAAACTCAATTAAAATTGTACTAAATTTATAGTTTCAGGCCAAATCTATTATTAAAACTCTTGCAAAACCATTTATTCCGTCTAAGAATATCATAAACATTTTTTAAACTTTTTTAACAACTTTCCGAATATAAATCTTCGAGGCATGACCTTATAAAAAGCTCGAAACTTTTTAGGCCCTTCAGAGCTCTTAGGAAAGGAAAAGGGAGAGTAGAAAGAGAGGGGATATATTTCGGAACATAAATCATTTGGGTGAAGACAAGGCCTTCTTTTGATTAAAAAAATGTGCAAACGACATGTTATATCATCTAGATAAGCTGTAACCGCATTAAAATCAACCAGATGTCATGCTATCAGATATTACGCATCTTTATTATAAATAATGTGTGACAACTCCTAATATAATAAAAGGTATAACAATAATATACTTAATACTAAGGTTATCTGAAAGAGGTCGCTTATAGCGATAAGGTCACCTTTTGTACTTCCTCGATTCCCAGCATTTCCTTCTGTATTTAGTGTTTGTTTAGTAGGTATATAAGGAGTTATCTATCGATATATATATGTACTTAACTTAACATGTATACTAATCGAATAGATACTAACATACTTAAGCATCTTTATGTACCTTAGACAGAGACAGAGATAAGATAAGAGTGAGAAGAGATAAGAGTGAATAGGTGTGTTTTATGCCTTCGTGATACACCGTCGGCCACATCGTCACTTTCCATCAGGTGAGATTGTGATCAAACGAAGGTTTAGTAACTATTAAAGAAAACTACAGTCAACAAAAATAAACAGGTTACGTTTTTGGTAGGGTACCCTTTTACCCTGTAGTTGTGTTACCTTGTCGTTTTAAACTTTACTAAATGGAAGACCACGTTCCATCCATCAAAAAGTGTTCATTAGTATGACAAAGTCCTAAAGTTGCATCTTTAATATTAGTGTTAACATTAACACTGTGATTAACAGAGGGAAATTAGCCAAGTTAGCGGATTGTTGGCAGTTATATTTCCTTATTTTCTGCGAGAGTTCCATTTTCGTGATTGGTTCGTATAAGGTTCGGGACGAAAGATTATTTCTTGTCTGTGATTATTATACCACATATTATTCATTTGTTTTGAGACTGAATTAACATTACTATAACATAAATAGGTAACTAATAAACTTTGCACTAAGCCTACCATGTGAATACCTCGTAAATTAAAATAATTTTCTAAGCGCAAAGTGAAGCGGTGAAATTGAACCTTAGACCTGCTTTAAACGAGTTCAGCATTCAATCATTTATTTCGCCGACATAAAGTTGATCCGGTTCAAGTGCTACACCAAGCCGGTGGTGTAGCGCGTGAACCGGATCAAGAGCTATCTTGTCACACAATGGGTATTACGAATTTGAACTCAATCAAGCTGAAACTGGTTTACTTGAACTTAGTTTTGGCAGAGATCGGTGAAATTGGACCTATAACGGAATTGGACATATAAGTGTTCTTGCGATATTGTTGCTCAATGCATCTCTATCGTACCTGCCCATTGCCTATATTCAATTTTATAAAAATAAATAAATAATGCTGGACAATTCACACATAATTATCTAGCCCCTACCTTAGCAGAACTTAATGTTTTATGGGTACTAGATAACTGATATACATAATATAATAGACTACATAGATAGATATGTTTTATTGTACATAGAAAACATCCAGAACACACTGAACAAATATTTGCAGATCGTACAAACATTTGTCCCGAGGCTGGAATCGAACCTGCAACCTCCTGCGTTGCAGGCGGACCTTTGCCCGCCGCGCCACAGAGGTCATCGAATTCACGAGAGCCATATTTCAAATATTTTGCCTTACAAAATTTGGCGTCCAACGCGGGGCTTTTTTCTTTGCTCCATGTTGGGCGCCAGTATACATTATTATTCTCTATATCATATACCAAACCTATGTTGTGATACATTGCCTTATTAGCTAGGAGTCCATTTCTTGATTAGTTCGCCTCAGATCGGGGACGAATGATTATTTCTCGTAATATATAACATGGGTCGGGTGGTATGTCGGACTACCTGCTATAATAATTATCTTATAATAGGTCGATAGAGGCATGTGTTGTCATTATTTTGAATGGGTTAAATTAACCATTGGTACAACGTTTAAAAATGAATGGTTATTCATACGAATATTTATCGTTTACCTTGATGATAATAATTATTTCAAGTACCTAGGTACCTAAATATCCCGTCTGTAGATAATCTATATGGTGACTATTTGATATGATTTTTATAAAATCAATCGGTTCAATTTACCTGCAAAAGTTAAAGATGAAAAAAATCTTTGGTACATATTTAGTTTTCAAGGTTTCTGTTATTATACCTCTAGTGCGCAAGCCCTCGCACTCGGGGTTATCTCAAAGAAATTAAATGATATCCCAAAAATTTACGATATTTACGAAAACGACCTTCCCCTCAATACGGGACTGCGCTAACCAGCTGCGAAATCTAAAACCGAACGAAAATCATAAATTTTTGAAAAATCGTAAATCACGACGTATGTGATTCGGTTGCGGATTCGATTCCCGCTTTGGGACAAATGTTTGTACGATCTGCATATATTTGTCTCGGGTGTTCTGGGAATTTTCTATGTATAATAAAAAATATCTATCCATGTAATATATTTTATTAAGTATATATATTAGTTATCTATCTAGTACCCATAACAGAAGCTCTGCTTAGCTTGGGGCTAGATGATGTTGTGTGCACTATCCAACATTATTTATTATTATCATTTAATTTATTTAGTTTTTGTTTTCTCATAAATTTAGATCACGATTCCTTTCACGACATTTTTCTAAAACTCATAGTTTCGTATTTTAATTTCCACTCCCATCTCAAAAAGCCACCTGTATATGTGTATGTTGGTTGACTTATGTATATTTAATATCGATGAAATTTATATGCAGACTCCATTTTATCAATAACTGAGTCCGGAACCCGCAAAAATAAATCCCTCCATAATTAATTAATGATACTTAAAGCTCATACCAAAAATAATATTTATGGAAATAATTATTTAACGGTGAACGTTCATTTGTGGTCTTTAATAATGTCAAATATTGAACGTTCAAAAGGACATAGATAAATACCTAGATACTGCAGATCAGCACTTTTAATAATTACTGAGTTATGCCATGATAATGGAAAATAAATTTTCTCATCGATCGAGTTTTATTAAAATTCATTTTCTGTTATTAAAAACGTCGGCGCGTACGGTTTTTGATGCTGAAATAAAACTGGCTGGAATTAATGTAATAATGTTGAAATTACAGAAGGTGGCGCCCATCATGGGGCTACTTTTTTTTTTATTCGGCGAGGAAATTCTTTTACCAATAAACTGGTCTGGGGGGGGACCAGAATTATGTGGGACTCGACGCCCTGATAATACCCACTAAAACCTCTCCGGTGACCCTCTCTCGCCATTTTCGCCGAGCCACGGAACTTTTAACCTTCCGCGGCCGGACTGGCATCCCCTCTTCCTCCCATATTTGGCCGGCGAGCCCACCGTTCCACTCACTCGCCGACTCCATTCATCCATCACGTTTCCTCCCCCGATTGGGACACAGACAGGAGAGACGCAGTTTGAAACGCGAATGTCAACCTCATCATGGGGCTACCTACTTTAACAACGTAGGTTATGTTGTACTAGATTCAGCGGAGCGGGCGGAGCGCCCGGATTGGCGTGCATTAAAAAAAGGCAGAATGTATATGCACTGTTTCTTTTTAAAATAAGTAAAATGTATGATAAAGGATTGTCCAGCATTGTTTATTTATTTATTACTAGCTGCTACCCGCGCCTTCGCCCGCGTTTTATCGGGATAAAAAATAGCCAGTATGTCATTATTATTACAGGTCCCAAACTATACCCATACCAAATTTCAGCCTATAATCGGTTCAGTAGTTTTTGCGTGAAAAAGTAACAAATATCGTTATTAGTAGGATTTACTGACATTAATTAAATGCATGCAAAACCGAGGGCAGAAGCTGGTGCGACATAATTCGCTTGCTCGCACATTCGTTACTTAGAAAAACAGTCAAAAAAACGTCTGGCGTCTAGCCCTAAAAACCCGCATTGTTGTCCATATGAAAGAAGCCCCACACGGCCACGCTGCCTATTGATCCAGGGAAAGCAATCAATCGTGCTGCGATGACAAATGATCAGTAAATACTATACTAGGAGTAGTGCTACACAAGCACCCAAATTATACCTAAGTAGGAGTTAGATGTTGAGTATAAGTACCTGCCTAGCTATATACAACAAACAAGATATTAGAATAAAAAATATTTTGTAACAATTCAGGGTATATTTTTTTACGCGTACCTAATTGGTAAATATTTTTCATACTAATATTTTAGGATAGATTTCCACAAAGCCTCACTCCATTTAACAAAAAAGATAATAAGTTACTTAGCGTTTCATGGTATTATACGGGTTTCAATTAAACGGTCAGAAAATTATAGAGGTTTTAGTCAGCCGAAAAATTGATTTTGCCAGCAGAAAAAGTGAATGTGCTAGTGGTCTTCCAAAATAACTAAATTGGTCAGCAAGTATTTATTTATTATTATTTATTTATTAATTCACAAATTAGATTACAATCGAACTTTAATATAAACTTAAGTACTTTTACAATTTTGATTTAATTTGAAATCAATTATATGAATAAATAGTGTTGCATGGGCACTGGGCAGCCTACTAAATATTTGCATACCAATACCAATCAATTTACTTCCTCTGCTCTAAAAGTGCAACCTATAGATGATAGATGCTAATAATGTCATATGAAGTCCAAGCTAAGAAATTGATGACTTTTGATATTGGAACCACCTAACAGGCTAAAGAATTAAGGTTTTTTTTTATTAGCTAACGGCGCTATAGTCCGTAAGTCCCAAAGATTTTCGACAGGTCGGGTACTTGCCTCCGTGGCGCAGTTGGTTAGCGCATCCCCGTATTCAAGGGAGGGTCGCGGTCGTAAATTTTTTGGGATATTATTAAATTCTTTAAGGCTAAAGATTTCTTCGTCGCTTCATTACATTTCGAAGCGACCGAAATCAAAAATATCAGTTTATATGACTCTGACTTTCTGATACATTTTTACGTAAAAAAATTGTAAGAACCAATATTTCAATGTCAAGTACAATGTAAAATTTATTATCATCATTCCAAAGTGAAAAAACAGCTCAACTTCGTACGAAATTTACGTTGTCGTTTGATTAGAGTACGGACGTAACGAAATTTCATAGTGAAAGTAGGCAAACAACAAAAGAGGATCGCGCCAGGTATCAGTAATTTACCTATACGTATGATAAAAACGTATTTAATTTACTTAACTAAATACAAATAGATAAACAAAAATACGCGTCAAGCAAAATTATGAGACAGGATGCGATTTACTTTAACAAATAAGAATACAGAATGCATAACCAGTGCTATCATTACAATCTCTTGTTTGCAACCTTTAAACAAATAAGTAATTGAATACACAATGGCAGGATGTCATATTGTTGTGTACCTACATGCAAAAATGACAATGCGCCGATTTACATTTTTAAAGAGACTTTTGAGCAGTAGTTTGCATAAATGGCACACCGCACTCAGCCACTCGTTTCGACGTTTAAAATCAGTTAATTTTGTCTGCTGATTATAATTTCATGATGATGTTCTACGGTCCATGAAGGTAATGGAATGTGAATGATTCCATGCTATGCTCTGTCCACGCTTTTATTTACTTTGATTACTTTATTTCTTTGAATGAAATAGTGTAATATTTCATGGACTCTGCTTCTATATAAGAATACATATAGTCCGGTCAAAATAGACGTTTCAAATAACAAAAACTCCGAAAGAACTGAATTTTAGTAGAGACCTTGGGTACACCAGTAGAAATAAAGTGCCAAAAGTCTCCATAGATCCAATGTGTGCTAAAAAAGTTACACATGGTCAAAGGTCTAAATTTCTTGCTGGAATGCTGGATACTGGTCCCAAGGTACCCAAGATCTATACCAAAATTCAGCTCTGTCGGAATTTATGTTATTTGATCACTATTTTGATGTCTATTTTGACCGGACTAATAGTGAAGTGAATCTTTCGACTCGAAAAATATCGGGACTAACGAGAGCTTCGATATCGAGCTGACGGATTACGAACGTATGAATCATTTGATTAAAAAAAATGTTTGACTATGAAAAAACGTATGTGTATAAAAAATTGTATTGAAAAAACTAAAAACCGATTATTCTCTATCCATAAAAAAGCAAAAGAATCGGATCAAAGTCGTTTCAAAATCGGTAAATATTTGTGGAAAAATCAACGAACATATTAAGTATATTTAAAAAAGAAACTGCCGAACATAGAACCTCCTCCGTTTATCGAAGTCTGTTAATAATTGTAGTCTTTCATAAAATCGATGAAAATAAATGCGTGGACGGCGTATACATTTTTTATTTCATACAACACATTGACTTCCACTGACAAATTTAACTTTTTTGGCTTCATCGACGACGCCATCATCGCCGCCGCCCCGCCTCTCCCTAGATGCATCGCTGAAACTTGGCAGTGAACGTGCTATCAAAAATAATTATGTCAAAAGTCGAGCGAAGCAGTAAGATGACAGGCACATTACAGTACGTCCGTTTGATTGATGCAATCCTATTAATATTATAAATGTCAAAGTTAGTAAGAATGGATGGATGAATGTATGGATGTTTGTTTCTCTTTCAAGCAAAAACTACTGAACTGATTGGGCTGAAGTTTGGTATAGATTGGGCCCTGATATAACATATAAGGCTATTTTTGATCCCGATAAAACGCCGGCGAAGGTTCGGGTAGCAGCTAGTATCAATACACGGTGCATTTGATATTGAATCAATCATTATTTCTAAGCAGGTTGGTATTCGTTTTTGATCACTGCAACATCAAAATGGCTTCAGTCATCTCTTTAGCCCACTTTCTCACACTCTCAGTTCATTCACATACAAAAGAGTAATTTTTATTCATCAAATCGTTGATTTAGTTGGCATTGTTAAGTGATTGAAGGATTATTGCTCTTATGACTGTAAGGGGGCTACAATGCCCTTATGCGTCTGGTCTAGCAATGAGTCATTCAGTTATAACTTGAATGCCATTACAAGTTGTTAACCTAAGGGGGTTGTTTATCCCTAGAGAGAACAACTTATAGAACTCAAGTAATGTTCTTACCAAGACTCCTAATTTTGTAATACATTTTAGTAACTGAGTAAAACTGAGCATAAGTGCACACCCGCCCACGCTCTGGACAAGTTCAAACATTTCGAGAGAGTCTATTCGTTTCGTGCGCCGCGGATTCATCTATCGAACTATGTACACTATAGATAGGTATGGTGTCTCCAATATTTTGACGACCGATGTGGCGCGCGGCTTACAACCTCTTGCGTCCGCCTGCGACGCAGGAGGTTGCAGGTTCCAGTCTTTGGGACAAATGTTTGTTCAATCTGCAAATATTTGTCTCGGGTGTTCTATATATTTATCTTCTGTTTCTGTTCTTTCTATGATTTTTTAAACAGTCTGCAGTTAGCTCAATTGTTTGAATTTTAAATACTAGTTCTAATTTGCCTCTATTATTCTATCTATGTAATATAATTAATTTTACATTAAAGTATGTCAACCATCTAGTACCCATATCACAAGCTCTGCTTAGCTTGGGGCTAGATGATGTTGTGTGGATTGTCCAGCATTATTTATTTATTTATTTGCGAGTTTAGGTACTTGTCTAGTAGTCTGTAGTATATGGTGTCAAAAAATTAACGCCTTGCCAGTTATATGCTTTGGTATAAAATATCAATGAGAAAACTTTCGGCAAAACATGTCCAGACTGATCTTTGAGCTGAGGGTATCTCCTCATATAATGCCCTACCATAAGGTATTCTTTTCTCATTGAAGCAAGCAAGTTTTTCATAGAAAGCTACCAAAAAAACGCTCCCGCCCTCGCCCTCGCTTCTCACTAAAAACAAAAGAAATGCTCGGCATTATTGTGTAGGTACGGAAATATTTTTTGACATTCTTAGATTTCATGCTGAATCACAATAAACATACAACAGACTTTGTTGGCAACGCCACGCATGTAATGCCGCGACGCCATAATCAGTGAATTACTCTAATAAATCACCAGTAAAATGGCTCATAACAGAAATTAAGTAATTAACTAACCCGAGTGTGTTACATTCCGGCGGGTTACGCCGGAATGTAACACACTCGGGTTATTGGAGCCACCCAGTTCTCGAGAACCCTTTTAAAACTAGCCGGGTTGCGTTTAAGGGCATTTTTGCAGAAAATTTGTGAAAAAACAGTGTTTGTTACGATTTTAACTCATAAAAGTTCGTTAGATAGGTATGACAAACCATGTAATAACAGAAAACAAGGGAGAAAATATTAATTACCTACCTATAGCAATGGCAGAGAAGTGATTTAAAAAGATGTGCGCAAGGAAACAGTCAGTATCATGGTGGATTTTCATTGTACTAACGAATATTTTAATTCCTCGTTGAATTATGAATTTAACTATACTCCAGCCAAATTCAATGTAAAATATTTATCAACAAATCAAAACATAAAATTTAAAACTCACGTGCTTGGTGTCGAGTTTCAGGTTTAATTTTTAGGAATATTTTATTGAAGATAATCTAAAATAGACAAGAAATATCAATTGCGTAAAAAAATACACGGCAAGAGAATGTAGTATGTTAGATAATATAAGGGCGGTTTGTTTACAAACATTTCACATTGAATTTGACTGGAGTATAGAGAACTAATTTTGCGTTAGCTCCTTAAACGACTAGCTGGGAAAGTGTAATATAACCGTGGTATTTGAGCTGCCGGCGAACAAGGGCCCTCCTGAAACTGGCCGGGTTGAGTACGGTACGGACTATGCTTGCGTTGGTAAACAACGTTAGGCAACATATTGCTCCTTTCATGGGGGTTTTAATAGCGTTTTTTTTTTTAAACGAGCTTTGTTTAAATGGATGTTATGCTTTGGTAAAGAATTTTTTTGCGTGCTGCTTTGTGCAAAATGAGTATTATGTTTTTTGTGTCTTTCTGAAATAAATAATGCTGGACAATTCACACAGCATCATTCACCCCCAAATTAAGGAGAGCTTGTGTTATGACTTATGAGTATGTACTTTGATGAAATTCTAAATACATTACATAGATTAATACTTTTATGAGATACATGAGAAACCACCCAGAGCAAATATCTGCAGATCGTACATACATTTGTCCCGAGGCGGGAATCGAAACCCTTGCGTAGCATGAAAGTGTGTGAAAAACACATAGCGACTTTTGCACGCGCAACGACGAAAAGCTAAACAGTATGCGAAGTATCCACTGACAATAAAATTTGCGGAAGTTGTCTTGCGCAAGTGACTTCTAACATGTAAACGCTCGTGCAAGTTGACTTCTGCAAGTTTTAGTGGCTTGCCGAACATGCTGCAAGACCCACGTGTATTGAAAAGGAAATGTCGCAGTCAATGGAAACAGTCGTCAATATACTTCTTCAAGAAATTGCGGAAGTGACTCGCCAGTGGACACTTTTTTTTAAGAATATAATATAATATTAGTTTGTTTAAAGATGACCTATACTACTCTAACCTCTAATTTTCTTGTTGCTCTCAGGTTGCGCTTTCCCCTCGCGATGGCAAGGCCGCTGGTTCCAGTCCGGAGTTATCCAGCCGATCGTGATCGACGGGGATCGCCTCTCCAACAAGGGGAAGTGCCTGTCTTCAGAGGGAGACAAGTTTCTTATTGTTGATGAGTAAGTATTACTATGTGTAAAAGCCTCCACACTTGCACGCGGATCACGCGCGAAGCCGCGAACCACTCGTGAAACAGGGGGCCTACTCAGAAAAGGAAAATCGAAGTTACTTTTTCGTGTTCGTGCAAAACCAACTCTTATGTCCATTGCATAAGATTAGCGTTTGCACGAAAAAGAATCAGAAAGTTCGATTTCGTTTTAAAGAGTACGGCCCAGGAGTGTGGATCGCATTCGTGTAATCTTCGATCCCGTAGTTTGTCGCTTTTTTGTCCCGTGACAGTGTTCGTAATCTTACGATTACGAACACTGTCACGGGATGCAAGCCTTACTTATGGCTTGCGTCATTCGTGCGCGAGTGTGGAGGAACTGGTAGTTTCGCACCGCGATCCGCGCCACGATTTCACGCCTTGATTCGCGCGTGTTAAAATTTGGAGAGTTTCCTATTGCTATATACTACACAACTGCGAAGTATGTGAGATAATTCTTAAGATTCCTACGTAAATACATTGAAGAAAATACTACTGTAGTTATCAGTCAATCATTGATCACTAATTTGCTGGATGAATATGACAAGAAGCATCTGAAAACTAAACAGAACAAACATCTTCCATCCTAGAATTTAAGAGTAGGTACGGAGGGTACCTACTTACTGTTCTCCTACAGGGTAAGCTAACCTATGTATGAAATAATGAAACATTATAAAACATTTAAGTACCTTGGCTATATTGTATACAAAATCACATCATCACTCAAAAACATAGAACATAGTCCTAGTAGTAATAGTTACCTTTATTAATTTACATTATATAAAAAGAAATACAAATGAAGGTACTTGTAAAATTACTTTGAAGCTTCGAAGCCAAATCACATAATAACAAATAAAGACAAAATATTAATATGAACAAATTACAAGGTACCAAATTACATACCTCAGTTTAACAATAAGTACAGATATTATTTAGTTTCCACTCGCAAGCTAAATTACAAGCAATATTGCCTATGTATTTGTAGGTAAGTACACAGAACGACACATGTAAAGGAGTTAATAACAATGGTTTACTTAACTTTGTCACCCAAGCTGCACAACACAAACTGCCCACTCTTTTTCATAATATTCCTTTTATATTGCTCCTCAGAGCCCATAGAAAATCTTTCTTATCCAAATATGGTGTTGTTTGTTGAATCACCAGCCAATCCGAATCAAGTCGTATTTATATTTAGAATCTAACTCTTTTAGAAACAAATAACATCGTAAACCTATGTTGAAACTTATTCTAAGACTCTTGTGATTCATCAAAATCGTTATATTATATCCCTGAGGTTAATATAGTCATATTTAGGAGCCAGCTGATGAAGCAATATAATTTCTAATATGCCAAACTGATATATAAAGAAATGATATCTTAACAAATCTTTTCTTAAATTTAACTAATGGTTTATGAATACTATCTGCTTCATATATTGTTACATAATTAATTCGTTAGTTGCTAAACTATTACAAAATCAGTCAATTATCATCATATTTACAATTCAACTGATGTAAACGTACACCTAACATATATCTAAAGAAATTATAACTTTACAAAGCATCTCTTAAATTCAAATAATGATTTATGAACATTGTCTGCTATATAATATTGATACAGATTTAATTAGTTAGTTGATAAACCATACACAAAATAGGGTACCTTTACAGACGTATTTAAAGCGACACCTGTTACCTTGTTCAGGTACTATTTTGATACAGTGTTTGCATCGCTTCACCACCTATCTTATCCACCTCCTATCCGTAAACAAACAGTTCAACCCGATTTCACTAGGTGGCAGTGTATTTAAATGTTACATTCTTCGATTTATTCATTGAAATCCGTCACGCGCGAGTAAGGAGAAGCTTTAAGTAAAAGCTGATGTTTGTATACTTCGACAAAGAGTCGGTAGAATCTAATAAAATGGTACTCCTGAGGGAGTTTCAACTAATACCAAATACGGAGCACTGAAATAATTATTATCTATTAAAACTGCCGTAGTTTGATGAATTCATTGCGGATGTAAGCGGGATAATTAGGAACATTATTTGTGTTGGAAGAACACCAAAGATTTATTCTTTATCGAGGGATTTTTTCAGGGTTGATGTTGGTTCTTCCAAGACAAATAAGGTATTTCAAGTTTTTATTTATGCAATCCTTATACAATCTCAGAGGTATATTTTTTTCAATTCACTTATTTTTTCACTTAAGCTTTGTATTAGGAGCCCTGTTAGGATGCATCTTGCCCGTACGGCAGCGCGGTCCATGTCACCCACCCATCCCTCGAGTATAGGTACCCAACGCTCTCCTTATAAAATTATTTAACAAACAGTAATACTACTTAAATCTAGTGTGGCAGAATCGGCAGCCTTATCACTGAAAGCGATCTCTTCCAGGCAATCTTTGGATGGACAGTATCGCTTTGTGTAAATAGTGACGGTGGCATACCTACCTAAATGACACAATAAACATTAATATTTGCTGCTGTTAAAAAATGGTGTTAATTAAAATTTATAAATCTTCAGTGATTCGTAATTAACAAGCTTACTTCAGAAATTTAATTATAATCCACATGAAAATATAATCAATAAGCCCAATGATGGTCAATGTAAAGTTAAAAACACAAGTGGGTACAAAAGTAAAGAATTGCCGCTAAACTACTTTCAGGACTCTAAATTACCTACCGCACCATTTTAAATTGGCGTCCAACGTGGTGCCTTCAATTTTTGCCGCAACTGAAATCGAGTACTTAGTAGCCACATAGTAATAGCGAATTAAACGGTAAAATTACTATGTTTTTCAACTCAATTTGTATTATTCGTTGCAGGAAAGGCTGTTACCGCTGCGTGGTTATGCATGAGAAACACAAAAACGTGCTGCAGTATAAAGAAAGTGAGTCCATACACAACGTGGGGGTTATAAAATGGTTTATAACCATGATTGCGCAATGCGCTTTCAGCATAGAGATTTTGTAAAGTCTCTGCATTTTATTTTTCCCGCGTTTGAACAATTTAATCCTCAGTAAAAAGTAGTTCGTTCCATGTACCTACCTACCTAGGTTTTCATAATACTAATCCGCATGGATGGTAGCTCTATCTTTGGGCGCCATTTTGAGTCTTTTGGCGTAGACCGTGGGGTAAATAAAATTTACTTTTTCCTTTTAATCAGTCAATTCTACTAACCAATGGCGTTACTAAGACAATGGTAACGTCACAGAATCGTCCGTAAATTTTTTATTATGCTTCATTTAATATGGGACTTTGAGTTTTGGTACGAATGATTAAGTCAGTCCCGCATTATAACAAACTACTATCCATTTAAAACTAAATTAAGAATCGTCCATAGATGAAAGAAACTCTATATAGTTTGTGCGGTGCTATTTGCACGGAGAGATTGATGGAATGGTTTCAACCTTGACACTTTTGACACGCGTCCCTCCATCTGTAGTTTCCTAAATAAAGCGGCGCCATGCGAGTTTTTACTCTGTGGGCACCTTTAAGAAAAAAGAAGTTGAAGTCAAAGATAAAATGCCAAATGTATCATTCTGAGATGTTGCGGTGAAGTGAACTCAAAACTAACAACCTAACCGGGCCTAAAAGTTACCTACCTAAAAGTTTCTTGTTCGCTTCTTCACTTTACCTTGAAAAGATTGAAGTGAACAAAAAATCTAATTGATCACTTTATTTCCCAGTTTTACTTATGTAATTTTAATTTTGTGACATGTTCAAGGGTCCTGTAAGGTCTAAAGGAAATAAAGCACTTTGAGTTTTGAGAGATTAATTTAGTGGAATTAGGGCCCTGAATCAATCCATTCAATCTGTTAATATCCTATTTGTCTTATCTAAGACTAGTTTCTGCCTGCGGCTTCGCACGCGTTGTTTCTACTGAAACGTTCAAAGTTTATTAATATCACATGGGAACTGATTTATGGAATAAAAAGTAGAGTAAATTTTATTCTAGGGCCCGTACTCTTAAAAACGAAATCGAAGTTTCAGATTCTTTTTCGTGCAAACGCTAATCTTATGCGATGGATATAAGAGTTGGTTTTGGTAAGAAACTTCGATTTTCCTTTTCCGAGTAGGCCCCTGGTTAGAGCTACGCAAAATTTCAGCTCAATCTGTTAGGTACTTAGTTTTGGCGTGAAGTAGTAACAAGATCCATCCATCCAAACTCTCTCACTAATAATATTAATTTGAAGTGTACGCCCATGCCCATGTCGTTTGGGGGAGGCCATTGTTCAGCAATGAACGTAGGTAAACGGGCTGATGATGATGATGAAAAAATGTGATGCCCATTTACTAAGCCTACGCTATCCTAATATTACCGCTGTTTCTTCGGCAAACCCTTTCAATAAATATTGCAAGTTAATTTGTTGGGTTGTCAGCATTAGGCACGGTTCGGCCTAAGTTGGTCCCAGCCGGCTCGTTTTCGGCCTAGGAGCCATTAGTTTAACTTGAATACTTACCGGATAAAAAATTGCTTCAGTTTTCCAAACTAGTGTTACGGATATTGTTAGGAGAGGACTAATACACGGAATAATTGTGGGTACCTATCAGAACACCTAAGTAGGAAAACGACCGTTTAGTTAGTACAATGAGGGCTTTTCAATGCAATTAAAAAAACAATCACGCTTTTTATTTTGACAATAGATGGCGCTGCACAAAAGTCAATCGTCATAAAACAAATAACGAAACGGATGCCATTTTACAAATTTTGTTTTGGCAGAGTTTTTACACTGACTTTCATACAGCGCCATCTATCTTAGTCTAAGTATGGCAACCTCTTATTTTTTTTAAAGATCGAATTGAAAACCCCTCATTGACTAATATTCGAAAATGACCTGTTAGCAAATGATGGCTTATATCATTGACATACATACATATGTACGTAGGTGGGTCGGTATAATAATAACAACAACCAAGTAGAATTGAATTCGAGAATTTATACTGAATATAATGATAGGCCAGCTATCAGTTTTGTAGACAATCTTTCTAGAGTGCCATCGCCGTCATAATGAATCCATTACTAGAGTAACCACTTAAATATTTACATTCTGATGTTGGCTGACCTGTCGACCTGATGACACCACAATAAATAATTCAATACACGTGTCCAGAGGTCGTTTGATAAGCCACCAAATGCCGAGGGTCAAAAATTACTTTCAATTCTTCCGTAAATATTAACTTGTTACCGAATCAGTCATGAGTAGAGCCTTTGCTAGGTAGGTACTCACTAAGACCATGAAACTCAGTTCCTTTAATCTCAGTAGATCCATTGTCCAGATCCATAATGGATCTAATGTTATATTTTTTTCTCTGTAGATCCATCATAGATCAATGACTGAGCTTTACGTTTATGCCATAGTAAAGCGTCCCGGCTACACGCTCAAACATTTGTGCATGCAGGATTGCGCAAACTAGTTTGCGCAAGCAAGATGAGCCCGGCCATACGCTCCATTTTGCTTGCGCCAACTGGTTTGAGTCCGGCCACACGCTCCATCGTACATACTTGCGCAAACTGTGTCATGCATGCACAAATGTTTGAGCGTGTAGCCGGGCTATTAGGTACTCAAGCTAGATCGATGACGGAGTAAGCTTTTATAGCAGATAGGTAGGTCTAACAGTTCCATGTTCCTTGAATTTAATCAAAATGGCGCTGAATTTGAGTTTGGCGCCCAACATGGTGCCAGAAATTCCTAGTCCGTCAGGTTTTTAATAATACTCATGCCTGGTTTGCAGTAGCAGCATACTGCGGCCGATGCCAAAGCTCAGCCGAAATTCATCTCGTTCCAAATCTGATGAATGTTACTACTGTAGTCAATTTGATGAAAAACCAGACGAGAAAGCTTTGTAAATAAACTAATCTGCATTTGAAAACTTTTCTCTCATTCAGAGCTGTCTGTGGCTTTACGTTTCAAACAATGTTGAACGGAAATGTTTTTAGCTCTTCGTTCGTGGTAGGTACGTCGTGGTTAGAATCATTCACGACGGACTTTGTAGATGAATAGAAAATTATAGTCCGTGATACCAGTTCATCTGCTTTTCGTGTAGAAAAACGAACAAACATTTTGATTTGTCGTTATTGGACTGCCAACAACAGTAACAAACAGACATGCTAGTAGTTATTTTTCTACTGCGACTTTTTAACCGACTTCAAAATGAGGAGGTTATAAATTTCTCTGTATGTTTTTTTTTGTATGTATGTTACGCGATATCTCCGCCATATATGGACCGATTTTGGAAATTCTTTCACTATTGTACAGTAAATAATTCCGAAGGGGTCCCATTTTTTTCGACAGGGGATGAGTATTCATCCCGCAAAACATAAAATAAGTGTAAAAGAAAGGGAATTTCAAATCGGTTTATTGTTTTTTAAAACACGCCATATTATTGATATACCTAGTCGCGATACAGTATCGTATTTACGAATCATGTAGCTTTCTACCCTTGTCCTAAATGCATACTGTACTGCGACTATAGAGATTTCTCGGTTAGTAAAGTTCTGAACAATAAGGAATTTAAGTATGTATTTGAATTATTTTTCCAGCATTCTGCCACCGTCGGGACGCCCTGCCGCATCTCTGTTCCCTGATCACGGGAGATGCCTTGCTCTACTCCATGTTCAGGGAAAACGCTGAAGCTGTAGACTGCCCTCTGAAGGGACCCTTCTCTTTTACATACAACAGGTAAGACTTTTTGATATCCTCGCAAATCTGAAACGAAGGAATTGGGTAGCGTTCTCCAAAAGGAAAAAATCTTTTAGCTTAGAACTCAAGAGATGGCGGAGATATTTCACGGACATGAGAGGATGTACCTAAATGAAATGGTTGTCATATCCAAATAGCATGATATGGTAGATTTTTTTAAATACCTTATTATTATTACAGTCAAATACTTAATGGTAATTTCGTTTTTTGATCGAACACTTTGGAATATGTCGATCCGTTTTAAAAGATCCAGCAGCGTTCCAATTAAATGACTTCCGTTCAATGATCCGAAAAGCTTCAAAGAATGTTCATCAAGCGGAAAGCCGCTACCTACCGCCGTTTGAGATAGACGAGTTATTCTTGGGGCTAGGAGGTTAGGTCAGTCTGAAGGGTGTAGTTATTCTAGAAAGGAGTTCGAGACGTCTTTGTACAACACGCCAACACTGACAACTACGTATATATTTTTATCTAACAATAAAACGAGTAAACCGTAGATTTCCAAGGGGAGAAAAACGTGTACGTAAAAGCTTTAATAATGTTGTTAATCAACTGCTTGATCATAAGTAGATACTGTTTAGATAAAAAAGTCACCTTAGTTATCTTTATTTATTCTGAAAATCCCTAAGTTAAAGCTATTAATTTTACGACGAATTCACAAATTGGCAGGCTCATTTTATCCGCTCGATACGCCACGCTTAATTTCTGTGTAATCACCAATTCATTTCGAACCAACTGCCATGCGCGTTGACGCATGTCAGTCGTCTTAATTACCCGACTGCGGAGAACATCTGTCGGGTTATGCCTGTCCCGAATCCGCTGACGATGCTAACAGACAGGACTGCAGTGTTTTGTAGTAATGAGCTCTGGTTGGTTTTGGGGATCAATATTTGATGATTTTGTACGTCGGTGGTGTGATGAGTATGAGAAAACAGATAAAGATAAAATAAAAAGATATTGTTGATTTATTAAAAAGGATGGTTTTAAATTAAATAATAGATTTTGGCGTTACTTTGCAAAAATTCATTGCACGATTTATGAATGAAATTATTTAGTAACAATGAAATTATTCCTCGCAAAATATTATCTTATAAGATCCAACAAAATATCTAGAAAAATAAAATCATAGTAAGTCGTCAACTAGTTTCGTCTCTCTACAAGACATCACACGGACATCACAATACTTGACTTTGACTCTTATGCCCGTATTATGAAAGGTTGCTCAGTCATCAATCTATGCTTGAGTAACGTTTTTCTATGACATAAATGTCACTCAAGCATAGATCTATGACTGAGCAAACTCTCATAATACGGGCCTGAGAACGCCAAGAAGCGACTTTCCCGCCAGCCGCCAGTGATGTTGCATCTCTGAGCTCCACGCGCAAAGACAAATTACTAAAAATTACTTTGCACGAGGAGCTCGGAGAGGAGAAACCGCAAATTGATGCTCTCGCAGGCAGACTTAGTTCAGCAGCCTATGCAGTTCGTACAATTAGATATATTACCGATGAAGATACAGCTAGGTTAGTTTATTTCAGTTACTTTCATAGTATTATGTCTTA
Source organism: Eupithecia insigniata (assembly GCA_947859395.1). Lineage (NCBI taxonomy): Eukaryota > Metazoa > Arthropoda > Insecta > Lepidoptera > Geometridae > Eupithecia > Eupithecia insigniata. Next base: position 3,107,979 of record OX402000.1, read on the forward strand.
TGGTATTTTGCTTTGGGGAAAGGCAGCCAGACTATCTTTCATCCAGACTATCTTTGTTCTTCAAAAAAGGGCTGTACGCGCAATTAATAGATTAAAGCCACGCGACTCTTTGAGGGAATTATTTAAAGAAATAAATATTTTGACAGTAATATCGCAACACATCTATGAAAATCTAATGTATACGCACAAAAATAGAGATAGCTTTTTGAAAAAGTGTGATGTTCACAATAGAAATACAAGAAACAAGAACAAATTACACATCCCAGCATATACATAGATTACGAAAGGTAGGGAAATCATATATGGGCAATTACGTGCGCTTCTATAATAAGCTTCCATCTGAAGCAACCGAACTCCCTATTCGTAAATTTAAACAGTACATTAAACAAAATCTTATCAGGAAGGCCTTTTACTCCATAGATGATTACATCAATGATGTTAATGCTTGGCCAGATGTCGCTCCGTTCCGCACTGTCAGTAGTATGTAAGAAATTCAATGTTCTGTTTAGCTTTATAGAAATATTGACATGTATCTAAATTGCATTAAATTTAGATTTAGATAGGCAAAATAAACCTGTAGTAGACACATAAGTGATATTATAAATGTGCTAGTGGTTTCTTTTTCACTTCTTCCACTAGTGGACAAAAAATTGAAGTGAAGAGAATATCAATAACACCTTATTTCTTATTTGATAATAATAACTATGTTTATAGTATACAATTTGACTTGTCTAAGTGCTTATTTTGTAAACCTAATGAAATAAGGTTATTGATTCTGATTCTGATAGTTACTAAATAATTACCTACATCCCTATAATAACCTAATGTGAGAGATAAATAAATGCTTTATTTATTATTATTTTTATTATAATAAGCTAGTTTTAATCCCACAAATCTCATGAAACTTGTTGAAGTCAAGCTTATTTTTGGAGTTGATAATATAACTTTTATCTCTCTCTTTTCAGAGGTCATGGCGAATGCAAGAGTCCGGTGTCTTCTATCGAGAGCTGTACTGAGGACTCAAGGCTACTCCTCAACTACCAGGCCTGCCCTGATGTCCACGCTTCGGAGAGCACTGGTATGATGTCATTTTTTCCCCTATCGTTATGATGATGCCGTCCTAAAATTTCGACCACGCGGCGCCATGGCGCGGCAGTTTTAATCTCAACGGAGAAAAGCCATGTGCGTTGGACATCTTTATAGTGCACAGCACAGGTGCACTCTCTATTCCTCTCATAACCCGATGGGACGGCAGACTGACGCGACCGGAGAGAGATCAGGCGCAGGACCAACAGCAAAACGTGCTTTCCGAGACGGGCGTGTAAAAGGCTGTAGAAGTCTGGACATGAAGCTAGATTTCCAGCTGAGTTGTGAAGGTTTCATAAGAGATGTTTCTTTAAAATTGGATTCTTTTTCTACTTTGGTGATAGCGCTACAAAAGGGTCTCGTAACGTTAGGTTTCGTTCTCAAAATTAACACAGTGAAGGAACTCTTTGTACTTACATACCTAAATGTAAGTTCGGCTCACGGTTATTCTATTTTCTTTGGGTACTCTACTATATCAAAACGGGGCCTACAGCCAACACTTTAATCTGTTTATCCATACTCTCCAATAAATAAACCTTTATGGTCTAAAATTGAATGGAAGTACGAGCCCGTTATAAAATTGGTCACAAATGAGTTGGGCAGCCGTCCAAAGAATCGTATCGAGGTTGGTGTAAGTGTAAGTAACCTTTCGGGGATATTTTAGTTTTCGCCATGGTATAAGAAAACAAGGTACCTATGGTCTCGACACGTCCGAGACACTATGGTCACGTGAGTCGGTCTTGCTTACGTCATCATCTCCACCGGTGAATGAGAAGACGAACCCAGTAACGTGAAATCGTAACTCCCCGAGCTCCTGTATGAATCTGATAAAACTATGCGTTTTGTGTTAACCAATTTATTTATCACATTGACTCGTGTTTAGCTAACGCTGTTTTAAGTGATTTAACAAACATAATTGACGAATGTTATTTTTTTTAACGATTTTTATTTGACCCTCATCGCATTTGTTTCCCTACTTCTACATTTTGTTGAAATAAAGTGCCAACTGGACAGTGACGTAAGCAAGAGCCGCTCCCGTAGGAGTAGACCTTGTTCTAATGAATCATGCCTTTCGCTATAAACTTTTTGCAGCATATCATGCTGGCACTTTAGTAATGCGACATTACAAGTTGACAACATCCATTAACCGTGGTCCACCTGCGTCTCTACCGAAGTGGACCACAGGAAAATAATTAAGTTTCCTAGGTAAAGTAAATAAAATAAAACCGACTAATTGCCAGTCGACTCACCCACGCATGCCTCCCAAAGGACCGGGTCACTATATGGCCTGTGATCATGGAAATGAGAATCAGAATATTAATAATAATAGCCTTTATTTAACAATCTTACTAAACATAATGAAAATTTTAATATGTAAATACATTAGCATCTTACGTATTTATATTATTTGACACCGGTATTTACCTAGATTGTCTTGCGTTCCCGCATAGAGATACAAAATTCGAATCTGTCTCCAAATAGAATATAGAATAGAATAGAATATATTTTTATTTGTAATATCTATTCCAGTTGAGGAGCTCGAATGTTTAGCCACGTGGAAGGAAGGCAGCCTGCGGTTCCTCGTCGGCAAACTACATCACAACCACGCGACGAGCAACGAGGACCGCTACCGATGCTTCGTTTACGAGAAGACAAATGGTATTGGTAAGACTTTCATTTTAGTTATCTTTCTTTCGTTCATCTGAATTTTTCGCCATGACACAAAATGGTAGTTCGACATTCAAACTTTTGATAGGATCTTTACCGACCGGCGTCATTGCTACAGTTTTCTCTTTTGTTTTTAGCTTAGCAATAATCTAAATGTTATTTTAAATTAGGATGATAGGTACCTTTTATTTCATTCGGTTTCGTCTAGTCTAATTCATGATTAGATAATGCTAGTCAATTAACACAGCATCATCTAGCCCCAATCTTAGCAGCGCTTGTGTTATTTTAACAGTCTACCGCAAATTTTTTGAAGCTCTAGTCATTGATTCTTCGACAAAGCGTACCTATCTCCTTTTCATCCATTCTAGTAGCATCTCCTTATATTTATTTATCTCCTTATAATAATTATCCATAAGTACCTACTTAGTAGTTCTAGTTCCATATAGAAACTCAAAAGCTTGCTTTAGTCCTTACAAGTGGACCCTTGGACGCGTCAGAATTTTTAAATTAAAAAGTAAAACTGGTAAAACGTAAGTAAAACTGGGAAATAAAGTAGTCACTTAGACTTTTTGTTCAGTTTAATCTTTTTAAAAGAGTGAACAGGAAACCTTTACATTATTAGATTATTAGTTTTCGAGTTGTCAAGTTCGCAAAATCAGTTCCAAGCGTTTTTCCACTAGTAGATAATCGGTTTTTTACCAACTTCAAAAAGAGGAGGAAGTTATGTGTTCGACTTTTTTTACGTTTTTCGCCAATTTATCCGTCAATTGTGGACTTTTGGATTATTTTTCTATTGTGCCTTAACTATAGACATGATCTCGAGATGGCCCCAGGTAATTTAAATCCCGAGGGATTAATATATTTTGGTATTGCTTTGTTGTCGCAAAAATTATCATCATCAGCCCATACAGGTCCACTGCTGGACATAGGCCTCCTCCGTACGACGCCACAAATAGCGGTCCTGAGCCGCCTCCGTCCATCGACTCCCTGCGACCGCTACGATGTCGTCGGTCCATCGAGTGGATGGTCTCCCATGTAGGGGGGGATTTGCCATAATCACCACGCTTGGCAGGCGTATTGGTGATCGCAGTGTTGGTGTTTAAAAATACTCAGAAAAAAAAATTATAATCAGGGAAAGTAGGTTTCAGTTTTCAACCTACTTTAGGTTTCAGTTTTTTCAAAACAATCAAAATATGTAGAAATCCTTTTCACAAACCATAGTTTCGACATGCATGTGAACTAAGTTTATCATCATGTATTTTAATTTCCAGCTTCTGGAAGCAATATGAAGGAAGGCCCGGCCACGGCTGCTGGCGTGGAGTACCGAGTGGCACAATCTGGAGACGCCACCTGCAATGGACTGTTCAGTGCTACTGAGGGATCCAGGACCATGTCTTTGAAACGAGGTGAGCACAACCTCATACAAAGCTCTTTTGTACCGAATGCAAGCAAAACATTGGTCACGTGAATACTAAATACTACTATTATGTATAACAAGCCACCATCTACAACTGTTCATCATTTCCTGTCCATCCGAAGGTTGCCTGGAAGAGATCGCTCAAAGCGATAAGACCGCCCATTGTCCAACGGAATCTCTATCGGTTTCCTGTCCTATATTTCTGTTTTTTTTTTTTTGCTGTACCATAAAGAGTTATTGCATTTTTCTTATTTCTATTAAATCAGGTAGGGCGCTGATATCTAGCGTAATTCTTTGGATTTTCACATCATTTTTTGTTTAACTGCACACTAGCACCTACTACCTATGCATTCTCTTCTTTTTGAGCTAGGATTGAAAGTAGGAACGCCGATGTCTAGTGGGTTCTTTGACGGCTTTTCACACCATTAATAAACAACCGTTAGCATCTAAATTTTAGGTAATGTGTCTATCTTCAGAAAACTGATGGTGGCAGCTTAAGATCAGGAACCGTGGCGATCTTTGGGGGAAGACCTCTGTCTAGCAGTAAATACCTTTTGGCTGGGTTGACGTGTTTATGAACTGACAATCGCCCGGTAGGATCTAGTATTTTCAAGCATATTTTATTCCCAACCATGTTTTTTCAGTGTCAGTCCGCTTCAACTGCAAATTCCCACCATGGATGACGTTCACGCACACCTGGCACACCCTAGACTTCAGCAGCAACTACACGTTTTACCAGAAGAACGCGACCCTGCGCATCGCGAACAACACCGGGGCGGATATAAAGGTCTACTGTGTCAATGTCAAAGCTAGCTCGCCGAGTGGGAACTCTGTCGCGCTGGTCGCGCATTGGCAGCATCATTGGTGAGATTTTTGAATGATTTATTTTCTGAGCAATTCATTCAAACTTATTTACTAGTCTAGAACTCCGAACCGACGATTCCTACTCACAGCTAGCTCGCCGAGCGGGAACTCTGTCGCGCTGGTTGCACATTGGCAGCATCATTGGTGAGATTTTAGAATGATTTATTTTCTGAGCAATTCATTCAAACTTATTTGCTAATCTAGAACTCCACCGACAAAACCTACTCACAGCTAGCTCGCCGAGCGGGAACTCTGTCGCGCTGGTTGCACATTGGCAGCATCATTGATGAGATTTTTGAATGATTTATTTGCTGAGCAATTCATTCAAACTTATTTGCTAATCTAGAACTCCGAGCCGACAAAACCTACTCACAGCTAGCTCGCCGAGCGGGAACTCTGTCGCGCTGGTTGCACATTGGCAGCATCATTGGTGAGATTTTTGAATGATTTATTTGCTGAGCAATTCATTCAAACTTATTTGCTAATCTAGAACTCCAAACCGACAAAACCTACTCACAGCTAGCTCGCCGAGCGGGTACTCTGTCGCGCTGGTTGCACATTGGCAGCATCATTGGTGAGATTTTTGAATGATTTATTTGCTGAGCAATTCATTCAAACTTATTTGCTAATCTAGAACTCCAAACCGACAAAACCTACTCACAGCTAGCTCGCCGAGCGGGAACTCTGTCGCGCTGGTTGCACATTGGCAGCATCATTGGTGAGATTTTTGAATGATTTATTTTCTGAGCAATTCATTCAAACTTATTTGCTAATCTAGAACTCCAAACCGACAAAACCTACTCACAGCTAGCTCGCCGAGTGGGTACTCTGTCGCGCTGGTTGCACATTGGCAGCATCATTGGTGAGATTTTTGAATGATTTATTTGCTGAGCAATTCATTCAAACTTATTTGCTAATCTAGAACTCCAAACCGACAAAACCTACTCACAGCTAGCTCGCCGAGCGGGTACTCTGTCGCGCTGGTTGCACATTGGCAGCATCATTGGTGAGATTTTTGAATGATTTATTTGCTGAGCAATTCATTCAAACTTATTTGCTAATCTAGAACTCCAAACCGACAAAACCTACTCACAGCTAGCTCGCCGAGCGGGAACTCTGTCGCGCTGGTTGCACATTGGCAGCATCATTGGTGAGATTTTTGAATGATTTATTTTCTGAGCAATTCATTCAAACTTATTTGCTAATCTAGAACTCCAAACCGACAAAACCTACTCACAGCTAGCTCGCCGAGTGGGTACTCTGTCGCGCTGGTTGCACATTGGCAGCATCATTGGTGAGATTTTTGAATGATTTATTTGCTGAGCAATTCATTCAAACTTATTTGCTAATCTAGAACTCCAAACCGACAAAACCTACTCACAGCTAGCTCGCCGAGCGGGTACTCTGTCGCGCTGGTTGCACATTGGCAGCATCATTGGTGAGATTTTTGAATGATTTATTTGCTGAGCAATTCATTCAAACTTATTTGCTAATCGGATTCGAACTGAGCAGGACAGCATGATAGATGACGTCATTCTCAGTCCTATTCAATGTTATTCCTTTCAACATGCTTTCAACCTTAACCACTCCAGTGCATCCCGCTACGTGTGCGTCGTCCTGTACCGCCGAGACGCGTTCATTGCTGAACTGCAGAGAGGCACGCCGACCGCGCGCCCTGATGAGGCATGCTCGCCAAGGCACTTCAACGCGGTTACTGCGCCCTATGTTACGTTAGTTGGTAAGTTGCTTTGAGAAGGTAGGTAGCTATAGCTGGTTGGAACAAAGAACTAGTAGTACGGCCTAAAGAGAATACAATCAATACTACGGCGGACTACGTAAGTACTTACCATGTCCTTGGGCTGGATACTGGATAGGAGCCGAACCGGCCACCGGGGACGCTTCAATAGCGACAAATCGAGCGGTGGTAGCAGGTCAAGGAATTTATATATATATAGCAGGTAGAATGGAATGGAATTAAAATATGTTAATATCTACTTCAAATTAAACATCAAAAGTGAATGACATTGACATCGGCCATAAAATTATAAAAATGCGTTCACTATATTTTAGAGATAGAGAGAAGCCACCCTAAGCAAAAAATAAAATAGGTAATTAAGTTCATGGCAGTAATTAATGTTACAAGGTTTACAAAATGCGCAAACCGCTTTTTAAATATCGCTATTTTATTTGACATCGTTGATGGTTGTAAATTATAATAAAGTATGTACCAAATTAATTAATTGAAATTGTTATCTTTTTCAGCGAGTAATCCAGAATCAAAAGAATGCCCCTATTCTGGGAAATACACAATAGAAAATAACCAGCACGGCAGAAGAAGAAGATCATTAGAATCTGATCAAGAAAGTGTCAGAAAGAAAGATAAATCAATGGAACATAATCGTAGAGTTAATAGCACTAGGTTGCTTAATTTTAGCGTAAGGAACATGTCCGATGCTCCAATGCTAAGGAGTAAAAGGCAGTCAGAAGGAAGCGGAGTCAGCTGTATTGGAAATAACTACAATAAGCTTGAAGTGGGCTGTAATTCTGTAAAGAACATGGAGTTCCACTCTACGTGTCAGAACAAGGATTACGTTACAGGTGAACATTAATTTTTCGGTTTACACCAAGAAACACAAGCATAATTTTTTTTCTTACAGTTATTTACCTAACTAGGTCCTCCTTATTTATCGCTCAGTTACTTTTTGTTTTATTTCCAGATGTTAACAAAATAGCAAAAGTTTAGATGACTTTAGTAGTAGCTGTCTAGCTGATGTTTAGAAGAAGAGTAAAATTTAAAATTTTTGTTGTTATTCCAGCATACACCTGCCACGGTGGCTGGTACGAGAATGGAGTCTCCTTCGTAGTGACAACGCCAGTAACACGTGACAGCACCGCAGCTCGTCGGTACTGCTTCATGTCGAAAGAAGCCCGCGGCGGTGCGCTCACTGTGACACGGTCGGCTACTAACTGCGAGCGGAGCAGCGAACAGCCTGACCTCATGTTTGATGCTGTTGGTACAGGTACTGTCTACATTAATCTTTCTGGGCCTGGAAAAAAATTAATCTAGATTCTAGCTGCAACGCAAAAAATTTCATTTCAGCTTGTAACACTCCATCAGATAGCTCATATCTTTCTGAGACGAGTCAAAAATCATAGAGGGCATCTCCCTCTACTCTACACTGTGCAAATTTGAACGAGACTAAGACCAGAGTTCATCAATAGATGGTTACATTTTAAAGAGTATTTTTGGCGATTTTGATGCACGCTTTCATACATTTAACGTAAAAGTTAACCGATGAAGCTGCCTAATTGTCCGATTTTATCGTTTTCGGTGAACACAGCCCTAAAACCCAGAACCCAAGCTAGCTGACGCGTTAGCTAAAATTCGACCACTTTATCCGTGGCTGATGACAAATGTCAAAAATCTTTCAAAGGGATTACATCAACCTGATAATAACCATTTGGAAACCACTCCAAAATTATGGATAGATGACCCTGTATTTTTTTAACTGATAGGAAGCTAATATTATAATTTTCCTGAGAGCTAAAGGTTACATAAAATCAACTTTGGTAACTAGCATGTTAGGGAAACCGAGGGTAGAATCGTCTATTTTAAAAAGGATTAACGATTTTTTTGTTGTTTCAGGCGAGTGTCAAGACATAACCAACAGTCAACAAGTGCTGCGAATACCTTTACATCTGCTCGTACATCTACTAATAATCCACTATATCGTACCAAGATGATTCCCAGTTCAGTAAATAATAAATCAAATCAATTGTTTTACCCCGTATCCTTGTATAGCTATTTCATAAGAAGCTTAGAACAAAATATAGGAACCTAGATTTTAAGGCACTTTTGTAATCGTGCTTTATTTTTGTAACTACACACTTGTAACATTTTAAGAATTTGTTGTAAATTTTGATTTAATATCAGATGGAGCCGCGCTTGTATCTTTTTTGTAGCTCAATATTTTGTGACTTGAATGGAATTCGGTGCAAGTTTGACTCCATCATAGGAAGGAAAATAGTTAAATCAATTACTAAATTCATAGATACACATTTGCCTAAAAATATATTATGCCACAGCTACAGAACCTATGTATGTATTTATAAAAGGTGTTAGAAATTTCTAATTTAATTTAAACTTTTTCAATCTAGTTCATAACTTAAACGCAGTTTACAGTAGGTAGTATAAGATTACTACCTACTGTAAACTGCGTTTAAGTATTACGTGTACATTTTTATTTCTTTGAAATTATTGGTATTGAGCTGATTTATTCATTTAGATTCACGACAATTTGTAAATAATAGTGAAATACCTTCCCATAAGTGAATACAGAAAATTATCACTGTTTATAAATTTATATAGGTAGGTCCCTACCTACTTTATGAACTTTTCATTACATCGAAACATATTCATGCCTTAAAACTTTTAATATAAATTATTAATCTGTTATTTAGTCACGATACTATTAATGTGACTGTTTAATTCTAAAGCTGATGAAAGTTCCAGGTCACAATTCTGAGTGGAGAGGCACTTTCTTCTTTCTATTTGGAGAATGTAATCTCTTGTGTAGTTTGTTTAGAGTTTATCGTAGAAATGGAGTGTTCTAGGATAATGGAAATACTACTTAGATCAAGAAGGTTGATAGAGTTGAGAATGGTTGTGAATCAATGGTTCTTGTTGCAGAAGTTGTATAATTAGTAAGTATCATATATCTATATCATTTCCAGACTTCAAGCACAACTTAGGTATCTATTTATCTTGTTAATTTAAAATAGTTACTACTTTATCTAGGTGTGCTATTTTAAATTGTATCCTTCATATTTTATAATTAGGTTCACAATTAAAACTCAAACTGAAAATCAACAAAGCAATAAACTTCCATACATCAGTTTACCTCTACAATGTTTAACCTACCTACAAAAAGCACAATATTCAAGATAGGTGTTAAACACATCTATCATTTAGGAAATTTGTGATTTACAAAATAAGTAGACACTTAAGAACTAAGTTAAGCTAGTTACGTTTTTATAGACTGCACTGTCTTTATAACATTATAATAATAATTAAATAATGTACCTTCAGCCTAACTCTTATTCTCAAGTTGAACTGTTCGCGCAAAAATATTACTGAAGGGAAATTAGGTTTATTTATCATAAATGTACAAATTTAATATTTAAGCTGTTATTTTGTAGCTAGAGTAATTGTCTAAATAATTTACTTACCTTAATATTCCTTATTTTTATTATTTAAGGAGGCTTGAAAAACAGTATCAGTTATTTACCAAAATGTATCTTATTTGGTAAATATCATATTCCCTTTTTTTATATCAAAAACGTTTCTTTTATTAATGTTGATATTGAAGTTGAACAGTGAAACTCATGACCAGCTCTATTCCATATTTAATTATTTTCTTATCGATTAAACTGGTCTATACTCCGATTTAGAATCCAGGATATTTTATGTCAACAAAGAAATTTACGAATGAAAACTTAACAATAACAGAAAACAACAAGGTAACAGCAAAGTTATGATTAAAAACTGAAACACAATCTTCAACAACGCATAATCTCACATGTGTAGCAAAAAAATGTTGAATAAGGTTTCGAAAACAAACGATAGATCAATTAATTGATGAATGAAAGTTTTTAAAGCAAAATATTCGAGCTTCTGCGCTTTGATTCGATTATACAAATATCGTTAAATATTTTCCACCAATATTCCTTTGGTTTTTAACCCCGTTTTATACGAAAAATATCCAGATTTTCTGAGTGTATATTTTGCATTGATTTATTGGCAAACTCAATAAAAACACATCAAAAACAGAAGTTTTTGATGTGTGTTTATTGAGTTTGCCATGCTTCTACATACTTTTCCAGTAGCTTAGCGACATTAGCTTAAGTTACACATGTAGATGTACCAACCCACTATAAATTTAAATGCATTTTAGTAGTTGATTCAATTGCACCATTTAATGGTTGCTTTAAAAATATAAGTAGCAGTGTACGTACGTAAGTATTTTACGACATTTTTACGAGAAAGCTGTGTTTTCTCAAATCAAGCAATACTATCATTAAGATTATAAATAGATAATAATGAATTTAGATAAGAAAAATAAAGGAAACTCGTTTGGAGATCAATGTAAAATTGACGGAGTTATAGTAAGCTAGTATAAAGACCGCAACAGCAATAACTTGATTTGTATATTTATAGCTATTGAGCGTTACATTTTGATTAGTGAGTAGACAGTTGTGAATAATGGAGGCTAGGGTTATTGTTTTTAATGAATCAGAGAGATTATTCATTTTGGAAACCTACCTGAACTAATAAAGTATAAAAACGCTAAACAATTTTATAGCGTTGTTGTTAGTATCAGGTCTTCATCGTTAAGTTTCCATTGTGTGATATAGCTATACATTGAGATTAAAAACTACATAGTCGTCAGCATAAAATAAATTTAAATTGAAAGTATAATCTGGATTTTATTTGATCTAATGATTAAGAATTAATAATACTGGACAATTCACAAAACAGCATATATCTATCTCACAGCTAAGCAGAGCTTGTTAGGAGGTACTAGTTAACTAAAAGTGCCTAAATATACCTCTAGGGTGCCATGAAATGCGTACTTACTTAATTAAAAGCGAGTGATTCTGGACCCCAATGTTTTCGTGGCTTAGTCAGTACACATGTTGACAAGACCACGCCTATCTAGACACTGTCGCCTTAACAAGCATATGTTCAAATTGGGGCTATGCGACACTGCGAGGAAGCGGAGGAAACGTCTCTCCATCTGCTAGGAAAACGCGGAGCACTGATATAAAAACGTAGTACTGATCTGGGTAAGAACCTGCTTAGCCCAGACGAGCTACGAGATCATCATCTCGAAGAAAATCCTACAGTTCTAAGCAGCTGCAAGTATAAGTGGCGAATTATGAACGCCAAAATATATGATGATCTTACAAATATTTGTCCCGAGGCGGGAATCGAACCCGTAGCCTCCTGCGTCACAGGCGGACCTACGCTCGCTGTGCCAGAGAGGTTGTCTAACAAAATAGTAACTAATTTTAAGCTACGAATACCTGAACAGGTTCTTCAGTATTATGATAATACATGTATGACATACTGCGTTTGGTTTACTATTTGCGGCAAATTTCTATTCCACTAGTTTTATGGCTTGTAGAACGCGGAAAAGATTTAAAACCACAAAATAATTTGTTTCTCGCGCCAACACGAAAAACGTTTAACGTTATTTGTGTACACTGATTTCGTCAACGCTGGTTGATGTTAGTTATTGTGACAACACCAGTAACGTTATTTTGCGGTACCACGCCGCTATAAAATTGTGAACGCATCTACAAAATCAGTCTGGACAACCTTAGAATAAAACATCGAGTTAGCCAACATTGTGAAAATGAACGAACTGTCATGTGGGTGTTGCTTGGCTTGCTGCTTGCTTGCTTCTCCTCGCTTTCTTTACTTTGCACGATCGTGAACGCGCGTCGTCATACTCAATAGGATTGTTTATCAGAAAAAAAAACATAGTATCCATCACTTATAAATTGCTTGAACTCGTATATTTATCATCGAAACTGAACGGACGTAACAAAAGATTGTTGTGAAAGTGACAGTCGCAAAATCGACTCAAAGTTTTGTGTGAATAAAATGCTTATTTCTTCTATCAAGTACTGTCGGATAACTTGGTGATGGTAAACGCGAAGGGTCCGTGTATTGTGGAGGACACTTGAACGATGTTCGACACAGGATAGGTCACAACAGTGAGAATGCAAGACGATTCTCCTGCGGGTTGTAGATACGAGCGGCGGAAGCCGAGCAAGGTTTTGAAGATCGCGGAGAGTTTCACGAACTTGGATGAGACGGCTAAGAGTGGTAGATTCGTGAGGGGTCCTCACTCGAGGATCGGGCGGAGGTTCCGCGATGGGGAGAGGACAAAGCGCGTGTGTTGTGATGATGAGTGCGACAAGGAGTCAGGTGTTAGTGAGGATTGTGAGAGGATCGGTGACCGGAGGGTGACAGGCTCCTCGTGCACGGCGCTGCGGACCGCCGTCGCAGCCCTCTATCCATTCGATGACTTTGTGCCTATCAAGATTGGAGCAGGATTCTTCTCTGAAGTGTTCAAGGTAGGCTTTGTTTATCAACTTTGTTTGCTATATTTTTAGTATACAATTTCACTGAGTCAATTTGGTTACCTTGTTATAACTTCCATAAAACTACTTAATTCAGATAAATAGTAGGTACTACATTATTACTCTTATCTAAATTGCCATTTAGAAATTACCAATTTGCCTAGCTCGGAAACATCTCAATAAAACTAAATGTTGTAACTTGAGACTAGGTATAATCTACAAATTCTTCTCAATTACCTTTAGGTACAAACAAACATTGCTTACATAATATCTTATCTATGACAGAATCTGTAAAATCCAGATAAGAAAGTTCAATCTAGAAATGTGAGTTGTTTTGGCACCTATATCAATTCTTTCCTATGACTCGCTAGAAATCATGTTGATTGTAAACAATGTCACTTCATAAATAAGTTATAAATAATTTGTCATTTATCAAAGGTTAAGCAGTCAAAATTATCATTTGGCACCTCTCACTTGACCACTGTCTGCATTTCTCTATTTGGCACAATGCCTAGGTAGGAATATTTTAGGAATTCATGTACCAACTGTTAATGACACCTGCATAGTTTCCCTACAATACAACTACATATGTATAAAAAAATATATAAGTACTTCTGCTTAATACATTTTTATCACCACTACACTTTATTCACCAATATAGTTTTGGATGGTTTCACTTCCTTTAATAATATTAATTTAACTAAATTGAAATATAATATAAATAATAATGAAATATTGTATAATTGAAAATGTTGCTCCTCAGCTATGACTCGTAAATAAACAAAGTTATGTTCATTTTTATATGTATAATGAACCTAAGTAACTATTATAAATCTATTAGCATCAAATTTTAATATCCTAGGAAGTTGCATCATATTTCATCTATAGAATACTCATATATCACATGAATTCCTTCACATTTTGAAATCATTCTAATTAATTGTAAATGTTATAATTTGAATGTTGCATCTGTATTTAAAATGTAAATTGTGAACTTTGGTATAGATGTTGCAATGTTGCTTTGCAACATCCTTAATTTTTAATAGGTATTAGATGGGAACTTCTAATTATTCGTTTAAAATAGATCACCTGCCTGTTTTTTATGTAAAGATTTTCAAACAGTTTTATAGACTTTCTATTCATTATAAGAGGTAAGTAAACACTATGTAGATTTTTTTGATCTAAATTCTTCTTTCATTACACCTTATATACAGTGTGTGGATAAAGTGCAACCCCGAAAGGGGGTGACACTAGATCAAAAATAATCAACAAAAAAATAGAAAAAAAAAATCGTATATACTTTATTGATGAATTAAAATTTTTATTACTCACTAATGACTCTATTTAATTAAAAAATTATTTCTTCCAAAGTTGTGGGTCTATTTTGTTAAAATAAAAACCATAATCATGTCAGATATGTGACCATGACGATAAAATAACAAATAACTCACAAACGAGTGGCTATCGTGACTTAAAGTTAAATTTTTGTATTAAAATTAAATTTTATATGCTGTTTTTTTCCAAAAATCTTAAAATTAAGCCTATAATACTAGATATTTTTATGACTTTTTATTATTGTCTATCATAATAGCTTTTAAATAAAAAAAAACCTACGTTCTAACATAAAAAATGCGCTGGCTAGGAGCTTTTAAAGTTGACCACTGATTACGTCACCACTCAGGTAGAGACACTTTTTTTTACTGCTCAGGTAGTATTAAAAATCAAATTTTAGTTATAACATTTTTATTTAACTTATTACGTGTAAGTATGAAATAAGGGTTTTGTTTAATGCATCAAATGCTCAAAATGGCTTCCTTGTTGTTGTAGGCACATTGCCGCACGAAGAGCGATTTGTTGTGTTGCTCTAAGCATCATCTCTGGGTCGCTTCTTATCTCATCGGCACATCGCATGATTTGATCTTGTAACTCTGCCTCGTTGTTTACGGTCGTTCTGTAGACTCTTTGTTTCATAACACCCCACAGAAAATAGTCTAGGGGTGTCAGGTCAGGTGAACGTGCCGGGCACCCGACTGGTCCCTCCCGGCCGATCCACCTATTAGCGTAGTTTTCGTTTAAAAAACTTCGCACATTGCGCCCGTAGTGCGCAGGGCATCCGTCCATCTGCAAATACATCTGTTGCCTTGTAGCCAGCAGTTGAATCCACGTAGACATTACGCATCTTGCACGATTGTCTACATTTTCATGCAAATGCTGTACTCGCTGATAATGGTATGGATGCAATCCCTTCTTTTTCAAAATTCGCCATACGGATGTTTTTGATATACCGTGACGCATAGCTAAGCGTCTAATGCTGGTTGTGGGATCAGCAAACAAATCGTTTAAAACGGCCTCTTCTATGGAATGGTCAATAATGGTAGCTTGTTGCTCACGGCGATCTCTTGCTAATCCAAGTCCGATGTTGGATAACTTTCGGTGAACTTCTTGGAAATTTCGTGCTGACGGTATAAGTCTGCTCGGAAACGCATTTATGTATGCAGAACGAGCGACTGTTGTGTGTCCACGTGACATACCATAATAATAATGGATGTCAGCGATTTCTCGCGGAGAGAACTCAGTCAATCGCGGCATCTCCACAACACAACAAAGTACAGTCAAAAACGTAACAAAAAAGTCAATAACAAAACAAAAGCAAAACAACGTAACTAAAACTAGAAGGCGCAGTAAAGTACGGTAGGCGGTAGCAGCGGCGAGAATATCGGAGCAAGTGGCGTGCCTTGTTGTGAGTCCTGTTTCGATCCCCACCCTTCATCTTTCATAGAACAGGCCCAGCTACCATAATCTACAACAATAGAAGTTAAAAAAGGGTCTCTACCTGAGTGGTGACGTAATCAGTGGTCAACTTTAAAAGCTCCTAGCCAGCGCATTTTTTATGTTAGAACGTATGGTTTTTTTTTAATTTAAATCTATTATGATAGAAAAAAAGTAGATAAAAAGTCATAAAAAATCTAGTATTATAGGCTTAATTTTAAGATTTTTAGAGATTATTGGAAAAAAACAGCATAAAAAATATAATACAAAAATAAAACTTTAAGTCACGATAGCCACTCGTTTGTGAGTTATTTGTTATTTTATCGTCATCGTCACATATCTGACATGATTATGGTTTTTATTTTAACAAAATAGACCCACTACTTTGGAAGAAATCATTTTTTATTAAATAGAGTCATTAGTGATTAATAAAAAATTTAATTCATCAATAAAGTATATACGATTTTTTTTTCTATTTTTTTGTCGATAATGTTTGATCTAGTTTCACCCCCTTTCGGGGTTGCACTTTATCCAGGGGGGACACACTGTATATAAATTACCCATACAAAACATCTACATAATAAAAAGATGTAACTTTCCGCTTTTCAATATAATTACTGATAAATTGAAAGCATCTCTTGAATACTGATCAGCTGTAATCAGGCAGGTGTAATCAATGAATCAGAGGCTGGTAAACACCTGCCCAACTATTTACCATATTTTACGTTTAAAAACAGGTAAACTAAAAGTACACCTTAATATATAAACCTCACGTTCCTTCATTACACGTCAAATTTCGTGAAGAGAGATGTGATCGGGGCCAGAAAAAAAATACCGGATAGGTAATTAACTCTTGGCTTTTTGCTGGCGCGTAAAGATTTGATAACAATTTGAATTTCTTTAGCTGCTATCGCAGCGTTACAGCCATTCTAAAACCAAATCATAGGCACAGGCATTACATCCGCCACTGCTTCTTCATTTTGTATCTGGAAGTCACACACCAGCCAAATATAAAAAGTGTTTCTCTTTTGGTTTGAACCCTAAAAAGTCGAGTGCCGGAAGCAATGACATCCCTACTAACTTTTACGTGTTTACATTCGTGTGCTGAATAAATCTAGGCGTTAAAGCTTCGACAATAAGATTTTATAAAATTCTATTGCATGTTTTCGCCTTGGCATTGACCTTCAAGTTATTTACATTGTTACTTAGGAAATGCTCGTAAAATTTTACGCGCTTGTATCGGGGAACGAATTCGAGTTGCATTGTTTTGTTTAGTCTGCCTAAAATTACCTACTTATCTGTAAGGACCAAATACGCGTAATGCCCGTTACGGACATGACTATACATATATTTTTGTAATGCTTTTATATTATTAATTAATTTCATACTAAATTTTATTGACAAAGAAAAATAACAATCAAATAATATAAACAAATTAAACTAGTATTTACAATTGAAACAATTGAGCTAACTGCAGACTGTTGCAAACAATCTACAGATAGTTCAACTGGTCCATATCAATACCAGTCGCAAGCGTCCCGTTCGTACGCTGGCTGCATTGCCCCGCTGTATGGCAATGCTAATAATATTAATTTTACGATGAGATTAGGTGGAGTGTATTGAAAAAATAACATTGCCATGTTTTGCCTCGGGCTGAGTTAGATATTTCGATTCTTACCTCTTCCTCTCATAGCTTTAAGACATTGCTTTTATCGTATCTGACTTACAACAATAGAGGAAAACAACCAACAACGGGAGGTTTTTTGTAAGAAGAATATCCTGTCTGTACCACAATGGTACCACATTAGATTTATCGGATATCGAAAGTAACATTTATTAATAAAAAAAATTACAATCAAACAATAGACACAAATTAGGACTAGTATTTACAATTGAAACAATCGAGTCAACTGTAGATTGTTACAAACAATCTACAGATAGCTTAACTGGTCCATATAAATAGCATCCGGAAGCGTCCCCAAGACGCTGGCTGCATTGCCCCGCTGCGCTGTATGGCTTTGCTGATGCGCTGCGCCAGTTGTCTCACCAGCTCATAATGCTAACATCATATCAAAGATCTTTACGAAGAATTCGTCTGTCATCCTCCTGACAATGAGTGGAGAAGTTATAGGTATTAGCATAACCATTAATTCACTTTAACAATCCATTGTCAGTTAATATAACGTTCGTTTTGTCACACCTACCGATACCGACCGTGGCTAAACCAATTCGCTGCAGACATCCAAGCCTCATTGTTAACACAACTGCACATACCAGGGTCCTGACATCATGCTTGGCTACTGTAAGTAGATATAGTTTTGTTATACTTGAAAAACAATCGTTTTTCAAGTTCTACCTACGTGCTTAATATCAACTGATACCAGTTTTTGAAAAATTGTTCAGCAACATACCTTTTTGATGGTACGCTTCTACTTTGGTCATTATGGTCTCTCTCATCTGGTCATCTCATCATGGTGTTTTTTGGTGAGTCGGGGGGGTTATAGGCTACATTTTCCCGGCAGATACAATGTCCTAAGTGTCCTGGTAGCTGAGATTATATCTCTTTTTAACGTTTTTCTGAAATCACCCATAATCTCGCCTTAAAATCGTCATATCTTTATTTATGGTGTTGTGACAAAATAACTTGTGTTGTACACAACAAAAATTATATTAAAAAAAAAATACTTGATACAATTCAAGTATAAAAAAAGAGTTACGTTATGATCATTCAAAAAACTAAAAGAAATAGAATAGAGTACTTACATGAAATAAATGATTTATATGGTAGTCAAACTTGTCTGCTAGGTCATGATTGAGCAGATACTTTTTTATGTTTTATTCTTCTAAATGAATATATATCACAAAATTTGCTCAAATTGACACCGCCTTCTCACCATAAGCAAGAACTGTTTTGTAGGTAGGTACTTTTCTGATAATCGATTTCTTTCCTATTATTTTTACTCTGAACATGATTAACAATGTTTGCGAATGGCACATAACCTTAAAGATTAAAGTAAGTATATAGGTTTTATAGATTAACAAATCTAAACGCATTTATTTTTCATAACAAACACGATATCGCGTGACTATTTGCAGACGGAATGTGAAAAGTAAATAATTAAATGATGTTTACTTACCTTGCTGTAATGATATCTAGCTATCTTAGTTATCTTATATACTTACCTACACACACATATATACCTATGTAGTTCAAACAGTTTTGAAATATTCTGCAGGCTTGAACACTGTTTGAACGGCTCTGCGGTTTATGTGCTGAACATTGCAAAATTCAAATAAAAGTCAGCAATTTCTCAACAAACAGAAAATCTGGATTTTCTTTTTCCCTCCGTCCACACTTTCGCCCGGTTATTTCTAAAAAAGAAAATATTTTGAATGAAGTACCTATTAAATACAACACAATAACATACGAAACATTTTATATGTTCCACATCCTCAAGTAACTATAAGAAATTAGAATTATTTCCTCGCGGATGTAATATGTTACAAGTCAAAACTAGAGAAACCTGCGAAAGACAAACTCTAAAAATTCCAATGTACTTCATATATAAACCATAAAACAACTAGCGACATACCGCAACTTAAAAAGATAAGAGTCAAAACATATTTCTACATTCTAGAAAAGCCTCAAAGTAAGTACTTATGCAATAGGTCTAATCACTTGCCCCTTTAAGAGGTGCCGTCACATTCTTCGCATTATTTGGTTCGATAATATTCCGGTATCAAACCTGTTAGGTATGAATATGACCTTGATTCGCCATTCCCATGCTCATTTTATTGCTTCTTCACTTGAAACCTCTTTGTTTAAATCTTTCTATAATGCTTTGATACTCTGTGTTATTTGCTACCTACAACAACATTCAAACTTACGTTCAAAGTTTGAATGTTTAGATAGATGGATGTAAATTGTTCACGCTAAAACTACTGAACGCATCAGGTTGAAATTTTGCATAGACGTAGTTCTAGGCTTGGAATAAACGTTTCATCCCATACATCAATTTCCATGGATATAAATAACTTTGAAATATTTGCAACAACAACGCGTGCGATGCCGAGAGAAGAAACTAGTAAGATCATAAAGGAATATGTTTTTTTGAAATATTGGCTTCGTTTTATACTTATAATACCTATAGGTAGATCAATTCAATCAAAACTTACGTAAAAACGAAGCTGTGTTTGCCAGCGACATCGAATTCAACATAGGTAGTCGTGCATAGCAGAGATAATTTAGCTAACATAGAGTGAAACATATTTTACAATCGGATTAGCAGTTACGGAGATTATCCTTTACAAACTCACGTTCAAGAACCTCATTTTAATATAAATACCACGTAAATAATATACATATTATAGGAAGTACGTAACATACGTAACAAGTTAGGAAACATATCAAACGTAATAAATTCATTAAATCCATCATAATTTGTCAATTATGTTCCAAATTATTAAAATTCATACTGCGTTAAACAAAATTCCAAGCGCCATAACGTTGTTATATGAAGTAAACTTTATATCAAAGCACTAAAGTTTATATAATGTTGTACAATATGAAGCAAAGGTCAGGCCCGTACACCGTTAAACTCATATCAATATCATATGTATGAATCATGTTATTTCCTGCACTAACATAACAGTTGTCTGGTTGTTATACATAGCATACATACAGCCCGTTATACAGCCGGATAAATCTGCAAGTTACGGCTTCAGTCGGACATTCTGGAGGACCTATCCACTTTAGATAGCTCAAGTAAGTGCATTTATTATTATTAAACATAATATCATAATGAAAAATGTGTTTATGTATTTCTTTGACGAATTAGGTCAGTGTAAAGTACAATATTTATATATATATATATATATAGCAAAATGCGTGTGTATTCCACTTGATATCACAATAGCTTGACACGTCTATGCCTCAGGTCGACGGGAGAGTGGGTTAATGCATCGTACAACGCATTCCGAGCGTGTGCGAGGTATTTTTACCCGACTTCGAAAAAGGAGGATCTATGTTAGGCTGTAGGTATGGTTGTCGATTTTTCCGTCGATCTTTCCGTGTCTTTTTTATTACGGACCGATTTTGAAAATTATTTTCGCTTTTAAGTTGTAGATAGAGAATGATCCCAAGGTGGCTCCATAAAATTGTATTCCCGAGGGATTAGTATGTATCCCGGAAAACTTAAAAACAGTGATAAGGGATTCGTATTAGGGTTTTTCGTATCAAATTATGCTCTATAAGTACTTAGGCAATAGTTATACCACCTAACATCGA
Organism: Eupithecia insigniata; assembly: GCA_947859395.1. NCBI lineage: Eukaryota > Metazoa > Arthropoda > Insecta > Lepidoptera > Geometridae > Eupithecia > Eupithecia insigniata. Next base: position 3,129,221 of record OX402000.1, read on the forward strand.
TTATCAAAAATTCGGAAACAGCTAAAAACCGTTCAGAGCCCAGCTCTACGCTAGGCTAGCATCGTTTTGCAAAGGAAATGTTAACAGGAAACGAGTTCGCATCTTGCAAGACAGGCCATTGTGCGCCGAAGGTTGTCACGATGGACTGTTTGATGGATGGCATGAAGGCATCGAACTAGTTTCGGTAGCACGATGGGCCCCTCGCTGATACTGTCAAATTTTGCAGACATGTTAATGGTAGTCGGCAATGCGTGAACCAAAGAAGTTGTGATTTCTACGTTTTACCTAAATCTTTGGCTGGCTTTTCTTATTGCTTTTATGTTGATATGAAGTTATATGTTTAACCAACTTCAAAAAAGGAGGAGGTTCTACTCGACTTGTTTTGTATGTACGTGTGTTACGCGATATTTCCGCCAATTGTTAACCGATTATGATAATTCTGCACTATTGTATAGAAAATAATACTGAGGTGGTCCCATAAAAATTTTATCCCCAGGGGATTAGTATTTATCCCAGAAAACTTAAAAACAGTGTAAAAGTATGCGAATCGAAATCGATAATTATGTTTTTTGAAAACAATCGAATTATCACAAAGGCTGGTAACAAACAGTTTCAATGACAACGGGTGTAAACAAGAGGTTTTTAAAACACTGCAAATCATGAAGAGATCTGAAAGGTTTCCACAAAACCGGCGATTTTGAAACGAGATGTTGCGTACAGTTTTCTAATTTATAACTTTCTTTTGCTTTGGCTTTTCTTATTGCTTTTATGTTGATATGAAGTTATATTTTTAATCAACTTCAAAAAAGGAGGAGGAGCTTTGTTCGGCTGTACGTATGTTTTTTTTATCTATATTCATCGAGGACCGATTTGGAACATTCAATAAATAAAAATTCTTAATAAGGCATCCCATGCCCATTATATTTAAACAACAACACATTTCATCATACAAATCTTCAAGATGCACCATTGTGTTAAGTTTCTTATCAACCAGCTCGTATCTGCAAACGCTTCTCGAGATGAAAGATTACATCTGAGTCACATTCGCTTACAGCTGTTAAGAGATAAAGTTGTTTTTGTAAAAAGGACACCTTGACAACACATAAAAAGGCCTTTGATCGTTGACGTAGGTAGTTTTTGTTGATAAGCCTGTTTGCAAAAAGTTTGGAATTCACAGAATATTTTAGTCTCGGCAAACTTTTCGATAATTACTTAGTGGGTTCTTATAAATCTACTCTAATGATCAGGATTCTAAAGTGGAGATGGGTTAAGTAAACGTGGTTACGGCAGGTATGTAGAGTAGGGCTTTAAAACGGCTTTTTGAGATATGGGTGGATGGCCAAATCCGAAACTACGAGAGTAAATGAAAAATCAGTTGAACCCATGATGCTAATGCCCTCAATTTACGTATATTATTTTCTCACAAATCGAGGTCATGATTCCTTTCACGACTTTTCTCTAAGTCATATTTGGCCATCCAGTACAATCTCAAAAAATCAACCTGTATACCTTTAGCGGTAGGCCTTTAGCACCTCATCATTTTATGTTTTTAATGTAAGTAATAGGTACTTACGATATTCTAAAAAAAATACTAACTATCGTAAATTACGAATGTGAAGAAGAGCCGATTCACAAAGAACCTTACCAGTTATTTGTGTTGGAAGAAACCATTGTTTTTTCGAACTTCTGTTTCTTCCCGCTCACATACATGCTGAAATCTAAAGACATTGACTCATGATTTGATCATCCCATGACCAATTTGGATCACATAGACTAGAGAAGGCCTCCAAAATAACTGACGATGATCGCGAGTACCGGTCGTCCACTTTTAGGCAAGCCGTTAACAAAACAAAGTACCCCATAAAGTTTTTTCGAACCAGTGTTTCTGTTCTCTGAATTTCCTTAGCTCGGCCGTCAATTCGCAATATACATAGTTTTCCTAATATACACCGAGGAAGTTATGATTCATAGACAGGATGTAACCTTCGCGTAGCAAGGTTCACAGTCGCAGTAAATCATTTATATCTTAGCACGTGCTTTGATTTTGTCGTATTTTATCTCAAGTCGCACCATTTAATATTTTACAGTTAATGTTGCCCAGACTCTTGATACTGGTGTCCTCGGGAGACCCACCACACAAACTGACAAAAATTTAATGATTTTTGTATTAAACAATTTTAGTAACAAAAGATTCTTCGTACATAAAGGTTTCTTTACGAACAAGTGAACAAGTCAATAGTGAACGAATAGTAAAACCAATCCAGTACTGCAGTAACAAAATAAAGAAGCTCTTCCCACAAAACAATCTTTCAATTTTACTTCATTCTTCTAACCAGCAATAGAAAGTGTGCACCCGCTCAATTTATAGGCCCTCCTAGTGGGATCGCACATTTTTTATTCATGAACTAAGTACTAAGTCTATACTCTATTGATAAACTAAAATAATTGTTCTCTACATGGCAAGGAACGGACTCCGAACATGCGAGTAACCCTAGTTTAGGATTCAGGGCTTCATTATATAAGTACTTAGTTTGTTTTGGTTAAAAAAAATACATTAAATGTGCATCAGAATCGGCAGACTATACTAAAATTTTCGATAAACTGCTCAGCAATTCAGATTCAGACGAATAAAAAACAAAAGAAAATGGGTCAATCAGCGACAAAGGTAGTTTGAGTGATAAACCCAACGAATACATCTGAATCGACCAGCTGAACTGTTATTCAGAGATATCTGTAGGTTCAGTAGACAAGACATATTCGTAATAATTGGCCTGTTTACTCCTGAGAGTTTACTCCCGAATAGCTGAGTCGAAAACGGCGGCGCGAGGAGTTATAAAATATCAAATACTTACTTATATTTAAATTACGGAATTTAAGGATTTTGAAGAATATACCGAAAATATGGCTCTCCGCAATATTTAACTCTGATTTAATAAGAAATTTTGGCGTTTACACGTTAGGAATCTTTCCATGTCTGTGAATTCAAAACCAAATTCATCCATATTTTGTGCCTCTGGTAATTGCTACAGGCTTACTCTTGTGATCAGTTTTAATCTCGATCTCAATTCCAATAGCAATCACCCAAATGCCAGTTTACAGCTCTTGAACCACTCATGATGAAAATACGTCAGTAAGTCAACGACAAGATAGCTTCGGGCGAAAATCGATGGTCTTTTTTACGATGGGAAAATGCTGTTTGCGCATTACTTACCTATAGCCTGAGGAGGGCTACAGGGGTATGGTGGGCTCTCCACTGAGCTACTAACAGAGTGTTAGCAGCTAGTGACATACCAACTAAAAACCCATAGATACTTCCGCTCTCACCTTAGTGCCAGAGCGTCATCAAACCACTCGTCGCTAGTCGATTCGTTTGACGGCGCACTGGCACTTGACAGGATTGCGGGCTCCCGGTCGGATTCGACCACTACCCTATCGGTGATCATCCGTCTTGGACGGATCCTTCTTGCTGTCCCTATGAAGGGCGAGGCATGTCCCTAAGCATTTCGGGCGTCCCTCGCCGTTCGCCACGACGGTGAAGACAGCTAGTAACACGCTCGCAGTCCAAGCACGGTCAGCGTACAACTTGCTTCAAGCAAGCGCTCCACGCAGCTGCAACGCGCGGGCCACTGCCACGCTTGAAGCCAGGCGAATCCAACGAGTGGTAAGGCTGCGGCAAGCTTTCTTACCGCGCGGTAACCGCTATTTAATGATGTCACTGTAAAAACATATCTATCTAAAAATTACGAATTTTACGTCCTATAGTTGAATGTAATTTTTTTTTTCTGTTTGCTACCTTAAAAGTAATATTGAATCTGTTTTGAAGAGTAAGCACGCTAATCCCCGTCTAATTCAAAAAGCTCCGACTGTTACTATCTGTGAAACTGTACTAATGAGAGAGCGTCTGGATCACGCGATTCTCTTTTTCGGCTCGGCTTTGCAAATGTCAGCACTTCGGATTTCTTTGCTCGTGTAATTGCTGTGGAACTAGATAGTTCATCTAGCTTTATTTTACGTAGTTTAATTTGTTTTATTCTCATCTCTCCGTCCATCTGAGAGTTAACAAATGTTTACTGGGTTTTTCGGATTCTTCAACATGTTGCAATAGTAACTTAACTGAAAGTATGACATGTAGAAAATGTTATAACAAGTGATTCGTTTAGGTAAGATAGAGGATTAGAGGATTTTTAACATGTCGTCATGTAGGCAGATGGATAGACCGTTCTCAAATGGCAATGGATATTCAACCGTTATAAAATTTGTTCCTTCAATGTTCCTATAAACTTGTTTCACGCTATTTATACTAATCGGAGCAATCGGACTCGGTTCACCGGTTCTTTTGCAAAACATAAAAAATTCAATTCTGCTGTCAGCACGCAAGCATTCAATTTCCGATCCAGCTTGGCTGCTGTCATATGTACAATAAACTAAGAATTAGATAAATAATGCTGTACAATTCACACAGGATCATCGAACCCCAAGATAAGCAAAGCTTAGATATATTTTTTTTCTTATACACCCAGAACTGGCGGGATCTGAACCCGCAACCTAATCGCAGGCGGACCTTCGCACGCCGCGCCGCAGAGGTTAAAAAAAACTTCAGATAATTCCTTTAACATAGATTACAAGAAGCTTTGCTTTATTCAATATTATTTCAAGTTACTTTGTAGAAATATTGATAGAATAATTTTGAAAAGCAATGAGATTATGAAGATAGCATTTTGATTCCTTTCATCAGTTCTGAATTAGGTAATTCCACCCAGAATCTGCAAAACAATATTTGCTATTCATAAAGACGGTGTGCAACAACAGGAGCTACCTCTATATGGATACTAAAAAACTCTTGCATGCCAATTTGCGCTGCGCGGAAAAGGACAGAAAATCACATCTCTCGAAGCTAATTCGAAGTGACACGGACCCGGCAAGTCTTGCCAGCTTGCCACTGTGAAATCCTCGGCGCATAAGTGGAATTCCTCATAGGACACCTTCGCCGGAACGGGTTATTTACGGCCGGCAAGCGACATAAGTGTTATGAGGACGTTATTAATTGCACTGACATTTCATTGCAGGGCTATGATACGCTCTCTTGCACAGTTTCGAATTATTGGGGGTTTGTTACGAGTTAAAGCTAAAGAAACCAGTCTGACTTTTCCTCCGTCTAGTCTAGACAAGTTATCAATGTTATCATACATAAAACATTGACCGGTCCAATTAGCCGACGAGAAAAACTAATAAACGATGCAACAATATAAAGGCTACACCTACTTCTAATGCACCGAATTCAATCCTTCATCAATTGATAAGATTTGGTAAAATTTTATCACTTGCAACTTCTTGTAAGGCTTACGAAACATAGAGCCACAACGAAGTGCAAAGTTTATAAATAGTCGCAGTGGCGAACTTTGCGGAAGCCAAGACTAACTTCTGCAATGTGGCCTTTAATTTCGACTTTGCTGAGTCTGTGATTAGTAGCTTTGGCCTTTTGCTTATCAGCGCTGAATAGCGGTAATTTATTTGCATTGTTGATTAATTCCATAGATTTCATTGTAACAGTATTACTAACCCTACCATAATTAGTACAGGGACCCGTCTCAAGCTGTGATGATTATCCTGCTGGGTTTCGTACTTTCATGTCCTGAACCAATACCTTTGCGGTACTTTTTTAATTTGGCTCGATATTTATGGCACTGCTGACTCTTTGGGACATTAATTGTTTTACCGGTTTGTTTTTGTAGGTTAATTGTTGTGCCGGTGATATCGGCACAGCCTTGCCTGAAGGCTGTCTCTTATCTGCGCGTTCGAACGACTTAATACTGTTTGTTTTAATGAAAACATTCTGTAATTTGGGATGACAAAACGTTTAAACTGTCATCATTCAATTGCATCTCTTGCGTGCGCGTCAACCTTGACATTCCGAAAGGACTGATTGGTTTGTTGCAATTTATTACCCGAGGATAAATCTGTAATGGGCTTCAAACTGTTTTGATGCAACTTATTGCACACATGAACTGCACACTAAATGTAATGCCACTGTGAAATCAAATGTTCCGTACATTGTCAACAGTAGGATGACTGCAGCTTTATTTCTGTGAAATGATTCAAGCATCCTCTGAAACCCCTAGTTTGTCATCTATCTCGTAAATAGTTAAAGATTAATCTCCACCTCGAAATAAACCTGGGGATAAATAGTCTAGACCAGGGTAGGCGAACCTTTATGTATCAACGTGGCATTTTTTCTGAAGCAATGTTTAATGAGGTCGTAGACGTGCCATCAAATAATTTTAACTGTGATTACTGGGAAAATAATAATCATCGTCATCATCAGACTATAATAGTCCACAGCTGGACATAGCCCTCCCCTAATGAGCGCCATAGCGCCCTGTCTTCAGCTTGCCGCATCCAGCATCTGCCTGCAGTCTTCCGCAGATCATCATCCCAGCTGGTCGGAGGGCGTCCTACACTACGTTTGCCGAGCCACGGTCTCCACCCAAGAACACGTTTACCTCAGTGGTGGTCGGTTCTTCGCAAGATATGGCCAGCCCAAGAATATAATAATAATAAATAACAAATATATAATAACGAACTGCTGTCCGCGCCTTCGCCCGCGTTTTATCGGGATAAAAGAACCTGGAATAACAAATTGTCTATATGTTATTCCAGGCCAAACTATACCCATACCAAATTTCAGTCTAATCGGTTCAGTATTTTTTGCGTGAAAGAGTAACAAATATCCATACATCCATACATACAAACTTTGTCATTTATAATATAAGTAGGAGAAGGATTAAAAATTAAGTAAATCGAAATTCTTGATTTACTACACAAAAAATTGTGCAATGTCACCGTACACACCGTAGCGGACGATAACTTGCGTTCGTTCGTCTTTATCTACTTCACACTTTTTTTATAAGTGCATTACGAGTTTTTGTGATCGGTGACGTGCCCAAAATATTGTGTCGCGTGCCATTGGTTCGCCATCCCTGGTCTAGACAGTTGTAAAGCTTCTGAATGCTTAAGGGAATGCGAAAATAAACCGAACAGAGAGTTGTGCGAAGTATGGATCAGACGATCTGACACAGTAGGGAAGGGCTGCCGGCTGCTGATAAGACTTCCTTTAGCCTTGAGCGATTTCTCCTTATAAAGCACGTAGCATCTCATTACGATTTACGACGCTTGTATTTGTGTAGATAGTGGGAGAAACGTAGAAAGCATTTACTTGTAACTTATTCTACTAAACTCTTGTTGATACTGCTTCAATAATGCAGCAGTTTTTAGGCAAATCTTCGCTGGCGTTGTTCCATCTGGCGTGTAGACGGACAATCGTAAAACATTCTCTTAATTCACTGTCAACGCTCAGGTGGCTGATTAGTTCGACTTGATTAGATTATGGGATGGCTGCGGGCAAAGGTCTCGCTCTCATGCCGTTCATCATATTGTCACATTCTTAGTGACGTTCTTTATTCTAACTACGGAAATTGTTTCTTGTCTGAGTTTTTTAATTCTGAATTAAATCCTTACTACTCTACGAATACAGCTGCAATATTTACCTCTTGACTCCAGTATAGAACCCAGGTGTTTCCTTGCTGTCTGTGCCGGCATTGTTTTTATCGAAATATGTATGTTTGTTTTTATTTGTGTACAATACTGTGTTGATTCAAACGGCTCTACTGATGCAATCCTATAATCGTGTATAACTACAGGATGATAATGCCCCGAAGAGAAACAGGTTATCGATTACGAAACTGATCCAAGTGCGCACTTTTCTTCCTCCATTGTTGGTTGAAATTGAAAGTGGCGTACAAACAAATTCTTATTACGCTTACGCATGTTTACGGTACACGTTTGATGTAACAACTTAATTAGATAACCCATCTCAGTTCTTGAGAGCAATGACCGCCAGTTTTAACTGACTGCAAAAAAGAAGGAGGTTCTGTGTTCGGCTGCATGTATGTTTTTATGTATTTCCAACGATTTCTCCGTCATTTAAGTATGGACCGATTTGGATGATTATTTTGCAGTTGTATAGTAAATGATCGCGAGGTAGTCCCATAAAAATTTTGCTCCTGAGGGGTTATTATTTACCACGCCAAACTTAAAAAGAAGGTATTCCAAGTCGATTTTAAGTTTTTTCAAAACACCAAATTAAGTACGTGTTTGCAAGAAATGTTCCAATAACAATTATCATATCATTACTTCTAAATTACTCGCATAAGCAGTTTCGATTTAGGCAGATTACTTTTAACAATTTCACTTTTAATATTGTTCTATACAGCAACGATAGAGTGAAATTGTACCGAAAATCTATGGCATGGTGGTGATCGGTGTAAAGGCTAGCATACTATTCCCTTGTAAACCCGTGACAAAATGAGAAAATTTAAGGTTTGTCACAAGGCCGAGACGAGACCGATTCAATACAATCCCCGAAGCAAATGAAAAAGTCATAAAACTTTCCCGATAAAACAGCGTGATGGTGCGACTTATGCATGACAACGCTCGGTGCTCACTTGCTCAGAATGGTCATCACCCTCCTCACATCTGTATTGGAAAGTTGTCAGTGCGATGATGGAAATCTCACCAGTGAAAGTAATACATATCGCGGTTAACGCTGGGTGCTTTAAAAAGGGGTTTCTCATAGTATCCTTATTGGAGTTCCGTTGCAAAAGGCCGGTTGTCTGTCTGGTTATCACACGCACCAAGATATTTATCTGAAGCTGTTCGTTCAACGTCGCTGATTCTAATTTTCACCGCTTGTGTTTTAACCCGACTGCGCAAGAAGGAGAGTTTTGTTTTCCTATGGACTCCTTATATTCTCTTTCCAACCTTTAAAGCAAAAAGTCATCATCATCATTTCATCATCAGCCCATACACGTCCACTGCTGGACATAGGCCTCCCCCGTACGACGCCACAAATAGCGGTCCTGAGCCGCCTCCATCCATCGACTCCCTGCGACCGCTACGATGTCGTCGGTCCATCGAGTGGATGGTCTCCCATGTAGGGGGGATTTTCCATAATCACCACGCTTGACAGGCGGATTGGTGATCGCAGTGTTGGTGTTTAAAATACTCAGAAGGAAGCTGCTGCCCTTCCTCTGGTAGGTAAGCAAAAAGTATCGGCATGGAATACCCAATTCTAATGGTAAGTCGTACTTGGCAGGTTTTCCTACGTATATTCCATTTGAAATGTAGAATGCAGAGGGAAACCTATGTGATTTTATGCGCACATTTTGCTTTGCAATGAATAATTTAAATACACTTACGCATTTGAATTTTGCGGGTCTGTTACGTGTAGGTCCAGTTAGTTTTGTTTATTGCGATCCGAAACGGTTTCATTGGCAAGAGTGTGCTAAGCTTCTGCTTTGTAATGAGCTTATGTAATGCTGTTTCGAATACGCCCAAACATTAAGCGTTTCATTGTTATGCTGACTCATAAACTCAATTTCAACCCAAACACTTCCTATTCCTAAAAATTTGTACTTAGCCTATGCAAATGTTGGTCTCCCGAATACAAAATTTTTAAATTCCTCATTCGAGCCCGTCTTTGTAAATCAGTCTAATATAAACCGAAAAAGAGACAATTAAAACTTTTCCAAGCGATCCAAAGCGTCTCAACAAGGAGTCTGAGCACCAATTACCCAAATTGATGTGTGCACTGCATATAGATCCTGTCAAACGACCCAGAGGGGCCTGTGCTTTAATTCAATCAATTCCGCCGCAGTGCATACGTGAGCCCTGAACGTCAGTTTATTTGATTAGCAAGGACTGATAAAATTTTGTTCTCATGGCATGAAATTAGTAGTCTCTTTCTCTTAATTGCTTTTACTAATATTTTATTTTACACCCAATACTTAACACTTGTCTTATGGAATGAAACAAACACATACAAAAAAATATGCAACTTTTTATTTATGGCGTAGGTTTCTGATAAATACAATAATAAAACAACACACTGCACTTAGATTATTTTTCCAGTGTAGCAATTAAGAGCCCCACTGGCCTGCTGAAGGCTGTCCTTAAAATAGCATCATCAGAACCGGTCCCCAGAAGTTGATTCCGTATCTAAGCACCCGTCTAATTGCGTCTACGTTGCTCTGTAATTGCGTAATTATTTTGTTATCTCAAACAAGACAATAAGTCAGACGACTTGTAATTGGGCGTATTTTTCTTGAAGATCATGTGGTCACATCACAGACTAAGGAGGATAACTATGTAGTTCATCCATAAAACTGTTCTGTTTTTACTGTTATCTTACTTATTTCTGAGACTCAGCCTCAAGTTACTTTAGGCCATCGACAGCAGACTTCTTCAGGCACCTCAGTGGAGCTGTATTTCACTGATTCTGTCTCTGACTCAAGGTTCCTAAATTTCTGAGTAGCATTTTATTGTAAGGTAGCTTTATAAAAAAAAAAAAAACTTTTTTCAAACCTGCTTTTACCCAAGTATTTGGGAAAACAAATTCAACGAACCCAAACACGATGTGAAGTCGTTTCGTTTACGAGTTCGTATGACTTAGTCTACATCATCAGACCAGCTGGATGGTACTATGACATTGCATTGTCACCGAACTTGCTTAAGTATGCCTTTCAGCTCAATCGGTTGCGGGTAACTGGTCAAAAACCAGTTGCAAGATTTGTCCCACACAAACTAACAGGGCAAGTAGAATAAAAGCTTGAAAAAACATAAATAAATGTCCCTCACAATATATTCTCGTTGAGTAGTTCTATATTATATTCCCTACGCCAATTTTGTAGATAAAGATGATGCAGCGTTTCATGGCAGTGCTACCAACTGAAGGGAAAGAACTTCACAACATATAATGTCCTTCCTGTCCTTCTTTAGCAGCTAAAACTTGCTGAAACACAAAAAAGGTATTATAAAACTTAATTGCTCATCAATTGTTAATTGTAAAAAAATGATTTTAGAACTACGTATTCTAACATCAATTTCTTAGTTACAGTGTAGATGCTACCATGAATACAAGAAACTCGTGAGAAGTAACCAACAATGGCATTCATCATTACTCAGTTACTGCCTAATTGCTTTGCAAGATGAGCTGAAATTTACTATCCGTAATTGCTTCGTGCGTTTCCGTAGTTTTACGATTGTGAGCATATTTACAGCACAGGTAATGTACCCGGACTGTATATAATAATAAAGCTTGGATATAATGGTAATACGGTAATAGTACTTTGTAATTAGGAATCATTAAAGCAAACGTATGTTTAAAGGAATATGAACTTGCCATCTGTAAATTTATTGAGTTCCTTAAACATGGTGGCGAAGACTTAAATGACAGTAATCTTTAGCCAGTGAAGGGGACTTGAAATGAAACGACAAAAGTGAAGATCGCAAGCATGACATTAAATTAAACAAATTGTGGCGTCAAAACCGCGAGGCGGTCTCGCCAAGTACGTACCAACCAATTTTCAATGAGCTTTGAATGGGCGTCTCATCCCAAGTTATAATCATGTTAGGTTAGTATCTGACGGTTTACTGCTCCCGTTCGAACGGTATTTGATTTCAAAATATGAAATAAGATAATAACTAAATTTTCTGACTTGTCTTGATGTTTTAAATTTGCTAATCGCAATCAAAATACAGATAATCATATCTACTTAACTAATGCTTATTATCTTTTGAAATAAGGTCGCTAATACTGAAGATAAAAGGAATGAAATAAGGAACTTGAATTTAATATTTCCGACGACGACGGTCAGTGTTAGAAGGTAGAAATAAAGGAAGACGAAGTTACCGCAAAATAAAATGTGTGCACAAGCGTCAGAGCAGAAATAACAATGCGTATCAGTGACCTAATTTCTTCCTACCCGCTGACCGTGCTAACATTTCTCCGTCAAGCCGTAAGCGGTTTGTGTGAACAAATAGGCTTGCAAAACTCTTTTATCTATCTAGAACTCGCTCCGTACTAAATCCACTCACTCGGACCTGTGTCAGTGAAGAATTGAATAACGCCTTGCATAATTTTACAACGCACCTCGAACAACAAATTACAGCACAAAACAGTTGCCAACAAAAAAAGCGTAATGACAATACACATGGGATCGTGTGTATCAAACTTTCACGCCACTCTCGTTAGACTTTCGCCGGTAATTAAACAGGCAATAGAACAATAGAAGCAAGAAGCTAAAGATCTTGAATGTACACTGTGTTGCCAATAATTGCCGATCGGCTCGCCCCACGCTTTCTAACGTACCATGTACGTAAACTCACTCGATTTTCGCTCTAGAAACCGTACCAATAACAACAATGTTGGAATTTATAATGAGACCGATGTAGTTGAGATCACGGACGGTAGACTGTTGCTGGTCTGTACCACTGTGCACCTGATTAACAAACACAGGCATTTGCAAATTGAACTGTATTGCTCAAAGCTTAAATTCAAAATTGCTAAATATTGTATATTGGTCTGCCTCGCTAAGCCCATAAGACCACAGATTGGAAACACTATGCTCTGGAACGTATAGGCAGTATTACATATTCTATGTCCAAGACTGCAGACTCCAGCAGCGCAGATGACGCGAAAAAACCAAGTGAACGAGCAAACTACGCGCTCGCATGTAACAATGGGAGTGCTTTTTGCCCAAGGTCCGTAGAAAGTGTTTGCACGCTTAAGATTAAGGTTTATGGTATGTAGTCCTATACAAAGGCCAATTTAACTCGTGAATCGAAGTTTTTATTGAACAGTGGCATCGTGTTCTGAAGTGAAACTTAAATCCCAACGTATCGCGTATTTGTGAGTACAGGAATGCTCGTTTGGATGGCTTTGTCGGCTTTTGCTGTATGCGCAGAATAAAGGAACAATGTTGCATTGACATTTAATATAATCTTGAAGCTTACGAGTCAACGTTCCTTATTCTATGATTTACTCTATATAGGCACATGAATCTTACATTGTAATTAAAATCAATATCTGTAAGTAACGAGCAATTTTGCTGATAGCCTTCTAGAGGAGACTAGACGTAACATAATTATGATTAAACGTAAAATGTAATAGACCTAGTTAAGATAAGTTATATTAATGATATCACGACAGTGAAACAACGTAATGCAGTGTCGAGACCAACAGTTATTCGTAATGATCGTTACATAAATTACTGTACATCTTCTTAGAAGAACTAGATGCAAACGGTAACTGTGTCATTATCATTACATGTAAAACAGTTGCAGTAACTGATTGACAAAACATGACACCATAGAAGGCTGAACATTTCACACAGCATTTAGCCTGAAAAAAAGCAGAACTTGTTTTATAGTTACCAGAAGCATGATATAAACAGATGTGCATGACCCTAACAAAAACTTCAAAGTTCATATGCAAAAACTTTTCTGACAGCCACCTGAATGATAATAAATACAGGAAAACGCCGGCTATGCTAGGGGTTGCATAATCTCCTAAACATAATAGAAGAGGTCACAAGAGATGACAAAGTAAACATGACGATCAAATTACTCTATAATTTACAACTGGGATAACGTCAACAGCAATTGACTTGCGGTCGATTATATCACTTTCTGAGTTTGTTCAGATCTAACCTCATCATCATTTTTGATTACGGATTCTCTCGTAATCTTGACTGGGTGCAATATTTTATCTCGTTTCTGACATCCGACTTCGTTTGGTTTTATTGTTGACAAATGAATCATCATAGTTATTAAAGGCTTTACAGCGCAGTAGGATTTATTCTGATTTTATTAGTGATTTTTTGTTTTTTCTCTTCTTTAATGATTCTGCACTTCATCATCTAGCCTTTAAGGTAAGCAGACATTTTGCTATGGGTAGGTTCTAACTAGATATGCAATTTTGTTTTAAACGTGAGAACATTATACCGCATCATCTTCCTATATTGGTATATTCAGTTGCATCATTAAAGATACCAAATTACTTGTCGTCTATTAACAAACACGTAATTGGTAATCGATCTTCCATTAGATTACGTTATATTTGTTCATCCATGTTCACATGATGAAACCTAATATTCTCACAAGCTTCTTGGGAACAAATTATCGTTCACGGACTCACTAACTTTAATTAAATTTTTGGTTTTATTGGGGCATCATTTGAAACGGAACCGTATCCAATATTTGGTGTTCCAAGATCAAACCGTGAACCAAAACCAGACGTGAGTGAGGCCAGTAGAAGAGCGTTACTAATTAACTCTTTGCTGACAACAATCTCCTGGCTTGGGGGCAAGCAAGCGGTTTCTAACAATAATGTTTTAGATCTGCTACATATAAAACCATTCCATTACCTATTGATGACATTTCATTTGTGGAATTCAGTAACGTGATATGCTAGAGCGTTGTTTGAACCTATTAGCTCTATAAATATTAAACAAGTGTGACTAGCTTCATTAAAGTTAAATAATGGTTCGTTTTCCTAGCTGGCCTTGAAACAAAACATCGGTTCAAAGCTAGTCTAAACTATTCTTTATACAACAATAAGGTCTGCGCCGGCGCTTAGCCGGTACAGGTCATTGACCCTGCACCACGGGTTAAGAAACCTCGTGCTTTAAACCGATCCGCTTATTAGGTATTCTATATACTGTGTGCGCACTTTTGTGTACTCTGCTGAGAAGCTGGATCTATTTAAGGAATGGGATGTTTTTCGTGCGCTGCCTGTACCTGAGAAATTGTATTGATGTTAGGAATTCTTGTTATGTATTTGGAAACGTTATTTCCTTTTCATTTCTCCTAAGGCTGACATCATCATCAGCTTGAATGTGTCTTTCCTGACTCGAACTTCTCATATAGACAGACGAACCTTAGCGTGTAACTATTTCATAAACAATACATCTTGCCCACTCGAAGCCAAGGAAAGATTCCTTGGCTAAATAGTACGTCAACATTAAGCTTCATCGTTGCCGCCTGCCTCGCAATCAATCTCTGTTAGTCTTTGGTTATCTATTTCAACTACACAATTGTTATTCACACCCAAATTTAAGCTAAAATTTTCGTTTCCTACATAAATAAATAAAAGTCTAAAATAAAGAAGCTAACCGGAACTCTCATTAAACAAACCGTCTCCAAATCAATGCCATTCGATCACTACGGCGACCCTGAAATGAGACAATCAGAATTGGGATTAGGTTTAGGGATGTACGGAGTCAAGTTTCGGAGGAAAATCTTCAGTAAAAAAATATTTTTTCATACTTTACATTTGTCCTAAGGCTGACATTACTTTTTTACTATTATTACTCGTAGTACCACGTATTGAAACTCTGAATCCAATGAGATGGTTTTACCAAATATTTAGAGATACGGTCTCGGTTGTTGTTTGTAGTTTGTCTAGAATTTGAGTAGGTATTCATTTAGCCTTCTATAAACAAATAAACAGACATAACATGTACTCCATTTTGCCACCAATGTTATTTAAATATCCCCAATATGCATCATGCCTAATGTAAAATGACGTACACATCAATAAATGAAATCACAGATATAAAGCACCTAAACAGTAGAAATATCATAAGAGCTCTGCAACTACATACGTCCGAGCCCTTGATTGTTCCTAAGTCCCTACCAGGTTGCAGGTAAATGTCACATCCTTAGAGCCTTGCAACTGCGTCCGAGCCCTCCATTGTCCCTAAGTCCCTACCAGGTCGCAGGTCAACGAACCCCGAACAAAGACGCGGTGATTCTAACACCTAGTTGATGATTATTTATTGCCGACGAGTGTTTGGCACTGGCGATAATAATGCTTGTTACGTCATCGTATATAGATTTGGATGTTCATTTGATCTTAACAATGTAAGTAGTTGTTTTTATAAATTACCTGATCTGAAGCTATAGAAACAAAAGTTACGATACTTTTACACTTACATTGCTCACAAAACAACGCTCTGGTGTATTTTGGCGTCGTCGTCGTCGGCAGAAGAAGCGGGAGCGCGGCGGCGCGGGCGCGCATCTTCGGATCAAACTGCAGAGGCTGGGCAGTGAATGCGTTAAAGTAACTGACTGAGTATTTCTATGCGAATTATAATATGTTGATTAGTTTAATTGGCAATCGCCGTTCTAATTAATAGTAAAATAAAGGATTAAATTACAGAGTCATATTCTTAACGATTAGCAAGGCGTAAGTACTGTAAAAGAGAGGCGAAGATAACAAACCAATAAGTAAACTAAACAAGCCAAAAATTTATGTGAAAAAATCAAGAGAGAGACTCATACAGTGATTATGATCACAGATGTAAACTTCATCTCTACTGTAACGCAAAATTATATTACAATCGCGAAACAAATAACAGAATAGATAAGCAATCGAAGATTGTTCTATTTTATGTACCTCTATTGTCTTGGTATCAATATTATGCACATTTTTATCTTGTTTTATCTGGTCCTCAACAATAACAAAACCTTGCCCTGCAATTTTACCGTAGTTATTGCAAGATACGAACTTAAGAACGCAAGTTAAAAAGCATAAATTATTCATAAGATCTGAAACTGAAGCCAAAACATTACATTTCACTGCCTTTTTGTCCTTCTGAACATTATGAAAAAATTAAGACTATATTTTATGTCAATTGGTCCTTATTTGTTACTTTTAACATTGATTTGCAAGGTATTTTGTCTAAAATAGCAATATTTTACTCGAAGGCCCCACAAAAATACTTGTCTATATCCATTAGGAAATATCCTATTAACTACCCCAGAAAATCTGTATCGAACAAGGGATTTATCTCACTATGCCGTACTAGAGTTGACGCGTCTTAAGCCTTATTCGTATGCTAGTCCGACATGCTCTTAGCAAATTTATTTATTGAATGAAAATACAAGCATTTCTACTGGAGACACAAGCGCATACTCAGGAACTGGTTGCGACGCCTCAGCAGGCCCAACGATCAGGCAACCCACGCGCAATAAATTGAGACATCGCATACCTATCAAATAGTGGCTTAAAGGCAGTAAACTATTTATCATCAGCTGTAATCAAAACCTCGTATATCGGTCCGCATCACGAACGTTCGGTTGGGGCTTAAAATGCCTTTTGCAATTCCGTTATGCAATTACAATATATTGGCGTCGACGTTATTGGACCTTTTATTTTCGTTTTACGACAAGGTTAATCCATTATTATGTCGTAAGCGTAACTTGAAAATATTTCCGTACATATTTGTACATAAAAAAATCAGTTTTTGAAATTTTAAGATACGTATGTGTCTAAAGTAACTTTACTCCGCCACAAGATATTTTTTTAAAAAGTAGAAACTAAATTATTCTCGCCCGAGTTGTCGGTAACTTTTTGATCCAAAATTAACTACAACATAAGTAAAAAGAAAAACCAGTTTCGCAATTTCACAATGAAGCAAGGAATTCTTTTACGCGGTTATGTGATGGTATCCGCAGCCAGTTATGCTCGCGTCTTGCGATCCATTGAAAGCTGATGACATTCGCCAGATAAGGAAGATAGTGGAAGTGACAGCACAAGTTACATACACGATATGCGGAGAATAAAGTTATCTTTTCTGCAGAACGATAAATAAAATACTTGAGTCAATGAATGACCAAAGTTTGTATAAGGAATCAACACAAGAATGAAAACATATCCAAAATTTCCTGTCAAATTCACTACGGACCTACCGTGTTGAATTATATTTTTTGATTGGGTTAATTCACCAGACCCTAAAACCACCTACATACATATGTACATATGTATGTATATCCGTTGGCAGAAAAGGTGAACTCATTGAAATTGATTATGCATAACCCCAAAGCGGTGATTCTAGTCCACATGTCACTACCACATTTTTGTAACCGCTGGATGCGGGTCGCGTCTGGTGACATTCCGCGTAACGAAACTAAGAGTAAATCGACTTTTTTAGCTAACATAATTTCTCTTCTTTGAGGCGTGCGTAATAAGGTCTACTTCAACATCATTTATGTTGTCTCCTTTGACAAGTTTTTTGACGATTGGATGGTTAATTAAAAACAAAAGTTTTTTTATTTCAGTTTCGATATATTCTATTGATTAGATCTGTCATTATATTGATTAGATTTTTATACACGCATGCTTACGTACAGCATTCCGTGAATGTAATTGTGCGTGCATGGCAATGGCTGCAAAATAGCACTTTCTTTATCGATTGTCTGGTTTTACTCATCTGAA
The DNA here is from genome assembly GCA_947859395.1 of Eupithecia insigniata. Taxonomy (NCBI): domain Eukaryota; kingdom Metazoa; phylum Arthropoda; class Insecta; order Lepidoptera; family Geometridae; genus Eupithecia; species Eupithecia insigniata. The sequence goes on from OX402000.1 coordinate 3,147,336, forward strand.
GAATAATTGTGTTGGGTACTGGTAACTTGTTAATTGGCATTAGCATCGTCCTACCTATATAGAAGAACATCATGATGTTCCTAATGATACATTAAGTTTTAATATTTAATAAGATCCCAAAAATTGTTCGACTTCGACGGGACTTGAACCCGCAACCCTCCCTCAGTACGGGATGCGCTACCAGTTGCGCCACGAAGTCAAGTGACGAGTCGCAAAACTCTATAAACTTATAAAATTTCTTAGAAATAACACCCAGTTTGAGGCTTACGCACTATAATAGCAAAACATATTAAGTTTCGTTAATAATCTGCTAAAACTGTTGTTTTCACGCAATGTGCAGATTTGAAATAGAGACTCCGTTATTCGTTGCGATTGTATAATATGTTATTATATACCAACTGCAGTAACATTCTCTGTTTATTCAATAAGCACAATAGCCGTTAATTCTGTAGGTATATCTTACGTAAAGGTTTACTGTACTGAATGATGTGTTTAATTTCATAACTCATAATATTTCCAAAACGCGGTTTATTTCACTTGTGTCTTGAATCTAAATAATGTGTAAAGCTTGCGTTGGTTAGTTACTGACTCCACAACCGATAAATCTACGCATTCTCCCAGGGTAGAATTTTATTAATTTACGTAAATCTTCAGTTTTATGACTCCGTACCTTGAAAACGGAAGACTCACGATGCTTGGTCTCCCAGGTACCCTGTATGTGAGATGCTGCAGTTTGAGTAAAAAAATCCCAATTCAGATAAAGTTCTGGGCATTCTCCTAGCGTTGCATTGATATTATCAATACTATTTATGTGGTATGCTTTTCGTTAAGGTGCCATGTAACGCGGTTAATTAATGGAAAGCATTTTGAAATCTTGCTTGTGTTAACTTAAACGTCATTCGTAGCGTAGGAATGTGGGAATATAAATCTGTATAAACCTCTTGCTTTTCGTTTGATAAGTGTTTTGATTTCTCACGCTTGTACTGCACCCTTCACTGATTTCGTTGTTTCTTTATCGTCGGTTTCATCAACATTCGGGTCATTATTAGCTCTTTTTATGGAATTGTTTATTGAATAATCGTCTCACATGTTCGTAATATCGTTCTATTGCCTTAGATTACTACATTTTATATTTCGTATTCCCATTTTACAATTTTAAGATATGCTTGTAGAAGGAACCTATGTTTTTTATACTTATACAATGCTGCCAACGCCACAAGCAATAGCCATTACCTTTGAGAACGCATTCTAAGTTTACCTACAAGTTTCAACGTTACTTCCTCAATAAATGAGTTCCGGCTAGTTGTTCACGCTGATGCATAATTCCGTGATAAAATCTCCGAAACTGTTCCACCATTGCTAGCTGAAGCCGGGTCTCTTACATACCACGGTACCATATATTACCAATTAACTAAACTTTATGTAAATTCTCAATACAGCTTATGTACAATAAATTATTGTATTTTGATATTTATATTTTACATAGCAGCAATATACCATGATCATGATGCCGCCGTCGTAACCAGTTAGCACATTCTGACAATGAGTGTTATCATCTCAATTCTTGTTGATCTTTTTATCTTGTTGATTTGGGCTACTCTCTTCTTTTGTATTGTTTTCAGCTTCGAGAGATAATAAGCCCGCTTTTATACATTTAGTTGTCTTCCCCTGGTATGGATGTCCTTCATTGAAGTGACTTTTTCGTCTCTTTCTCTTTGCAAGAGACCCGATTTTATGGGTGTTATCTACGCGCTTGCGTGTGCGAATTTATGTAAGACTAGGCCGTTTAGTTATGGTTTTACTAATTGTTTGGGCTGTAACGGAACTACATTTCGTGCTCAGAATGCTTACTTTCAGAGCTCTAGTCTAGTATTATTTTCAGTCTACTGCACCATTTTATCAGTCTACTGCACCGTTTTATAGTTGGTAAATAGCATCTTTTGCACATCACTCTTCTCGATTTACATATGAGTTCGTTTGTTTATTTTTATTGTATATATGTACATACATATGTACATTATTCTTATCGCTCTTAGACATTATTCCCGCCACCCACTTGGTCTGCAGTAGCAATATAAAATACTCTATTTATATTTTTTATTTTCCTACTTAAAATAATATTAAGTACATCGAAAACTTATAATTATAACACAGAGGTTTGTAAAGCAGTTTATTTGTTTTGCCGTTTATATATTTTTTGTGCCTCATTTTCAGTGCCTCAAACGATATCTCTTTTCACATCTTCCATAAGTTGACAAAAAATTGAAGAGAAAATCAATAACACCTTGTTCTTTTTTAATAATAATAACTATATTTATAACTGTTATGTGTGTGTATTTTTATAGTATAAAATATGACTTGTATAAGTGCATATTTTGTAAGCCTTAAGAAATAAAGTTATTGATTCTGATATCCTTAGTAAAAAAACTCGTATCAAGTTTAGTAAACAGTTTCTAATCCAGTTTAAATGTGGCTAATTGGTCGCCCGTATCGTACTTGCACTAATCTTTAATCTTGTTATCCATGTGATCAGCTTGTACTAGATATCTGTTTACTCGGTGTAAGTCCAAGAACTGAACACAAATCCCAAGTTAAAGAACGATAATCCTGGAAACCTCAATTTTAAACGACATTGCAGTTAAAATATATATTCTAAATACAGACCGGCTTCTCACAAACACAACATACTCTGCAATAAAAACAAAGGGTTGACAAAATCAACAAAATGCTATTACTGCAGTTACTGCAACATAAATAATGAAATGCTTATATTGCTGCGGAAAAGGAAAATTAAAAACAACACCATTTATTCTGGATGCTCTTACGATAAATGCCGTAAATAGAGATTTTCTATTGAAATACAAGTGTTTATATCCCGGAAACTAGACAAGAAAAAATATTTCGATTGATAAGCCTATAGGTTATTCCTGTAAAGTTAGACATAAGTACAAAATTGCACTCAGTGCTACAATTATTAAAACACATTTATCTGGATAATTAGTGCAAAAATAAAAGGGACCGAATGAATCATAGCCAGAATCGATGGCTGCGATGAATAAGTTTCCCTGAGCTTCGTGCCTTTGCAGATACTTATGAGATCGAAGCTCTGATTGATTGACTACCGTCGCCTAGGGCTTTCGGAGCTGTACACATGGAGGAAATCAAATTGGCAGCTACAGCCTGTCAAAGTTGTTCGTAATTTTGATGAATCACTTGAGGAGCTGAAATATTTGTTAAATCATTCTAGGTTTTCATAACCCATTAGTCATTTTATATTTGCACAGGAAATAAACTGCGGATAGTGACGATATTATTGTTATTGATTGAAGTATATAGTTATATAGTTAGCTATAAGACAGTGGTCTTATAGCTAACTATATCGGCAAAGTATTTACAGTGGTAAATACTTGTTTCCTACTTTCCCCACCTTAATAATTAATTAATTAACGTGTCATTCAATACAAAAAACATCCATGAGGACAAACTAGTTGACTTATAAATCAATCGCCTATCATAATCAATCACCTACGGTGTATTTCCTACATCCAACAAGAACTAATGGTATTTTACTATTCTTTATTCCGTAGTAAGTATATGTATTTGTAAACAAGCCCATATATTGTAGCCAATGAATCATCAAGCTGGTAGCCCAATGAGCATGAATCACCGTACCTACTATTTATGTTATATGTATTGGGTAGGGTCAGGTCAGGTCAACATCTGTTCGCAAGGTCAAAGAAAACTCATGAAACATAAACATTATTATGTATACTTGAGTAAGCACCACCATTACTGCGTTCACCAACCCGCAAAATGTGTTGCAAAGTGTGATGAATCAATTCCCCCTACAGCAGGTTTTCTGGTAGGCCCATGACTTGAATTCTTGAGGCTGATGTATGTAGATATTTATAAATAAATGCAAGGAAGTCGCGTGCTCGAATTGTAGAAAGTGCAAGTCGACATAGCGACTGCCATAGCGGAGTATGTTAATTAAAATCGACCAATTATGAGCGCTTTCTTTCTACGCACAGCATATACAGACAGAGTATGTGATGGATGGACCGCGAAGAGGCGAAGAGCAAAAATATGGAGTCGGTTTTTGCCTAGCATTTTTAATTTTTCTAGGGTTTTAGCATCAGAAAGATCGATATTAGAATCAGAGTTAGAAAACTCTGATTCTTTTTTGTAGTGTTTTAGTATCTAGTTTTACTGTAGAAAAACATTTTTTATTCTCTGAACACTCAACACTCCTTAAACCAGTTTGCTGGAACGGGCCTGATTCTTTTTTGTAGTATTTTAGGATAGGTACTTAGTTTTAGTGTAGAAATACATTTTTTATTCTGTGAACACTCAACACTCCTTCAACCATTTTGCTGAAACGGGCCCTCGTTTTTTTCATGTCTTCATGTATAACTATTGTCGTTGCATTTTATAGTATAAAATAATGATAATAAGGTAAATAAAGGAAATCTGAAAAACTGAAACCGTTGCCTGCGATCAAATTGTGATTCATAATCGACTAACGAACTAGCGCAAGCGACACTCAAATCTTATCTTCTGAAATTACCTTCCAGAGGTACGCAATTTCACATTCGATTAGTATAAAAAATAAAAAGGCACGGACATGGGGCGCCGCCATTTTAACTTCCGAAGTTGTCTTGAGTTGAACTGTGCATTTTGCGCGTAGGGTGAGCTTACGCGTCGTGCAACCTAACCCTGAAGAAGATTATATTGAAAAAATCAAAATTTCACACAGCATCTCTTAGCCCAATGAAAATGATGAAAAAGCGCATGAAAACCTGCCTTCCTGTGCCTTCATCGACATTTAAATTAGACGTGAGTCCCATAATTGATAAATGTGAAATATAAAACTATTGCATAATCGAATGCAATGTCACCGCATCTATATGATGTTGTCTTATCGTAAGGCTCCGGACACAGATGAGTTTTAAACGATTCCAGCCATCCCGTAGCTAATTGGTTTATCGATAGGTGATTAGTTTCTCTGATACGTTTGTCCTCAATGAGAACGATCATTAATTTGATTGCGTTAACTGTTAAAACTGTACTTGAGAGTTAAGATTCTTGAAGATATGCTTTTGATCTATTGCTCTTTATTACCTATAGTTTGCTCCTACTTAGTCTATCCCTTTTTCCTTCAAGCTTCAAATTGAATGGTTAATCGGAGCGAGAAATAAGTTATACATATAAATAACCGTTGAATATGAACCTCAACTAGTCATAAATCGTAAAGGTATGATTATGCGAATTTAAAAATATGCCACCTTCAGCAATTATCGTGTAAATCAACGTTGCAAATCGTATCAAATTAATTCTGGATATAATCCCGAAGGCGGTATAAAAACAAACCAAAATCAGGCAGGTGGAAGATACTGCATAACTTGAAGCTGTTTTGTTAATTGGAATTCCTTGCTACAGCCAACGGCTTTAATTTCATTGAAATTGTATCTGTTTTGCCTCTTTTTGCAACTACGACTCAGGTTGATTATTGAAAATAAATATTTTAAATTACTTAAAGCTGCAGTGAAGTGTTCCAAAAGAAGTCAGCAATAATTTTTAGTTGCTTTATCAGATTTTTGCAAAAGTTGTTTTAAATCCATGACGTAATCGTTAAGTAACTGTTACTGTTAATATGACAGGAGTTATGTTAATTATTTGGTACTTTAAAAGAAAAAGTTTTAATGAAAAGAAAGCTAGATTGGGATGGCCTCTAACTAGAATATATTTCTGTCGAAGCTAAACAACTCCAAAAGAAACAGTTGCAACGTGTCAGGTGTGGTAACGTTGTAAAAACGTAACGCGTTACAGTCGAAAGCCCTCAACGACCCACTTGTGTTAGGGATGCATGGTAACAGGCGTGAAGATATACATTTTTCCTTAATAAAATGTGAAAAAACGACGTATGAGGGGGAACTCACGGAGAAAAAGAAGCATCTGAATGACAACGGTACGGCGGCCCGAGAATAAATCTACAGACCGTTAATAGGGTGTGCCACATTATCAAGTCAAGACTAAATTACGCGTTGGAATTAAAAATAGTTTTCGACCTAGAAAGTAAGATAAAGCGTACTCGTACATGACATCTCTCCGTAGAAACTCCCCTGAAAAACTGTAGACTTCACTATCCATAGTCATAAAAGTCTATCGTTGATCGAGAAGCGTCACTAAATGCCATAAAAACTACAGTTTTCTTGTTTACTATCAAATCAACTACCAGACCGTGGTAGCCCATGTCAAGGTTATAGGTAATTGTTCTAAAGCGTCTACGTAGACTAAGACTAAGATATCTATTTATGTCCAGATGTGAACTGAGTAATATAGGTTTATGATAGTGATGATCTATGTAGACTGCGAAGATGCGTTACCCATCATCATCTGTCTAATCTTCAATCTACCAGTTAATATCTTTATTCTAAGGGGGTCAGCTCAACATTTCTATTTAAAACCATCTATCAGCCATCATTTTATCTAACTTTGTCCTAGAAGCTCTCACATTCACAAATCTTAACTTTATTTATTATCAATAGCCATAAGTAGCCGTAAGTATTCTTGAGAATATGAAAGAGATAAAATAAATGACCACTAAAATTAATGAAATTAATTTAAAATTGTATAGTTTCTAAGAATCGAAAGATCCAAAATACAGTACAGTTTCCGGTTCGCCTTCAGTCGCGAGCTCAGATGGCACACGCTTGCGCAACTTTGCTCGGAAACGGCAATACGGGAACTGGCTATGGCTGCCACTTGATATTCTGCATCTTCGGCGGCTGGCTACCCCGACTGAATCCATCGTTCATCATCAATTGGTTTAAACGTTTTAAATACAGTGACTGGGAATATCAGTCTTCTCCCTTCCTCATCTTTTAAAACTGAAAAAGAAAACATTCAGTATTGTTGACAGTCAGTCACAGTCAACAATACTGAAGACAACAGTGGCAACCCTATCTTAGTACTCGCCTGGACGCAGTCACTGTCCCTACCATCTATGCAGCAACTCTGATTGGTCTTATCATGCAACGCGTGCTTCCGCCAATTATATTGTTGTTCGGTGCTTTCTGATCGTTGCTATTATTCTACACGGTTCACTTAGAAATTGAATTCAATGACGCTAACTTTAATTATTACATTCTAGTCAATCGGTCACGGAATATTATTTTTTGTTATGCCTTAGGTACTTAGTTATGGGTTTCTTTGTTGTAACATCCGTCCGTAGGTACGCCGTCACTCAAGCTGTACTTTTCTGATGATTTTTTTTGCCTTGTAACGCTTTAGACACCCCTAAATGGACATGTTTATGCGACTCATCTATCTAGTTTATGCGAATTCCTCGGTTGCTATTCATTAAAATCTATAACTATAACGGCCTGCATTCCAACATTATTATTGTAGTTGAAAATGTTTAAAATTTTCAACAAGCAATCACCGGTCGCGTAAACGCAGTTAATTTGTAATACTGGGTGTGCGCAAAAGTGGGTTAACATCTACCTAAAATAGATCGTCGTGGGTCGTCCGGCGGCTCCTATGAGCCCGGAAAATTGGTTGATACGGCATCGCTGTATTTTTCATGAGTTTGAAGGGACTCCATCACTGTCTCGCCTCTTTTATCATTTCACTTTAAACTCAACTTCGTATCCGTTCTGGTTCTAAATGTTATAATCTTTTTCTTTTTGCCACTTTCAGAAAGCTGCCTAAATATTGACTCACACCATATTTACAAACATTGGAATCTGAGGTGAAATGACGCTCACTTTATCGTTTTTATAGCTCCACGCTCTTAGGACGGCGCGGGGCGTCCAGTGTGATGAACTCGCTTCCACTGTCATTATACGTCATATTGACTACTACTCTATTACAATATTATGTCACACCACACCTCGCACTGTGCTTTTGCAGGTAATTTTATTAACAAGTCATATGCTCCACTCCCCTATTTATTGCGTAAGAGTATTTATATTTACTTCTTTAATTTCCCTGAATAGCATATTTTGCATTAACATACTTTCATACTTAAATATTAAATCCTTTACATAACCGTTTAATGATTTTACTGTTATATTACCGAATCCGGAACGCAATCTAAATATGTATATCTTCTTGGACCGAAAGTGAAATGACGAAATTATGGTCCTCAGACATTATGATTGCGATCAATTTTGGACTAATATAAACATCGTTTGTATTCATATTTCATAATAATGATCGCGCCGGCTACTGGTATTTTACTTCCATTTAATAACACTAGAAAGCGTTTGCAATAATTTTCTTTAGATCGTTGAATGCAGTCATTTGTTCATTAAATTACATGTTTTCAAACTCGACGTGGTCGTGATAGCACATATTAATAACAATCATAGCTTTCATAGCGCCATTCATAACATAAGATTTATGGTTTAGCTAAACCTACATCATCTGTGTATAAAACGTGAATTTCTTTACTTTCAAGGTTAAATTTCCTAGCGTTCTTGTTGTATTACACGGAGCCCCTGCGTCAGCGGAGCGTGTACAAACATCGTCTGTTAGAGCAGGTGGTCTTCAAGGAAGGGGGTGCGGCCACCCATCGCGTGGCCACCGATCATACTCCTGTAATAGCCGTTGGAAGCCTTTACAATTTGCTTGTCTAATTTGATGTCACTATTGCTTAATCACTGGGCTGGTATTATGAGGATCGTTTAATTTAGCTAAGTAGGCGGGAGGAGTCCACAAGTTGCGTGATGGTTTAACATTAAAGGATGTTTTCGGTTGCCAGGAATTTTATGGTACAATATCAGAGTTTATTAGCCATGGTTTTTAGCGGAAGTGGGTACGATTGAAGCCGTTACGGCAAGGTTTTTGTGATCGTTGCATCATTGTCGAATTAATCTCACGTAACCAGGACATTGATTGTATTGTATGGGTAGATTGTCATTGTGTGAGGTTTTGTATATCAGCGCGGTGACCGCATTCCCTCAATGTCACATCGTTCACGAAGCTTCCTTGCCCTTCCGCTATTCAGCCATCTTACACGCACTGGCTAGACGTGGACGATATAAGTACAAGGTTAATGGAGCTTCGCCATTCAGTTTTACTATGCTCTGGAACAGTATGGCTCTATATTCTACTCAGCATGAGTCTATCCTGCCTTTATTTATTTTCTTGTATATTACCGTAAATAATAAGTTAATCTGTCATTGAAATATTACAGCCATGACTGGCACATCGTGAGAGAAATTTTCATGATGGGAAAATCTATTGGAAGTGGGTGAAACAGCTCGTAAGAGCTGTTCGACTAATTACGTTTTCTAAATTATCTTTTATGGTCATTCTTTGCAACAATCATGATTTCATTTAACAGTTATAGATTTACATTCCTATTTATATTTTGACTGTGTTGACACTAAATAATGGTATGTTAATCATGGATATTTTATTTTCTAACCCACCACATTCTTCGCCTACGGTGACCTACCTACTCAACTATAAAAACAATCTCAATGTTTGAACAACCTCTTTTCTCGGTACCCAGATTTTCTGGTTCCATCTACCGGTTTGACTTCATTATTATTATAATTTTATGTTCTCTTCCATAAAGAAGTTTTACAACATTATCTATCACCCAGTTGTGTAAAGCTTGCTATAGCGACAGATGGCGTAGACACCCACCCGGCGCCAACTACACACCGTTGGCATAGCATAGTACATTACATTCATCACCTTTAATACAACGACATCATGTGGAGTGTCAGTGTCAGTGAGTTTATTATTATGGTTATACCACTTGGAGCACATTCAATTTAAACGATTAACGTAAACGGAGGTTTTTGCTTGTTAAGATTTTTCTTTGTCTGTTATAGGTTGGTGCTCTTAAAACGTTGTAGATTGTAGCACTCTACAATCTACAACGTTTTATGATATTATTACATGATAAAATTGACGACTGTGACAAATAAAATTCTTTCTGAACCTGTGGTATGATAATAAAAAAGTAAAACATTAGTTGCTATTTTGTTTTCAAAGTTCTCTTTATGTATCATAGTGCTAATACTTATATCATTGCGTGTATTCGACATGTTTATTTATCGTTTCATTATTTTTTCAGGTAATTCGTGAAAAGGATCATTTTCGTGAGTTATTATTTTACAATGTATGGTTAATCTTACTCTTCATCGCATTGAGGTGGTATCTACATGGCTAAAGTTATACACACATAAATATCTCTATATTTGATGCGTTTTTATTATAATAAATAATAGGTTTTACAAACATTGCAGTGGGGATTGCAATTATTGTATATTATAGTAGATTGTTACACAAGGGTAGTAAGGGAGCTATTACAGAACAAGATCCAATTTGGCGCCAGTGCGAGCTCAGCTTGCAAAGGGCCCTAAATTGGATTGAGTGCACCCGAGATATTTAGACGAATATAGTTCGAGGGTGCACTCAATCAAATTTCGCGCTCTTGCGAGCGCTCGCAAAGGGCGCTAATGGATCGAGTGCACCCGAGAACATAGTTCGAGGGTGTAATAGCTACTTGCAACCGAGGTAAGCATTCTACTTTACATCATAATGGCGAGGCAAATAAAACATTTATATACTTAGGTATGACAAAATGTAATTTTTATTAGAAAAATTAATTATTTATTAAAAGATTTTGTATTTTTTACAACATCTTCTGTTTCGAGATGACAGAAATAGGGCGTGCGGACCAGTTCTCCATCTGATGAAGTACTTGACATACTGAACTACCACTTTAAACTTGTTGATTACAGTTTTAACTTTAGTTTATTACAGTCGCACAAATCAAATGAAATGAAATGCCGCCATTTCCACAGTTTTTTTTTTTTTCAGTAAAAATTTTCTTATCATTTTATAAGAAAAGAGATTGTTTCACCAAGGAGTTTTGCATAGCTTGAACTGTAAAGTCTTTACAATTCAAACAAAGTGTGACGTAATGAGATTTGAAAATGGAATTCCTATAAAAATGTACTGTGTTGCGATTACCATCTTACACAGCCTCTTTGCTTAATTTGTAAAACCTTCTTGCCGAGCATTATGATGTAAAAGTTATTATTAACTCGCTTGATATCAGAACAGCCTTTACCTCTGCACAATGCGTTTAACATAATACTACTGTAATACTTTATTGGCTCAGCATAAATCTAACTGGAAAGCTCATATACATGATACTACAGTCTAATAAAATAATCGTAATAATAATCACTTTGTATTCACAGATATATTGAAGAAAGACAATCCAGCTAAGAATTTATAAATAGAAATATAAATAGAATAAAATGTACAATAAACTTCAACAGTCCATTTAACTGTGGTAGATACGCACGGCTGATTTCATTACTGGTATTAATTTAAAATCTGGTTTCTTATATAGTTCAATTGTTATAGAAATTTTAAGACAAAAATATGCAAAGTAACCCAGAATAATTGCAGACTTTCGATCACTAACTTACAATTTCAAGGTTACTGGTGCAGTGCGAAACTCTTCTTTCTTGCATAGTAATTTTATGTGGTGCTTCACTTTAGCCGAAAATATTCACTTCCTTATACTAGAAGAGGTAATAAAATATTAATATTTTATTAATTGTCATTCATATTTTTTCCATCAAACCATTTTGATCGGAAAATTAGTATTCATTTGCCTTGTCAAAAAATTTAAATATTGTTAATAATTAAATAAGCCATTCAACACTGTTAACATAATGTCACAAAAGTTAATGTACACGAAATTATAAATTTATGGAATTTAATTCAAGTAACCGTCAATGCAACATCGACTCGTATAATAACGGGTTCTTAAATATTATTTGAGTTTGTTAGATTCTAATTTTACTATTATCTTGAATTCCTGTCGATTGAGGTCGTCTGTTCAATCCAACGCTTTTAAATTTCTCGCGAATTTTTCAAATATCTTATAGAAAAAAGTAAAACCAAATTTTGACCAATCTATTTCCAACCGTCTGAAAATGTGACAAAGATATCTTCTTTAGGGTACTCTCTCGGTGGCTTTTTGCGTATATTACTTATTTTGTTTTTTATCTTTGATATAATGTTGTAACAGTTTTGTCCTCTTTAAGACTTCGCCCCACTACTGTACAGATGGACTGACCAATGAGTTTAAGATAAGGTGGACGAAAGCTAGTCAAACGATAAAAAATGATTCATCGGATCGCATTGCAGGCAAGTGATCAATGCATAGAGTCCGACCGTAGAGGTGAAATATAGACCTGCGTATCGTCGCCTGTGTAAACAACTAGGGAGCAGCCATGGTCATTTGTGGTGGCATGTAAAATTTTTATGAAACAACAAGTAAAACACTTCTTCTTGTCACCCTGCTTACATTAGGTGGAGGCGGTATGACAGGTATCTCTACCACTCTTCTGTATCAGCCAGTCGCCATTGCATCCATTCATCTATGATTGATTAAGTATGTCAGGATTCTTAGGATCAGTAAAACGGCGACTCAATGTAAATGTGACTTACCTGGCTGTTTTAATAAACTAAATACAATCTTCCTTACAGCAATAAAAATTAACCTTAGAAAGTAGGTTACGTCACGCACCCGTCTGACTTCAGATTAGAGACCTCTAAATACAATAAAAATTCAACGCCCCTGAGCAACAGAAATCGATGATCATCAAAAGCCTTGAACATGAATCTCATAAATCCTAAACCCAGCCAACCGCAGACGGGCAAAAACAAACGACGATCCACAAGCTAATTAATAGAACTATAAACCCACAGATAACCATTAGATGTTCCAATCAGTGATTTCAATGTCAAGCCAACTCCTTTACGACAAGGACGAATCAATGGATATTAGGTTCTAGAACACTCCTATGTATGACTTCATGCTGAGAGATACCTTCAATGTTGAGAAAATGAAACTATTCTTTTGACGGATAACAAAATATTTAACTGTGCTTCAATATTTTTCATCAGAGAACAAGGAATGAACAGCTAGGTAAGTAAGTAAAAGTACCCTTGTATAAAAGATGCTCTTAAAAGCATAATGAAACCGTTTCGTAGTCATGATAAATTTAATAAAAACTCTGTTTTAGACTTAGAATTTTAAGGGCAAATTGAGGTCGTAAGATTATTATTCCTGAACAAAGTTTACATATAATTCATATTTGATGCAAATGTTTCAAGACTACTTGCCAGTGTAAAATTATTCACGAAAACCAAATCTTCGGAGAACTTGGGAATTGTTACGGTTTGCTAACAGAGGGTTGTTTTAATTGTATGTAGGTAGCATGTATAACTTGAAGGCGGATTACAATTTCGAAACATTTCAAAAGCCCCATAAATATAATGTGATTCGTTTTATAAGGTTCCTCGAGGCATTCTATTGCACTTAGTTAATTACTGCCTATGCCTTAGGTAGGTACTTTATCCACTACGTTACTAGCGGGTACCAAGAGAAAACAAAATAAAGGGCCACTTTAAGAATAACGTTGTTGGACACTATTATTTCTATGCATGTTAAAAAACGTGCCATTACCAAACCAAATGTGTGTCCATAAAGTTATATTAATCTAGTGGCTTTGACCCAGTCGCATGCCTGCTAAGGCTTCGCAGTATTGAGTACTTTGTAATCCGATTGAAAGGGATTTTGTTGAGTTTCATTAGATTCTCTATTATACGGGACACGTTACCGACATGCACGTTTATTTAATCGTATGATGAATATGTTGATAGTCGCATGTTTATAAAATCTAGGAATAACAGCATTGTGAAACGAGGAATGTATTAGCTAGGCTTAGACATTTTTATTACCTAGAAAGTGTATGCTGGATTTATTCAAGATTAGGTATTTTTCTTAAGCCAGATATCAAAATCTTGATAAAGTAAAGTCAGCCTTTATTTTGTTTTTGTTTTCTATCATGTTGATTCACTCGGCGGAGTAGAAGGTCCAAAACAAAGGTTTATAGCGCATCAAATTTTCGTCACGCCTTTCCGCAAGCGATGCCCATTCGTCTTTTTGCGGTCGGCGCACGCTTCCTAGGACCAACTTTGCACCGTCACGGCCACGACTGAATACAAAATTATTTTGATTGAGGAAAATCACCCTTTATTACCCTGTATCAATGTCAAGTACCATAAGAATGACCATTCTAGCATCTAGATAAAACTGCGAACCCTATAATAGCAATGTACGCGAAGTACGCTATCTCCCCTCTCTATAAAGAAGAGCAGTGACGTGTACGTAGACTTTCGTAGTTTGATCAAGATAACAACCGAAAGGTATGACGGATGGGCGGACCAAGAGGCACGTGATTACATAAAACGTGAAAGTACTATGTCGTCCAATCGGAAAGATCGGGTCTTAAACACTCGTTACACTGATAGAAGAGCTGTTTCATTCTAAGTATTTTCTCTTTCATCTAAGAAAACGCTTTGTTGGGTGACTTGACTTAAATAACGCTTAATTAAAAAGCTTAGCTGGTGATGTTGGTGAAACGAGAGCTGCGCTTCGAAGTAATTTGCACCTACTTAATTACTTAATTCATATCTAACGTGAATGACTCTGAATTTTTATTTAAAATCTTATAGTATCCGGGAAAGTAATCAAAAAAATTATGTAATTTTGATATCGCCCTTTACATGCTGCGTTATTAATTTGACCTAATCCATAATCTGACTTTGTGCCATATTATTACATATTGTAATGGTTTAAATATTAAAATTGAGAACTACCAGGCTTAGATCAAAACATAATATATTTCGAACAATAAACAATAATGAAATATAATTTCATGTGAGTGTGCGTTTCGTAAACTAACAAAACACTTAATATTTTCTGATCTGATTGTATCGTAGTTCAGTGTTTGTAAATAATGTTTGTTTTCCAATATGTAGAATTAATTTTACATCGTGTACGTGTGAGTCACATGTCGTAGTGACTACGATCAGCCTCGACTCCAGCGGCTGTAACTAATAGTTGACTGAATATGTAACGAACTTCACGACCATATTTATAAGTACCTACTTCAATAGCAACGAACGACCTTATGTATTGCGCACATATAACTGACGTAGAAACGTAGGTACACAACAACACATTACAAAAGACAAGAGATATTTCGGAAGACGAAGACGGCTACAACAACAAGCAATTTACACAGTAATGCAAAAGCATCTCGAAATCCAGACAAAGTGTACCTACTGAATAAAGAAATTGCCAAACAAAACAGTGCAGTATTTGGCAACCAGCCGGCTCTTTATCGACATGAAAATTGTTATTGCTATCGTAAGCTAGGAAGCGACACTAATTACTATTTGGACTTTTAAACGTTTCAAAACATCATAGTTCGCGTGTTTAGGCCGGAAAATTTCGAATACTGTTGAAAAAATATAAACAAGCACTATATTACCTCATAATGGCATAACGCCTATTTATCAAACTGCCAATGACCTTGCCACAGTTTGGCCCAGCATCAAGTGCCGATGACTCCTCTGGCACTTTCTACAAGTTTTTTATTACCACCAAACCCGTCGACGGCTTTATAACATCGACGCGTATACATTGATGATCTTGGTCTTTTGTTTTTACCCGACTACGAGAGGGTTATGATTTCGACACCCTATGTATTGTATGTATGTATTTATGTAGCCGATTTCTTTGTTCCCTGGTAGCGCTGAAACTACTGGTCCGATTTCAACAAATGAGGTGTCATATGATTCGTCTTAATAGCCCGATGGTTATGTCACGTCAGATAAAAATGGGGGTCTAACGAGATAGCGGGGGTCGAAGAAAGGGTCGAAAATTTCAATGTTAGTAAATATGCTCGTGTGTGGTATCGTTGCAAAGGTATTTGTTTGTACTTTTCGAAACCGTTTCTCAAACTTTTGTGAGGTTAACGATTCTCAAACTATTAGCAAAAAGGTGTAAAAAAATATAGTTAAAAACTAAAACCCGACTACATAAAAGTCTTAAACAAGCGTTCATCTATTGTCCATAGCATTTTCTTTTGATTGATACTTAGGTAGTCGGAGGCACCTACCCCATATACCTAGGGTACAATTAGTAACAAAAGCCTCCGACTACCTAAGTATCAAAAGAAAATGCTATGGACAATAGGTGAACGCTTGTTTAAGACTTTTATGTAGTCGGGTTTTAGTTTTTAACTATATTTTTTTGTAAACTTATTCTGAAACTGCCAGTGTGTTATTATTTTCGCAGATACTTCGTTTTTTAAGAGTTGTGTTGTGAGTAATGATGACTGCTATCTCCGATGTCATTCGGTTCATGATCATAACTTTACGCTATCGTAATTATATTTTTTATTTGCTATGTCGCCTATTTATGAACACTAAAAATAGTTGTATAAGCGGTTATATCGATTCGTGTGTGTCGTAGCAAACTGTCTATTTGATTGATTTATTACTTACCTTGTATTTTATACATCGCGTAAATTTTATGATTCATTGTGTAATTGGTAACTTTACATCACACCTGTAATATTAATTACTGTATTATAAACCGGTGAATTTGATTCCTATTCCTATGCTGCATAAAGCTTTCTTTATGGCTGTTACTTATCCATCCATGCATGCATATTTCCCGACAATTAACCGTATCTTTCTCTTTGACTAGTGGTGCCCGAGGAATCCGTATGGATCTCAGACACAGACTAATTACATTCAGTTCCAGCCGCAGGTGCCAACGAAAATAAACCAGTGCACCTGCTGGCTTCCATATGCAATATTATTCGTGTTTTAAGTGCCACCAACGTATCTGTTCAAGTGGAATTTTTTTTATCATAAGCTGCTACTAAAAAATTGCTCGCTGATTCTAATACTCAACAATAGCGCGTCTATCAATTGAGCCGTAAGTTAGCAACACTGTTATGTGCAAGCTTGTGTCACATACTACTGCTCACAATGCTCCTATGCTATAGCACAAATCTGCTAAGCATGTTTCCCTATTATCTAATCATCGTCTACGGCGAAATAACCAATTTATTTTTTCCTCCTCGATGCTATTTGTATCATTTTCTCGAAGTGTCTTGGATCTTTGGCTTATGGTATATGGTTTATCAGATCAACGTTTATTTTCCCTTGCTCTCAGTTGTAGATATTAAATCAATGCAGTACATGTAAGTGATGATTATTCTAGGCTTCCAATCGGTATCTTGTTAGTGAAATTCCTTTCCAACCTATATATCTCTGGACAGAATCTCTTCCTCAATTATAGATACCAAACGGATCATTAATCTCAGCTCTCAGTTCCTTTACAATACGAAAGAAAATAATCACTCAAGATTTAGTTCTGACTTAAGCGAAGTCCAGTCCAAACATTAGCCTGTTTGTTTTACTAACGTTAAATATACTGCTGGTTATAAATTACGTAATAATTGCCCGGTGTTTTATTCAGGAAATCTCACGTAAGTATCTATTTTGATAAATATTGAAATAATGTTGCTTGTTAGTTTAGCTAACGCTACTGCTAAAAATTGATTGATATGTATGAAATACATTCAACTTATTTTATAGCACAAAAGTTTTCCCTTGATTCTGATTTGTCGTTAGATTTCCTTCCTGTATCTAATCGACCAAGTTACCTTCACATTTCTTGCTTATTTCTTAATGATTGTAATTGTTGATTTGCTATCGATATAGGCAATGTGCAGCCAAGAACCCTTCTTTCTGCAAGCAATTGGTATACCAAATAGGTTTAACATCATTGTCATTATCTGGATTCACGTAGGTGTGAAGGCGCCGCGCCGTCAACGCCTTCGCTTTTACTACCAACGAGTGCGTTGCATGAGGGTATGATTACTGGTATCTTACAAATCATTCCTTACAAATTCATGGTTTTAAGCGGCTATGACAACTCAGTTTATTTCTTTGACTTGCGTAATGTCGAATTCTTCTATTGATGGAGTAAACTATATAAAATCTGTTACAAAATTAATTTTGAAATTGTTACTGTGTTTCATTGTTTTATTGTCGTCGGTACTTTGCTTTGTAGATTTGATAGTAATTTTACTTGCAATTCGATTAATTTCTAATCTTCAACTTTAATCTATTTTTATTTTATTCACATGTGTTTCCTCAAATGTGTCATCTATCGTGCTGTAGATACTTGTCAACTAGGTAATCAAATTCATTGTAACATTTGTAACCATTTCATTGTCGTGGAACATTTAGGTCAGTACGAAAGGATGTGATCTAATTCTGTTATCGTCCTCTATTACTGCGAACTAGCAGGTCAGTCCGCGATCCTTTATTATTATGTTATATTAAACGATTTCAATGTATGATTCTTTTACTCATATCTTATGTTCAAAGCCGGGTAGTATAAATAGTAAAAAAGAAAAAACCTTCACTCGCGTACAGCCCGTGCGGGCTCGCTGTTTTATGCAATTCGTGAGTCACCGTGGCGGAGATGTTAAAGATAAGAACAAAAAGTTATATTTTATATCATTTGCACTTAATAACCACGACAAAATCTTGTAGAAAAATTTCATGGTATATTTACATGAATAAAGTTTTTATGTAAGGCCCTTGAGTTTATTACAAAGAAAGTGTTATTTATTACCCTTTTACTTCTAAATAAATTAACCGACGACGTGTCCAATTTATCCTGCCACTTGATACAAAAAGTTCCACTGAGAATTTTCTACGAATTTACGTTATTACCTAAACATGTCATAAAACCTCATGTAATTATGTCACAAAGGTTAGAATTAAGGTCTACACCCCTGTCTGTGTAGACCTTAATTCTGTCTGTACATACAGTTTCTCACATTTCATACTTTTGTTAAAATGCCTTGCATTGTTTAATAAATAACATATACATTATGTAAAGCTGTTTCACCCAGATTAAATTCGAATTTTCTTATAAAATAACGAATATTTCCGTAAATCTCCCGTGAGAATTTGATGTTTTACCAGGACGAAGAGTAGCCTTATGTTACTCTCCATCCTTAGTTAGGATTATCCTACTAATATTATAAATGTCCAAGTTTGCAAGGATAGATGTATATGGATATTTGTTACTCTTTCACGCAAAAACTACTGAACTGATTGGTCTGAAATTTGGTATGGGTAGAGTTTGGGACCTGTAATAATAATGACATACATATAAGCTATTTTTTATCCCGATAAAACGCGGGCGAAGGCGCGGGCAGCAGCTAGTGAATCATAATTTATTTAATGATACATTGATTGGTTGAAATTTTGAAACACTAGAAAAATTATGAACTTCGTGAGAAGTTAAAAGTAGGTATCTCTACCTATCGCGTGCGCATTGTAAGAATTATTTTCTTCATTGCACTAACTAATCAATGTTAAAAGATTTTCTGATGATAACAAAGGTCAAAGCCCTGCTTCTTAATTCACTATCTGCGGCAAAACACAGCTTGCCGTAATAGCCAGTGTTGCCAGTAATTTTCACGTTAAAGTGATAATAATACAGCTTGGCGCGGTTAAGTGGTCGTGGTTAATTTATTGAAGCCTCTCGGAGCATGGAAATTGGACTTAGCTATGCTTTAGAAAGGAAATAAATGTCTTTTCAACAGTAATTGGTCTTACTTTATTATAGCTTGTAGAAACTGTACAGTAAAATTTTGAACAAGTAGACATTTTACGATTTATACTAAAAAGTCCAGTTATAGAAATACCGTATTATCGTAGAACTGCATCCCGAATTGAAAATAACTGTTTCTATTATTAACTCTTCAATTTATAAATTGTAGGCCGCTTGTAATTAAATTTTATTGCAGAGTTGTGTCAGCATGACGCGAAATATTTGATGAAAATACTATTTATATGCCTGGCAAAATAATTATTTGCCATCTTTCGAAAATAAGCCATCTGAATTCTCACGCTCCGAAATGTTTCCTAAAAACAACCATTCAATAGGTCGTGAATTCTTTGTACTAAATAGTAACGCATTGTGGGTGCAGAGGAAGTTGCATCAGAAGCACCTTGCCGATGCAAGCCCACGTTCGCTCCGTGGGCGATTGGCCCTTTGTTAGGCCCTGTTCGCGGTAGGCCTTTCGAATTTATAAAAAGATGATTTAATCTCGTCCAAAAAAGTGACCATTACTTAGTGTTGCCGAACTTCTGACTCGGGATATAAAAAACTGATTGTGGGAATTAATGCGCATGGCATTTGGTCATCTATCTTGAATAACTGCTTATTATTGTTAATGTCAACCATGTTTTGTGATTCCTGTGGTATCTTTAGGTTATTCGTGATCTTTCACAATAATCTCTCAAGATTTATTGAAACGAAAGGTCAACTTCAATTAAATTTGCCTCCTAGGCAAATAGTGTGCATAATGCCAGGCCACCCAAGTGTGATGATCACTAGTGGCTCATATTTTCTGCTTAGCTTCTAGCTTCGCATTAGGGATTCTGTGCTCTAAATATCCATCCAGTGGTTCATGAAAGCTTGATTTATTGCGGATGCTGCGATATATCCGGGCATAATTCCTTGCCTATTAGACCAATAAAAAGTGAACAAAGGAACCCTTAAACTGCAAAACACTCAAAATAGAACAAACGGCTTAGAAGACTTTTTGCTCACATTTGCAAGATGTATTAGGTTCGTTCAGGTTGCTATTGTTCGCATCGTTATTGTTCCACACAAAACAAGCCAATTTTAGCGAGTTTGGATTGTGTTTTTCATAACAATGACCTGATAAGTTAATTGAAAGTTTTTGAATTGTTTTTGTGTAACTTCTTACAGACATGAACTAACTTTGTTGTTTTTGTTTCAGGTATGCGATTTGACTCTGAACCAGAGCCCAACGCCCGTAAGTCCTTACACGATGATATCATCGACAATTTCAGAGTGTTCGAAATTCCTGTAGCCATGACAAATTGCTTGGGATAATTATAAACTAACGAGTGGTGAAGGACAGGGTGTTGCAGGATGAGCCATTGACGCACATGCCTGCTCCATTCGTTCCACTTCACACGGCTCGATGCACCGAGGATTATCAAGCATCGTATTTATAATTTAAGCCGTGAAGCATTCCAACTATCCGAGATGCTTGTCGACAAATATATCACGATCCAGAAATGGTGAGATACAGTTTTATTCAGAGGTGCTTGGACTCATTCATCTTTCGTTATGTTGGCTTCGGTTATTATCATCAGATTTGTTGATACATTCCCCGTTTTATACTCTCGTTTATTATTTAAACCAATAGTTACTTACACATCCAAAATATCTGGTACAGTTTCATTAAACCCTTTCCCGGTGACAAATAGAACCCGATGCCCGGATGAGGATTAATCCACTTAGTCCAAAGAAAATTAACTTTATGCTCTCGGATTTTGTAACTAAAACGTTTTACTTTGTGATGACTCGACACGTACTACTGCGATTGCTATACGAGACTTTTAATCTCCGAAAACCATGATAATTTTATCCCTTATAACCAGTTTCAAGTGAGATCATTCACTCAAACTCGGATATTATTTACACCGATTGTTTACAATCGCAGAAAATTCAATAAACATACTTAAATGTGTTTTTAATTCGATTCCATCCCAACAACCGACTTACCCATTGTTTAGCAAGTTCGATGGCTTCACAAAACTCAGATGTCATCCATAATCATAAACCCCATTTTAAATCATGACTTGTCTGTTTGCTAATGAATGAATGCCGGGAAAGTGGACAAGCTTTCTAGAGTCAAATGCCATGTATTGTCCTGTTTGACTTTTATTGAAATATAGAGTTTCGACGTTTGCGCTGTTTACTTTAATGAATCTTCACGGCCATAGCAATTAAAAGTCATATTTACGGTTGTTGTTGTTGAAACTATAAAAGCATTCAGATCGTCAATCATTAGCACCACAAAGCTCTGATAAATACTGTTAGGAGGTTTAAAGATAATCTCTATCATCGTCATAATTATTATAAAACATCGGAGCAATCGTCTATTTGTCATTGTTAACCCACTTACGAGGTTCTCCTCGACATGCTTATTTACAATTTCTTACAGACACTTTTCGTAACTATATTGTTGCCAAAAATCAGTTTACATAATTAACATGAGACTGGTACTTATTCGCCTCCCACGATAATGATTCTGCTTACAGTTTAGATCTGTCTGAACAATGGACCATGATTTTGATGACAATTCCGTGACTCCGTATAATGATATTAACATACGGAAGTTTCAACTAAAATAGACGAGTATCTGGGAACCTTTATTCAAAACCATCCACGCAGAACTTACTGTCATCGATATAAAGTACATTTTGGAGTATTAGTTGATTTAGAGTGGATCAGATCTGACGCTGCATAATCATTATGCATAGCCTGGCATGTGGTAATTCGTGTTGCGCCCACGCATCTCATCCATTAAGACAACAATGGTCAACAAAGCTTAAGACATCTCAATGCACGCTCACATCTTGGTTGAATCGTATCGTTATTCACGACACGAGCTTTCCACCGAAATGTGTACAAAGCGCACTTTTAAGTGACTTTACGCTAGGGTGATCGACCTACATACTGAGTTGCGAACGTCCTTCGTTACTTCGGGTGTGTGACACCCACACAAACTGTTATTTATTCCGTTCTGACAGTTAAGTGTGTACCAAAAGACGATTGATCGTCATTGATCCAGGCTTTGGTTGTGCGGGAATCTTCATCGTTGGACTTTTATCATCTGCGAAAGATGATTCAGGTAGCATCAGTTTGATTCAGTATCGGACGAACACTTTCGTGTGTAGCTGAAAAGACCTGCTATGTACATATCTGAGAGCTGCATCTGGAGGGAATCAAGAATATCAAAATCAGAACAATAATATTTACAGACGATATTATATTTCGACAGCAACGTATACTAAAATATCTTTATTGTAAGCTAGCTGGTCCCCGCGAATGTGAAATTGCGGGGACCCAGCTAGCGTTCAATTCGAATTTCATATTTTATAGGGGGATAAAAGGTATTTTGGTTTCTCGGTAAATCTCCCATACGAATTTGACTTTTTATCAGGACAAAAGGTTCTATGTTACTGTCCATCCTTTCAACTAACTCTATGCCAAAAATCAAGATGATTGGTTGCTTAGTTCGGGCGTGAAGAAAGTACAAACAAACACACTTTCGCATTTATAATATTAGTTAGTTACCTTTATGGAGCTATTTCAACTGTCGGTAAAATATTGTAAAACCTATCAAGTGGTTCCAGCTTTAGTGTACCGCTGTCTTTACCGTTCGGCTGAAATTAGCCCCCGCGGATATCGGCGTCCTAACGGAAGGTGTATCTGTGTCGTTCCTTCATCATCATGCTTCAAAACGTCTCGTTTTGACGTGAGAGCTGGTGAATTTCTGCCAATATCTTTAACTGTGTTCCCTTTCTCCAATAGTTTTATTCTTAACAAATTGCTTCTGTTGGTGTGTTACAGAATTGACTATTTTGTCTCGGATCAGACAAAACGAATCGTCGGTTTCTCTGATCAATTTTAAATTGTTAAGTTGGCGCCATCTTTAATTAAATGTGCATCCTTTATTCATCATTGAATGGTATTTTTAATGAATAGTAATCATAGAAATCTATAATGTTCTGTAATATCTAGCATGTATTTCTTTAAAACGAAGTAGTGGGAGCCTAGAAGATAAAAGTAACCATATCATCCAGTAGACTTATGTGTACAATATTTCTAACTACTGGTTGAAAACCATCGCGAAATGTTAAGAAAATGCCCAGAGGCAAACAGTTTTGCGTTTATTCATTTCCTCTGACGTTGCTTCATATCATTCCATTTTATGGCACGAACTCTATTACTGAAGAGTCCATCAGATCCCGTTGCACATTCCCAATGCTGGCACGTGACCTCAGCCAATAGACACGCATTCTTCACTTCTTGTGCTAATGCATTTGCTTTGCCGACTGTTCGTTGCGGCCACACCTCAAAAACATCTTTAGAATTCTTGGATTTTCATCAGAGAATCCAAGAATTCCAAGGTGTATTATATTGATATCTTTATTATAGGCGTTAAATTAACTGTAGTCACGGAAAGACGAGAAATCGTTTCCACAATTGACAATTCATATCATAGCGGGGTACCCTTCATTGCTAAGTTTGTATATTCGTGTTCTTCTGATCTGATATGGTATACTGTTCACTTCAAGATCAACATATTCTGTCAGATTTATAATTGTTTTATATTATTTTAGTATATTCGGTTAAAATAACAATTGTTTGTCTATTTGTTAATTCTTTCGCCTCTTGTAAAGTCTTTGCCAACAACGTTACTAAGTTTATTCACATTACTAACTTTGCACGATAATACTGGAATAGGCTGATAAGTCTGTGGGATTATTATACAGGCCCATTACCTGACTTTTCGAAATACAAGGAGTTCATCCGTCGTTGCTCCTTTAGGTTGCGAAAGGTATGTGAGAGATAATGATTTCCGTTTGGTATTTGAAGATGATTCTTGGCTTTTTGGTAAATTGATAGTTCTTAAATAAGAAAACAAAGACAATAAAGCAACAAATTAAATTAAGTAATTGTACCCCGGATTTCAACATTTAAAAGCCAATGATATATCTAATCCCCTCTGAAGAATTTCCGTCATTTTGTAAGGAATTTAAGGAATGAACATAGTATTGCAACGATTAGGCAGTCCAATATCTTCATAAGTTATTGTTGGAGCGCTCTCTTAGATGTATTGAAGCCATTGAAATAACATCTAGTGCAACTGGTAAATCTCTTTACGCAACACCTGCACGGACCGCCTTGCATAATGAAAACAGCCCGGCGTATACAAATGGTAACATTGCCCATTCCGTCCGTGCGAACGCAGATTCCGATCAAATTAATTAAACTCTACGACCACGAATACCAAAGGAGAAATATCTAAGGTTTCACTTGCTAGTAAGAGTACTAGCAGTCGCAAGTATTAGCATGGCAAAGTGGCTAGGTACTTACAGAACTTACCACAAGTGTATAAAGGATGTTTGAGCCATCCTCCAGGTCTTTGCTTGAAAGATATGATTCTGCATTGTGAACATCTGAGTTCCGGATTATCTACATTGAAAAGTTTTTTGAATATATTATAATAATTTATTTAGGTAAATATAATATACAATACAATACAAATATACTTTATTGCACACTAAATAATAAAAATAATAAACAGAGCCCACAAAAACAAATACAGATAATGTACAATGGGCGGCCTTATCGCTAAAATAATACAATAATTTAAGTCAATACAAATACTCATTTCAAACAGCATGCTAAGTGACGCAGCCCAACCCAAATTCCACGATGTGACTTGTCGAATGTAAAATTTCTGGGCCACGCTTAAATACGTTGCAAATTTTTAAATACTTTAACTGGATAGAGAAAGAATGCGTGTTATGTGTGTCGCAGTCTGTTTTCATTCGGCCTTGCAGTGCCCAAGATTACGAAAGACGTGAATAATTATTTAAAAAAATTACACATGTGACACGCATGATAAGTTATGGTACAACGAGAAAATTAACATGTTAAAAAATCTTGTTTGATGAATGGATATGTTTGCAATTTTTGTGCATCATTAATCAATTTTTTTTTCCTTGATTATTCGAACTTGATACTAATATTATACTACTGTTTATTATGTGCTTAATGCATTGAGAAAAACTCATTATAAAATTGAGAAATACTCATTCCAAATACCTGGAATTCTTGCACGATTCATACATAAAAAAGATATTATATTCTGGAGAAGCACAGCATTTGGTCATCAAATGATTGAGCGCGGTGCATAAAAAGTGCATTTTCCGCGGCGCCGTCGGCTCGCCCCTTATTTTTAGTTGGTCAGAAATAGCTGATGTGTGTCGTTCCCAATGCACTCATCGCCATTATAACCCGATGGAAGGGTATTCTGTAAAATAAGACCAAGTTGAAATATCTATTGGGAGCTCAGATCTCCCAAGTTGTTCAGTTATGTAGTTTGTTTTATAGTTCAGAGATGATATACGAATAATCTTGATGAATAAATAGTTCACAGTGTAAGATTTGGTTTTTGTTTTCTACTTTGGTATCTTTCGAACCGCTAGACTAAAGATGTACAGGGTGTCACGTAACATGTGTACTAAGCCTTATTTAGGTATATGAACCTGTTAATACAATTTTTAAATTTAGAATATTCCTTTTTTATTACTATTCGTGTTTTTTACACGCAATATTATAAAATATTCACGGGTATTTATCGCGTTTATTTCCGTATTTTACCCGACGAATATTTATAATAATGTGGTCAGCGTCGCGTGTTAAACTTCAAAAAACTCTTGCATTAAATAAAATTATAAATTTTTTACTAATATTTTTGTTTTTTTTTTACCAAAAAAAGATTTCTGCCATAAAATTAACCAAAAAACATTGATGTAAATCCTTTGAAATTTCAAAACAATAATAATAATGCAAGAATAACGTAAGAAGCATAGAAGCCACAAATAAAAAAAAATACGATATTTGAATAATCGTAGAAGAAAAGTTTATCCCCTCGGGGTCCATAATCACCCCTTTTGGTTTAGTACACATGTTTTGTGGCATCCCGTAGGCGATAATTAATTACCATCATTCTAGAACGGGATCTTCCAATGCTGCGCTGGGTACATTACAGGATTTGAGGAATTTGACAAAAGCTATACTTAGGTGTTTTGTTCTTCTCTCATCCAAGTATTTTATGCGGCATCTTGCGAGAAAAATGTTCATACACACATATTTTATGAACAATCCTACTAATATTATAAATGTCAAAGTTTGTATGGATGAATGTATGGATATTTGTTACTATTTCACGTAAAACTCAGTAGTTTTGTGTACTGATTAGGCTGAAATTTGGTATGGGTATAATTTGGGACCTGGAATAACATATAGGCTATTTTTATCCCGATATAACGCGAGCGAAGGTGCGGGCAGCAACTAGTCCTCTATATTTTTGTCTAGTCTCGCTGATTTAAGAGGTCGGGTAACCCAACCTATCTCCGCAATGTCAAATATGTCAATACTATCAGTCGAGTCCTGAAAGGTGACACAAATGACCTTTACAAAATATTGACTTGTCTGAGCTTTTAAAGAACTGCTGTACCATTGTTACGCACATTCTAGTAATAATGAGTGTGCTATTATGTTATATTATATATAGTACTTGCCACCGTATTTTCACAAAACTTTAAAGGCAGTTTCCCTATTAGATCAGTATCTTGCAATATCAATTAATGATTCAACATCATCTTCCGAACGGTACGAAAAGCACGAGCGAATATTCTACTGGTATTTTACAATATATTTCTTACTCTGAATATTTCAACTCTGATTTATCCGAGATAGGTACCGATTTCTAAAAAAGGGAGAGATTTTCGACTGTATGAATTTTTAAAAAACATGTGTCGATTTCTTTGGACCTATTTGGATGATTCTTTTGCAATAAATATAGGTGTTCCGAAGTGGTCCCAGAAAAAGCTTTCAAGCGATAATTTAAAACAGTTTAAAATTAAGAGATTAGATATCGGTTTTAGTTTTTCAAAACAATCTAATTATTATTTATTGAAAATTCATCCTTTAGCTTCAACTTGCACTTTTGCAAGTTTAACCTGATTAGCAGTTTCCTTGAGACGAGATCAAGTTTTACGCGCATGGGCGGCTTCCTAAAATTTTAAGAGCACTACATTGAACTAACATATGTTTTAGTTATTTCATAGAGTTTTATTTCTATCTCTTGTTGGTAGTCCTAATAAGTAAATACACGTATACCATCAGTTTCGTATTCACAATATTAGTGCAGAATCCCTGGCACCTAGGAGCATTTGAAAAATGCGTGGCTCCGTGGCTCGACCACATCGTGTACTGGCGGCGCTTGGCTGTATATTTTACTGTCCACTGTCCGTTACTCGAGCCTTCTGAATGTATTAGCTTAGCTATGAGCTTCCAGTCTGCATCATCTATTGAGTGCTTGCGTTCTTCGAGATTATTTTATGTAGTCTTTTATTTGTGTCTGTTTCTTAAGTTTTCATGACGTTCTTGCTGCTGGTCTATTTTGACGTTTTTACACTATGTTACTAATATTTTTGGTGCTATTTCGTTCATTTTCTTTTTATTTGTAATTAAAAACAGCATATGAGCGCCAAAAAACATATGAGTGATAAATTCGCCGATAAATTAACTCGAAATTCTAAAAAAACTCGAAATGTTCGAAAATCGACCAGCAGGGCTTAAAACAATCATACCTAAGACTACCAATTACCTATCACGGTCTTTTGCAGTTTGCCGCCATGCCCGAGAGAAGATATATGTAGTGGGAACAGGTTGGAACAGTAGAACGGTATCAGATCTTAAAACTTAGTGGTCATTAGACCACTAATTTTTAACCCTAGGTACTTAATATCCAGTATCTAATAATCCAGTAAATTAGGGGTCGTCCATTAATATGTTTTTTTAGCAACTTCTTAACCCCACCAGGAGGGCCTGGTTATAGAGACGTGCAGGTGAGGTTTTAGAGTTTAGACTAACCAAGTGTATTTTTTTTTTAAATACAATGTATGTACCTGCCTATCTAAACATTTCAGAATATTGTCTCTAAATAAAAGTACAATTTATTCACTTAATTCTGGAAAACTAACCACCGTGATAAAAATATCTGTCTGACATTGAACTTGCAGGTCGTTTCTGACAAGCATAAAAATAATAAAAGATAAGGTGACCATGACGTGATAAATGCACGTGATATCTTACTACGCCCCCTTGTCGTATTTCGTGATTTTTTGCCGAACCCCCTTTGAGCCTCATGTAATTAATGGACGACTCCTTATTATAATTTCTTCATTAATTATATTTTAATCCCAGTCCTTCTGTTATCTAAAAGTAATCACACCATCATCGTTATCATCATATCAGCCCAAACGACGCCACAAATAGTGGTCCTGAGCCGCCTCCATCCATCGATTCCCTGCGACCGCTACGATGTTGTCGGTCCATCGAGTGGATGATCTCCCATGTAGGGGGGTTTACCATAATCACACCATAGCAAGTATATATTATATTTATAACTATCTATTATCATTATCAGCGTATTTCCACTCCAAATACCTTAAACTGAAGTTCCTGCAAGTGGTTCAAGTATTTAGAGCAAGCCATCACTATCTGTGTAACATAAACACTATTATTCGTTCTAGGAATACTTACCCTGGTTACTGGTGTATAACTGACATTTCGAAGAGGTATTATATTAACAGTAAACTGAAATGAAACAAAATACTTTATTTCTATAAGTTTTAAAAATAATATATACATAATCTTAAAAAAATTGTGTTTCGAAGAAGTGGAGTTAAATTGACAAAAACATATTGCTCATCTCTCCTGTTATTAATAAGAATGTAGGTATAACTAGTAACTATAACATAGCACTGTTGAATCTCTTAAAAATAATCCGAATTTGCGACCTTAACATAAAAGTAAGTAGAACCAAAGTTTACAGCTATCTGAACATACACCAGACATTTTTATTTCTAGTGTATCTTGTATAGGAATTGATGCTAGATTAAGTAGTAGTTATACAATGGGTAAAGGTCGACTATAAATCGTGTATTATACAATACAGATTATGTAAAGCAATTCCTAGAACATCAAACTAGAATTCCAAGCCAGCATAAAAGTGCAGTCACGAGAAACGGCTAGTTTAAAATAAAAGCAAAGTCTAGGTCCCGGTTCAACGGTTCTTGGATCGCATCAATTCGGTATATGGTAACGATCCAGGCGTGCGAAATCTTAGGTTCATCTTACGCCGTATATGGACGGTTAACTTACGGAAAAACTTGCTGGGCTTTGAATTTTAAATATATGCTGGTGGATAAAGTGAAATATACTGTTAATACTAACAGTTTAATTTTCTCTCCTCTAATTGTTAGATAGACTAACAATTTTATTCTTAATTTTAATTCACTTATTTTTTATATTCCTTCCTTTATTTTTAAGTTATTTAATTTTTGTTTCACTGCGCGCGCACTCTATGGAAAATGCTATGTAAGCAAAAAATTTACATGTATTAGAATTACCTCTTCGATTGTATTAGTCAACGTTACAATATGTACGATGTTTGTGTTCTATAAATAAATAAGTTATGGCGAAGTTAATGCTTTTATAACTGATGTAAAATGTATGTCTTGGAGTTCGCCCAATTGTATTATCTTCATTCAAAAATCGGATGAATAATTCCTTGTAGGTTAGTTTTGTGTATACCAAGATTCGCCAGAAAACAGCAAGGGATTGCAATGACAATATCCTAATTGCTTAGGGGATTCTGAACACGTCAGTACCCTCACCGTAACGATATAACACATTCCCTGCCGTAGTCATAAACGTAAAACTTTGTAATTGCGGTTTCGTGACAAGTGATATTTTACAAGCATCTCAACTTAATCCTTTTAGGGCTCCAGAGAACTATCGTAATTACTTTGTGTATCACATCTAACATGACGCCGGAATCTATAGCCAAACACTTCAACAAATATTTTATTTTAGGCAGAGCTCTGATCTTTAGGGTCCCTAACTAGCCCTAGCTGTATTTCAAGAACCAAGGGTTCTATAGTATGCTATTATTCAACTCGGTAACCTTTTTATTTATTCATTGAACTCAGCTCTATGAAAAAGCCCTTCGATTGCAAACCTTAAAAAATTTAAAATTATATTTGATCTTAAATTTCTATTAGCCTTTTGCTCTTACCTTATCTGGATACTCAAATTCACTGTACCAGCCTAGTAAACCTCATTTCCAAGTTAGTTGACACTTGGTATAGACTGTTAACCTCCCGACCCTTGGTTAAATCGTTCCGCCACGGTCTCTCGCTTATAATAAGGGTCCCTCTGACCCTATGTCTTGTGCGCGCAAATATGGACAATGGAGATTATATCTTGAGTTTCGCACGCTTTGGCATCAGCTAGGATTTACGGCTACAATTTGAGAGACTAGAGAATCTCAGATTGGAGGTTCCGCTTCGATTATTTTCACTAAATATCATTAGTTCAATAAATATGTAAAAATAGGTATCTATCTAGTAGTGTTAATTTATTTTATATTGCTTTTTAAGTATCTTGTGGTATGGCGCCCCATCGGGTGGATGTTTGATATGATCTTTATGGCTAAAACCTGTGTACCCTTAACATTAAATAACTCTATAGCTGAGCACCATTTCACGTAACAAATTCAGTATACATAACATCTTCGCTGTAACTTAGCTCCATCTAGACTAGAACATAATTTTGACAGTGTCCCTGTCCCTTATATTTATGGTAATCCTGATGATGATTCTTTTATTCGGAATAACGTAGCATAGTCAGCTCGGCTCGTGATGAGCATACGAAGCACAAATTTCCGTGAATCCAAAGATGATTTCCGCCAGGCAGTTCGAAACAATAGGTCCTAATTCAGACGGTGACCACGTTTCGGCTGTCTGTACAATACAGTCGTGACAGGCGGGGGCATTATGACAAGTAACTCTGTGTCAGAAAACGGTTAACAAATCGTGCGTTTAATATTGGCTAAGAGATTTTCAGTCGGTTTTTCGTACGCTGATCAAACTATACGATGTTCAAACCTCTTATCAAGTGCTTATTCTGTTAATGTCGAACAAATATTAGTTATTATTAAGCTTTTGCAAAGTATGTATTAATTTATCAAACGCTAAATATGCATTTTTCTGTGTCCAGCTAAGCGCTTGTTAAATCAGCGTTCAATAAATCGGCTGTTTGTGTACTTAGTATAGGGAAAATACTTCCCGAGTTTTTTAAACGATACGATGATTCAAGATGCCTTTCATCAGCTAGCAGTGTAATACATGTTAACATTCTCATCTACGGAAGGTGCGTAATTACTCTGGTAAATGTGTCTTTGTAATGTAAAGTACCTTTGTAGTGTTTGAGCATGTTTGGGTGTATTTATTAAGCTACTCCAATTCCAATTTTCACCAAAGATGTTCGACACTACCTAACCCAAAGTAATGTTAACCTAAATGTGTTTAATTCTTATTCCGCAAGAAATAACACACAAGTTGCTAATTGTGTCGGCGTGCTAAGCCTCTTTTGATGGTGTCCATTGTTTTAGGTTGTTAACGCTATTATCGTTACTTTTTATTGCTGTTTATGGATGTGTTGCTAACGACCCCGGCACGATATGCTATCTGTGACACTTGGTCGTATTGTATTTCTCTATGTAGATAAACAGCTGTTTTTGCTATCGGCTTTCGGTTTACTTTATGGAAATCTAATGCGATACTACTGTTTATGTTGCTATTTTTGTGTAAGACCAAATTTGTACTGGCTTTATTCTCACAAGGTAGAATTTCAACGACGTTTTTTCAACTTTTTTTAAATTGTTAAACAGGTTATTGGTATGGTAATGGCAATTCACTGACACTGCGTGAACTGCAGGTTCTGCCTATCATCACGAACTAACAGGTAACGGAAGACGCCAGATCTTAATTATTAAAATTTAATGTAAATCACCTGCGATACAAAATAAAAAAACACGTTTGTCCGGAACCCATGTATTACTAAAGACCAATTTGCCACTCCCGCTTTTATTTCAGGTCAGAGCCATTTTTAACCGACGTAAAAAAAGGAGGAGGTGCTCAATTCGACTGTATTTGAAAATTTTTTCACTATTGTATTGAAAATGATCCCGAGGTGGACCCATTTATCCCCCAAAAGTTAAAAACAGTGTAAAACCAAGGGAATTTGAAGTAGATTTATCGTTTATCAAAACTTTAAGTTTTGCGGGATAAATAGTAATTCCCCGGGGATAACATTTTTATGGGACCACCTCGAGATCATTTTCTATACAATAGTGAAATAATTTTCAAAATTGGTCCTTATTGGCGGAAATACCGCGTAAAATACATACAAAAAAAACATACCGTCGAAATGAGAACCTCCTTTTTTGAAGTCGGATATTAATGCTTGGCTCTACATAAAATATTGAATGTCATTATAAGATAATACATTTTTATAAACCCTATCATTGAAGCATCTTATCTTTGCTTGATAAATACTATGCCCGTAATTAATGTACCGACTTAAACATTTCCTCTATAATATAATTTCAATAGGTACATTAACATTAATTTCCTGTGTATAGAGTCTATGATGCCTCTCATAAATTCTAGTTATCTATTAATAGCTTCTGCGTGAAGATTCGCTAGTGTGTTGCCTTAATAAATAAAAACAATTACAAGATCATGAAACCATTATAGCAAGAGACGTGTATTATAAAAGAGCGTAAAGGAATTAGATATCAACTTTACATTCCCTAAAAAAAAACTACGATAAAAATCAAAAGATTTCGTACGGTGATTCCTATTTGGTTCGTTAGCTTTTGTATGATGCCAGAACAGCGTCTTAAACAGAACAGTAACCTAGCCAGTACTGAGAGAAATTATCAAAAATATTTAATATATATTATATAACCTTGTCTGATAATTATAACCGCTGGGGAGTAAATTTTCTCAAGTAGTGGTCGCAGGGAGTTGATTGATGGACGCGGCTCAGGCCCGCTATTTGTGGCGTCGTAAGTGGGAGGCATATGTCCAACTGTGGACGTGTATGGACTGATATGATGATGATGAATTCCTTGTCTAATTAAATAGACACATACACATAAGATGTGCGTTGTGACCACAGCTGTCAGACGTGGATATAGCCGGTGGATAAAAATTATGACCGCGTAGTGGCCAAGATCAAACGAAAGAAGTCATGGTCGTCTGAAAGCACGTTACTTTGAAGATAACTCGCTACGCTCTTCTGGATGGAGAAAGCACAGGAAAAATCAAGCCAAAAAGAATAAAAGGAAGGAATAAAAGGCCTCCACAGCAGTTACATGGTGATGACCATGTGGCCAATTTTGCGTATCACGTGATTGATACTTTATCGAGTGACATACCGCCAAAACTGCATTCTCGTTCGACATATTGAGCAACTCATCAAAGAAAAACCCTCGATAAATATCGAATTGCAGATTTTGAGAATACGCTTGTTTATCACTCGATATTTTGACAGTTCTTGCCATACATATTTATCGATGAGATATATTGCCAGAATTGCCCTCCAGGTCTTTAACTACGTGGGCACATAGAAATCGGCTACATACATATAGGGTGCCAACCTCATAACTTATATATAACTATATATAAATAGACAGACGTAATCCTACTAATATTATAAATGCGAAAGTTTGTATGGATAGATGTATGGATATTAGTTACTCTTTTACGCAAAAACTACTGAACGGATTGGGCTGAAATTTGGTATGGGTATAGTTTGGACCTGGAATAACATTAGGCTATTTTTATCCCTATAAAACGCGGGCAGCAGCTAGTTCTAAATAGTTTTACAGCAGTCATCCGTTTAGAAGTATCGCGAAGCGCTCCTTGTATAAGAAGATTTATTTGCTCCCATTCACAATACGTAATTTACATTGAGTAAAATACAGCAGCTTTGAAATCATTGGAACCTATCCAAACCAGATTGTGTTATGCAGGTTATAAAACGGATCACCTTTCGCAATATTTGAAAGTGGGTACGGATTTGAAAATTTGTTTGGATAGAAGCGTCTTTTATCCTGGGCAACGTCATACTATTTTCTGTGTCCATAGTCTTTAATCGTATTTAAATCGTCATCGTGCACTGCAGTGCGAAGATCACAGTCCTCCTTTCAGACATCTAATCTATAGATGTCTGCCAGGTTTTGCCTCTCTTTATACATCGTAATCCTATCTAATATGATAAATGCGAAAGTGTGTTTGTTTGTTTGTCCTTCCTTCACGCCCGCTAAGCAACCAATCGACTTGATTTTTGGCATAGAGTTAGTTGAAAGCATGGAGAGTAACGTAAGCTACTTTTTGTCCTCGTAAAACATCAAAAACCATGGGAGATTTTTAGGAAAAAAAAACAGTTTTATCCCCCTAGTTCTAATGTGAAATTCGAATTTAACACGGGTGACACCACGGGGAACAGCTAGTAATACATATACCTTGGTTCATTCTAAGTTTATTGATATACAATTATTCTCTAGTTTAGAGTCAGCATCATCAAAGCACGGTTGACTCTATCAGACCTGTATATTTTTACGAAATCGATGTCTTACCACTGCAACAATAACAGAGTTGTATAAGTCAAGTTCACTGTACATTTCCGATAAGAGTATTTTTAGCAACATGTAAATCACATCAACGTGTCCATTGCGGATTTTAATCTTATCATTCTGCCTACGCACGCTGCTTCTTGGCCTGTTTGAGGCAGAAACCAGGTTTTCAGAGCTATCCGTACCAGTTTAAAAATATTGTCTTTAAATCGGGTCGATTATAGGTGAGTTGCTATGACGGTTAGCCTACTCAGGCTAACCGTCATAGCCTGCTTGTTGTGTGGCTTGCTTGTTCCAAAGGATTCAGCATGCTAGTTTGTGTTTTCTGAGATTTTTGACTATGTATGGTATAACATTAACCCTTTAAATAAATAAATAAATAAAAATATTTTATTTCAGATAACAGACGATCCATAACTTATATTAACTTAATACCAAATTACAAACAAGAAAAATGAAATTATACTAAAATTAAAGACCAAAATTAAAATTAAAGAGTAGGTGAAGGTGCGTTGTGCCGAGAATAATCAACCAGGGAAGTAGTTTGCCTCATTGATCATCCTCTCCTCCATCTCTTTGACAGCCATAGTCACCTATACATCACAAATCACCCGAGGAAAAGGCGAAGAGAACACGGGAATACGTTTTTGGCGTAGCGGTCAAAGAGTTAATTGCAGATCTGACAATCTTATTTCCTCCGATGATATTTAAAGAATTTGAGTTTACCTTTGTAAACTCAAATTCTTTAAAAGTATTTAGAAAATGTAAATATTCCGCATCACTTACCCAGTTTCTTTGTAAACGTATCTGTGGCCTGGGTGCTATAATAACTTTATTATTAAGTGTAGCCGGCTTTACCAACGTAGTCCAGACTCTCTTTTTTGTAAAATTCCTTCTACATGTTCAATACAAAACTTGAATTGGATTCTTAGTACGCAATTTGCTGGATCAAAAAAGGTCCATCAGCTACCTGAATTGGTAATTCGAATCGTGGTATTTTGTAGATAGGTACGCTTGTTTTTCCTTTTGTCTCACATTACGCATTCACTTAAAAACTCCAGTTCTAAAAGCTCTCCAGTTATCCCCTTACGATTCTGCTAAAGCTTCATCATCAGTTCGTTAGCGAGGCCGTGTCAAGTGGTCGATTCCAATGACAGTCCATCGCTAAGATGGGTCTTCAAACTGTCTTCACGCCAGACAATTTCCAACTTAGCACCTTTCGTATACCACCTATTTTCGTTTGCGAGTGCGAAGCTAAGTAGTGAGAATTCCTGTAGGCGTTGAGTACTGTTACTGAACGCCACAAAAAAAGCACTGTTTGTGCTTGGAATTAGACAGGTATTTGCTTTCGCATGTTTATGACCCTGTGGGAGTGTTAAGGCTCTATAACTTGTGAAAAGGCAACATAACGATTTGTATCGCGTTGTAAAACTGTTCCATGTCAATGTTAGTTTATATTCCTTTTTATTACTGACACCACATTGTTAGTGTTAAAAAGTTTATGAACATAATGTTAACTCAATGACTCATACGCATGTGGTGTGTAAAATATACTAATATTAAGCTTTTTTAATTCTTCTGAAATATTTTTAGCACATTCTGTTCTTCAGTCTTCCCGTATTTAATTTTATTTGCTTACTTCTCTTTTATAATTATAACACAAGCTTTATCATAGATTTGCTATTCCTTTGTACTTTGATTATGAATAAGCACAAAGCACGATATACGCATAAAAGAGAAATAAGCCCTGACCCCACTAGGGCCCCTGTCGAAACTCACTGTTTTGATACCTAAGTGCTTGCATCAGCTATTGGCACAATCAGTTCTATTTAGCCTTTGATGTGTTTGCCAATAGTCAATGCATGATCATAACTCATACAAATGTTATTATAGTCAGGTGATTTACTGCCACCTTCGTCCTTATCTGTATTAATCTTGGTTTCAACTTTAAAACTATTAATGTCTTGTAATCTCTCAAAGGATACTCGCATGATGTGACTCATCTTTTTGGAATTTCTTCTCATCTGTGATACTTGTGTTTATTCTATAGATCTTTTCTTCGTTCACAATGAAATATCAAATCATCTATTCACGGGTTATACACACGTTTTTGTCTTTAGTTGTAAGAATACAATTAAAATTCCACGAGTGCATTGTCTTTTTAACATCGGTTCATTAGTTTTATTTAAAAATATTATTCTATTATCGATGCTTTTTCACAGATATTCCGTATCAATAGGTTATACTCTTAGTCGTCGAGAATCGTCTTCGACAAACACAAAATACTACGTTTTCTACTGCTGAGGTGCAGTTTCCTCTCTATTTCCACTTATCATACACACGTTAGTTACGCACACCCCAAATCTTCAAGGTTATTTCTTCCCTGTTCATAATTATTTCTTCCCTGTTCATAATTGCCCCTGTATAACGAACATGGCGTTGGCAGCACAATATTAACTACCTAATACATTTCCCAACTTTCCCGACATCAGTGGACCCCTGGAGGATTGAATTAAATCGCGCGCGTTGTTTCTTGGGGGAAGTTTTAGATGGACAAAATATATGACGGAAATAAGAAAGAAATTGGTTATCTGATTGACTACTTAAAGTAGGTAAGGTACTGAAGTTTGTTTTCGGTTTAACCTGTACCTACAAAAAGACTTTCGGTTTTGGTATACACATGCTATACGTTACGTCTAGTCTGATTGTAATTTAATTTGAAATATGCATAAAGTCCTTATCTTG
The DNA here is from genome assembly GCA_947859395.1 of Eupithecia insigniata. NCBI lineage: Eukaryota > Metazoa > Arthropoda > Insecta > Lepidoptera > Geometridae > Eupithecia > Eupithecia insigniata. The sequence goes on from OX402000.1 coordinate 3,185,198, forward strand.
GAATTTCATATTAATGATTTCAAATATAATTTAATGCTTTTAGGTATAGTTTGACGCAGACCTATCTTTTACTGTATGCGTGCAATGCGGGTAAATAAAGATAGTAAAACGTATTGCTTTGTGATAAGATTTCGTTTATAGTCTCCGATTAATTTATCACTTTGTAATTGTTAGAAAAGTACTTAATAAAATAAAAGCGGAGCCCTTAAGAAGGGTACGAAACTCTCCCAAACGGAAACGGATTTTCCCATGCGGATTTGTTGTTGTTTCACGTAGGACGAAATGGGGCGCGCTATGAGTGAGAAAGCGCGTCTAACCATCTAATACGAAGCCGTCATGTGACTGTGTGCGTGTGCTTGATGTTGGCACCATTTTTTTTATATTTTTTCGTACTTTCCGATTAATTTTGATTAAACGATTGATTTCAAAAATATTTTTAATTATTTATAATGTTCAATATATTTAGGACGTTTGCAGCGCGACAGATTTTCGAAACAAAGGTGTCTATCATGCATAAAAATCGCTTGAAGATGACTCGATTTGGTACCCAAAATTAGTTTCACTCTCATTTAAATATCATTATGTTTTTACAAAAACTAAACCGCTGCAAACAGCTATTTTTCATCCGATTACGTATGGAAAATTTCAATAAGATCGGGGACATAGTTTCCAAATGAAGCGGAAAGTACGATTGTATGGGGAATAGGGCTATCCGTTACGTTCTAAACGCTCGATGATGAGGGTTCGATGCATCAAGACTGAACACTGCTTTTAAGATAAATAAATGATGCTGCACATTTCATACTGCGTCATTGAGCCTCAAGCTTGTTCCTGTTTGTCTTAATAAAGTTATTAATAAATTTCCTGCAATTTATTAGCAGTTAATCGAACAGCTAAAGTTCCTGGTCGGATATAAGCAGAGCTTGAGTTATGCGTACTAAGAAACTGGAAAAAATGGTGCACTAATAATATGGCGTGTTTTAAAAATCGATAAACCGACTTCAAATTTCCTTACTTTTACACTTATTTTAAGTTTTGCGGGATAAATAATAATCCCCTGGGGATAAAATTATGGGACCCCGTCGGGATCATTTTCTATACAATTGAAAAGATTAACAGTGAAAGAATTTTCAAAAGCGGTCCATAATTGGCGGAGATATCGCGTAACATACATAAAAAAACATACAGACGAATTTAGAACCTCCTCCTTTTGAAGTCGGTTAAAAAGAGGAGGCCTATACCTACCCAACAGCAGGTGCAAACGGGCTGAATGGCATTGATGAATATGGCTCTTGTGTTGCATTAAATTCGCACAAAAGTCCAGGAAAGTAGAGTTATGAGTCTGGAACACGTCTCTGCCTACATACAGTGCCCGTTAACACTGGCATTGTATACAATCTGCACTAGACTGACGTAATAAGGCTGAAATTTGTGAGCTTTCTGACGAATAAATGTTAATATTTACTGTACCTATTATGTTTTGTGGTGGTGGAAGAGACTTTATTGTCAGCAATATAAACGGTTAATAGTAGATTGTTACACAAGGGTAGTAAGGGAGCTATTACAGAACAAGATCCAATTTGGCGCCAGTGCGAGCGCAGCTCGCAAAGGGCCCTAAATTTGATTGAGTGCACCCGAGATATTTAGACGCCCAAGCGAAGCGAGGGCGAATATAGTTCGAGGGTGAACTCAATCCAATTTCGCGCCCTTGCGAGCGCTCGCAAAGGGCGCTTATGGATCGAGTGAACCCGAGAATACAATTCGAGGGTGTAATAGCTACTTGCAACCGAGGTAAGCATTCTACTTTACATCATAATGGCGAGGCAAATAAAACATTTATATACATAGGTATGACAAAATGTAATTTTTATTGGAAAAAATAATTATTTATTAAAAGATTTTGTATTTTTTACAACATCTGCTTCGAGATGACAGAAATCAGGCGTGCGGACCAGTTCTTCATCTGATGAAGTACTTGACATACTGAACTACCACTTTAAACTTGTTTATTACAGTTTTAACTTTTATCTTTAGTTTATTACAGTCGCACAGATCAAATGAAATGAAAGGCCGCCATTTCCACAGTTTTTTTTTAGTAAAAAGTTTTCTTATCATTTTATAAAAAAAGAGATTGTTTCAGAGTCTTGCATAGCTTGAACTGTAAAGTCTTTACAATTCAAACAAAGTGTGACGTAATGAGATTTGAAAATGGAATTCCTATAAAAATGTACTGTGTTGCGAATACCATCTTACACAGTCTCTTTGCTTAATTTGTAAAACCTTCTTGCCGAGCATTATGATGTAAAGCATGTTTACGTGATATCCGCTGTTTATTTCTGTGCCTAGAAAAATGTGTAACCTTTAAAATGCCCGGTGAAATTAAATTAAAAAAAAATGGTAGTTAAATATAAATTTAATAAATAAAATAAAGTTATACAATAATAGCTAACCTAATTTAAGTTAAAACTGTTTTTTTAATATTACCCTGAAGTAGTAAAATTTTGTGAAAGAAATTGATCTCAATAGAGTGAAAACAATAAATGGTTTTTTATAATTGTGCTTGTATTTGAATCACCGTTTAAGTGATCCTCATTACCTACATCTCCCTGTAGTTGTACGCCTGTAGTGTAGTACGTCTCTCTGCAAGCGCTAGATTACGACTGAGTGCTAATTAACAAAACCCGACGCCCGGTATATGTAGTATGTGTGTGACGATCAACCCGTTTTTAATTTTGGTCTGATCTGTTCTAGGTAGAACAGAATAGGACCGCTAGGTCTGCCACGCTTATTCGCTCAATCTCCAAGATGAAAATCGTTATTAATTCTTACATTACCAACCCGCATGTAGCGTAACAAATATGGTTGAAACATCCGGCGGCATACCCTTTCATTTAATGAATGAATAATTTCCATTTGATATTCGCCAGTTATGAACTTGAGGTTTGGCGGAAGCTTGGAATCAAGGATGATTAAAATGTATCTTGGCATTGGATAAATAATTTAGCTGGCTACGGGATGTACTCGCTGAAAACGCCGTTCTCTTCAGTATTTTCTTTGTTCGCAGAGTCGTAACCTCAAAAGTGGTATCAAGAGCTCGCGAGAACAAACTGCAAAAGAGTACACAATTTCCTTTTCAAAGAAAGACCTTGGTTTTCCCTCAATGTGTTTATATTCTTCAAAGCAAACGTGGCACTATGGGTTACGTACTACAATATTGCGTTTTATAATAGCACCTCTTTGAAATAGCATCTCAGCGTGAGATTGAGCCTCATAAAGCAAAAGTTATGGTTCCTCTCATAATTACACCATTTTAATATCGCATACCCTATATTTTATCGCGGCCCTTTGTAAACTTAAGAGCTTAAAAGCTGTTGTGGAAGCTTTCGAAGCGAACATTGTTGATCTATTGTTACTTTGTTGTTTTAAGGGGTTTGAAGACTTCCGGGTTGTATCGGACAAACTTGCATTTTTTACTCAAAAAGTCATTAATATCAATTTTGAATAGCGTTATGGCCCAACGCTCTAAACTGCTACGTGGTTCATCTTATTCATCTCTGATAATTTTATCGCACGAGTCTGTTTGTGGCGAACTCGATGTCGTTCAAATCTCACCTTGGTATCAAAAATGTTATAGGGATCCCACGTATTAAATCGTCTTTCAGACGAATGACGACAGCCAAAAGATTTCTCAAAAAGCTAATTTGTTTCGCCTCCGATATTCAATTTCAGTTCCCCGACCTTTATCCTTAATCCCTATCGTAAAACATTGAACTCATTCTAGCTATTTCGAAACCCGGCATAACCCTAAATAAACAATAGAGATGAAAAGCCACAATATATAATACAAGTCATAAACTAAACATGCGGTCACACCCACCCTTGCGTGCGTGCGCATAGTAATGACAACACTTTTGACAGGTGACTCGCATGGCAAGCACAAACCTTTGATGGTGCATACGATAAACTGACTAACCCTGAAAATGATAAAATTCCTGGTGATGATACCTTTCATTCCAATTTACCTTTGATGAAAATGTTTCTGCTTCAAACCTGAACGAAAATATTAGAATAAGAATAAGAATAAAATATATTTATTTTGTGAACAGAACTTAGATACTAAACAACTGATACACTGTACTTAATTAGGAGAAGAAACATCTTCTATACCTAGGTCCTTTCACAAAATGGGCTCAGTCTCAGCATGAGTTGGAACACTAGCAAGCTAGCATTCAACGCTGGTCTTCCGCCAGAGCCACTTGTTGGCGTTACGGATAAATCATTCATAATTACATAACTAAAGCAATCAAACAAATAAAATTTTACAAAATACAAATCAAATAGGTACGCATACACAGTAAAATAGAATGCTACTCAACAAGTAAATGACGCTATATTAGAAAATAATTTATACTTAAATATTCATATATTACATAGTCTACAGGTGCAATTTATCAACATAGCAATAGGTAGAGTACCTATATATACATATAGCTCATAAATCTCACACTAGGTACACACACCATTCAAAGTTCTACTCACTAATGAAAGCCTTTAATAGAGATAGATAGATAGAGATGTAGAGACAATCACAATACACTTGTGTCATGCCTTAAACTTTCCTGCTCCTTCTGATGATCAAACAGAAATTTCTTTAATTTTGCTCTAAATCCATGCAAGCTTTGCAGGTTCCTTATCGGTGGCGGGATATTGTTCCAGCATTTTGAAGCTGCATAGCGGAAGCTGCCTCTAAAGCAGGCAGAGCTGTGCTGCTGTGTCTTGAGCTGCTTCGAGCACTGGCGAGAGCTACAAGATCTGGAGTTGGACAGCCATGACAACTTTTCGTAGAGATAAGACGGCGATTTGTATTTCATAACACCAAACATAAGGCATGCAAGGTGTAATTTACGACGGTGCTTCATCTTCAAAATGAAATGCTTGTTTAAAAAGGGCGTAACATGACCTCTAAATGGAACATCGAAACAAAAACGGGCGCAGGCGTTTTGGACTTCCTGAACTAACCTTTGCGTTCTTGCCAGTAATCGGGGTCCAATTACTACATCTGAATAATTCAATTTTGATAACACGATAGACTCTACAAGCCGGATACGCAAGTCGGTATTGAGATACGGTCTCATTCGGTAAAGTACCTTCAGTCTGTAGAAGCAATTTCTGACAGAGTCAGCAACATGCTTCTCATAGCGAAGGCGACTATCCATCTGCAGGCCGAGGTTCCGTGCTTCGTAGACACGCTCTACTGACTCTCCCATAAGTACCACATTCCGCGTGGGGCTGATACGTTGTAGCTGATATTCGGTACCAAAAATCAGATATTTAGTTTTGTTTGGGTTTAACAGAAGACTATTTCTTTTTGACCACTGAGCAATGTTAGACAGATCTTTATTGAGATTTTCTATAGTACTGTTAATTTCAGATGGTTTGCAAGAGATATACACCTGAATATCGTCCGCGTAAATATGAAAGTTACAGTACTTAATAACAGTTTGCACATCAGCGGAAAAAATTATAAACAGGAGCGGCCCCAGAATTGATCCCTGCGGAACTCCTTGTTTTACAGGCAGAATATCGGAAAACAAATCATTACCGTCACTCCGAGCTATCTTAGTGCACTGGTAGCGGTCACTTAGATAGCTGTTGAACCAACGCAATGCTCCCTGGTCTAAGCCGTAATAATTTAGTTTTGACAACATTAAATTTATATTTAATGAATCAAATGCCTTAGAAAAATCGAGTAGGACGAGTAGAGTACATAGCCCTTTATCTTGTGCGTAGAGTATTTGGTCAGTAACATCGAGCAAGGCGGTTGTGGTGCTTCGCCCCTTTCTAAAGCCAGACTGGGCCTCAGGCAGAATCCCATTTTGTTCAATGTATTCTGACAACTGGTAGCTTATCACCTTTTCCAACACCTTAGACAAACACGGCAGTAAACTTATAGGTCTCAACTCAGTTATCGCAGTCGGATTAGGTATCTTAGGCAAAGGTAGCACAATAGCCAGTTTCCAAGCGTCTGGAAAAACCGAAGAGGCAATTGATTTATTAATTAAAGCAGTTATGGTACCAAGTGCTTCAGGTAGAGTCATCATTAGCATGTCCAAGCTGATCAGATCCCAGCCCACTGCTTTTGACTTAAGACTACGTATGATTTTACATATTTGATCTAAACTAACAGGTTCCAGAGTAAAGGTTGAGTCGCTAAATTTATGGAAATCGAAATAAGTCAGATCAGAGATGGTCACGGAAGTACCCGGCAAAGATAGAAAATGAAAGTTTATTATATTAGCGTCTTGCAGATGAAGAGGGAGCTCATAATTGTTTTTAGGCAAAAGCGTGTTCTTTAAATTCTTCCAAAGGTTTTTTGGATCACTTAATTTATTATTTATATTATTATTGAAGTATGCTTTCTTCTCGTGATAGAGAGCTTGGTTAACGGTAGACTTAAGGGTTTTATAATATATTCTTTTACTCTCCGACTTGTTTTTATGATATTTTACTGCCGCCTCGTCACGTAACTTCATCATCAACTTTACGGTATCCGTGATCCATGGATGTGACCTCGACTTGATGAGCACCGATTTCAAAGGGGCATGCACCCTAAATAGACCCAAAACACTGTGATTGAAACCGTTAACAACATCATTCACGTCTTCGAGTGTCCCAATCAGATCCCATCTAATGGAATTTAAGTCCAAATTAAAACTATCAGCGCAAATATATTTTATGGGTCTGTAAGATATCTTAAAAGGTTTCAGTTTACTTTTTCTAATATTTAACTCACAATATACAAGGCAATGACCGAAAAGTGATCCTACTGGTTCAACAGCTACCCTATTGGCTATAAGATCCGAGCAGATAACATCAATTAATGTTTGTGAAGTTTCAGTGAAATGTGTAGGCGAAGAAACTAATTGTCTTAAATTTAGACACGAAAGAAAAGTAAATAATTTGACAGATTTTATTTCTGTAGCATTAAGCAGATTTATATTAAAGTCACCAAGTAATACCAAGTGATCATAGGTAGATAATGAATTTATTGACTCTGTTAGAGCGTCAAAGAATAGATCAGCATCCAACCAGGGTGGCCTGTACGCCGTGCCTATGGCAAGTTTCTTTCCATTTAGAGTCATAGTGAGCCACATTTGTTCTACTGCATTGTGGAACGGGTCAACCGGGTGAGCCCATGTGCGTACAGTTATACCCTGCTTAATATAAAAGCCGACCCCACCACCGCGGCCGCGGTATGTGTCTCAGACGGTAGCCCGCTACGGCGGGGGCACGGCCCTCCTCGCCTGGTCTGAGCCAGGTCTCGTTGATGGCGAGGATGTCCAGGTTCAACCGTGAAATTGAAGCAACAAAATTGTCGTGATTAGTGCCGAGGGAACCTGCATTTAACAAACCAATTTTTAGCATACTAAAAACAAACGAATAAGAAAGTTAGACCGACAAGACAAGTGCAATTAAAGTTACAAATTAAGTAATTTAAACTAAATACCTTAACAGCATAAAACAATGGTGTATGTGGTTTTTTTAAGTAGGCACTGTAGCTTAGTACTCTATAGTTTAGTAACATATAATTTAACATATTTAATAGAATGCATGCGTAATCGTTTTTATACAATGTTATTATTGTGTACATAGTTTTAAGGATACAGCTTAAACAATGAATGCCATAACTTAGTACATACTTTACTAAGAGTATTACTATAAAACACGACATGTTTTTAATAATTAAAATATAGAGCACTATATAAAAAATATTGTCTGATTGAACTGTTTGCAATGTAGAGTAGTAGTAGTTAATGCTTACTAAATAGGACAAAAATAACTTTATACAATAATTATATAACATTCTAAACTTTAAAAATACGTGCGAAATCAGCTTCCGTGCGAAAAGGGTACGCCGGCTTTCCCTCGCTTTCACGTGCGTAGGGGCGGCCCTTCTTTGTCCACGAGTACCGCCAATTGTGTTTCTTGCACTCTTCACGCACCCGGTGAAACAGCTGTCGATTGGTTCTCGTAAGTCGCTCATTTACGAAGATGCGCTGCGGAGGCGCAGGCATGTTAAGATCCGTAGACATGAGCATACGACGTACGCGTGCTGCGCTCAGCAGCTCATCCCGCAGGTGGCGGCGTGCCAGCCGCACCACCAGGCGACGCGGACGTCCCTCCGTATCACTCGATCCCGACCGAGCAGGACGCTCGGCGAACACGATGTCTCGATTTTCAAGAGGTACCCCTAGTTTTGCCGCTAACATGGTGATAGAGTGGATGGCATTCTCGCCTTTTACTTCAGGGAATTGCCCTATATCGAGGTCGGCCGATAGCGCCTCCTGGTCCCGATCATTCAGTTCAGATTTCAGCTGAATGACCGTTCTCTCCAACTCGGCCACCTCGACAGCTCCGGACGCCTCTTCTCTGGCCTCCATCACATCCAGGCGACACTCTATGCCTTCCATGCGTTCATTCATGGCCGCCACAGTGGCCCGAAACTCGACCATCTCGCCGCGGTAGAGACGTAGCTCTGCCATATATTCAGCTAACTCCCGTCGCATTTCCATAATACTCGTGTCCGCAGGTGGGGTGAGGAGGGGGATTTCTGACGGCACAGGTAGTAGAGAGCTTATGGACGGGCTGGTACAAGTGGCGGCGGTCGAACTCGATGCGAGTGAAACAGATGTTTCTCCCATTACCGGTGTACTGCCGCTCTTCATAGTCTTTTTTTTACATACAGGGCAGACCCAGGCCTTGCTCACAGTTCCTGACTCAGGTATCAAAACACAACCCTTATGATAAGTTCCTGCGCAGATGGTACAAGTAGCGGCACCTATCGGCGAAAGAAATCTTTTGCACACTCCACAAGCAACCTTTCCCATGATGGTTCTTAGTTTTAGGGTTCTCACAAATTGGTCGATCAAAATGTAGCTACTCCACACAAGATGGCGCTGATAGACAGAACCTTATGACGAGTTGTAGATGGCAGTCTTAGTGGCGTATGTGGCGTGTAAGGTTCAGTCGCTCGTCACTAGATGGCAGGAGGTACAGCTCCTTGCCACTAGATGGCATCCAAAGTGATCACAACTGTCAAATGGCCTACCGTCTAGAGGTGCAAATCTACCCTCATGCGAGAAATAAAAAATAGTAATTTGTCTGTTCAAGTCTAGATTTTTTGAGATTTGCACCCTATCCCAGGCACGTAGGTACCAGCAAACACTCACTCAGATGGGATCAGCGATTGTCCACCCACTATTAACACTTTGAAGGGAAAACTTTTGCGTTTACTATTTTTAACTAATTAAATTGTGACACAGTGATGTTGCGAATGATCGTCCGTAACGTCAATCCAATTACGTTATAACGTTTTCCATTGACATTGTGAATTGTATTATGTACGATATGTCAGTTATCTAGTACCCATATCACAAGATCTGCTTAGCTAGGGGCTAGGTGATGCCTTTGTGGATTGTCCAGCATTATAATTTTATGCCACTCCGGGAGAAGCCTTCCTTTTTGTCCTTCAACTCCTCGCGATTTAATACAGGATAATCGGTTTGCCCAGTAGTAACGGTTACAAATAAATAAAAAAGGTATACTAGTCAAGCTCTATGCTTACCACTAAAACATATTTTAAGTTTCTCCGGTTCTGTCAACTATTTGTTTTTAGGTGAACTGAGTAATTTTCCAGTTTCTATTCCATATAGTCGTTGCCGTCATTTGACTTTTTTTTTATAGTAAATCACGTTTACATGTTTTGTTGCAGGTGACACACAAAACCTCCGGTAAAGTGATGGTCCTAAAGATGAACCAGCAGCGGGCTAACCGACCGAACATGCTTCGTGAGGTCCAGCTTATGAACAAACTCAAACATCCAAACATACTTGGGTAAGTGATTAGATTCATACATTCATACATACTTATGAGATCTGACAATAATAGAAGTACCTAACTGAGGTAGATATAAGCAAGTGCAGGTAAATCAAAGTTAGTTTTATAAACATGTTGATGGTTCCAATAAACCTGAAATAGGAAATTCCGGCGCAGAAACCAGTATAAATAAATAAGTATGTAAATAAGAGCCATTTACTAAATTAACATTTAAACAATTTTGTATTTCCCACGAGCCTACTTATCAACAATAAACGATCTTGAAATTAAGATTCAAGATATTCCTCGTCCAAACACATATTAAAATGAGACGGCTCCAATTTCAGCTTTGCAGAATTCAGTATAAACTCGCTTATTTAAATAGAGATTTAACTCGGATAATTGGGTTCCTTCAATTCTCCAATTACAGAGAGTCCATTAGATACATTCAAGCCCCTTTTGACGACAAACGTAATTTTCTCAAATGGAGAATGGTTGGTACGAAATACGATGTTGTTTAGACCGGTACCGAATGAATTGATCGTAATGATAATAATGTAATAAACTAATTGGCCGTCGTAAATCTTGCAAACAGCTATATTATTCAAGAACCAGGAAATATCTTATAGATACGTATACATACGAAATGGATTCGCATACTAATTTAGCTAAGTGATTAAAAATTATAAAACGCAAAAACTTAAATGTCAGAATGGTAAACGGATTTGCTAGGTTTTTACATATTTTATGAGAGCAAGGTTTTTTTATAATGTCAATAATTTAATTAACTTTGCATCGGCTAAACAACCAAAATTATGTATCTAAGTGTACGACTGACTATACTCATTTAAAGTGTACACAAAAGGTTTAAATCTTATCTTTCAAGTGTGCTTACAGTATTTGAACATGCAAAATGACTTGCTAACGTCATTTTTACTTGAAGACAATAGTGCTCTTTGTAACTAATTGTGATGACGTCAATAACCCGAGACTGTACACGGTCTCGCAAGATATTAATTTGTTTAATCACGGTGCTTGGGAATGCACAATAACAAAACAGCTACAAATAGTAACATGTAGAGAGAAGTTAAGTTGAAAAGTAAACAAAACTATCGTTTCAATTCGACGTACTGAATTAAAATTTGGAATTGACCAAAGAAAGAATTTAGGTACGAAGCCATGATTTCTCTGTCCGATGACGACGACGGTGCAGTTTTTACAAAGCCATTCTGATAATGGCGTTTTAAGATAACTGTTAGAAATCACCCTCTTGCAAACTAGAGCATCGATTAGGGGCGGTTAGCGGAGATGGCTGATATAGAATATTACTTTGGCCATTTACCCCGATGCAGTCGAATGACGCTCACTGGGTCTTCGGCGGGAAATTTATACCTACTTCCAACAATTGAAATTCAAGCCTTTTCATGTGCGTGCTTATATTCAAGTATAGCTCTATAAACACATTTCACATTTCGGGTGTTCTGGGTATTATATGTAGTATAACAAAAAAAATATCTATCCATGTAAGATATTGTATTATGTATATCATTCATCTAGCACCCATAACACAAGCTCTGCTTAGCTTGGGGCTAGATGATGCTATGTGGATTATCCAGCATTATTTATTTATATATATTTTGATACACACACTATTCAATTTTCTGCCCAAAGCACAACAAATCTGTCTGCGACATCTCTGAGGATACCCCAATGACACATCTCGCTCAAAAACAAATGTCAACAAATCGTAAACCATCGCAAATATGGCTTGCTACAATATTTGTATATCGTGCAAGAACCTCTGTGGGTCACCCACCGGTCAACAGACGTCCTCTCGCTTTGTTTCATCTTCGACCATACCTACCTTATTAATGCTGGCTCGATTCGACTGTTTAACACTGGGAGCCGGTTTCTGAGCAACATTGTTTGATGTTTGATCTTGCGTCATTCACATCCAAGATTTGAAGTACCTACCGTAAAATATCAATGAATGTGGAATGACAAACATTTATATTTTCTGTGTAAAACCTTTTAGCATACAAAAAACTTAATAGCACATAAAACTTTGCAATGGAATAAAATAATTGCCAGTTTGGAAATCAATGTGTAAGAGTTTTTTCGTTTGTTTTGGCGTTGAAAATTTATTTAATTTTGTAAAGAGGAAAAGAAGATAAATATCATTATTATATATAGACGCAAATGTTTTGGTATGAAAATAGTATAGTGGCTTAGAATCTGAAAATAAGACACAGGCGTGTGTAAATAACTTATGTAATGGGGAGTACAGTTCTCGAGTGGAGACCACGATGCAATGCGAAACGGAGTGTGGGTAGACCTCCCACTCGATGGACCGACGACATTGTAGCGGTCATGCAGCGACTTTGCATGATGATTATCTATGGATGAAGGTGGCTCAGGACTGCTATTCGTGGCGTCGTCGTTTGGGGGAGGCCTCAAAACTCAAAATGCTTTATTTCTTTTAGACCTTACAGGACTCTTGGAGACAAAATTAAATTACATAAGTGAAACTGGGCAATAAAGTGATCACATAGATTTTTTGTTCACTTCAATCTTTTTAAAGTAAAGAAGAAACCTTTATCTTGTTAGGTTGTTAGTTTCGAGTTGGACCAAAACTCGTCCCAAGCTTTTGTGAGAGATAATCTGATATTTTTTATTAAAGCCTTTTTTTACAAAGGATATATTTGACAATATGTTTGAATTTATTTATTTCCTATGTTCAGCAGCACGGGCTGATGATGATGTTAATGAACTTCTGTAATGTGGCGCCCGAAAGTATATCGTATATAAAACGCATCCATACAGTCAAAACCACGCATCTTGATCCGAAGATTAGAAAGCCACGACTAATGAATCAACATACATACATATGTAGATATCACACCTGTTTCTCAAAATGGGAATCAACTGTCTATCAGGCTCAGGCATCTCGAGAATGGAAACCAGACGTAGGACCGATAAGAGTCATCATCATCATCATCATCAGCCCATACACGTCCACTGCTGGACATAGGCCTCCCCCGTACGACGCCACAAATAGTGGTCCTGAGCCGCCTCCATCCATCGACTCCCTGCGACCGCTACGATGTCGTCAGTCCATCGAGTGGATGGTCTTCCATGTAGGGGGGGATTTGCCATAATCATCACGCTTGGCAGGCGGATTGGTGATCGCAGTGTTGGTGTTTAAAAATACTCAGACGAATGCAGAACGGCAGCAGATACGACGGCAGAAACTGCTGCCCTTCCTCTGGTAGGTTCCCTTAGTCGGCTCTTACGACATCCACGGGTTGAGTTGGAGGGGTCGATATTCGTACGCCGCGGCCCCATGGCGCCCGATAAGAGTATTATATCTATTAAATAAAGATCTTATTTGTCCTAAAAATTTAGCAGGGCAATAGAGGCCATTTTGGATGTGACACCTTAAAAATCTGTGCACGTAATCTCTATTATCTAAATAAGTAAACATATTACACGAACAAAAGGCATTCTTAAACAGTCTCACGCGTAATCTCACATAATAAAACATCAAAATCTGGCCCACATTCCGTAACTATCGCAGTACACTCACTTCCTCTTTCAAGTGACCCCGGAATTTCGTGAACTCTAGCTTTTGTAGTTCTCAACGTTATTTATTACTTGCTTCCTGTCGCGATCTGTAATTTGCGTAATAAGTTACGAAATATTATAAATGAGAAGAGATGAGCCAAACAATAGACTGTCCTCCATTTTGCTCTCTTGCCATTTCGCTCATTTCCGTCTTGCTTATCTCCGAATATAAAAACAATGCCTGCGTTGTTTCGATTGTTCTTTCGAAACAGTTTCGTTTTATTTTACATTCACCTTGACCAGCTGCATTTGGTGTTCCATCTCCGCATGCATGTCATTTAGCATTAATTGTTCAGATCGGAATTAAATTAATGCAAATCGATAATTCAATTGTATTAAAACGTTGTTCTTGACGTCTACGAAATGAGAATAACAATTTATGGCAGAGGATTCATTTAAAATTTTAATTTTTCGAATGCAAAAGATGGTTGATGCGATTATACCACGAGTTTATATTACAAAAGTCAATCAAATCTAAGTTATTGTATATCATATATAAACTTCTAAATGTTTCTCAATTATTGACCATTTCAGTAGGCAATACGCTTCCTAAGCATTAGCTGACAGAATACCTCTGTAGGATTTATCACACCATCAATTAGAGTTTCATTATAATTGAGTTCTCGACGAACTGCACGCGAAGTATTTAATTGGCTATTTGCATTGATTACCGATACCTTGACATCAGACTCGTCGCATGTCTCAACCACGTCATTATTCTTATACGTTTTCTCATAGATTGTATCGTAAAGACTGGGATCATCAATTATATTTTATATATCATCTTGCTAACAAAATTTTCATTATGCTTCACAAAGTCATTGTTATTCAAAACTTTCACTATATGTTACAACTTTATTAGAGCATCTGATGTTTCAAGGTTTGTTTTCCCTTAAGTAATGCCATCATTGACAGGTTCATCAGAAGATTGTATGGATTCATCTTCTATTGTGTTTCCATCAGTGGGAATAATCATATCATCTGCAATCTTTTCCAAATTAAATTTTTGTGTTTGCTCATTCTCACGCAGTCCCATTTTGCTATCGGATTTCTAATAACATAATTTATCTAGGCTCTAGTGCATCGGCCTTGATATTTGCGTGGGAGTCATTGATATTTATTTGAAGAAGATATTAAAATAGTACATTAGCAAAAAACCTTGTACGCGGCAATTAAAATTTACGATGCTATCTTATCTACATATGTTTATGTATATATGGCGCAATTATCAAGTGAATGCCCTATGGTACACGTTCACAACATTCCGTACTTTTTATTTACACTTTTACAGTTTCCTTCTGTATTAGAATGATGAACTATTTCACTTTCACTTATAACTTGCATTCTCTCCATATTACGTCGGCAAAACGCTTCCTCAAAGATACAAGGAATTTTTGCTATTTAGTGTCTATAATATGCAATGCGAGAAAATCCTATTGTGGCTTTTCTTACTGTGGAAAATTAAGATTGATCTTATTGTCGATTTGTTTTCTTGTGTCGTTTAATTTATCCGGACTGCAATTAAAATGATGTAAAATGATTTCTTAACGTGAGTGTTCTTTCTTTTTATCTGTAATATGAGACAATTTCTGACTGATGGATCTTAGTAGTTTATCCATCAGTGAGAATGAGGAGAAGTAGGAGACAGTTAATGCTTGATTCTCATTTTCAAAAGTCATGTGTTTTACAAGCTTATAAATTTCAATGTATGTTTCTTCGGGTGGAATCTTGTAACAAAATTTTAGACCAGTTATCCTCAACCGATTGAGCTGAAATTTGGCATAAGTTTGGTGACAGTGCAATGTCATAGTACCATCGAGCTGTTCTGATGGTGGAAACAGAAGGTTTCCATAGGAACTCTTAAACGAAACGACTTAACCACGTCGAGTTCGAGTTCGTTAGATACGTCATCCCAACCACTTTAGTCCTACATGATATAAAAGCTTGTATTTAAAAAATTTCTAATATATTATTTACAATGGAACACGTATCGTAGTACCCGTACACTAGGGCCTAGTGTACCTAATTCTGTAACTTGTTCACAAATAGTATTTATTATATCTTCAGATTCATGGGTGCGTGCGTGCACGAGGGCCAGCTCCACGCTCTCACGGAGTACATGGAGGGTGGTTCCCTGGAGCAGCTAATCCTCGGCGGGCCGCTGGCGGCGATGCCTCAGACGTTGCGGATCTCGCTGGCCGCTGATATCGCAGACGGCATGAAGTATCTGCACTCGCTTGGGGTCTTCCATAGAGACCTCACTGCTAAGGTATGTCTAGCTTCTGATTGGTTGAAGGCGGGTTCAACAAATAGTATGGTGTCAAAATGGAGTCACATGACATGAGATGGGTAAAATGGTGGAATTCACGCGTTATCTTTGTCTTCCGCGTGGACGCGATTAGATAAATATGAATGCGGGCAGCGCAGGCGCAGGACTGGCCATTGTTGAGATCACTGGTGGAGGCTTAAGTCCAGCTGTGGACTACATCAACTATATCATGAATAAATATATTGGACATAATCATCAGTATAATATTTTTACTATACCATGTAGGTATGTAACTCACATTCTAGCCAATCTTTTTTTCATATTGTTCAAGAAAACAATATGTTTATCGAACATTCCGTCTCCAATTCTATAACTAACAACATTTTCATTGAAATGAAGACCTTGTTTTCCAGGCTATGCCCGGCACTTACATATAACATAACAATCAGAACAAAACAGAATAACAAATGATCAGTCTTAAAATAACACACATTAACCTGATTGTGTTCACATAAACTCGATAAATAAACTGAATTATCGCTGTAAATAAGATTTAGTTGTCGAAAGTTATATGAGCGCAGTCCGTTAGCCATTTCCCGCCGCAAGTACCCATAGAATTGGGTGCGAAATGAGCAAATAGTGCTAAAGTTACACATGAATAGAGTAATTTGTAGTTGGCAACTATGTTACACGCATTAAAGATATCTTTCGATAATACGTGACAGGCTAAGAAAGCTTTGAAAGCAGCTTAAGTTACTGCATTGTATCGACGCTCTTCAATTCCACATTCGTAATGGCTCCAGGATGAAGTAATAAATAGAATTTTGTTTTAATTTCAGAATGTATTGTTAAGAAAATATACGGACGGTGACTATATGGCCGTCGTCGCCGACTTCGGTTTAGCAGCTAGAATACCACATCCAAAGTAAGTATTCTAGTATTTACTCAAAGACTCCTTGGTTTTTTATGAAATACACATGACCTACTACCATAGTCGATGACTAACCCAGGCGCAGATGGCACGGGACGCATTAAGCCCTACTGCACCGAGATGCCACGTCTACGTCGCTGGCTGGCAACGTATCCACGGCAGCTAACTCACTTGGCGACGATTGACCACGTTACCTGTCGTACAATATTTTGGATGCGTTGCCCGCGACATCGTCGTCGCGCTGTGTCCCGGTCAGAAAGGGCCTTCAAGCTGCAATATATGGAAGGAAGGAAGAGTGACTTATAATACCCAGAAGTGGTATCTAACGTCTAATCAGACCAATTTTCACTCTGTGGCAAGTAGTGGTTGTTGGGACCTTAGCCCAGACTCCATTTTCCGACAAGCATGAGCAAGAATTTTATTACCTGATTGGTAACATTTGATACTTCGTTTCCAGCAACGGCTACCGATTGCCGTCGGTCGGCTCGCCGTGGTGGATGTCCCCGGAGTGTCTGCGTGGCCGCTGGTACGACCACCGCTCAGACATCTTCTCCTACGGGATCATACTGTGCCAACTTATCGCCAGGGTGAGTCCACTTCATTGACGCTGCAACGGCTACCGATTGCCGTCGGTCTGCTCGCCGTGGTGGATGTCCCCGAAGTGTCTGCCTGACTGCTGGTACAAACACCACTCAGACATCTTCTCTTACGGGATCATACTGTGCCAACTTATCGCCAGGGTGAGTCCACTTCGTTGATGCTAAATCTGCTACCAATTACCGACGGTCGGCTTGCCGTGGTGGATATCCCCGGAGTGTCTACGTGGCCGCTGGTACGACCACCGCTCAGACATCTCCTACGGGATCATACCGTGCCAACTTATCACCAGGGTGAGTCCACGTCATTCGTCAACCTAAGATCGTCAACCTTAACCCTGTTGCGTCACTCCAATCCGAAGCTTAGCTTCGCAGCAGCGCTTTGGAATTTTAGCGACTGACAATGCCCCAAGAAGACCACTACAAGGCCGTCCCCAAAGACTGCAACAAGGGTATTACTGTAACCAACCGTCAAATGTGGTGATCGCTATATTGGTGCAAGTATACTCAGGTGGAGGTTGCTGCCCATTCGTGCCCGCCCATCCCCTGGTCACAATATAAAAGCCCAGCACTTTAGTTACTTGCTAATAACTGTGATCCATTTGTCATCATCAGGTGGACGCCGATCCAGACGTGTTGCCTCGTACAGACAACTTCGGCCTCAACTACATGGCGTTTGTGGAACTCTGTGATGAACACACCGTACCTGAGTTCTTGAGGCTCGCCTTCAATTGTTGCATCGTGAGTACCACACATTCCTCTTCTTATGACTTTATATGACACTGTTCTGTCCTGTCCCTATGATTATTTAGATAATTAGTCAATGTGTTTGTAGCGACCTCTTAACCAACATCGCCGAACTACAAAGCCATCAATAGAAGCATCCAAGACGGAAGCAATGGAAAAAGCTGAAGCTAAGTACTTCAGAGCAATTCCGCTAGATGGCAGATGGCGCTAAGAAAAATTCAGTTAAATTAGCTTCGATACAATATTTGAGTTCTTTCCCTTCAGTAATGTTGATTTCCACCCTGTCTGTATAGGGTTTACAAGCTAAAGATTAGTTTTGCAATATCAATGTATTTGTTTCAGTACGAACCGAAAGCTCGGCCGCTATTCCCGGAAATAGTGTACAAGCTGGCAGAGGTGAAAGAGGGCCTTGAAGACGCGACCTGGGGCTCTCTCACACCTAACAACTCTTACGATAGGTTAGTTTAGACATTATGTTTGTGTGTATACATGTGTATATATAATGTATAATTGACAGAATTTCTAGAATTTGTAGAATTCAAATATATGTATAATTGAAGGAAGTCAGAGGTTTATATATAACAGACAATTGATAAATAACAGAACAAATATTGACGGTTTTCACGGATACATAACACATAGTCTTTTTTAAGTATAATACTTAAAAAAGACTGAACATAATGTGATTAGCCTATATGCATCATCAAAATTTTGTAAGATTTTTTTTATACTAATTATAATTTTACTACAAATTGGATTTACTAGGTTCGTAGTTAACCCGCTTACGTTCATAACTAATTATCTTAATGTTTTCATCATTGGCGCCAAAAATTATCCTCTGAGCCGCCGCCCGGCCGTGCTGACACTTGGGTAGAATTTTGTGAAAGGGATGAAAGAATTGGAAGTTCAAATAAATGGGAGATTCGACACGCGTCTTACGAAGATTATTATGTCTGGACACTCACTCTAAGAAGAACTGTGTTTGTTTTACCCGATTGAAAAGAATGATGGCCGTTTTTCAGGGTGTGAGCGACTGGCATATTTGAAGCGACGACTGGCTGTCGCTAAGACAAATAAGGTGTCTCTGGTTTCGTCTGAATCGCGAGAGAGCAGGCGGACGTAAGAAGCAGATTTTCTACACATTCCTAAATAATATCTTGTTATAATTTTCCAGTGAGGACGGCGAGTCATCCGGTCCGCGCTCGTGTCCGGGGCTGTACGCGGCGCGGCCGCAACGGTACCGCAGCGAGGGCAGTCCGCGGCGGATGGACCACGACACATGTAAATATTGCTATTTATAACTATTGACACAGGTAAACCCTAGACACTCAACCAGAAGTTCTGGTCGAGCGTAACTATTGCCACAGATACACCCCAGACGCGGCTGTGCAGCACAGTATACACAAAAGGCGCGGTACTGGGATGACACGTCGTTATTTAGCATGATAGGCGAAGCTAGCCGCGCTTTGTAAGGTTAAGGACACATTTCGACCGTTGGTGGGTGACCAAGCTGCTATTTGGAACTAGGTATGCAAATAACATTATCATCATTATCATGTGTATTGTTTCAGTGCAACACCGACGTTCTCTCTCCGAGCTGGAGTGGAGCGTAGTGGCGCGCGGCGGCGGTGCCCCGCACCGCTCCGCGAGCGCGCTGCCCGCGCGCCCCGCCCCGCCGCCCCGCCTCGCCTATCTACACAGGTATACTAGTCCACAGCTGGACATAGGTCTCCCTTAATCAGCGCCATAGCGCCCTGTCTTCAGCTTGCCGCATTCACCATCTGCCTGCAGTCTTCGCAAATCCCTCTTGGCCACAAGGCAGTCTACATAAATTTATGAACTAATTTGGATGCGACCTTTATTTATTTTATTGGGATTGCCATCAGCTTAACTAATTACAATAGATTTTAAAATAGACGCATATAACTACTACACGTAGATATGTGTGCATTCAAAGTTAGTCGATTCTAGTGCGTTCCCAGCCGCGAAGCGGATCGAAATTGACCAATCAGAACAGTGCACAACACTTCTCCCGATGGTTCCTGATTAGTCCACTAAGGCCCGCTTCCGCTTCGTCAGGAAGTCCCTCATCGTATCATGATTTTCCCATAGAAGGACGATGTGTAAGTGTGTGACCTATATGAACTAACCTACTAATATGACTACAGCGATCAGTCATATGAGCCCATACATGTCGACTGCTGGACATACCCAGGCAGGTCTGGGTCCATGTGACACCACAAATAGCGGTTCTGAGCCGCCTCCAGCCATCGACTTCCTGCAACCGCTACAATGTCATCGGTCCATCCAATGGATAGTCTCCCAACTCTTCGTTTCGTGTTGCATCGTGGCCGCCACTCGAGAACCTTTACTCCCCAGCGGTTATCAGTTCTGCGAGCTACATGACCTGCCCACTGCCACTTTAGCTTACTAATTCTAAGAGCTATGTCGGTATATAGCGATGTCACCTTATGTGTCTATTGCCTTCCAGACTGGCCCACATAATGCTGCTCCGCGACTCGCACGCGGCGCCGCACCCCGCGCGTCGCGCTCTCCACACCTTCCGCGGAGTCAAGAAGATAGTCGAAGGAGGAGGTTACTGCTCCGCGTCGTGGGCGCCCGCCTCGCCGCCTGACCGTGCCGCCTCGCTGCCCTCCTCGCCGCAGCCCTCCCGCCGACCCAGCATCGACGCACCCAGGTACCAACCGATAGAGTACCGTAGTACTCGTAGTGTAGCGGTAGTGAGTGACGACGCATCAAGCAAATATACATACTAACACTTTCATGGCCCACATCTACGTCGTCTGCTCGTAGTGTTGAGTCTGAGCAGCAAATGCGTTAAAGAATGGACACTCTCCGACCCCAAGTGTCGTCTGACCGCGAGAGAATAATATGAGCGTCCTTATTCCTTTTTAATGTACAGTTGTACACCTAAAGCGCGTTTTTGTACGCTTCACAATCCGCTACGTCACTCAGAATCAATAACTAAAGAAATAAAGTTATTGATTCTGAGTGACGTAGCGGATTGTGAAGCGTACGAAAACGCGCTTTAGGTGTACAACTGTACTTTAAACTTGTAGAATATTTTTTCAGTATCATTCTAGCCCAGATTTAGAAATCACCGGCTGCTGCGTAAAAACCTGCCCTCGCTTCGCCAGTCTTGCTCTTCTATATTTCTTAAATAAACTAAAAAGACATTGTTGTCAATAAAAAATATATTTTATTTAATATTCAAGAGAGCTGTGACCTTGAACTACTAAATACTGTTCACGTTCCAGGCTTGTCCGCCGCGCGTCTTGCGAAAGCGGTATATTCTCCGTGGCCAACGAGGAGGAATGCGTGGCCCGCGCTGCAGCCGCCTGCCCTTGCTCCCTGGCCGGTTGCCATCGCTGCTGGTGGTGGCGGCGCGAAGAGCCCTCCTGCGAAGCGCGTCTACGCCTCTGCCACCCGTGCCTAACTGCCTACGATAGGGCGCTAGAAGCAGCCGCCACAGGCACCCTAGAAGAACGACCGACATCACCCTTCTTATGCGGTATGGAAGACAACTCCGAAGACTGCCACATCCTAGCCCTCTGCTGTTGCGCGGCCAGAGCCGGATCCGTCTACACGGACAGTTCAGACGACGTCGCATCCCTAGCTGGAAGCGATTCCCTATACGACGAACGCGGACCACGACGCGCGAGGTCCGCGCAGATATCTAAGATAGTCGAGTATTTTGAACGAAAAGGTGCGGATTTTACCTGCGAGCGCTGGGCCAGAGGACCCTCTAGGTACCGCTTGAGCGGTGCCAGCCGAGCGGACTGCGTCGTCGACGTCAGACATAGATTGGAGGAACGCCGCGCCCCCCCGCACCCGCGACTGACTATATGCGAGGGCGCGGTCAAGTCGAAGCTCCCGCTCTTTGATAAAAAAACGTAGCGCCAGTGTCGCGCGCCCGCTGATTCGCGCTAGTTTCACGCTTTTGAGGGTAGTTGACTTTTAACTTACAGATGGTAGTTATAGGTGATTCAAACGTCCATTTTAAAGCCCAGGGTGTTTTTACTTGGGCTAGACATTTATGATTTAGTTATTGCTTTGAACCGTGGGTACCCAAATCAAGCAGTTCTTAAGTCTTTGGATGGTTAATGAGATAATCTATATATTAAGAAGAATCCTATGTTCCACAGTTATTATTGTAGATACAAATCATTATAATTCAGTATATTCTACCCTCGACAAGCTACTTCTAGTATTGAGGAAAACTAAACGCGGGCGCGCGTTCTAACGAACTGTAATGGAGCCAAGACCGCGGGACGATTATCTTAACTTTAGGATATTTATAACCCAAAAAGACGAGCCTAACTATTGCAGTGGTATATCGCCCCAACGGTTCTTTACTTGTGAATTTTCTGATCGGTTAGTGAATTTAGCAAGATATAGTACGGTTATCAGAGATTACCGGTGGTTTAGCTACTTTAGACGAAATATACTAGTTATTGGTCGTTCGAACCGGCCTAGTTGTCGATATTTACGACAGACTGCATTTACACAGAAAGCTGGCTGGTGTAGCAACCCGCTTTCTGTGTGACTTGGCTGCTATTTTTACGGTTGAGTAAGGACTGGCTATTCTACTAATTATAACTAAACGTTTTAAGATAAATCTGTTTTATAACTTTGTAAGACAGTATAAATTACTTTAATTATTTTTCCATAATTATAAATTCATATTTTTATCTCAGTATTAAATTAGTACTTGCCAGTTATAAATTATGTTGTAAATAATAATTTGAAATAGTTTTGTACGGAACTTATATTGTATTAGAGAAAACATTTATTTAATGTTATATTCAACATTCTACGATATGTTTAACTTTATTTCAAATCGACAAAGTCATATTTTTAATTATTTACGTAGTGGGCAACATATTTTTTTATTTTGAAATCAGAAAATGTATACTACGGACTTAATTCGTCCCGTTTAAATTATTTTAAAAAGTAAGAATAGACATGTCATATTGCTAGTCCTTAAACATGTCACATTTGGATAGATTTGTAATTCCGTCAGCATTAGTAAATAACGTTTAAATCTACCTTAAAAACATTTATCTATTCTATTTTGAATTACGGACAAAATAATATATTTTTCATCAATATAGACCCTTATAGAAAAATAATACGACCTTACTTTTAAGTACTTACCTATTAGCTGCTATAAGTACCTACATTGCCAAAATTATGACTTCCGTACTTTTAATTATTTTAAGGATGAATTAGAAATTGTCCGTAAAGAGTAACAATATAAATAATACTATGTGTAGCTCTCGCCTTTACATTAATTCTCATAAAGGGCCTCTGTGCTGTTGGCTTCGGCTCCACGCATGCCTCCCAAAGGACCGGGTCACTATATGGCCCGTGATCAT
Source organism: Eupithecia insigniata (assembly GCA_947859395.1). Taxonomy (NCBI): domain Eukaryota; kingdom Metazoa; phylum Arthropoda; class Insecta; order Lepidoptera; family Geometridae; genus Eupithecia; species Eupithecia insigniata. The sequence goes on from OX402000.1 coordinate 3,208,640, forward strand.
GGAAATGAAAAACAGAATAAATAATACTGTATGCGCCACTATAACAAGAGAAATCAAATTCTGCTTCTTAAAAATGCGTCAAAGCAGCATTTTTATAAAGCTGAATTTTCGATTTAAAATATCTTCATTAAAAATTACTGTATCAAGTAAAAAGTACGTTAGCATGCAAATATTTGCGTATTTTAAAAGTAAGGCCGTATGTATTTTATACCACTTTGTTGAATGTTTACAACACTCCAGAAATCATAATGTACAAATGCCTATGTGTCAAATAATATACATAATCCGACCTACGCACGTAACGCTATGTTCTAATATTGAAAGGTGATAAAATTGCTATTCAAGTTTTAAGAGTATCGTATCGGATATTTCTCCCATATATGAGGCTTTTACCGAAAAAAGAAAAAACACTCTTTACCGTAGAATTCGATAGATGGCGGGGTTTGTTAAAATCCTCAATAGGACGTATTGTCAAAACAAAGATCTATGGGCCTGCATACAGCGGCAGCTTAAAGCAGTCAGGACTGCTTCAAGCTTGCGACTGCATAGTGAACTACAGTCTTATTTGCAGACACAGCTCAAGCAGTTGCATCGTTCACTGCATTCGCAGCTTGAAGCAATCGATCCTGACTGATTCAAGCTGCCCGTATATGTAGCCCCCTATTTTGACAGCCCCAAAAGTAACCCTCTTTTCAGCCTTTTCAGCCCCCTGGCACGGGGATTGTTCTCTAGGGTACAGTAGACAATAATGACATCGCATCGTCATACATTGCGTACATTATTGAAGATAAAAGAATGAAATTCAAATAATTTACGCATTTGATGACAAAGTGACGTAATTTTTCTCTATTCTACCGTAGACAACAATCCCCGTGCTGATTTGCGGAAATTTCGCCGAGAACAATTCGCCGATAATACAATTTGCGAGAAATAGTCATAAAGATTTTCAAGTATAGCGGGAAATACCCAGTTTTGTCCTACATATGAAAAATTGTGTTTTCCGCGAATTGTTCTAGACGAAATTGTTTTCGACGAATTATTCTCGGCGAATTATATCCTTGATAAGACAACAGCGAGCAGTTATAAAAGATACATGTTTAGCAATTTATCATCATTGCAATTAAAATATCAAGTTATACAATCAATATTATTGTTAAACGTATATAGTAATATATTTTTGTAAATACAGTGTTAAAGTATTTATTCTCCATCATTATACATTTTCCTACTTTAAATCGTTATTTAGTGCATTCAATGGGTTTCTTTTGACACGGTCAAGAAGTTGCGTAAATGAAGGAAAGGAAGAATTATTATTCGACATTAATGTTTACTTGTGTTACAAAAACTTCTCGATCTGTTCACAACAAATCCAAATTTGATCAGTAATTCTTATACTATTTCAAAGTTTTCAAACCCGAAAATTTTAATTGTAAAACAATAGAACGAAAGTTCATGTTAGAACAGTGCCAAAAAAAACGTTGATTTGTATCCCTTTGCCACACCAATTCTTAGAATTATTGATGATGTAAGAAACTTTCAATCAATTGTGACGAGTCGCGAATAGGTAAGCCAAAGTATTTTATGGTTTTGTGGCTGGTCGAAAGTACCTTATCTTTTTTTCATTGGCCTAAATTAGATTGTTATTCGTTACTTAAAAATTAATTCGTTTAATTGTTAAGGAAAATCGACGTTCCTGATTCGTTTTTGTGCGAACGGTAATCTTATGCAAGCGACATAAGAGTTGGTTTTGCACGAAAAGGAATCATAAACTTCGATTTTCCTTTTCCGAGTAGACCCCTGTTCTAAACAAATATCTTTATAAAAAGCGTTTACAACATTATAACAATGACAATGATCGGCAGTTTTAAACACTAGGTACCTATATCTACAAGGTAACTTTTCTTGTGGCTATACTAATAAGGGTGATATGTGGTAGTATGATTTTCTGGCCTGACTCAAGTATAAACAACATTCTAGGCATAATCAGTGCCGTATAAAATAAGATGTCAAGCCTATACGCGACTCGCAATAGAAAATGCTAGTAAAACAAACGTATGAGCAATTATCTGTCCGTCCAACGGCGACCGCGGCGATGTTATTTGCTTTTGTATGCAAATAGTGGCGGATTATTCTCACAAGTTCCTTATTGGAGCTACTGAGATCTCTGGATACAGAACTCGCTTCATAGTGCCTAGTGCCAAACTTAATCACTTGATAGAGCCTAAAGCCTCAAACGTAATATTGTGTCGTGTAGCATCAGAACCATTCGGTTTCATAGGTTTCTGCGTCACAGCACACAGGGGATCTATTCTGCTAATGCAATCGCTTCCCTACGACAATGGTGTCCCACTTAAGACACGTGCTACTTATCAACGGATTGTTAGAAGAGAATGGGCTCCTGTAATGTGTTTCTAATCGTATAATTGACGACCGATGTGGCGCGGCGGGCGAAGGTCCGCCTGCGACGCAGAAGGTTTTGGGTTTTAATCCCGCCTTGGGACAAATAAATATGTATATAATGCAAATATTTGTCTGGGGTGTTCTGGGTATTTTCTAAGTATGATAAAAATTTTGTCTCTGTAATATAATTGTATTAAGTATATCAGTCATCTAGTACCCATAACACAAGCTCTGCTTAGCTTGGGGCTAGATGATGCTGTGTGCATTGTCCAACATAATATTTTTATATGTATGAAATTAAACCGATATGCTTCTGAGGCGACGACACAGTAATGTGTCTCTACTTAATAAATGTCGACATGCTCTTTGTACGATTTAGTGTAAGCGAGTACTGTTACTGCTATTTTGTTAACTGGACACGAAGACTGATACGATAGCGCAGCTTTTTGTGACTAAACATAAATAATATTATTATAGTTAATGTTTAGTTTCCGCTTACGTTATACCTAATTATAGTTATATTCGAGATAAACTAAGATACTATTTAGAATAATGGTAGTTGAAAATAAAGTTGTTTATTACAAATTGTGTTTATGTGCATGTTTTACCGTTCCTCACCTTCAGATAATTCTAGAAAAACATTTACTTAGAAATAATTTCTGAAACACTATAAAAAGGTTTTTATCCAACATTTATAATTTTTAACCAACGCGTTTTTGTCAATACCTTCGTCCACGTTCGTAACTAAGATTTCATAACTAGTTATGTTTTAGGAACTTTTTTCACTGTTTCATAACCAGTTATCAAACAAGACTTTCTCCATTTTCATAACGAAATCACTACTTTTGGTGATTTCTGTTAGTTAGATGATAGTCTGAGAATATGGGTTAATGTTAGAGTTACTGGGTAGAGCTAAAATAAAACCAGTCCAGTGCTGTGTACACAGATATAATATTTCAAATGAGTTATTATTCTTATAACATTAAGCTTTTTTTGCTTTCCCTGGTTTCTTTTTCTTGAACTGTTGCTTTCTCTTTTTAATTTGGTCAGAAATCTTCTTACTCTGCGCCTTCAGCTGCTTGCGTCGAATTGCCATGTCAGGCCTACTCTTGGCCTTCTTCGGAACAAATACAGGTTTAACCTCTTCAGCGTCACTTCCATCAGAACCATCTTCCATTGGTTCCTCTACAAAAAAAGAGTATCATGATAGGCTACTAAAGCTTCTTTCAAATACATGGTGATTTGTAGGTGGGTGCAAACTACATATGCAAAGCTTCGTGATGAAGTCTATTTTAATATTTGTTTTTGGTATTTGTTTAAAAAACCCAAAATTAAACAGTTAATGGGCAGTTCAAGCAATAAGTGAACTTGGTTCAACTAAACATGTCTTAGCAATCTGTGACTAAAAATATTTTTTACAGACATTTAAAGTTCACGAAAATTTTCATATTTGATCATTCACATTAGGGCCTACAAACAAACCAAAATAAGGGAGAAAATATCAGTTCATAAGCTGAAGAATTAAACAAGGTTTTCGTTTAAAATCACTTATTTTATGTATACACAATACGGGTGCGTCTTCTCCAGCTTCCTCCCATGTCATGACTAAGTCTTGATAGACTGTTGTAATAAAATTAAAAATTACCTTTCACAATAGCTTCTTCTGCCTTTGCAATCGGATCACCTTTAAAGAAATCCGCACTCTCAATGTCTGGGTAGCCAGTTTCAGGTTTAGTGGCTTCATACATTGCTTTCTTTTCGATTCTTCTCTCATATTTGTTACCAGCTTTCTTTGAGAACGCCTGTCGTAATTTTGCAGGGCTCACATATTTAGGGTTCTCCCAAATTGTTGTCCCACCAAATGAACTTGAGAAAATTTTCACCTGAAGAAAAACAATGGAAATAGAAAAAAACAGTTCCTCAAAATTTTCAGGTGATACTTTACAGAAGCAAATATATACTAAGGTTTTTGTTATTATAGTGCTTAAGCTCGCACTTGGGGTAATCTCAAAGAAATTTAATAATATCCCAAAAATTTACGACTCCGGCGGGACTTGAACCCGCGACCTTCCCCTGAATATGGGACTGCGCTAACCAACTTAGTGAGTCGTAAACAAATATATACTTACAGGATTAAGGACAAATCTAGGTCCAATTTCTGCCAAGGCACCATCTTCAGACAGAATCTGATAGTTTCGGAACCAAATCCTGTTGTCAAGTATCATAAAAGTGTAGACATGGTCAAAGAATGGTTGACTTTTTGGGTGATAGTTTGGCACTCCAAATGTCTGTGTGAGCAGTTCTTTTAAGAGAGTGTAATGAGAGTCCTTAGCAAACTGAGGGTCAAAGGAAAGTAGAGGTCTTGAGCCTCTTAAGCAGTTGCCTGTCATTTTCAGCTCTCCCATTGTGTAAACTGAAATAGAGAATAGTAATGAGGATTAATTAAAAATGTATAAATATGTGATAATAACATAAACAATCAGAAGTTTAGTTGACTCAGATATTCACTTCATCTTCTATAGCATTTAGCATCTTGACAACCTCTGTGGTGTATCAGGCAAAAATCCGCCAACCACCTGCAACGCAGGGGATTACTGTTTGACTCAGATATTTACTCCAGGTCTTTTCTATGTATAATAAAAAAAAACTATCCATGTAGTATAATGTATTAAGTATATCGGGTATCTAGTAAAGAACCCTCAACACAAGCTCTACATAGCTTGGGGCTAGAGAATGCTGTATGGCCTTGTAATGCTGGCCAATTTGTCCAGCATTACAAGGTCACCCATGTTGTCATCTACCAAACTCATAGAACCTTATGAAAATTGTAAAGTTTAATATGGTTTAAGCTGATTGTTCCGCCGCTGACTGGCCAGATTATGAACAAACAAATTACCACTCACTGTTTTCAATGAGAAACTTAGCACTAGGCCCGTTGGGTACATTTGCCATCCACAAATATAAGTCTCTCATTTTTCTGCCTTCAAATAATAAACATTTGTTGCAATTCTTCATTTCACTGATTTCATTAACAACATACAGATTTTTGCTCCGTTCCATTTTGGACTCTGTTTTATGATGTGGCATAAGTTTTTTTATGTCTTCCATCAGATGTCGGTGACGATGATTTATGCCCCTTGCAGCAAAAACGAGCACTCTTTGCCTGTTGATCCATTTAACCTAAAAAAATTCATACTAAATTATATTTCATAGCTTCGTCAGACACAAGTTAAGGCTATAGATACATATAAACTTTACAGAGTAAGCAGACCAAGAAATTTCACTCGGGTTGGATTCACAAATATCAGGTAGATCAATCACCAAGAGAGTTGGTAAACAATTAATGTACCTATGAGTACCACCCGCGAACTAACAAATCCGCTATGCATCCCGTAAACTCTACTCCAACCGAAGAATGCAAAGATAGAGCTGTTATATTATTTAAAGATGTAAAATAATTTTTTTTAAGCGGACGTAAAGTCTTTATTGACAAAGAAAATAACAATCAAATAATATAAAGAAATTAAACTAGTATTTACAATTGAAACAATTGAGCTAACTGCAGACTGTTGCAAACAATCTACAGATAGCTCAACTGGTAAGATATTACCTGTCGCGGAGCAGGATCGTCCGACATACGTACTGGCGGTAAAACAACCACATTTTCGTCTTCTTTTGTGTTCTGAACAGCAATTTCTTTCTTCTTTTTGACATTTTTTACCTTGATCTTAGCCATTATAGAAAAATAAACACCAGCCTAACACGTGCTGTACAAAATATGTATGTAAAAAAAAGAATTATTATTGGTTTTTGGTGAGCTTGGTTAGGTTAGGTTAAATGATTTTGATATAATAATGAACTGACGTGTTACAAATGTCAAATTTGATGTTTGGTGGGTTGCCAACACAAAGCGAAATAACACCAGCCAAGAGTGAATCAAATCGCACACGAAGGGTTCCGTTATCCGTAGTATCGTACAAAAAAAACAGATGTTTTTCTAATGAACCAATAAAAATTTACATGGAGAAGTACTGACCGCATAACATCGGTATTCAACGTGGTATGGACGTTGGCTTGACCCCTTCATATTAAATGGTCTAAGAATTTTCATTGAATCTTCTGATCGATCAATAAATATGTATGTATATAAAGATCGGAAGGAAACGCATTTTCGAAGATGTACTACTAAATTTTCATTCTATTGATATAACACGATCTTCTAATTATTTTATTTTTGTTTAATACTACATAGTAATTTTGCTGTAGAATCTTATTAACTTATTTATACTTATAATAAAACTGTAACAGGTCCAATTCTGTAAATTGAAGATTATTAAAAAATTTTTTTGGAGATCACTCTTTTGTCGATACTGATGCCAAAAATGTAATGTTTTTTCCACCATGTCTGTCTGTCTGTCTGTATCTTGGCCGCGCACAGCTCCGAAACTACTGAATGTATTGAAATGAAACTTGGCAGGATTTGAGTTCATACTACGAGGAAGGACATAGAATATTTTTTATCCCGGATTTCAATAGGGTTCCCTTGGGAGAGGGGATGAAAGTAAAATTTCTTGGCTGCGCATAGTGCCGAAACTACTGTAGGTATTCAAATGAAACTTAGCACGATTTAAGTTCATATTATGACAAAGGGTATAGGATACTTCTTATCCCGGATTTCAATAGGGTTCACTTGGGAGAGGGGATGAAAGTAAAATTATTTGGCTGCGCGCAGCGCCGAAACTACTGAATATATTCAAATGAAACTTGGCAGGATTTGAGTTTGTACTATGAAAAAGGACATAAAATACTTTTTATCCCGGATTTCAATAGGGTTCCCTTGGGAGAGGGGATGGAAATAAAATAACTTGGCTGCGCATAGCGCCGAAACTTCCGAAGGTATTCAAATGAAACTTGGCAGGATTTGAGTTCATACTATGAGAAAGGACATAGGATACTTTTTATTCCGGATTTCAATAGGGTTCCCTTGGGAGTGGGGATGGAAATAAAATTACTTGGCTGCGCATAGCGCCGAAACTGCTGAAGGTATTCAAATGAAACTTAGCATGATTTAAGTTCATATTACAAGAAAGGGCATAAAATACTTTTTATCACGGAATTCAGAAGGGATTCCTTGGGAGAGAGGATGGAAGTGAAATTTTGCGCGTTGCAGGATGGCGTGCGGGGCAAGGGTGGTAAAGAGCGATAGCCCCCCACTGTGAGGGGCAACTGCAGTAAAGCCCCGGAAGTGGGGGCCACCGGCAGATGGCCCCCCGAAGTAGGCCCCCCACATTGCCCCGCAGTGGTACCAACTCATTAGCCCCCCACACAGCCTGTGCCCCCACGCACAGGCAGTGGGGCGCCGGCAGTGGGGCTCTCGGCAGTGGGCCCTCACATTGCCCCGCAGTGAGACCCCCAGTAGCCCCCCGTAGAGGCCCCCCGCAGTAGGATAAAATTTCTTGGGTGCGCATAGCACTGACACTACTGAATGGATTCGAATGATACTTAGCATGATTTGATACATACTACGAGGAAGGACATAAAATACGAGTCCATACCCAAAAGCCAACAAAATGATTATAAAATTGTTATTAGTGCCGATAAACGACCTACTGAACAGCATCCGGTTGGTACAGAGCTCTCGCTATCAATGATCGCTATCAATGTCGTCCTGGTAGATTAGCACTGTGACAGGCGGGACATTGTGCTGCGTACCCGGGTTGACCGCTTGCAATCCATTAGCGAAACGCACCAGGCATTTGATGCTCATCAGTCTCTACTCGCTTATATACCTACTGTCGTAGCGAAGACGGATACAACTTTGATCTTCGACATGTGAATACGAAAACTGACGAGACTGAACACTAAAAAAGTTTCCGCAATGCAATTCTACGCCTAGATATATTTTACCAATAAGAGAAGGTCGCATTGCTCACCTGCAAAGGTTTCGAGGTTTGTTCAACCGTTTTCTGGTGGACACTTACGCCAAAATTAAAGCGGAGCGTTTGGTATACATTAGAACAGAACAAATGAGAGAAGACTGTGCTCTGAGAATTATGTAGATCTGCGAGACGCGATGAATCAAGATAGAACTTGTGAAGATTTAGGACAACTGGTGATTCTTCCTTCCACTTTTAGAACTGGACAATAGATCTGTAGTGTGTTCTTCAGTAGGTACTATCAAAAGCTTTTGAAGCGCATAATATACCTAGGTAAATGTGGAGCTGTGTGACGTCCATTCAATAAAATCTAGGTATATGTACATTTATAACATTAAGTACATTAATAAAAATAAGTAAGGTTTGTGAGGTTGTAGGGGGTAGTCTCTGAATCTACTGAGCCAATTATGAAAATTCTTTTACCTTTTGAAAACCACGTTATTTGCGAGTGTGCGGCTATATGTACATATATTAACAACTAAAAATGTTTACCGCCCAACGAAGTGACCACGGGTCAGCTAGTAAATAATAAATAAGCTTTTACTTGTCTCCACTTTGTCTCTGTTATTCTTCGAAAATTTTGCCCGCCTGATTCCGATGACTGTTTATCTAAAGAAATCACAGAATTGGAAATAATAGTAACTTATTATTCCCAATTATTATTCTGTGAAAAAAATTCACGCATATGACGTGCGTTAAGTTACGCGTTATGGTTTATGGTTAGCTGCTGGCTGTTTACAATGCTTTTAGTTAACATCCCTAATATACGTACATCCTGTCTTTGAGTGGGTGGGTGCCTCTCGCCACAGATCTCTCGCTTCGATTCGGTTAGTCGGTTGTAACGAGGGACATGCGTAGCATCCCTAGTACATCTGTGGTAGGGACCAATGAGTATTATCTAGTACTCATTCGCGCTCGCTCTTGCTCGCGCTAGAGCTCTTTCGGCTGGCTTTGTCTATTAGCCCCCAAGACTTTTTATCATCGTATCTTCAATTAATTCAAAGTTCATCATAAACTCCGGTACAATATTGATAACGAAGATAAGCACTTCTCTCGATTTTACAACAAAAATGTTAAAATGTATGGCGCGGGTTTTACAAAATAACCAGAATGTCGTGTGGGAACAAATAAGATTTACGTCGCAAGCACTGCCTCAACTATCGTCGGTAAGATTTTATTGCAATTTTAGACAACAATAACAAAAAACACTAGCTAAACTCGATGTGGAATTTTTGTAAACATACCACGACACAAAAACTAAAGTCACTTTGGGTCGAATTTCAGATATAGGTAATTGTAAGCTATATTTTTTTATGGAAGGATCATAAGTTTACAAGTAATCTACCTAAATTCAGGATTAAAGACACTGCATTACAGTGAATTTAACGCGGTTTTTTTAAACAAACGTTGTCCCTGCATCCAATTTGGCTGGAATAGAGACTCATATAAAATTATAATGTTCATATTATAATTTGAATCCTGTTATTGTTTCTATAGATTTATTTTTGTATAAATTATGTTACACCAATAATTGTAGTTTAATACCTATTATAACTAGGTAGGTTTATGCATATCTAAAATTATTTCTTTACCATTTTAGGAAAAATACAACATCAAAAGAAAAGAGTTTAGTACAGTGCAACCTACAGACGTCAACTACTTTAGAACTGTACTGAGCGAAGATAGAGTGCTGACAGATGATAGCGACGTCTTGCCCTTTAACATTGACTGGATAAAAAACTGTAGAGGTGACTAAATCACGCTTACTTTAAAATAATACACAATTGCTTGATTTGTTTCGTAATTTTTTGCAAATTGGTACACAAATTCGGTGTATTAGAGTACACCAATTTGCCGAAACGAAACACGAAGAGTGCTGACAGATGATAGCGACATCTTGCCATTTAACATTGACTGGATAAAAAACTGTAGAGGTGACTAAATCACGCTTACTTTAAAATAATACACAATTGCTTGATTTGTTTCGTAATTTTTTGCAAATTGGTACACTAATTCGGTGTATTAGAGTACACCAATTGGCCGAAACGAAACACGAAGAGTGCTGACAGATGATAGCGACATCTTGCCCTTTAACATTGACTGGATAAAAAACTGTAGAGGTGACTAAATCACGCTTACTTTAAAATAATACACAATTGCTTGATTTGTTTCGTAATTTTTTGCAAATTGGTACACTAATTCGGTGTATCAGAGTACACCAATTGGCCGAAACAAAACACGAAGAGTGCTGACAGATAATAGCGACATCTTGCACTTTAACATTGACCGGATAAAAAACTGTAGTATAGTGTAATTTTTGTTTTTTTTATTACAGATGCTTATCGCTCTTGGTAGATAGGTGCTTGTATTACCCTCTTTTAATTTCGCCAATTTTTCGATTTCGAAACTCGCTGTAGGACACGTAAAGCTGGGGTCTTTACGTGTTTTACTTTTACTACAAATCTTTCGATCAACGGGCTAAAGGTTGTCGCAGATCAAAGCCGCGCAGCTACCGCACAGCATGAAATCGTGCCTGTGCAGTCACTTAAGTATATGGGCTTTAACATTTACGGCTAGATGCATTTTTTATAGGTATTGACGGCATCAGATCTTTCATCTGATGTAAAAACAGTAAATCCCTGCGGACTTTTTTTTTTTTTTTGTGATTTTATATTTGAGTAAATCCATGCACCCCTTTTATGTTATGATGCGCCATAGAGCAATACGGGCCGTCGGCGCCGCGGATGGCCCGTGTTGCTCTATGTGATGCGCCTTAGTAAGGCGTATACTCATTTCAGTAAAGAATATGAACATTTTCTTAGACTTCTTACTACCTACCTAGGTAGGTCGAATTACGGTGTAATTAACTAGCTGCACAAAGAAAAACTGTTTCTCTGTCCATGGCTTAACTTTGATTTTAAATAGGTACCTATGGATCAGTTCAGCAAACTGTAGATTGTTTACAACAGTCTGCCTGCAGTGACTCCAGTAAGCTCAACTGTTTTAATTGCAAAAACTTGTTCTAATTTATTTCTATTCTTTAATTGTAATATTCTTTGTTATTAAATGTAACAACCTATTTTTCAGGTCAGTCTAAAGTTGTGCTAAAGCCTAAAACCACACGCGAGGTCTCCTCAATCCTCAAGTACTGCAATGACAGACATCTGGCGGTGTGTCCTCAGGGCGGGAACACAGGGCTGGTCGGCGGTTCAGTGCCGGTCTTCGACGAGATCGTACTGAACTTCGGATTGATGAACAAAGTTATCAGTTTGGATGAGATATCAGGTTAGTAATGATAGGTAGGTATGCTTCCTTGGGGTCGCGTCGGGTAAAGATCCTGACGTTGTTGTGTGAATTGTTCAGCATAATTTATTTATTTACTTACATTATAATAAAAAAAATATTTTTTACGACTCTGGCAGGACTTGAACCCGCGACCTTCCCCTAAATACGGGGCTGCTGGGTCGTAAATTTTTGGGAAATTATTAAATTCTTAAAGATTACTCTAACTAAGCGCTATAATAATAAAAAAAACCTTACATTATAATGTTTTACAAGTTACTCGCTCTAAGTTTACCCTAATTGTGTGTTTCGCCGCCGGATCGTAGAAATAGTCCGTTTGTAGAATGGCTAGGCCGATTGCAAAACGCGCACATAATCGCCAGTGTTCTATAAAATCGATTCATGTCGGTACACCTTATGGAGTCTACACCATTGTGCGCGCCTCCGACCTGTTGACTGACGTGTCTCTAAGACAAGAGTGAATAGGTGTCTTCTAGACTTTCGTGATTCACCGTCGACCACATCTTCACTTTCCATCACTGTGATTGTGGTCAAACGAAGGTCTAGTAACAATAAAAATAATAGACCTGCAGGGCAGCTTGTGGCGAACTGTTGGTGAGAAGCGACACCACGGGTAAACCGAGTGCTCCCGGGGAAGATCCTGGTTTTCGTCTCCGCTTGCGGAGTGGTATCCCAAGAGAACCAGATCCCCACCTCTTGCTTGCCTTCATTGGCCGGTCTGAGTGGAGTCGCGAGAGATGCATCTTAGGATGTAGACTCCGGGGTGGTAGTGTCTAATGGCGTAATAACGAAGAAACCCGCTCACGTGTCTTCGTGATGGTGGAATCGGGGCCGCACCTCTCGACACCCCTTAGTCGTTTGCACCGATGTTGTTCCTTTACCGGCATTTACGCCAACATTTTGAGGAACCCATCCAGCATTCGGCAAGCCACCGTCTGCCGCTTATAACAGTATTGAGAGTATGTTTATGGCAGGCGTCCATAGTCTCCCCCATAGCCCAATTACCCAGTCCATCCATTCACCACAATAACATGGCTTTTTTGTTATTTTAATTTTCCTTTGCAATAGTCTCTACACCTGGCGGATATCATCTTCGGGTGTATCATATTGTGCAACCAAGGATGATACCCGCTATGTGTAGCTCTCGCCTTTAGATTAATTCTCATAAAGAGCCTCTGTGCTGTTGGCTTCGGCTCCACGCATGCCTCCCAAAGGACCGGGTCACTATATGGCCCGTGATCATGGAAATAGAAACAAAATAATAGTAATATAAATACTATGGCGTGTTTTAAACAACGATAAACCGACTTCAAATTCCCTTACTTTTACACTTATTTTCGGGATAAATACTAATCCCCTGGGGATAAAAAAATTATGGGACCCCTTCGGGATCATTTTCTATACAATAATAAAAGAATTTTCAAAATCGTTGCATAATTGGCGGAGATATCGCGTAACATACATATGTACATACAAAACAAACCGACGAATTATAACCTCCTTCTTTTGAAGTCGGTTAAAAAGACTAATGACTTGCATATAGTATAACACACTTAAATGTTGCCCCAGGCCGGACGGTGTCGCAGACGGTGTGTAGACTTTTGGTAGGTTATACCTACATAATCTTTCTTTGATCCAGGAGCGTTAGTTTGCGAATCAGGATGCATTCTAGAAACCTTAGACAACTACGTGCGAGCGCGGAACCTCATAATGCCATTGGACCTCGGCGCTAAAGGTAGCTGCCAGATCGGTGGTAACGTGAGCACCAACGCAGGGGGGCTGCGGCTCCTCCGGTATGGAAACCTGCATGGATCTCTGCTGGGTATAGAGGCGGTAAGAATAACCACACTGCTGAACAAGGTTCCCTGGGAGACATCGCTCTCAGCGATAAGACCGCCTTTTGTACTATTTCTTTTATTTAGATATAAGATTTTTTGTTCATGTAAATTAGTACAACAGTGTTCATTCCACAGACTTAAAAAAAAAACCTAACTCTATGGTTCATTCAGTCATTTGTTTTACATGATACCTACATGCCGCCCTCGGTGCCCTCTGCCACATCGGTGGTGTCGCCGCCATATCCTAGAATCTATTCCAGTCATCTTAGTCAAAATTAGGTAAAAATCTCTCTCTCACCATCTAATTTATTTAATAAATAAATAAAAAAGATGGAAGTTCCTAAACTATGTTTTTTATTAAAAAATATCATTCCATGGATTTACACATATGAAAGCGGAAATTAAAAATATATATATATATATAAAAATTACCGCGCGCTCTCCGCCCGGCGCCCTCTATCTTGAAAACGAGTCAAAGTATAACGTTTTTAAAACTTATAGGGAATTTTATCTTCCACAATATTGATAATAAATACAGATATTTGCAAAAAAATATTTTTTTTTACATTAGACGTTAGATTTTAACAGTCGCGTACCTTACCATAGGCTTTGAGACAACTTTTACAAGTTTATACGAGTTTATAACTGGATATCTTGAATTCCGAGGTGAATTTACTAAGAAAACTGGACTAATCAGCCCGTGCTTTGTTGGGAATAGGCAAAGAAGTATTAAAATATAAATAAATAATATAAATGCACCGTCTGCCGCTTGTAACAGTATTGAGAGTATGTTTATTACCATTACCAGTCCATCCATTCATGACAATAACATGGTTATTTTATTACATTCATTTTACTTTACAATAGTCTCTACACCTGGCGGATATCATCTTCGGGTGTATCATATTGTGCAACCAAGGGTGATATGCCCGCTATGCGTAGCACTCGCCTTTAGATAAATTCTCATAAAGGGCCTCTGTGGCTTCGGCTCATGCCTCCCAAAGGACCGGGGCACTATATGGCCCGTGATCATGGAAATAAATAATGCTAGACAATCCACACATTATCATCTAGCCCCAAGCTAAACAGTGCTTGATTGAAAAACAATAAATTACAAGTACAAACATGTGTCTCAAGGCGGGAATCGAACCTGCCTCACAGGTGGACCTTCGCCCGCCGCGCCACAATGGTCGTCATAGGCATTTGGCGTATAGCGCCGTTTTGCAATCAGCCTAGCCATTCTATAAACGGGTTAATACTACGATCCAGCGGCGACAGGTAACAACGAAAACACCAATGCAGAGGGGCTGCTGTTCCTGCGGTATGGTAACATGCATGGATATCAGCTGGTTGATTGTAAGGGCGCGCACACATAGAACGTCCGTTTTTACAGGATTCATTTGAACGGATCCGACGCTACTACGTACTACAAATATTCATAATTTTTTGCACACACAGTTTCGGTCCGATAAAACGGATAAGTATTTCCTTTGTGGGTGGGATTTTTACTGGATCCGGAATACTGTCATGTGTGTGAACTAGCTCATACAACTATACATACGCCAATAACGTATCCGTTTAAACGGACCTGTAAAACGGACTACTGCATGTTTTGTCGGATATGTATTTTTTTCTGGATCCGGAATACTGTGGAATACCTATGTATGTGTGAACTTGCTCATACGACTACCTTCTACGCCATCAAATAACGGACCTGTAAAACGGATCGCTTTGTGTACGCGCCCTAAGAATAACTCTCTTTTTCAGCACGTATATCGGCAACAATAATCAATTTTGAAAAAAAAATACACCGGCCTTGTCGCAAAACCGAACTCTTCCAGAAAAAGTATTCTCCGTTAAACGTGTATTTTGTTCTTTATTTGTAGGTAAAAGCAGACGGTACAGTTGTCGACTGTCTGAAAACTATAAAGAAGGACAATACGGGCTACCACCTGAAGCATTTGTTCATAGGCTCGGAAGGCACTTTAGGCGTAGTGACAAAAGTGGCCATACATTGCCCGGTGCTACCCAAAGCTGTCACTTTGGGCTTCTTTGGTAAGAAAAAGTGAAATTATTTTATTAGTGATTTTATTAGTGATTACATTATTGTTATTACCTTATTTTGGAAGTCCTGTATGGTCTGTATAAATGTAGAAAAATAATTGATAATTCATATATTAATTGCCCAATACTGCATAACGCTGAGATAGGGACCCTTTTTACCCCATTTTTAATAATAATTAGTAAAGTAAAAATAGTTTATCTTCTATGTTAATTTTAGACTTTTTATATATTGTTCTTGTGATTTGTGGGTAAATAAATAAATTTTATCTTATCTTTATAATGTTTGCTGTAGGGCTTATTAGTTCCATAAACCTAGTAATACAAAAGTTGTATGTTAACTTATTATTATTATTTTTTACCTTTAATATCCCACTGCTGGGCAAAGGTCTCCAACGGTACCTAGCCCAAACTTTTCTAAGTATCAGGTTCGTTGGCCAGATCTCAAATCTGCCCGGAACGCATATATGTAAATCGCCACGCCATCGTCTCCTACGCCTGCCTCAGCGTCGCCGTAACTAAGTTATTTGTATAGTACCTATTATATTATTTGTGGTAATCCTTTCAAATATTTCAGGAGTTAAAAGCTTCGAGAACATTCTAGAGCTGTACAAAAGTGCAAAGTTATCATTGGGCGAGATACTGTCAGCATTCGAAATGGCCGATTTTGATTCCATCAACTCAACAGTTAAAAACCTTAAATTGCCGTAAGTAGTACCTACCCTACTACCGACCTTTGTTTTTTTTTGTATTTGCTGAGGCCTGCCCTAAAACAAATATAATATAATAATAAATAATAATGTTGGACAGTGCACACAGCATCATCTAGCCCCAAGCTAAGCAGAGCTTGTGTTATGGGTACTAGATGATTGATATACATAAATACATAACATAATATATACATAGATATTTTAATTATACATAGGAATTACCCAGAACACCCGAGACAAATATATCCAGATCGTACAAACATTTGTCTCAAGGCGGGAACCGAACCCGCGACCTTCTGCGTCGCAGGCGGACCTTCGCCCGCTGCGCCTCATCGGTCGTCATTTTTCGCATATACCTATCTCGTCAAATTTTGGAATATATGTACCTATTTTTGTTGTTTTCAGCAACCCTATATCAGAATTCCCATTCTATGTGTTAGTGGAAACCCACGGCAGCGACGAGGCCCATGATGCAGAGAAGCTGAACAGATTCCTCACCAAGGAGATGGACAGTGGACTCATTCTCGATGGAACTGTTACTTCTGAACCGACTAAAATGCAGGTTGGTTGATGGTACTTTCCTCCTTGCCGACTTTCGACCACGGGGCGGCCGTCTCAACGGAGACCCTTATGCGCAGGAGGATATATTAAGATGCACATGTGCAATAGCGGCGTAAGGGGGGCGGTCTGTACCAATCTCCGAGGGGTGCCCTGGCACCCTGAACCACAGATTAGGTAATGTTACTACGCTGAACCCAAACCCAGGGGTCAAAACGGAAACTCAAACGCACAGCCAGATCATAAAAATTTGGCGGCTCCCTTCGCTCGCCGTTGATGTTATACTATTCTCTGAACCCCCTCTCTAATCAAACTAAGAAAATCTTGCGTGGGGTCCCAGCTAGTTTAGATAACTGCAAGTTATTTGTTAAAACTAACATTTGTATTGCCCACCACCACGTCGTGAGCAAGCATGTGTCATGTATGTGGCTAGCACTACTTGTAGCCATGGTGGCGAGCGCACCGCTCCCTGTCGTTGGTCGCACCGCAGCTACTGGGCAGTGAACGCGTTAAATAATATGTTAAATGTCTTATTTTTCAGACAATCTGGAACCTGCGGGAGAGCATAGCGGGCGCCGGCTTGGTGCAAGGCTACGTGTTCAAATACGACGTGTCGCTGCCGATTGAAAACTATTACGAGCTCGTTCCGAAGCTGAGAGAGAAGCTGGGCGATCAAGCTCTTATAGTGGCCGGGTATGGGCATGTTGGTAAGTACCTTGTTTATCTTAATTTTAGTTTTAACGCGTTCACTGCCAAGCTTCAGTGATGCAAATGCAACCTGTAACATGTGCCAGGAAACAGGTAGGTACATGACCTTGTGCGTCGGTGACGGCCACAGTCTTACCACACAATAAAATGTGTAAACATGTGTTTAGTTAAACATTGTCTAAATATGGGATACACACTGCAGCGTTTAGAAAGGATGACCTGTATTTCTACAGCTGACTTTTGCCCGTCGTCGCTCAAGAGTTATGCGCCCGTAATTTCCTTTGTTCGTAACATTTCATTGTATTTCCATGTTTAACCTTTTAATTTAACTTGCTCATGTCCACGCCGTACCACATAACGTAGGTACTTCCCAGTTCAATTTCAAGCTTATAAAATAACCTAGCAACGTAAGTCCTTTGTCTCGGAAAACTTTTGTTCTACCTGCATAAATTGGATATGAAACATGTAAATTTTTTTTCTCATCTTGTTTGTTATAATTCCATTCATTGTAAACTCCGTTCTGCATCGCTACCAACCGGCAAAACAACTACGTCGGCCGTGCTTCTCTGTGCCTTCGTTCATGGCCATATGGAAGCCGTCAGAACGGATTGCTTTACAACTGGCTAATTTGGTTCATTATACCAATTCCAGGCAAGCACTCGTTCAAAAAGTTTTTTCATAAGATGTCGGTAAAGAAATGCTGGGCGCATTATAATGTTCATTTACAACATGAAATTGTGTAATCTGGTAGAATAAATATTTACCATTGTTATAATAATTTGCACAAGCAGGTACCTAGGTTAATACTATAATACCAATTATTCTCTTTCAGGCGACGGCAACATCCACATAAACGTCACGGTGCCAGAATACACCAAAGAAATATCCTCTCAATTAGAACCTTACATCTTCGAGGAGGTGAACAAACTGAAAGGCTCCATCAGCGCGGAACACGGAGTAGGGTTTAGGAAACCAAAGTATATCCACTACAGCAAGGATGAGTCCGCTCTTCAGCTGATGCATGGCCTCAAACAACTTATGGACCCTAATGGTATACTGAACCCTTATAAGGTGCTGCCTGAAATGTAGGTTGTCTTCTGGTCTGATCTAAGGATGTCTTTGTTAATAAGATTTCTAAATCCTTAATATCTAATATAAATAAATTAATGCTGGACAATTCAACTTCCCTCAAACAAGGCAAAGCGCTTGTGTTAACGGAGATTTAGTTAGATTAAATAAATGTAAAAAAAAACATCGAAGAAAACATAGAAAACCCAGATCAAATCTGCATCTGCAGACCGTAGTAGGTAGAACATCTGTTCAGAGGTGGAAATCGAACCCACAACATCCTGCGTCGCGTCGCAGGCCTTCTACTGCTACTCCACGAGGTCGTCGACTATACATAATCTTTAGAAATATATCATACCTAGAAAGACAATTTTCTTGTAGATTTAGACTTTGTACCTGACCTTGATACAATCTGTTTTGTAATTTGTAAATATATCTATGATGTGATAAAACTGATAACCAGCAAGCAACGGCGTAAAATATTTGTAAATAAAATACGAATTTCATTTCAATGACTTTTATTAAAATATCCATTTATTCTTATAACATTCATATTATCACTGCAACAAAAATACAATGGAATATTACAAACGTCCTCCTAATTGAATCAAATAAATAAATCGGTACATATTCATAAATATATTCGAAAAAATATTTTATTATCGAGCGTATTTCAATGGTAGGCAGCGGAAATTTAGCAACGAATTTTTACTCAATGTACAGGATCTTCTAGCGAGTAGACTAGTAAATTATGCTCTTTTACAAACCACCATTATCTCAAATAGTAGAATTATCCCATAAGATTCGTATTGAAAATTTGGAAATTAATATTTTACTATTAATTCTCTCAAGTATCACTCTAAATTCTTTAAAAACATAAAATATACATTCTATGTAAACACTTGCAATGCCCACGACTGACAAGGATGTCTTCCACCAGTTGCAGTTGCGAGGGGCGTGCCCCTCCGGATTGCACGACAGAGACAGGGCAGTGAATGTGTTACGTATTTATGCAAATAAAACACTGGCACAACTATAATTTGCAACTAAATCTTGTACTTAACACTGAAAGAGCTCTTAGAAAACAAGTAAAACAAAGTCATGATAATTATAAAAACAACATGTCAAATTCATAAATAAATAATAACTGTCAGCCTTCAAAAAGAAATTATTATGTCTCAAGCTCGAATGGAACGAAGGAAGCCTTGTTATTTGTGAATAAGGTCGCCATTCATTCCGGGCGGATTTCATCAAATATGCAATGTTACGCAGAGTAGTAAAACACCCAATTTATTTTTATTTATTCAACACCGTGGAGAAAATGAATAAATGGAGAAATTATGAGATCACTAAATATAACATTTAGACGAAATGTAAACAAGAAAATGGCTCTAAGTATGGCCTACATACAAGGTGGGAAGTTAATAATTGAAATACAACAAATTTCGCAATAAATTCATTTTACTAACTGAAAGCTTGTTTACACTTAGTCTATGACTTAACCATAACACTGGTGTTTACGTATCATTACAATGACAAACCAATAATGTAGTGTCTTATTATTTTCATTTCAAACAATGTTTTTCTACCAATGCGATATCTTTAGAGGCTACAATGTAACTGTACATTAGACTCTGATGTTATTGGTCAACCGCTATAGATAACATTACCGTGGCTAAGTTTTGCGTCGGATCAGAATCGAATCGTTCGCGGCGTCGGTATTTACCATGTTTAAACAATGGAATATTGTAAATACAAGGTAAATAACGATAGGTTGCATCCACTGCTTCCCGATTTTGTATTGGCAATATAGGTATCTTCAAAGCGTCGAGTTTGCCGATAATTCAATTATTTTATTACGTTTTGATACATGTTGTACACAAGGAAAAGACACAACCTCACACATCCACCCATGAATCCCCAACAATATCCTCGTCACTACGAGAAATGACCGGCATATCTCATAGTGTCGAGGATATTGTTGGGGATGACGTCATCGGGAATCTCGAGCGCTCTGGCATCGGTATCGGCAATAAGCAAACAATCCTTCGCTACAGAGCGAAGGATTGTTTGCTTATTGCCGCCACGTTTCAGTGGCCGAACAACTCCACCTATTCAGACCAACTAGCTATGCTTACAATTGTGAGGCTGTAGGTATGCATAAGTACTTTATTAAGTTCGTTAATAATTAGGTAAGAGGTATCCCCATAGTATTTGTTACAGCATATTTTAAGTTGTTGCTCTACATGTTTTGTTCATATTCTCTGTATACACATAAGTTGTTAAATAATCAAGTTATATATCATTATGTTTAGTATATTTTGTTTTGTGCATCTTAATAAACAAAATTAATACCTACACGCGGTATTCGCTCCACCGAGCGGCTGTGATAGCCAAGAGTATTCGATGCATACAAAATGCCAGGCGAGTACACGGGACATACAAAATGCCCGGCGAGATGACACGCGAAATTTTTCTGTATCGCTTTGGGTAGCGAGTACCGCGAAAGTCTAAATAGGCCTTAAACATCACTGGAGCGCTTAGATACGTCGCGATCTAATTCACAGATATCTCATTGGAACATTAATTGCAAACATTTATTGCTAATACGTAAACACGTATCCTCCCGGAAAAACAGACCAATACATTAATATAAAAAGTAAACAATAAAATAAGTATTAATTATGCTACCTGGCTCTTTACAAAAAGCATTAAGTTTAAAATTAACAAGCTTTCGCAGTTGATATTTAAATGCTTATTTCCCTAGAGCACCTAAGTTATAAGAGCTGTGCAACTCGTTCGTCTAGTGATGGCTAGATCTGCATAAACGCATGCCACATAGTACTATGAAAGCATGCACTACTTGTTTAGAGTGCTTGCCAATAAGGCTATATAATTTCTTGATACTAAGTGGCATGTGTATTTGTGCTTTAGAGCGCTATCTCACTTGTGATTTACAAGCGAGTGTGCAGTGAGCTCGCCGTGAGTTCGGCGCGCGCCTTTTGCGAGCTCCGGCCAGCTCGTCGTCGTCACTCGTTGGGCAATCGCCTTGTTTTGACCTCGCTCGCAAATCGCCAGTGTGTGCCCTGGTCCTTAGTCCTGCCTTATTCACTATGTGATGACAAAATAGTCACGCTAGCTGGAGATTACCCCTTACTTATAAACGTTGCTTGACCAAAGCTTGCTAGGTGGAGTGGGGTGCAACAACCGTTCTATTCGTCTTAAAATCTCAAACAATTTTGGCAATATAATTTAAAACTGCCAAAAATCGCGACTTGAGTCAAAATCTGATTAGCCTTTAAGTGTTCGGGTGTCAGCAATCGCTAAAGTAAAGCAACGTTTATAGCCAAGAGGGTAAGTTTGTTCATTCCTCCTATTAATATTTTTTAGTTTTCTCGTTTTATATATTTTTTTCTAGTATTTTATAAGTAGAGTGCGGTCTGTCTCCGCGAGGCTGCGCGCGCGCGGCTACGGCGGCTATCGCTTGATCTGGTTGGACATTTTGAGGAACTCGAGATAACCGGCTTGCATCTCGGCGTCCATGCCTGTGTCCCAGGCGTCGTTCTCCAGCTCTTCGCTGAAACAATAATCATAAATTCAGCACTTAGAAATGAAATTCATAAAGAAAGATATGAGTAGAGATTGCACTACCGTTGCCAGAGGGCCTTCTAGCCTCTCTCTCTCTCTCAATGGAGACTAGCCATATGCACATGATATATTATAATGCACAAGTGTGTGCGCAAACACAGGTGCACTCTCCTCACTCGAATAATCAGTAGAAAAAAGAAAAGCAGCCCATCTGAATCATCAACGAACTGCGATCGCCAACCAAGGGCCAAGCGTGGCATGGCAATTATGGCTGCCTGCCCCATTAACATTTGGGGGAGGCCTATGATCAACAGTGGACGTCTCTCGGCTGAGATGTAGTTATGTATACTCTAGTCAAACTCAAGGTACAATGTTTATAAACATGGCCCATGCTTAACTTGAAAACTTTAGATTTTATGGCAGAATTTACACTATTCGTCGACTTTAGCTCATTTCCACAATCGTGCTGTACAAGTGCTGTCCATTATATGTATTTCAAACTCGACTTTGGATTACTGTATTGTGAGGTATTTACAAATTTATTTCTTGAGAATGGCTCAGGTATTCGGTACTCACAGGATGTCCTCTTCCAGCGCTATGTTCTTGGGCCCGGTGAGGTTGCTCTGCAGGAAGGCATGCTCCTCAGCCGTCAGCGCGTGTCCATCCGCCAGGTATCCTTGGCTGTCTGCCTCGCCGTTCACTGCAAACGTTCATTTATTTCATTACAATAATAAAAAAATCATCTTTCGCGATTGGTTAACATATTAAAGATTATTTATCTTATATATTAAAATATATAATATAACAAAAGGTACGCTTTTGTTATATTTCCCCCTTACGTTTCCATCGCGTTACAGTGTCGCACCGTGACCACGATCGCTGTAACGCGATAGAAACGTAGCGGAAATTATGACAAAAGGTAAGCGATAAAATCCCCGACAAATAATCTATAGTAAAATAAATTTGTCGGTGGCATTTTAAAACAGTGGATTTCAGAAACGGATGATGATAAAGAAAGAACT
The DNA here is from genome assembly GCA_947859395.1 of Eupithecia insigniata. Lineage (NCBI taxonomy): Eukaryota > Metazoa > Arthropoda > Insecta > Lepidoptera > Geometridae > Eupithecia > Eupithecia insigniata. The sequence goes on from OX402000.1 coordinate 3,231,832, forward strand.
CCTAATTTTAACCGACTTCAAAGGACCTGTTTTGGCGTATTGGCGGTTTTATAATAGAAAGTCATTATTAAAAACTTGTTCACTATGGCTTGACCTCTTTCAGTCAACTTTTGTTCCAAGTTTTGAAGTACTTCACACCGACGACTCAAATAGGTAACTACTTGATTTTTTTTAAATTTTACTGAAAAAAATATTTCCTCGGGAATAAGCCAGCGCACGCCGCGGTCAACCTTGGGGACTCTAGGCTCTAGCGCATATTGGTATTATATTGGTCATTTATAACCGAGAGCCCAACTAGTTACAACTTACAAGAAACGTTACTACCTGCACGTACATGGAGCGCATCGCGGCTCGTCGTAATGTTTCTTGTAAAACTTCGGATTTTACTTACAAATCAACAGTTTTGGAACTTTTTCGCACTTCGCCCAATATTGTTATGATGAGCCTAGTACTTATATTTATATTAGGTATTCCATTTTAATCGCGCGCCTATAGTTTGGCCCTTGGTTATAAATTACACCAATATGAGCTAGTCTCCAAGGTTGACCGCGGCGTACAAGCAGGGCAGTTGTAGACTATAGCAGGTATAGCAGGATACTGACTGTATCTGCGGCGCGGGTCCTGGCTGGGCGGCGGCTGCTCGGCCTCAGCGAGTCCCCAGCGCGTGGCACGCAGGTTGACAACGGCGTGCACGCAGGGCAAATGGGCGCGACGCTTGAGACGCTCGAACACGGCGTGCATGCCGTGCGGACAGTCGGCGTCGAGTGCTATGCCGGACAGCTAAAACATAACAAACATACGTGATTATGATTACGGTTCCATTCATACAAGATCAATCGCAGTGGTTGGGGGGGTGGGGGTGTGGGGGGTCATCAATCTGTATCAATTTGACCACACGTGTGTTTATACGATTTTTAATCTTTGTATGTTTGTATTTTTTATTAATCAAAACATAAACTATCCTACTAATATTATAAATGTCAAAGTTTGTATGGATGGATGTGTGGATATTTGTTACTCTTTCTCGCACAAACTACTGAACCGATTAGGCTGATATTTGGTATGGGTATAGTTTGGGACCTGGAATAACATATAGGCTATTTTTTATCCCGATAAAACGAGGGCGAAGGCGCGGGCAGCAGATCGTAAGTGATATCCTGATGTCTTACTGATACGACTTTTTTTTATGAAAATCTAATCAAATCTAAAGAAGAATTTGTAATCGAAGTTGTTATTTTTCTGAACATTTTGTATAAATTTACAGTCATACTCGGGTAGATGGAAATATCCAGTTGAGTAATGTTCTTTAATAAATATGTAGGGTAATAATGTAGGCTCGATTAATATCGAAACTCGTCCTAGTCACATGACGAACAGGACATTTTATGAAGTGGTACATTTTGTATAATGAAATGTGGTTCGGAACCAATAATATTACCTTCAGAAGCTGGCACACAGCCTTGGTGTTGGTTTCTTTCTCCGTGTCCAAAAGATGCAACAACACTTTGCACAGACTCTCGCCCAGAGTTCGGATCCTTCCGCCCTAAAACAAATAGTATTCACATTTTTTATTATCATTAAGGGGGCTCCGTGAAAAATTATCCAATTCTGTTGGCACCACCGTTTAAAACTACATGTTATAAAGTGGTGAGGACAGAATTGAGCACTTTTTCAAGGAATTTGTACAAATGAAAAAAAAAATAGTGAGATGAATAATGTTAGGGCACGCGCCCACGGCGACTTTTGGCAGCGCTGCAAATTCACAATGCAAGCGCGCGACCGTCTCAGACGACATCGGGGGAACGAGACGGTGTTAGGGCTGGGCGGACATCCCTCTCCACTCTTCGTTTTCTCCGATATCATCTGAAACGGTCGCGCGCTTGCATCGCTACAGTCGCACTACAATCGCGATGCAGTCGCGGTTTTGCAGCGCTAAAAAAAGTCGCCGTGGGCGCGCGCTCTTAATCTTTGAAACAGTTTATGTACCTACATTTTTTTAATAATTAAAACAACTATTGAGTTGCTGTTTTATTTTTCAATTATTTCAAGCGACTAAACGTCATTCTGTTATTAACTGATCATACGAGTACATGCATACAACCGTTTCAAAATATTACGAGTGTTTTTATTTTATCCATTTTGTTGGATTTATCATCTCTGGTTTGAAGATAAAAAGAAACGAACCAAAGGACCCTCAAAAATTGGAACACATCTGTAATGCCTTCGGATTGGTTGAGGCATAATTCGCTTACCTTTTTCTGAGAACACCATCGAACGCGCAAGTGTGAAAAGAAAAATATCCAATAACTGTTAAAATACAGTAGATTAAATACTGAAATATTAACTTATAGTTCAAGTTTACATTAATTACAATTCAACCTAAACCACCAACATATAAAACCAGGACTTTGATGTTTTCCTTATTGGAAACAGTTCAGACATTGTTTTCAATGAAATGTAGCATTAATTACCGCGTACTTATTTCTTATTTAAATGACCAGCTCCACGGCAGAGTCAACGGATTTTGTCGCTACAATGATGGGTCTCAAAGAGTTCAAAGAAAATTATAAAATTCAAGTGTTGAGTGTTATCAAGCCAAAATGTAAAAATGGTAGCTTAAAAATATAGCTTATTGATTGATTGATGTAAGCAAGGTGTGAGTTTGCACTAGCAAATGGTAAATGGATTCTAGTCAAAATAAATTCATAATTTTTTTTAGAATTTATGGGCAGTAAATATTAAATTCACGAGCTACATAATAGAAAAAATTGCACTTACAGTCAGACCAACCTGGTTGTCCTCCAGCTGGGTGTAGAGCTCAGCTAGGAACATAGCAAAGCCACGTATATTCTCATCGGAAGACTCGACTCCGCTGATGATCTTGTTCTCCTCAACGGAGCATCGCTCGAGCAGACAGGCTCGGAAGGTTGACTCCTCGGGAGGCGCCACTGAATCGTACATGGAGCATAGACGCGCTCCATTGTAGCGGAAATTCGCCTCGCCGATTGACTGGTGTAATAAATTGAATGATAAATAGATTATAATAAACTATTTATGGTAGAACTTGAAGCGAGATAAAACAGTTGTTTTGTGTTTTGTGGTTTCTACTTTTTTTTCTACAAGTAATTTAGCTAGCGGTTGAATTACTTTAAAACCTTTGTAAGCTATGAAAGTATCTCACACTTGTACTCGTACAAGTGTGAGGAGGGATGGAGGTGAGGCGAGGAGTAAAAATGGCTGTTTGTTTCCACATTTCCAGTATGAATTAGCATGGACAAACATCATCTAAAATCCGAGTCCATAAATGCCTTTGAGGCCTTTTATAGGGTTAGGATAGAATCATATAATGAAGCTTCATTAGTAGAATAGACAAAAATTATATCAAACCGTCATAAAATGCGGAAAACAATTGAATTCCATTCTGTCAACTACAATAAATTATGCAATAATGGTATGAATTTTATACTCTATATAAGCCTAGACAAAAATATTGACGCGGTTGTAACTAATAACTATTTGTACCATCAATGTTGGTATAACGCGTCTATTAATAACGTGAGGCTTTTAGGGGGGAGGGGGTCTAGCCAAATGAATGTCAATCTCACGTGGTGGAAAGAGGGGTCATGGCAAATATTACATTTTTTTTCCACTCATTTTAGCAGTTCCTCTTAGGGTTCGTTCGTGATGGCGCGAGATTCAAATTTGTAAAAGAAAATCGTTTAAGATTTGCAGCAAATTACTTTTCCGTTAGATGTATTTCTTGTAGAATGCAAAAAAAAACCTTAAGAAAATTTTAATCTTACGCCAAAACTAAATAAACAATCTTAAGGCGAGGTGAGCCCAGCACTTGCAAGACGCAAGCAAGAAGCAAGACGGTGCGCAGACAGCCGAGCACGATTTTGTAGTTATTTAGGTGCTTTGAAAAATATTTGTATGATATATAAAAAAATTCTAGTGATGTGTGAGTTTCATTTAGAGGTAACTTTGAAATTTTTTTGATCGGGTGAAATGTCACGAATCGTATTTTTGTCTAGTGATGCATTAGAAAATATCCTCAACTATAATATGTTTGAATTTCAAAACTATAGGCCTTCTAGTTATTGAGGTACGGACAGTTAAAAATCCCTTAATCCGGGTAACCCAGCCTTAAGTATTACTGTGTTCGATTTTGTCACTGTGATTCTAGGCTAGGTTCTCTTACATGCAACACAGAGTAACTTACTTAACTACATAAAAAAAAATTGAAATAATCTCTCGACATCTCACCAAGGGGAGAGGGGGCGTCGAAAAATCGCCAAAACCACCTCACATAATCTATAGATTCTCTTATCTTGTAATTTTGTGACAATTATAAAAACACTTTTTCTTTTCCTTTGTCTACACATGATTCATATGTAATTTATTTTGATTTGATGTTACTACCTATTACATTTTGTACAAACAAAATCAATATTTATTGAAATTTAGTTTTATTTCCAAAAGTCAAATTTTGTGTATATATATATTTAAATATTTGAGTTCTTCTAATGGCGACTCTCTACTACTTTAAGTTAGCTGTCAGCTAAGTGAATTATTTGCTATATTGCACCAAGTGTCGAAGTTTTTTTATGTTACCTATTTGAGTGTAAGAACATGAATGAGAGTTTAGGTTGTAAGTATCAATTACAACATACCTGATTGACAATAGCTTCAATCAAGGGCCTGGTGTAAGAGGCATCGTGTAAAGTGGCCGCAAACGAATCCACCAGGGGACCACAGAGGTTGTCGAACTTGCCAGGGTCAAATGTTATCTCGCACATGACAGTTATTAAGTTGGCAATATTTTCCTGCAGATGATAAAATACACTGATTATTTATTAGAAAGAAGGTCAAAGGAATAATTCCAAATGTTTATGATTATCTTAATAATCACAATTATTGATAAGAATTTAGGAATGTTTGTTTTGCAAGCAACAGGTTATCAGTTACAATGTGATTAAGTTTTTATTATATGGATTTAAGTAATAAAATGTTTACCCGCATGTCCATATTCTCAGCTTCTTCGAGAGAGTAGGACAAATCATCTAATTGGTAAGGGCTTGGATCTTGAACTTGACGCAGTCTATCTTGCACCGAGAATCGATGAGGCCTATATGCCGGCTCTTGGTTGTAGGTCTGCACTGGTTGTGATGTGTGAGTGTAGTTGGGAGGGTACCATTCCTTAGCTTCAGCCGAAAGGTTCGATTTAGGCGGCTCAACTACAACAAATGAATCAAAAACCGGTTATAGAGCGATTTTACCACACACAATGAAATGATTGACCCAAAAAAGTGAACAAGACAATCAATTCATGCCACCGTGCCACGGACGACGAGTTTGTCAAACTACATCGACGTCATTAGAAATGAAAATCACAACTTTCACCTGAACTATCGTAATTGATGAACAACGCAAATAACTGGAGAACTATCTACGTCACAGCAGCACAACTTTTATGTGGGGGAGCGAATTACTATTGTACGCAGACTGAACCTATGCTCGTGAATATTAGCAGTTGATTACCAACCTTTCGATTCCTCCGGAAAGTTCCTCGGTCGGCGTAGCTCTCGTGGCTGGGCGTCTGGCTGCTGCCAGCCACGGCCTCTGCCTCTAGAGCCCCCGATTTCACCGTTATTCATTTCGGCAGATTTACAGCCAAATCAAGATATTTTTCAATCTTCTTGCTATATAATTCCATAAACAGTGTTAGGTGCAAACTTGCTGAACGTTATTTTATTCCTTCCACGGATTCGACACGTAAACAAAGAAAAATAATCTTCCTTGCCTTCGCTACTAAATTTCACAGTAAAACCTCCATGTTACCAAACGAAAGAGACGAAAACAAAAAAAAATGAAAAAAAAGATAGAACAATTTAATTCAGCTGTGATTACCAGTTAAAAAAAGTACTTTTGAGACGACCAGAGACAACGACGACACGTTCGAAATCTAGGACCAAGAACTTTACGGACTCAGCCTTTCAGTTTTACGCATGTCCGTTTTTATTAGTGTGCAGGTGCAGATTTGTAATAGTGTGCATGACTAGGGAAGTGACTTTGCTGCGGAGCCGAACTGGCTTCGGCCCTAACTGGTCCGAATCAGGAAAATACACTTGAATGCCGATTTCATTCCTGATTCGTCCCATATTTAACAGGCACGTGTTAGTGACACATAACCTGATTCTGATGCTGATTTTGGCCGTGTGCGTGTTTGAATCGCGAACCGAGTATGCCACACTGATTCAATGTACATGGTTCTACCAATCGAAAACGAGTTTCGGAAAACTATGCACCTTTTATAGAAAAAATATTTTTTAGGGTTCAGTAAACAAATGGTACCAACGGGACCCTAGTACTAGCCCTCCGCTGTCTGTCTGTCTGTCCATCTATCGGGCTTTATTGTATCTCATGATTCGTAAAAGACACAGTTCTACGCATGTACGTTTTTTGTTAGTGCACTGTTGCAGATTTGTAATAGTGTGCGTGACTAGGGATGTGACTTCGCTGTCAAGCCGAACTGGTTTCGGCCCAAACTAGTCCGAATCAGGAAAATAAATTTTAATGCCGATTTCATTCCTGATTCGTCCCATATTTCCTCCGCTGTCTGTCTCTCTGTCGATCTATCGAGCTTTATTGTATCTCATGATTCGTAAAAGGTAACCTGCATTTTTCAGTATGTATTTCATTTGCCGCTATAATAACATACTATCAAAATAAATATTAAAATTAATGGGGGTTCCACAAAAAACATGTATTCTGGCCATTTTTTTGCTCCACTCACGCGATGCAAAAAAAGTGTTAGTGTTCGGTCCGCTTTCCGTTGCCTTAATTTCTTGGTGATTTTGGGATTCGTATAAAATATAGTAATAATACACTGATGAATGAACTTAGTACAGGGTTGCCTAGGTCACCGTTATTACGAATCTTTTCAAACAATAGTACTGCCACACACACACTATGAACTTTGTGTGCGCACTGTTTGATCCGTGACTACGGGGTTTTGCGGGCAATGCTTCACTTGGCGCGCGGAGCTCAGAGAGGCAACATCACTGGCGGAATCTGTCGGTGTTGCTGTGCTGACCAATCTCAATGTCCAGGTCGAGTATTGTGGTGTCCTGAAGATGTCTCGTGGAGAAACGAAACTAGTAGACAACTTATTTTGATGAATACTATCAGAGAAGGTTATACGCGGAATTGTTACTAAATATTTCTTCATTCTAATATTGTGCCTCGTACTTTGAGTTATATAAACTAGTTAAATAAATCCTACGGAAACAATAATGATAAATCAATACTATATGCTTGAGAAGAGTGTGAAAGACAGTACTTTTCTGTACGAAATCTTGAAATGGGACGAATCAGGAATGAAATCAGCAATCAATTTTATTTTCCTGATTCGGACCAGTTTTGGCTGACCCTAGTGGGACGAATGCGAAATAACCCAAAAACTAATTTTGATGGTAAGCACATAACTAGCACAGACGCTAAATTTATCTCTGCTAATTATTCATGGTTTTGGACATTATTTGTATCCTAGACTCATAGAAACACATGAACTAAATTGTTACAATGTTGTTACTACAGATTTCTAGTAATAAATATCATTAAACTTTTATACTGAGGGAAAAACTTACGCATGTAATGACAAATCCGGGAATTTTACTCCACCTTTTGTCCTTCTTGAAGGACTGTACACAGCGGAAACCGACATATTTTCACTTTTTCAACAAAGTTTTAGGTAAAACGCAGTAATTTCTTAGAATTTCAATAAAGTTCGACATTCTTACCACAACTTTGAACTAACTAGTCAGTTCTAAGGTGACACGATTGACACTGACAGTGCGTACACCAGCTATCTCTTTTACTCATAACTTGACTCCGAGGGATAAATAAAGATACATGACAACTATGGTGATACATAGTTAAAAGACTGGAAATGACTTATGCTACGTCTACCTACTTATTTCTCTATGTTCAAAATCAATAATTCGTATGAAGACTCCCAAGATTAGTGGAGCCCTAATTCTCCTAAAAAAATCCCCGCAAACCTCCATAAAACCGCTAAACTCATCATTCGCGATTGAGTTCGCGATCTATCATTCATTAGTTTTCATCGACATCTCTAATGATGTCTTCTTCTTTTTTTTCTTTTAGCTTTGGCTCTGCATCTGGATTGATGCAATTCTGCCAGTGGTCAGTTAGGTAGGAATTGCGCATTTAGGATGTCTTCTTCTTTTTTTAGCTTTGGCCATTTAGGATGTCAATCGACACGCGTTTGATATCAGTTTTCAGAGGTTGTCAGTGCAACTCGGGCCTTGACGATCAAACCACCAAGGAATTTTTATACTAATTGCAAACCACCAAGTCATAGCAGCATAGACAAAAGATCGGTCTATATCTCTATGACGACACCCTCGAAGGCCCCAGAAAAGGGTACTGTGTCCACCTCGGATGAAGTATTAGAGGATACCGCCAGACACAGTTCTACGCATGTCCGTTTTTTGTTAGTGTACAGTTGCAGATTTGTAATAGTGTGCATGACTAGGGAAGTGACTTTGCTGCCGAGCCGAACTGGCTTCGGCCCAAACTGGTCCGAATCAGGAAAATACACTTCGTAAAACTGAAAGGCGGAGTCCATAGAACTATTGTTCCTAGACTGACTCGGACTCTACCTACTTATTTCTCTATGCTTGGCTCCCTCTTCCCTACTCTATGACTGACACATAATTTAAAAATTATAAAATATCTCATTTGCTCTTTGTTGCCAGCCCATTCTCAAAGACGATTCAAACGACGATTTTCTTTGTTTTTTGGGTATAATTTGCCGAAACAATAAAAAATTATGAACTTACGTAGCCAATGTTGCGTCGAGAAAGCTGTGCCTAACAATAATGCAAATCCTGATGCTTATGTTGAAACAAATCCAAAAGATAATCATCTCGAGGCTCAAATTCCCGTAGACAAACTCCCATCAGAAATTTTATTTTTGATCCTTGAAAGACTGGATGAAGTATCTCTTTTTTACTGTTTTTTCGTTTGTAAAAGGTGGAGAAGCATTGTCATCAGTTTAGCAAACGGAGATAAGGTAAAATACTATAATAAGAACTTAGTTTATTTTTGTTTTTGTGTTCGTCTTCCATTTCAACGCCAGACCAGCCAGCACACACTCAGGAAGGATCGGCATAGACTCAAAATATCGACTGAATATCCTCTCGTGGAGACAGTTTCGCTGAGGTGGTTATTGTACGATAATAACCTTCTACCCTGACCAAAGTATAACTGGTATTTGTTTTATTCAATTCAAAATACAAAGTTACCATTTCCTTTTTCAGACAAACATGATGTGGTACTTTCTGTACAGACAATATCAAATGGAAGGCGTTTATCAACAGAATTCAAATTCCAACTGTTTGTTGCCCTTGCAAGAATTAATAGAGAGTTCTCTTATCTGGAACTACAAATGTTCGATATCGCTGTCCATTACTGTTCCTGTTATGAATGCCCTACAAATGAATGTTTACAGAGGTACGTACCTATTAACATAGATGACAGGGTAATTCTGTCACCTGTGCTAATCAATCACATTCTCGATTTCCTATTTATTAGAAATTGACTATATTCTGATAGGGGCAAAACACATAACCGAGTTGCGGCGCCGCGCCGCATCGCAAAGCGCCACCGAGCTTTGAGTTGCGGCACTGCAAAACAAAGCGTTCTACTGCCATACTGTGCAGCTCCCCACAGCTGCACAGTATCCCAATGCTTTGTGAGTTTTGAATGTTGGTGGACATACCTCTGGCATGGATCACATATCCTCATAATGCCTCTTTTGTTGTTATGAAGACATTACACCAATTTAATAGACAACAGAGAAGAAGTGTGGCGCGGTGCACACCGCAAAATTCTACATAGCGTCTCCGCCAATTTTGGCAGTGCGGTACCGCAACGCGGTGATGTGTTTTGGCCCTTACACCACTCCAAAGGTCAGTTCAGACCTGGCGGTAGGTAGTCGCTACTCATAGCTGGGATCCAAGTGGGTTTGCAGTACATAATCCTACTGTCACTACACTGATTGAAATACCGCGCACCGCGTGGCGAAAATATACTTATTAACTTACTGTTTTTCTTTTCAGAAAATATAATTGTGGTTACTTCGCAAGGTGTGAAATACTTTGACAAGAAAACATTTAAAATTAAGAAAACAATAAGTCTAGATGAATGTAAGATTTTTTTATTTTTTACTGTTTTTCTATAATACAATTCATAGAAAATGGATCGATATTGAAGGACGAATGTTGGCGCAAGGAAAGCAAAGGGAGGCCTACTCCCAGCTAAGGGCTACCACAGGCTGTTGACGATGAAAGCCTTGTTTTCACAATACTGTAAGTTTGCCTAAATCAATAATGTAGTTGGAAATATTTGACAGCAGGTAACTCCACTATGTCATAATGGAGTCCTCTGGGAAGTATCGTTTATTTTGTGAAATATTGTTAGTGAGCTTCAGAAATTATTTATAAGCCTATCTAAGAGTGATTGATGTTTTATTTCGGAATTTCAGATATTGCGAAAATAGTCTTCAATACAATAATTTATTTTATTGTGGTTCGTTTCGTAAGTGGCGGGAAATTGAATGTTTTCCGCAGAAAATATCAAAAAACTAAAAATATTGGATTTTCCTGGCTCTCGCGAAACATACCACGGAAAGAACGTTGTTTTGATGTTATTCTGTTAATAAGGTGGATCCATAAATCGACATTGCGTAATGCAAAATCTTTTGCGGTAATTTTTCGTTCTACAAGGAATAAAATAAGCGTTATGTGATTTGCCGCAAATCATAAACCAATATCTATGAATGAACTTATCCTAAAACTTACTTCGATTCTATGGTAGTAGGTACCTACTTTTACAGTATATTGAGTCTACCTAAATAAAGATTATTTTTACTAAAAATAACTTTGAGCTAGGTTGCTTTATTCCTTGTAGAACGCAAAAAAACTCAAATCCCCAAAAAAATCTTACGCGCAATGGAAATCGAACGCCCGTAATCCAAAACTAATTAGTCAGGGAATATTAGAATAAGCCATTTAAAAAATGTAGGTAACTATAATGATTTATAAAAACTTTTCAGGTCATTACTTTATTGAAAATGATTATATGGTTGCTAGATCAATTAAATATGATAATGGAAAAGGTTACTACAAATTGCAATTGTTTGGAAAACGTACTTTTGATGACTGTGAATGGGAATCCCAAATTGTTACAAGTGGGATAACTCAAGGTAATAACTCAACGCAGGAACTCGATGTACGACTATTCAAGTAAGTGATTACCATAAGGCGGGCTGTAACAGGTCACGCGCGTAATTAAAAACAATCCGTACTTTTTTTTAATTTTTCGTGTTCTACAAGTCACGAATCCAGTTGAATCCAGCTACAACAATTGCTAATATCTAATTAGATGATTTGTTGAACGCAGAAAATACAAAAATCCGGAAAAAAAAATCCTGCGCGACCTTTGACCGCATAATAGATTTTTTCGGGATCGTTTGTTTTATGCATTTTAGCACCGCACCTTAGGTACTATTATTTACAAAACCTACGCAACGAAAGGAAAGTATCAGAGGTGCAATTCTGCTAACCAATTGCGTAAATTTGATAATAGTATCGAAGACTATAGGCCTAAGCTCAGAGTCGCCCAGCAAGCTTATAGAGAGAGCTATGCTCGGAGTTTCTCTACGCGATAGAATCCGGAATACGGAAATAAAGTTACCAACATATGTAGCTCTCAGAATTAGCATGCTGAAGTGGCGATGGGCAGGCCATATAGCTTATAGAACCGATAACCATTGTTAGGGAGTAAAGGTTCTCGAGTAGCGACTGCGCACTCGATGGACCGACGATATTGTAGCGGTCGCAGGGAGTTGTTGATGGAGGCGGCTCAAGACCGCCATTCGTGGCGTCGTTTGGGGAAGGCCTATGTTCAGCAGTGGACGTGTACGGGCTGATGATGATGATAATAATAGTATCGCCACGTAGCGCGTAGATGGAGAGTCCTTAGATGAAAGAAACTCCAGATAGTGCGTTTCGTACGAGACACCCCGAGGCAAGCCGAGCACGAGTGTGTGGCTCTCAACCGAGTCAAAGGGACTCCTTGACCCATTCGTGAGGCAAACGAAAGAGAGAACGATTGTGTACTTGGTGCATCTCGTTAGAACGATCGCCCGAGACAATAACGAGACGCCTCGGCGAGTGTGTACTGCCGCAATTGAGTAATCGACAATCGACTCGGTTTCGGCACTGCAAGTGTCGTCGTCACACGTGTGCAGATGTCACATTAGTCCACGATTTCTTAAAGTGGGGTTGACGGACCCCTTGAGTGTCCGTGACATGTTTGTCAGGGGTACGCAGCAGCAGAACAAAATGTAAATTAGAAGATGCTAAGCTGGGCAGTATATTTAAATATTATGATGTATTTCCTTTCTTCAAAATAATCGTCGATAGGGATCCGTGGAATTTTGAAACTTCGAAAGCGGTCTCTGACACAAAGTTTAAGAAACCCTGCATTAGTCTATTCTTTACCTAAGATTTAACAAAAAAATATTTATTCACAGAATAAAAGAGAACTGTTGCTTCGTTATACTCAAGTATAATAACTCATTAAATAGCTATGACTGGAGGAAATACGTGGAAAATCCAATGGAATGGCATAGACGCTTTCGATGTCGCTATTACGGGAGCATGGGCGGCATTATAGCAATGGATGTTGGACTCAATCAAGTATTCTTACTAACAAGCAGCGGCGCTCTATTGTGTTACCAACGTGGAACCAAGGGAGTTTTCGCAAAAGCATATTCATTTTCCGGGTTTATGCAATCTCGTTTTGTTCAGTTGGCGCATAGAAACAATTTAGTTCTCAGTGGTAAGTAATTTATTTACGTCGTCATTATTTATGGATTTTTACCAACAGCTGGGTGCCCTTCAAATTTTCAAACTCCGAATTAGGATGGGGGGGATCCGAAACCATGGGAGTTGGAGGAAACGATGGGCTTAATGTACGAGAAAATAACAACAGCATTCATATAAATGACTGTTTTATTAAGGATAAACCCTATTTAAATACAGGCTAAGTACTTACAAGTCTCCTGGGGAAAGGTCAGTTATATAAATAAAAAAATATGATTATTAAAAATATTAAGTTTGTTAACATTAATTTTATTTTCATTATTAAAAAAATAACCCTCGGGAGTATCCAACCCAAAAATTACCTATTTCCTATCATTTTAAGATTTTTTATATCAGCAAACAAATTATGATGTAAAAATTAAAACAGAAAACAGATTTCTTCCGTCGTTTTCCTGCAAAAGTAAATGATAAGAAAATGGCGATATGCAGTTTTTGTTTTCTGCTAAATCGAGGACATGACTCTTTTCAAGAGTTTTCTCTAACTCGCGGTTTCGGATTTGGCCATCCACTCCCATATCAAAAAGCCACCCTGTTTACCCATTAATCTATGTATATATATATATATATATATATAATAATAATAATAATTTAATAATTTTGTATAGGTAACATAATTATTATGTAATGGAACACCCTGTCTGTGAGGAGGGCGATGGTGTCTGCGACACAGTTTTATTAAAAACAACTGCCGGCATCATTGTAATCCAATAGTTATTGTATACATGTAATCCGTTCCTAAATAAATTATTTGAATTCATCTTCAACAATACATCTGTTACCCTCCTTACCTGATCGCTAATATGTACATATTAAAACATAAACAGACCCCAGTATATCAATAAGTCACTATGTTGTTTTCTGATACAGTGCCCGATGATTGCCCGCCCCGTATCACCCGAATAAGAAAATCAGGTGTTACAACTTTATACAGGCTTGAAATTCCCAAGCTGACATGCGTTACAGAACACGGCATTTTTCTTTTCCTTGGATTTTCGGATGGAAAGGTAAGAAGTTTACAGCAATACCACACGAATACATCGTAATGGCCGTGGGGCCGCGGCGTACAAATATCGACCCCTCCAACTCAACCCGTGGATGTCGTAAGAGCCGACTAAGGGAACCTACCAGAGGAAGGGCAGCAGCTTCCTTCTGAGTATTTTTAAACACCAACACTGCGATCACCAATCCGCCTGCCAAGCGTGGTGATTATGGCAAATCTACCCTACATGAGAGACCATCCACTCGATGGACCGACGACATCGTAGCGGTCGCAGGGAGTCGATGGATGGAGGCGGCTCAGGACCGCTATTTGTGGCGTCGTACGGGGGAGGCCTATGTCCAGCAGTGGACGTGTATGATGATGATGATGGTGACATCGTAATTTTGAATGTGGGATAACATAATAAATAAATAATGCTGGACAATCCACACGGTATCATCTAGCCCCGAGCTAAGTAGAGCTTGCGATATGGGTACTAGACGACTGATATACATAGTACAATATATTATATAGATCGATATTTTTTTAACTAAACATAGATAATACCCAGAACACCCGAGACAAATATTTGCAGATAGTACAAACATTTGTCCCAAAGCGAGAATCGAACTCGCAACCTCCTGCGTCGCAGGCGGATACCCCCGCGCCACATCGGTCATCTAATACCGTTGAGGGCAGAAGATTTAAGAGAATGGGATGAATGAAGGTGATTTATTAAATAAAATCTTAGGTTAAAATCGTAAAACATATTGTCATCACCGTAACACTAAATATTTGTTTCAGGTGAAAATAATGAGTCCCATGAATTCATCAAGAGAATATATGTTCAAACATTCCATAGATTTATCCGTCTTCAAAAAGGAACCACCGGCCCCCGTTGTGTCTATAGCAGTTTGCGTAGATAATGGAAAGCAAAGTATTTTCGTAGCCACGACTTCGTGCATATACCGATTAACTCCAACCTTTTCAGACGAGACAAATATATGGGATAAGGAAAACATAGTTAGCTTATTATATGTTCCTAAGGTTGATCTTGTCAGCATTTAATCAACTTCGAAATAAAATTGGGGGAACTTTATTGGCGACTTCTCTTATCTCTGACAATGAGTGAATACGTTTCTGGGAAAATGTATACGGGGTACTACAAAACATACGGCAGAATAAAAATTAATCTTTTTAGTTTCATTAAAAAGATTAATTTTTTTCCCAAAAAAAGTTTAAAAAATCTTATTAAAAATGTATCTCACTCAAGTATGTAAATGAACAAAATTGACATTGATTGAGTAGGGATATATCATGTGTACAGGTCTATACGCGTCTAAAATTTATATAATTAATATTAGATACAGGTCTAAAATTTGTCACCAATCTTTGTTTAGTATTAATATTTCATCAATGGCTCTTCGAAGTTTTTTAGGGCCTTTTGTGCCGCCTGAAAATAATTTGTAAAATATGTATGTAAAGTAGTAGAGAGATGCTTAGTATGAAGTGGTATCGATTTGAATAGGTAAGGAAAAGACCGGTTTAGTTTTCTTATTTATTCAACAAACAATGTACTTACTGTACTTATCTAATTAGTTGTAAGTAAAAATTTGTGTCAATTCAGATATCACCAAACCTATACTAATTTGAATACACTTAACATATATAAATATTCATACATAAAATCGAAACAAAATGGATGGCATACCATCCATTTTGTTTCGATTTTATGTATGAACAGGAAGACAATATTTATAGCTCTTTGAAATTACTTTAGTTTTGGCCACATCTGAATATTATTGATAATATTCAATATAATATACAGGGTGCCATCTAACATGTGTAAGAAGCTGCAAGGGGGTGATTCTGGACCCTGAGGAGTTCAACTTGTCAAGTTTCTTTTAATACGATTGTTTATTCTTGAAAAAAGTTGTTATATTTTCTTTCTATTAGTGTTCTTGCTTTGTTGTACATCATAATATTTCACAAATATTTTTTTGCGTGTTTTTTCAGCAAAACCAATGTCTTGTCAGAAAATATTACAAAAAAATTATGTGAATCCTTTGAGATTTCAAAATACTAATAATAATGTAAGGGTACACGAAAAAACACGAAAACGAAAAAAAAACAATCATAAGAATTAGTAAAAGTTTTGTCCAGAATCACCCTCTTTGGACTTAGTATACATGTTTCGTACCAACCTGTATATAACCAAAAAGGATTTGTACTCTGCTTGAACATTGTAACTGATAGGTACTTTAATACCTATTTATCTTACTTGAATCCTAAAAACAAAAATCATAAATTGCATAACTTAATAAACATAACTTTCCTAGTTTCGTCACTTTGTGCACTAATAGGTAGGTACCTACTATAAATGTGTATAATATTTAATACAATCTAATTAGATATATAAAACATAAAGAAGTAAGTTACTATAATCTATTATTTATGAAATTATGTAACAAAAAACCAATATGTAACATGTTGATCTCTAGCTTTTCTCAAAATAAATGTATAACAAGATTAGAGATCGTTTAATGTTTATTTTTGACTTAATTATGAGACGCAGTCTCCTATTTAGTTGAGTTTATGACCGAGTTTCATTAAAAACGCAATCATTGGGTCATCTGTAATATCGTTCCTACAATTTTAACATTACCTACAACACTATTTGTGTACCAGACACATTTAAGATTGATATGATAGAGTTGAATATTCTAAGATTCATTTATAAACGCTCCGAAATATCGCCTACACCGTCAAATTGACATCATAAAATTTAACTATCCTCTAATGCCGGCCGTACACACTCGGCGACTCGTCTCGTCTCGTTGAGAGGACGAGAGTGCCCGAGACGTTCACAATGTACACACTCCACACATAAATCGACGGACACACCTGTTCTCTCACTATAACTGTAGCCGAGACTAGACGAGAGCTTACGAGGGATTCCAAGGCGAGACAAGTGCACCGTGTTCGTTACATATCTCGAAGTGTCTCGCCAAGCGTGTACTGCCGCTAACAACTACCAAAATAAAATCGGTAGGTTTCTGGCGATTCTAATTCGCTTTTGAGCCCGCTTGGGCATTCTAGCCCGTCTCGTGGCGCGCAAGAGAGTTTCGATCACAACCTCGTGGGTTTAAGGTTTAGATTATCGATCTGTGGCGTTGGGGTTCGTATAAGAGAATCCTCTGAAAGGTTCCTGGTCCATTGAGCGGATGACGTGAGGCTCGACGGCAGTGAGACGTGGTCGCTCGCCCGTGAACTCTCGGTCGAAGTATTGTGTGTCGAGCGGGTGTCTCTGCAAAGGAGATGTCGTTTATTGCAAGCAACTAAGATAATGCTAATCTCAAAGGGGCCGATATTCTAGACATCTTATTGGTAGGATGGACACCTGTAGGAGGCTTAGGTACATAAAAAATCTTAAAGAATCCGACAACTAGCACTCCACACACACATGTATACGCAAGCTGTCTGTAGCCCTCTAACCATAGTTTTAGTTTTTTGGTGTTTCATTTTACATTTTCTAATACAGTTACTATAATTTTTTTTATAGTCCCACATTAAGGCACAATTCATTGTTTTAAAAGTATGTGATTTAACGAACACTGTGGAGGGGGCACTTGTGACTAGTAATACAGGTTTTAAAACCTATCAGTGCCAAAAGTCTCTCACAAACAGGTATCCTTATTTACTTTAATACACCTAGCTATAACAATTTTGTAAAAAGACCTTTTGTGAAGTGAACATAAATGAATTTTGAATTTGCTTCAAGCGAGTTAAAAATAAAACAGGAACATCTTTTATACTTTCCAATAGTCAAAGTTGTTGAAAGCCTTCCTATGCCAGTGAAAACTTTCACTGCCATGGCAATAGGAAATTTCATGCCA
The DNA here is from genome assembly GCA_947859395.1 of Eupithecia insigniata. Lineage (NCBI taxonomy): Eukaryota > Metazoa > Arthropoda > Insecta > Lepidoptera > Geometridae > Eupithecia > Eupithecia insigniata. The sequence goes on from OX402000.1 coordinate 3,249,684, forward strand.
TGACCTACATGCCCGCCTGCGCCTCCTTGAAGCCGCGGAGACTGGGCAGTGGATGTCTTAATTTGTAAGTAGGCAACAACAGATTTTTCATAGGGTATCATACCACACGCGGCTTGAACGGTGTTTCCAGCTCGCGCCTCTCCAGCTTGTCCCAATGCACGGGGTGGAAGAAGTCCTGCTCCCTGACGTCTCCGTGCATGCAGTCCGTACCGCCGAGCCGCGTCTTCGCGTCTTTGTCTAAAAGCTGGAAATATTACTTAATTTTAGTTTTCCTTCCTTCGAATACAGTTCTAATTTATATATATTTTTATATATTTTTTTCCGTTAATTTACTTTGAGGTGACGACGGTAAGGTTAGGTACATAAAGCTGTGATGCGAATCGTACTATAGGTAATATACCTACCTAACTTATCAGAATCCAGTCAAGTTTGTTTTGCATCATTTTCCCTGGACAGTAAATAATAAAACATTCCTTTATGACTTTAATTTTGACGACCTCAGTGGTGCCACGGGGAAGGACCGCCTGCGACGCAGGAGGTTGTGGGTTTGATTCCCGCATCGGGACAAATGATTGTACGATCTGCAGATATTTGTTCCGGGTGTTCTGGGTGTTTTCTATGTATAATATAAAATATAGTGTTTATTGTAATAAGTATATCCCCCATAACACAAGCTCTGCTTGGGACTATATAATTCTGTGTGAATTGTCCAGAATTTTTATCGTTTATTTGGTAACTTACTCTGGTCAGTACTGTAAGTGCTTCCCTCGAGAGGAATCGCGGATATGACGGCATCTCGTTGCAAATCGACCAGAACAGCTCGTCTTCATCACAACCACTGAACGGACTCTGACCTATCAGCATCTCGTACAGCAGTACTCCGAATGACCACCAGTCCACCGTCTGATTGTATTTCAGTCCTTTGATGATCTGAACAACGGAAACATTTTTTATATCATACCTACCCTATAAACATTACATTAATAATAAATATTATGTCAAAGTTTGTGAGAATAGATGCATGTGTTTCTTCCTCACGCAAAAACTACTGAACTGAATTGAATTTCAGCCCAATGGCTGAAATTTGGTATGGGTATAGTTTGGGGTCAGCCCAATCAGTTCAGTAGTTTTTGCGTGAAAGAGAAACAAACATCCATACTCACAAACTTTGAACTATATAATATGAGTAGGATAGGATTATAGTGAATTCGTGAAACTAATAAATGTCAAAGTTTGTAAGGATGGATGTATGGCTATTTGTTACTCTTTCAAACAAAAACTACGGAACCGATGAGGCTGAAATTTGGTATAGACCTGCAGGCCTACTTGGAAAAGGAAAATCGAAGTTTCTGATTAGTTTTCGTGCAAAACCAACTCTTATGTCGCTTGCATAAGATTACCGTTTGCTTGAAAACGAATCAGAAACTTCGATTTCCGTTTTCCGAGTAGGCCCTCTGGAATAACATTAGGCTATTTTTTTATCCCAATAGAACGCGGGCGAAGGCGCGGGCAGCAGCTAGTAGTTATATATTTAAGATAGTAGTTCTTACCTCTGGTGCCATATAATCTGGAGTGCCGCAGAAAGTGTCCGCTGTTTTGTCTAAATATATTTGTAGTTTGCACATGCCGAAGTCAGCGATCCGAACATGGCCTTCGTAATCCAACAGAATGTTGTCCAATTTCAAGTCTCTGTAACAGAAAACATAAAGGAAATGTTCATTTTCCGACATATTTGTAGCATAGCTTATTTATTAGGTTACCAGGTAAATAAACATCTTTCATCGCTGAATTCAACCTTAAGAAGGCTACGAACCTCTCCCAAACAAAAACGGATTATCCCATGCGGATTTGTTGTTGTTTCACGTATAATGAAATGGGGCGCGCTATGAGTGAGAAAGCGCGTCTAACCATCTAATCCGAAGCTGTCTTGTGGCCATAGACCAGTAAGTATACGTCGTACATGTGGCTGTGTGCGTGTGCTTGGTGCTGACACCATTGTTTGATATTTTTTCGTACTTTTCGATTAATGTTGAGTGAACGATTGATTTCAAAAATATTTTTGATTATTTATAATGTTGAATATATTTAGGATGTTTACAGAGCGACAGATTTTCCAATAAAGGTGTCTATCATGCATCAAAAATCGCTTGAAGATGACTCGATTTGGTGGTCAATATTAGTTTCGCTCTCATTTAAATATCATTATTTATTTAGAAACAGCATCATTACAGGTATTTTTTTAGCACTAAGGCGAGGCTATATATTATGTTTTTTCATAAATTAAAACGCTGCAAACATAGCCATTTTTCATTCGATTACGTATGGAAAATTTCAATAAGATCGAGGACATAGTTTTCAAATTAAGCGGAAAGTACGTTTGTATGGGGAGCAAGGATATCCGTTCCGTTCGGAGGTACAAACTGACAATCAATGTATGAAATCTCAAAATTATTTTTTTAAGGTTCAAGTGTACGAAATGGAGGCAATCCGTAAATTTGACCAGAATCTAATAATATGTAACACTAGCTGCTGCCCGCGCCTTCGCCCGCGTTTTATCGGGATAAAAAGTAACCTATAAGTTATTCCAGGTTCCAAACTATACCCATACCCAGCCCAATTGGTTCTGTAGTTTTTGCGTGAAAGAGGGACAAACATCTATTCATCCATCCTCACAAACTTTGACATTTATAATATTAGTAGAATGTAATATTGTGTAGAATCTATAAAGGTCTTAAAATTAAAATACGTCCAGTTCCACACATTCTACTAAAATAGGCATTCAAATATTAAACTTCCGACTTTGCGGCGCAGGGGGCAAAGGTCCGCCTGCGGCGCAGGAGGTTGCGGGTTCAATTACAGCCTTGGGACAAATATTTGTAAGATCTGCAGATATTGGTTCCGGGTGTTTTGGGTATTTTCTATGTTTATTAAAAATTATCTATGTATGTAATCTATTGTCTTATGTATAACAGTCATACCACAAGCTCTGCTTAGCTTGGGGCTAGATGATGCTGTGTGAATTGTCCAGCCAGGGACGAGTAAAATATCTCGTCCCTGTGTCCAGCATATATATTTTACGACTATATTTTCTAACAAAAGCTTTACACGCATTTTTCACTTTTACAACTTTATTCGCATAGAATTATAAGGCTCAGAATAGCAGTTGACACAAATAAGGTACATCCAAGAATTTTGAAACTAGAACCGTTAGTACAATACATCAAATGGCGCGGAAAGCAGCTTTCACATAAAAATATAACAATGGTGTATTGTGCGGTAAAAGGGTGTTCAAACGCTACTGATAAGAAAAATAACACTATTAAAGTTTCATTTCACTGGTAAGTACAAATATTAAATTTCTAATTTTGCATTAAACAGTCGTCAAAACTCATAAATAAATTGAAAATTTTTGAGCACCATTTTCGTGAAAATGTTGCTATGCTCGCGGAAAAAAATAACTCGATTTTTTTACTTAGTTTATGAAATTTATAGAGAAATAAATCCACACTCGATATACGTGTTGGGGCGAACTTTCGTCCGAATGATACATATTGCTTTATTTACACCTACAAGGGAAAATCGTCGTTTAAAAATCTGCAAAAACACAACAATATTCTGAGAATATTCAAATATAAACTCAAATTTAAAATTGGTATCAATAAATACTATGACATAATTTGTGGCCGCAAGAGCGCTTTTGGTCTAATTTATTCTTTTTGATTTTTTTTGGTAACATTATTTACTTTAGAATTATCACACACCTGTTAGTTTATAAGAAAATTACCCAACTTTTTAGGGAAAATGCCATTCATTTGCAACATTCAATCATACGAATGTGTGAGTGAAAGCACTTTATTTACGTGCTGTCAAAACACACATAGATCGGTTTTTGGCTACACAAATTGACAAATTGTTGAATGACACTATCCCTCTGCTGAGATAGCACCGAGTTTTTACTCTATGTTTATTCGTATTTACTGCATATTTCACAAGTTCCGTGTCATTTCACTTTTAAGCTGTCATTGGTTTCAAACATGCATTCTTTTTCACAAAGTACTTCTTAACTTTTCACTTCAACAAAGTAGCTTTACGATATTATTTGCATTACCTGTAAACAATGCCTCTTTTGTGCAGGAACTTTAATCCTGAAACTATTTCAGCTCCGTAGAACCTCGCTCGCGTCTCAGGGAACCTGCCGCTTTGCTGAATGTGGAACATCAGGTCACCACCGTTCAGGTACTCCATTACAAAGAACAGGTGCGACTAGAACAAATTTTAATATTATAAAAATAACGTTCCACTAGTTTTTGAAATATTGGCACACAGCGTGGAGCAGCATACAGTTAAATTTTATTTTGTTTTCGAGGTATTCTAATAATTAAGATTCAATTTAAACTACTAATAGGCTTGGAGCCTGCAACCGCCAGACTTTCGTTATTTTATAAAACCTGATAGTTTGCGTCTGCCCGGCGCGGCGCCTGAAGCTCAATTGAGCTTTATAAGAACTAAAACGAGTTTCAGGTACAAATTCAGCAACTTTGCTAGTCGATATCTGCTATCGCCACGATGAAACTTCATAACCGGTGATCGTTCCTACTTTTGTGGGGGCATATGCAGACAAGCTCTCAGCTTTTATAAAATAACGAAAGTCTGGCAGTCGCAGGCTCTTTGTTTATAATAGCTCTTGTGTACTCACATCTGTTTGAAAAGTGGCGAAAAGATGGCATAAGTACGGATGGTTGGTGCCAAGTGCTAGAACTTTCCTCTCGATGAGAGTGCACTCTACATCATCGTCTTCCAAGACGACGTCTTTCTTCAAGCATTTCACGGCGTAGTAGTATTCAGTATCTCTCAACTCTGCTAGCAATACCTGAAATATTAAATATAAGAATAAACGCGCTGTGCCCATAACTAAGCTACAAAAGATTACGGTATCTTTAAAAAGGCAATATATGGGTACCTAGTACGCTTCTAAAACAAAATTCCAAGTGAGTTACAAAATTATCAATAAATAAATTCACAAATTATCAAACATATCGTTTGTAAAAAGGTTTACTACACTATATCAGATATCTAGAGGATAAAAAGCTTGGGACGAGTTTTGCTCCAACTTGAAAAGGAACAACCTAACAAGGTAAAGGTTTCTTGTTCGCTTCTTTAAAGTTGACAAAAAATCACTTTATTCCCTAGTTTTATTTATGTAGATGAGTTGTATTTTGTAACGTGTCCAAGAATCCTGTAAGGTCTACAGGAAATAAAGCACTTTAATAATTGATACTTGAATAAAAGAAATAGAAAACTAAAATTTCAATATTTAACAAAAGCTTTGCTTTGGATGATAGATGATGCTGTTTGAAAATGTCCAGCATTATATTTTTTCATCACTAATTCATAGAATGTTGCAATCAAATAGTGAAACGAAAAAGAAGCGTTACTAAAATAAAATTAACATTTGATAAATCTAGCAGGAAACATTATTGAAAGCCGTGCGACGACGGGGAGTTTTCATTTTATAACTCAAAATATACCTAATGCTTTCACTGTATTCTTGGCCCGGCCTCAAAGGCAAGTAGGCCAAGCACCACTAAACCAGGAAGACATCCATTCCAACCTGCCTCACATTTGCGATGTTCATCCCAATAAACACGACCCATAAAATTGATTTACGTTACCCAGAGTAACGTAAATCAATTTTACTACGTCCACATCGGTATCTCTAATTGCTGCAGTATGCCAAATTTTGGTGACGGTCTATAAAACCTCCAATATGTAATAGAAGGTTATTTAATAACTCTGCCATTTCCTGATAATGAAGTAAGGTTGATTCATTAATTTGCTAGGTGAACGACCGTTTGAAGAAACAAGCTTATATTACTGTGACGCACGCGGTTAGAAAGATGCGTTTAGTGATGGTTATTGCGTTCAAATTGGCGATGGTCGAGGGGCCGATGACACGTGCCTGCTGACGATAAAGGTGGCCAGTGATGTAGGAGCTAGAAATAGATGTTGTCTATAAACCAGTGCCACAACTTGCCACAACCCAGTATAGCGCAGCAGTATCAGGCAGGTGAACCGCGTTGATTGCGCGACACAATGCAGGTGGCAAGCTGCCATGCTGTGTCGTCGGTGATGAGGTTACGGTCAGCAGCAACAGCAATTATTTAAGAATTATTTTGAAAAATGCTTTCTAATCTATCCCAATAATTAGTTGATTCATTGACCGTTAGATGACCGTTCAACGCCGCCTTTCTGAGATAGAATTAGTTTGATTACGACGACACTTCCGTGCGCGTTCTTCAAAATGGACGATTCTGTTGTTTTAGATTTGTCATCATTTGTTTATGCATTAATGGTGATTTGATGATTGATTGACCAACTTAATCGCTGAATTGATTGTTTATTACGTTATTGAGGACGGTTTCCACCAAAGCGGATAGTAAAGATTTGTAAAAACAATCAATAGTCACATGACATGTTTTACATCTTCTTTCTTTGCGCAATGTTATCATATCAGCCCATACACGTCCACTGCTGGACATAGGCCATACGACGCCAAAAATAGCGGATAGCTTATATAGCTTAAGCCCATAGCGCGCAATGTTCATATATAAAGAAATAAAGGTGCTTCACTCTTGCTGTTCATCACATGTTTGTTTTGATGCTCTATTTTTTTCAGGTGTAGGTACAATGCCATTGTCAATCATCTCTGTATCCAACGATACCTTCAAATGATCTTAAGTTCATCGTACTCCGAATGATATTTGACATTTTGCGGCCTTTGAAGTAGTCTGCGTCATAATAATTCTTAGCAGATCATTCCTAGCCGTTCTCCCCTTTGATTATTTATGCCGTTCTCCCGCTGGACGGGCCGTATCGAATAGATTTGATTTTATATTTGCATGTCAAAACAAAAAAGCAGTACATATACTAAATTTTATGTCTACTGGCTTTATGAAACACAGTTTTATAGGAAAATTTTTTGCTTTTTTGCTAGAAAATTCGGTGCCAATTCTTTGAACTAGTTTAAAGGTTCGTTTTACGACCTTCCCTTACTTATTTTTGACGGGATAGAGTGAAAATTACCTAATGTTGTTGATAGCAGAGTGGTTTTTCAGTGACCTGGATTCTATTTTAAAGAGCACAGGTAGTTGTCTATTTCCATTTAATTTCCTCACCGGTTTGACACAGTTCTCTTATGCAATGCTACAATAACAGCCTGTAACTCTACACGTTATTATTTATGTGCCTGTGTTATTTTTGGCGGAATGAATTACTTAAATGTTGTTTACACAGAGCTAGCAGTGATTTAATTAATTGAATCAACTTTATGACTGTAGTAATCATTCATGTATATCCGGATTAGATGATCATCCAAGTGATAATAAATTAGGTAAGTGTGAGTAGGTACTGTAATTTCTCATATGGTATTCAACTCAACACGGACATATTTACCTACGTAGAGATACACTTTATAAATCCTACTAATATTATAAATGTCAAAGTTTGTGATTATGGATATTTGTCCCTCTTTCACGCAAAAACTACTGAACTGATTGGGCTGAAAGGTATGGATATAGTTTGGGACCTGGAATAGCATATTATAAATGTCAAAGTTTGTGAGTATGGAGGTTTGTTCCTCTTTCACGCAAAAACTACTGAACTGATTGGGGTGAAAGGTATGGGTATAGTTTGGGACCTGGAATAACATATTATAAATGTCAAAGTTTGTGAGTATGGAGGTTTGTTCCTCTTTCATACAAAAACTAATGAACTGATTGGGCTGAAAGGTATGGATATAGTTTGGGACCTGGAATAGCATATTATAAATGTCAAAGTTTGTGAGTATGGAGGTTTGTTCCTCTTTCACGCAAAAACTACTGAACTGATTGGGGTGAAAGGTATGGGTATAGTTTGGGACCTGGAATAACATATTATAAATGTCAAAGTTTGTGAGTATGGAGGTTTGTTCCTCTTTCACGTAAAAACTACTGAACTGCTTGAGATCTAATTTGGTATGGCTATAGTTTGGGACCTGAAATAACATATAGGCTATTTTTTATCCCGATAAAACGCGGGCGAAGGCGCGGGCAGCAGCTATTCTAATATAATTATTGAGCGAACATCGTTTATTTTTATGATGCCTAGAAGCTATCTAGATGGCGCTGTGTATTTCCGGCAATAGATAGATAGATGGTTTATTTGGTTAACAAACATAGACAGCACAAGACAAAAAAACAAACAGACATTGTAGTAGGTAAAATATGCTTAACAATAACATAGGGACATATTTTTAGGTGTAAAGTACACTTAAGCATAAAACGGGGATGTCATGAAAATACTGTCTATACCACTCAGATACGTAGTTTTCTGCCGCACATTGCCAATCATCAAGTCTCAATGTGAACGAGTTTCTTGGCAAAATCACTTGTTTCAGTTTTCTGTTTATTTCGGGACCAGTCCGTTTCCACGTATGCTCTACAAATTGTCTGAGGTGTATTTCCTTGGTAATTATTCGCGATTTTTCGCCTGCTGCTAAGTGGCAGGTATGTGCTACGTTTTAACCGACTTCAAAAAAGGAGGAGGTTCTCAATTCGACTGTATGTTTTTTTTATTTATGTTACGCGATATCTCCGCCAATTATGGACCGATTTTGAAAATTATTTCACTATTGTATAGAAAATCATCTCGAGGTGGTACCAAAATATCCCGAGGGGATTAGTATCCCGCGTAAAACTTAAAAACAGTGGAAAAGTAAGGGAAATTTGAAGTCCGTTTATCGTTTTTTAAAACACGCCAAATTATTATTACAAAATACCTTTAAATTTAAGCCAGTGTTGCCATTTATTTCCTTCGCGTATGTAATGACTATCACAAGAAAAATATTATCTGTGTTTTATGAAAAAATCTCGTGCCCACAATAAAAATAAAAGCACTCATCGTAAAAATCATAATAATTTATGACTGCTAACCTATCTTAGCTAATATTATAAATATGAAAGTGTGTGTGTTTGTTTGTCCTTCCTTCACGCACTAACTAAGCAACCAATCGACTTAATTTTTGGCATAGAATTAGTTCAAAGGATGGAGAATAACATAGGCTACTTTTTGTCCTGGTAAAACATTAAATTCCCATGGGAGATTTACGGAAAAAAATACATTTTTATCCCCCTAGAAATGTGAAATTCAAATTTAACGCAGGTGAAACCGCGGAGAAAAGCTAGTCTTAGATAATTTTATGAACACAAGCCGGAAAGCTATAAGGGCTGTGAAAGTTTTGCTGTTGTCAGATATGTAACAGTCGTTGTTATAGATTAGGTACCTACGTACGATCTGCGCACGAGTGCCATTTGATGCCCGAATGCAATCACATTAAACGTCTGGCACTCAACCGAACTGCACTCAATTGGGTCACCGATAAAAAACAAAGCAGTGAAGCTTTTGCGAACGTAAATCGGAGCTTGTTTAATTATCTAAGCCAAATTCCCAGGAGTTTGGCTTCGTTATTAGCTAAAAAAACACTTCATCTCAATTGTTTCTTGACTTTCTTCAGCCATTTTATTGTTTCGAGTTGTTACTATTTTCCTAATTTTGCGATTTATTGTTCGATCTCTAGCATTAGTAGGTACCTACTCTGTATTTTTCTAGATATCATGCTACTTGGTCTAGATTTATTTACCTATTGATTGATATGCAAAACAGAAAACAATCGTATAATCAATATTAAATAGAAAAATTATAACTAAGGTTATGTTATGAGACTAGATTGTGTGATCCAAAACATGCATACACAACATGAGTAGATAATAGAGCAGTAAACGCATAAAATCTTAAAACTATCTATACCCCGATTCAAATACCCGGGTGTTTGTGTAAACAAATGTTTTACAAAATCCAAGGTATATTGGTGGAAAATATTTAACGACATTGGTATCATCGGAACAAAGCTCAGAAGCTCGAAACAAGTTTTGGTTTTGAAAGTCATAATTTAATTGATTTCTTGATTGTTTTCGAAGACAATTTTAAGCATCTTTTGCACAAGTGAGTTTATTCGTTGTTGAAGTTTATGTTTTAGTTTTTATTGATAACTTTGCCGTTACCTTGTTGTTTTCTGTTATTGTTATCAGTTTTTGTTTTCTGTTATTGTTTTCAGTTTTTGTTAAGTTTTCATTCATAAATGTCTTTGGATGACATAAAATATCTGGGATTCTGAATTGGAGTATAGATGTTATGGGAGGTATGTAAAATTACATTTCTATACTTATAATAAAACTGTAACAGGTCCAATTCTGTACATTGAAGATATTTTGAAAATTTTTTTTGGAGAGCACTCTATTATCCTAACTGATGTCAAAAATGATTTTTTTTCCATCATGTCTGTCTGTCTGTCTGTATCTTGGCCGCGCATAGCTCCGAAACTACTGAACGTATTGAAATGAAACTTGACAGGATTTGAGTTCATACTACGAGGAAGGACATAGGATACTTTCTATCCCGGATTTCAATAGGGTTCCCTTGGGAGAGGCGATGAAAGTAAAATTGCTTGGCTGCGCATAGCGCCGAAACTACTGAAGGTATTCTAATGAAACTTAGCATGATTTAAGTTCATATTACGAGAAAGAGCAAAGTATACTTTTCATCCCGGATTTCAATAGGGTTCCCTTGGGAGAGGGGATGAAAGTAAAAATTTTTGGCTGCGCGTAGCGCCGAAACTACTAAATGTATTCAAATGAAACTTGGCAGGATTTGAGTACATAGTATCAGAAAGGACATAAGATACTTTTATTCCAGATTTCAATAGGGTTCCCTTGGGAGAGGTGATGAAAGTAAAATTGCTTGGCTGCGCATAGCGCCGAAACTACTGAAGGTATTCAAATGAAACTTAGCATTATTTAAATTCATATTACGAGAAAGGGCATAGAATATAGAATAGAATAGAATATTTCTATATTGCACCATCAATACATTAAATATTTATACAAGAACTTAATAGTAACTATTTCTAGTGTGGTACAATCGGCGGCCTTATCGCTAACAGCGATCTCTTCCAGGCAACCTTTGGATGGATAGGATTCGTACGCATTAGAGCTGACGGTGGCGTAATTAATGACTTATAAACAAAATAATTTTGACATTATAAGTATTTAGATAAAAACAGAAACTGCAAAAATTTTATGATAAGCGTAACACAAAAATAATACAAATAATTTACAAGATAGCAATAAAAATATTAAGATTTATCAGGAGTGGACAGATAATGTTGATAAACCATACTTTTGAAAATAGGAAGGGATTTAGCTTGTCGAATGGATACAGGAAGGGCGTTCCAGAGTCTCGCAGCCTGCAACGTGAAGGAATCACCATAGAACTGGGAAGTGTGTAAAGGAATTTTTAAAAGAAGAGTATCAGAAGAACGAAGGGATAGTGAATGGGACTGATGGAGAAACTCAAAACGGTCTTTTAGATAAGACGGTGTTGATGGAAGGAAAAGAACAGAGTAAAGGAGATTAAGAACATGAGCATTCCGGCGAAGACGAATGGGTAGCCACTTGAGCCTGTTACGGTACTCAGTTATGTGGTCAAATTTACGCAGGCCAAATATGAACCTAATGGAATAGTTCTGAAGACGCTCAAGCTTATTGAGTTGGTCTTCAGTTAAGTCGGGATAACTGGCGTCTGCATAGTCAAGAAGAGGGAGCAATAAGGATTGTGCAAGCGCAATTTTGGTACAAGTAGGAAGGAAGTTACGCAATCGCTTTAAAGAAGCACCTATACCAAAAGTCTTCCTGGAAACTGCTGCCAGTTGAGGACCCCACGATAATTGCCTATCCACAAGCAATCCCAGATTTTTTACTGTATCGCTGATTTCGATCGCGACCCCATTAAAAATTACTTTCGGCATGTCAACCCAGTCGATACGAGCTATCATCCTAGAGCTACCTATAACAATCACTTGGGTTTTACTAGGGTTTACCTTGAGCCCAAATGATTTGCTCCAGTCGTGGATGTTTTCGAGATCTTTATTGACCTCTGCAATGGCTTCATGTAGCCATTCAATAGGGGCTCGCGTGTAGATCTGCAAATCATCTGCATAGAGGTGGTAGGGAGAAGATAAATGTTTGGAGATGGAGTTGATGAAGATTGCAAAGAGAAGAGGAGATAGAACGCCGCCCTGAGGAACGCCGGCATCTAGGTGGCACCATGTTGAAAATGCATCATCAACACGAATGCGTTGCCGACGTCCATTCAGGTAATTACGAAACCAGCCAACCACTGACGGCGATATGTTAAAAGAGCGGAGGAGAGCAAGAAGAATGTCAAAGTCAACGTTGTTGAAAGCGTTGCTGAAGTCTAGGAGTGATAGAATAGTTACAAGTCCGCCGTCCATGCTATTTCTGATGTCATCGGTGATTTTGACAAGAGCAGTGACAGTACTATGGCCTGGACGGAAACCGGACTGGAAGGGATTCAAAAGATTGTTGGAAGTAAGAAAAATACTCAGCTGTTGGTGCACAAGGCGCTCTAAGACTTTAGAGAGGAAAGGAAGAATAGAGATGGGACGGAACTCCGAAAAGGAAGAAGGATTAGGTTTTTTAGGGAGGGGGGTGACCTGAGCCTCCTTCCATACACTAGGGAAAGTTTCAGTCTCAATGGAGTAGTTAAAAAGGTAAGTTATTACTGGAAGGATTTCATCAAGAATCGGGAGGATCATCTTTTTACTTATGCAGTCGCTACCAACAGCATTAGACGTGATGGAAAGGATACTCTTTTTAACATCGGCATCAGTAAATTGGCTGAACGAAAATTGAGAAAAGTCGGGAGTGGAAAGAGAAGCCAGAAAATTCAAAGTTTTAAGTTTAGCAGATCCATCAAAGCTGGAAGAGGCAGAGAAGTGTGAGTTTAAAGAATTTATATCGAGATCTTTGGGTGTATCTTGACGTGATTTTCCGATCCCGAGTGTGCGTAGGAACTTCCATACTTTTGCCGGGTCTTTATTCGTAACATATTCATGGATGTAACGGCGGCGTTGTGCATCCCTACACACCCTATTACAGTGATTTCTAGCTTCAGCATATTTGACTTTGTTATGTTCCGTCGGAGTTCTTCTAAAACGAACTTTAGCTGCTAGTTTCTTGTGCATTTCAGACCGAATTTCATCTGTGAGCCAGGGTGCAGGAAGATGTTTCATCTTGACTGCTCGAACGGGAGCATGCACGTCGTACAGACGAATAATGATTTCATTAAAACAACCTACCTTTGCATCAACAGTGTTAGCTGCATGAACCCCGGACCAATCAACGTCTTTAGCTTCATCACACAAAGACTTTAGATCCATTGAACCAAAATTGCGCTGCAGAAGAATTTTAGGTTTGTCTTTAGGAGGTCGAATCTTATAAGATAGAAATACTAGGTCATGATATGAGAACTCATCCGCCCTACACTGTCCGTGCTTGGCAACATGGGCTGTGGAAGAAATGAGAATTAAATCTAGAAGGGAGGGTTGGCAATTGGGAAAATGATGAGTCGCACTCAGAGGAAGAATGGTCAGATTGTTTGCCTGAACAATTTCCTCAAGAGCGGACGAACGAGAGTCATGCTTCATTAGGCAGGTATTAAAATCACCCATTATAATGGTGTGTGTTAACGCCTCAACAATCGACGTGAATACAGCCGCTACACAGAGCTGCAACTTCACTGCAATCATACTTTGGAAGTGAGCGCCGCGGCGTCCGTCCGCCATATTCATTCCTTGCAAAACCACCCAACTTACAATACAGCCTCCGCGCACAGCGCAAGTCTTTTATTTTACATACATTTATTAAGTTTTCAATATTGTAAAGAGTCAAATACAAAGCTCCAAAGATCTACACGTCTTCTCATTTCCATTTGGTCCATTCGATCCAAATCGCGAGGAAACAGCGATCTATCCAAGAGGACATCCGAAGGTCAATGGACGCGCAATTCAAGAAAAAGGACTTGCCCGGGGGCATTTACTATCCAAATACAAAGAAGACAAGTCAAGAGAAGTGATAACCGTGGATGGGTAACGCATGTGTTGAGTTCGTTCCAATAAAATATCCTTTTCATTCTTTCATAAAAATAAATTATAAATCAGTAAATTTATCCATTCCCATCTCACAATATTTCAGTCTCTTTTGCAGTCAATAGTGTTCATGACTCAGTAGTGGGTAATTCCCAATAGGTTTACGTGTTATTTTATGGTTATTTTAACAAGATTTTACTCATTCCAGGACAGTGATATTGTGTGCCTGCGCATGACCTTGTCGTAACATTGTACGTGGCTTGCGAGGGCAGCCATTCCGGCATTCTGTCCACGCCATTTACTGCATTTGCATAGCAATTAAGTATTGTTTCTATTACTTATCATACTTACTATTTCTCCTTTTCTTAATCTTGTAAAATAATCATTTCATTTCAGCTTGCAATTGACTTACATTTATTCTTCGAAATTTCACTATCTTTACCCTTTCAGTACATAAAACAAGTGAAGTGTAATCAAACAATTAAAGTGTAAATTCTTCCTATCGATCGCCATGGACTATAAAGCTTTAATACGCCGCAGAGCTAGCTATAAATCAAAGCTTACTCAATTCAAATCATACCTAGATTCAGTGCTAAGTTGCAGCACAGCTCTGACGAGTGTTCAATTAAATGAATTAAATATTCGAGTGTCCAAATTAGATGATCTTTATACGGAATATGATAGCGTACAAACTGACATAGAAAATATGTGTGAAATTCCAGATGAGCAGTACAAAGAGCGGGAAACCTTCGAAACCCAGTACTACAGTACTATCGCTGCAGCTCGTGACATTATGGACAAACAGGGCTCTGTGGGCATGGCGGAAACAGGCGCCTGCAGTAGCGCCTCGGTGACGGGTTCAGGTACAGCGGTCGCAGGTAGACCTTCATTCAAACTGCCAGTTATACATTTGCCAACCTTTTCTGGTCGCTATCAAGATTGGTTAGGGTTCCATGATTCTTACACATCTCTAATACACAACAATACGTCTATTCCTGCTATCAATAAGTTTCATTATTTACGCGCAGCGCTGAAGGATAGTGCAGCTTCTATTATACAGTCAATTGATTTCTCAGCTGATAATTATGTGATAGCGTGGCAATTACTGTGCGAACGCTTTCACAACAATAGGCTTCTTATCAATAATCATATACAGTCGATTTTCAATATAGAATCAATTAACAAAGAGTCAGCTAAAGCCTTGAGAAATATTATCGATACAGTAAACAAGAACCTTAGGGCATTAAAGATTCTTAAATTACCTACTGAACACTGGGACGTGCTAATAATTCATATTGTATCCAACAAGTTAGATTCCGTTACTTGTCGCGAATGGGAGTTTCATCGTAGCAGATCAGAGACCAATATTCCTACTCTGACTCAATTCAATGCCTTTCTCAAAGGTCGTGCTGACTTGCTAGAAACAATTGATGAGCAGTCGCGCAACAAACGTAGGCATAGTGATAGTGCAGTTCCACGTAATAAGGCTTTCGTTGCAAATTCCACAGAAACAAAGAAAAAACCGAGACCTTCATTGTGTGCGATATGTAAACATAATCACCCGATATTCAGGTGCTATAAATTCAAAGCTATGCCCGTTGTAACTAGAATCGAACAGGTAAAAACATTGGGTCTATGTCGAAACTGCTTACGTAGTCACGGAAATAAGGAGTGTCGGTTAGGTCATTGCACGATTTGTTCAGAAAAACACCACACACTCTTACACCAACACTCAGAATCTAAGGATACAGAGCACGGCGATATTGTGCTGTCAACTTGTCACACACAGATACAGAATGAGTCAATTCATTCAAACAATAAAAATACAACATTTTCAAACACAACCACCAATTTGGTTTTGCTTTCAACAGCAGTCATTCAAGTTTCAAATCCTGAAACCAAACACACTCAATCCATACGCGTGCTTCTCGATAACGGTAGCACCACGAGTTTTATCTCGGAGAGATTGACAAAACAACTCAATTTACAAACCTTCTCAACGCGTACGACCGTTGAAGGGTTAAACAACCAATTATCACACATTTCAAGCCGTTGCAAGGTTACAATTCAATCCAAATACGATAAAACATACAAAACAGATGTTGATTGTTTTATTGTGCCTCAGATAGCACAATCATTACCCTCATCTCAAATCAGTTGCATCACACTCAACATACCTAGCCACATACAATTAGCTGACCCTACCTATAACATACCGTCACAGGTAGATATGTTATTAGGCGCAGATATTTTCTGGGATGTACTCGGCAGCGAGCACATTTCGCTAGGCAAGGCAAAACCAACTCTAAGTGAAACACGATTAGGTTGGTTAGTTTCAGGTGCAATCCAAACAAAATCATACAAAAATCATACAAACACATTATACAGTTCTACAGTCCACTGTCACCACATTCAAACAGATATTCAAAATGACCTCACCAGGCTCTTTGAACTTGACGCAGTTATACCATCAAAGGGTAACACCATGTCCAAAGAACAACAAACCTGTGAGGATATATTCACCAAAACCACAACTCGACAACCAGATGGTCGATTCGTTGTTACTATTCCACTCAAACAGTCACCTACCGACTTAGGTGATTCTTACGAGCAAGCTTCTTCTAGGTTCTTGTCACTTGAACGCAGATTCAAGAGGGACCATAAATTCAAACAATTATACACATAAATAATACAAAAATACCTAGATATGTTGTTTGCGATAACCCTATCAGTGTTGAGTTACATACCTTTTCAGATGCTTCAAATTCTGCTTATAGTGCATGTGTGTACTTACGTTCCGTTACAGCAGATGATAAAGTAACGGTAAACTTGGTTATGGCCAAGAGTAGGGTCGCGCCAATCAAAAAGCTGACAACCCCCCGTTTAGAGTTATGCGGGGCATTAATAGCTTCACGGTTAGCAAAAAGGGTTTTAGAATCCTTTAGGTTCACAGCAAAGGTAGGTACCTATTATTGGTCTGATTCAACAATCGTTCTAAGCTGGATTAAAACTCCTCACACAGATCAATTAAAACCTTTCGTTATGCACAGAATACACGAAATAGTGGAAAACACCAATCCTATCTCATGGCAGTACGTACCTACTTCTGTTAACCCTGCTGATATAGGTTCAAGGGGGCTCGAACCACACAAGCTACAAGACAGTAGTCTTTGGTGGCACGGTCCAGCCTTCTTATTAGATTCGTCTAGCCACTGGCCTAAACATCCCGCTTTACTACAGGAAAATGAATTACCTGAATTCAAAGAACAATGTCACACAAATTACAAACATGATTCAGCATTGGATACATCTTTTATACATAAATACTCAAACATTAACAAAGTTCAGCGTATAACAGCATACATACTTAGGTTCATACATACATACACAGCAAACATACAGGTTATTTAAACACAAAAGAATACAACATGTCAATGCATTTACTTTGCAGACTGTCTCAGCTTGAATCATTCCCTAATGAATACAATTTATTGTCAAACAAAAAACAAATAAACATTAAAAATCAATTAGTTAAATTAAATCCATTCTTTCAAGAATCCAATGGTTTGATTCGAGTCGGGGGAAGGCTGTCAAATTCAAATTATGATTACGACACAAAACACCCTATATTACTGCATTCATCACATCATATAACACAACTTATATTCAGACACTATCATACCAGTCTATTACATGCTGGACCGCAACTCTTGCTAGCATCCATACGACATAAATATTGGGCTATAGGTGGTCGTAACTTAGCAAGAAAAACCGTACATAGCTGCATTACGTGCGTACGGTTTTCTGGTAAAAGTATTCAACCTCAAATGGCTAATCTTCCAAAGCAACGTATTGAGGGTGAATATCCATTTGCTCACACAGCCTGCGATTATATGGGGCCTATTTTGATAGCAAACAGAAAAGGCAGAGGTTCTAAACATATAAAATCATACGTATGTATATTTGTATGTCTAGCTGTGAAGGCTGTACATATTGAACTTGTCACTGATTTAACCAAAGATTGCTTTATTGCAGCCCTCAACCGATTTATAGCACGCAGAGGCCTGCCTGTCTGTCTGTACTCTGACAACGGTACCAATTTTGTAGGTGCTTGTAACGATTTAGCGAAATTCTTAAAACAATCCAATCATGACCTCAGTTCGTACGCTGCTCAGCATTCTATGAATTTTAAATTCTCCCCTGCGTATAGTCCCCACTTTAATTCAATGGCCGAGAGCTCAGTCAAATCAGTAAAACATCATTTGAAAAGAATAATATCCACAGCTTTTCTTACCTACGAAGAAATGAACACATTGTTGGTGCAAATAGAGGCTATACTCAATTCTAGACCTATAACTCCATTGTCCTGTGATCCATCTGATCTGGTCCCACTTACTCCTTCCCATTTCTTACTTGGACGATCTTTAACTCTGCTGCCTTCTCCACAGGTACACGATGACTCACTTCATGTATTGCCACGATACCAGAGAGTACAGCAATTGAAAGCTCATTTTTGGGATAGATTTTACCATGAATATATTTCAGAACTCCAGAAGCGAGTAAAGTGGCACAGGAGCAATGCAGAACTCCGTGAAGGTGACATGATGATCGTCAAGGATGACCGACTACCGCCAAACCGATGGGTAATAGGACGTATTACCGACCTGCACAAGGGTAGCGATGGCATCGCTCGAGTAGCTGACTTGAAGACACCGACCGGAACCATACGACGAGCATACAATCGCCTAGTACCACTACCAATCTTGGAACAGGGTGTTCCAACGCCGGGACCCTGTTAACGCCTCAACAATCGACGTGAATACAGCCGCTACACAGAGCTGCAACTTCACTGCAATCATACTTTGGAAGTGAGCGCCGCGGCGTCCGTCCGCCATATTCATTCCTTGCAAAACCACCCAACTTACAATACAGCCTCCGCGCACAGCGCAAGTCTTTTATTTTACATACATTTATTAAGTTTTCAATATTGTAAAGAGTCAAATACAAAGCTCCAAAGATCTACACGTCTTCTCATTTCCAGTGTGATCATGGAGAGGAATAAGATCTTCAAAATGTTTTTCAAGAGAAAAGAAGAAATTATTACGCATAGAGGGAGAGTAGTATACACCAAGTAAGACTTTACGGTGTGCAAGAGTGATTTGAAGGAAAAGATGTTCACCGGCAGAGGAGGGGGGCGGCTGCGCAGACATATTAATGATCGTGTAAGGAATACGAGATCGCAAGTATATGGCTACACCGCCACCTCCACTACCTGTGCGGTCATTCCTGATGAGTTGAAAACCTGGAAGTGAATATGGGGTAGTGGGCAGGGTAGGTTTCAACCAGGACTCGGATACAAGAATAGCGTGTATGTTTTTACAGGCTAATGATGTTAACATCTCATTGATGTGGGCCGGAATGCTCTGAGCATTAATGTGCACTACGTTGAAATTTTTTGGAACATCACTAAACGTGGATTCCAGGGTATCGCGGAGAGACAGGATACTGTTAAAACTGTCATCGGAGCTGTTATTAACAGAAGAGGGACAAGATATAAATTCATCGCCATCTGAATCACTCATTGATAAATATAAAAATAACACTTAGTTCAAGGTTTTTTTTAAAAATTGTACTTACGCTCATACAGTGTACCTGTTAATTAATTTAGGTACACTATCCACCCGCCAGTTGCCGTGCAGAGAAGATAAACTTATACATAAAAAAAAAAGAACTGACAAACAACATTATTTACACCTACTACTAATCACATCTATCGAATCAGCCAAATATTGCATCAAGTTCACGTTAATACATAGATATTTCCGAACAAAAAAAAAAAATAATAATTATCCTACAAATTTTTGTGTGCATTGAAACGTAATAAATTTAATGATTGTCCCATAAGTCGAAAGTTCAGTTTCGTTCGTCTAAAGGTGCTGTCATTGTCCGTTTGATAGCCAGACGTGACGTAGACGTGTAAAAGTGACAGTTCGATGACAGACCAATCATGACAGCGAAGCAGCGAAACAAACAACAACAAAAGGTATAATGGATACAAAAAAACAGCTAAAATATTAATGAAAAGGACGGTATTATAGTAAAAAACTTACAAAAGTGTGTGTGTACAAAATGTGGACTTTGATCTATGTATGGGACGTACCTAGCCGGGCCGATTCGATCCAATCAAAACTGGTAAACTATTTACGCGAAGCCGCACGTCGTGGTCTCGATGCAGGAACCAAGACCTTCGGAGCCCCTGTCACGACCGCCTGTCCTTGTGGGATCTTGTCCAGGTCCTGCACACTGGAGACTCGGTGCCGGTCGCCTTCAGGACTGAGTACGAAGACATAACCCTGCCTTGTCCAGCATTTGGCTACTCCAAAGCGACGTCTGGCCTCCATAAAGGCTTCATGGCGGCCTTTAGTCAAGAATTCGGAGAGCGTCACGCCAGTATTTTTCAGCGCGGTCTTGCTAGCCCATATCTTGTCCCGCACCTCAATATCCCGGATCTTACAAAGAATAGGGCGCGGTCTGTCTGAGGCAGCACGACCCATTCGATGACAGCGGCTGATGCTGGCTGTAGTGAAATCGGACAAATTCAGCTTCTCCAACACCGTACTCACTACTACAGCCGATGTGTCTTCCTGTGGAACCTCTTTGATGCCATGGAGCAGAAGGATCTTCCGCCGTCCACGCATTTCCAGAGCGTCAACATGTTTGTTGAGCATACCAATTTCATCTTGGAGGGTGTGCAGCGACTTCAACATCAAGGTTTTGAAAATGGCAAACTCATTTGCCAATGCTGAGAGATCAGATACTGGCGACTTGCTTCTCATCAGTTTTCCTTCAAACTCTGCCATTGTGAGCTCGAACATTGTGCCCATCTCAGCCAGAGACTTTTGGATCGCTGTGGCATCCACCATCTTTAGTGTTGTGTTGAGGTTATATTATTTCAGTGGCGAAAATATGCTGCTGTAAGTTCTTCTATTGCAAGGAAAACAGCAGATGGCAGGTAGGTTTGTGTGTTAATTAATTTAGAACATTCATTTACTGAATATAGTAACTGTTTTCAATTTTTCGTAATTTATTTTAGAGATAGTCAAACAAATAGATGTGGCTTCTAAGGAGCCTACCGCCGAAAAAAAAAAAAAAAAAAAAATACTTTTCATCCCGGATTTCAATAGGATTCCCTTGGGAGAGGAGATGAAAGTAAAATTTCTTGGCTGCGCATAGCCCCGAAACTACTGAAGGTATTCAAATGAAACTTTGAAGATTTAAGTTCATATTATAAGAAAGGGCATTAAATACTTTTTATCCCGGAATTCAGAAGGGTTCCCTTGGGAGAGAGGATGGAAGTGAAATTTTGCGCGTTGTATGGTGGCGCGCGGGGCAAGGGCGGTAGAGAGCGATAGCCCCCACTGGGGGGCACTGGCAGTGGGGCCCCAGGTAGTGGGGGCCCCAGCAGTGGGGCCCCTCACGTAACCGGACCCTCCCAGTAGCCCCCGGCAGTGGGGCCCCATATTACCCCGCAGTGGGACCTCAGTAGCCTCTACAATGGGGCACCGGCAGATGGCCCCCCGAAGTGGGCCCCCCACATTGCCCCGCAGTGGTACCCACTCATTAGCCCCCACAGTGGGGGCGCCGGCAGTGGGGCTCTCGGCAGTGGGTCCCCCCACATTTCCCCGCAGTGGGACCTCCAGTAGCCCCCCGCAGCACCCCCCGGCTGTGGGGCCCCACATTGCCCCGCAGCGGGACCTCAGTAGCCTCCACAATGGGGGGCACCGGCAGTGGGGGCCGCCGGCAGATGGCCTCCCGAAGTGGGCCCCCCACATTTCCCCGCAGTGGTACCCACTCATTAGCCCCCACAGTGGGGACGCCGGCAGTGAGGCTCTCGGCAGTGGGCCCCCCCACGTTTCCCCGCAGTGGGACCTCTAGTAGCCCCCCGCAGCACTCCCCGCAGTGGGGCCCCCACATTGCCCCGCAGTAAGCCCTCACAGTGGAGGGCACCGGCAGTTTGCCCCCGCAGTGGGACCCCCAGTAGCCTCCCGTAGTTGCCCCCCGCAGTAGGGTAAAATTTCTTGGCTGCGCATAGCGCTGAAACTACAGAATGTATTCAAATGAAACTTGGCATGATTTAAGTTCATACTACGAGGAAGGTCATGTAATACTTTTTATCCTACAATTCGTTAGGGTTCCCTTGGGAGTGGGGATGGAAGTGACATTTTTCGGCCTAAATTGGTCTAAAATAGCGCAAAAACTGCTGAATGGATTCGAATGATACTTAGCTTGATTTGAGTTCATACTAAGAGGAAGGACATAAAATAGGAGTCCATACCCCAAAGCCAACAAAATGCTTACAAAATTGTTATAGGTAAGTGCCGATAAACGACCTACTGCACAGCATCCGGTTGGTACAAAGCACTGCCAATGATGTTGCCGTCGTCCTGTTAGATCAGCACTGTGCCAGGCGGGACATTGTGCTGCGTACCCGGGATGACCGCTTGCAATGCATTAGCGAAACGCACCAGGCATTTGATGCTCTTCAGTCTCTACTCGCTTATATACCTACTGTCGTGGCGAAGACGGATACAACTTTGATCTTCGACATGTGAATCCGAAATCTGACAAGACTGGATACTAAAAAAGTTTCCGCAATGCAATTCTACGCCTAGATACATTTTACCAATAAGAGAAGGTCGCATTGCTCACCTGCAAAGGTTTCGAGGTTTGTTCAACCGTTTTCTGGTGAACACTTACGTCAAAATTAAAACAGAGTGTTTGTTTTGTATACATACATCAGAACAGAACAAATGAGAGAAGACTGCGCGCTGAGAATTATGTAGATCTGCGAGACGCCATGAACCAAGATAGAAATTGTGAAGATTTAGGACGACTGGTGATTCTTCCTTCCAGTTTTAGAACTGGACAATAGATGTGTAGTGCCCTATTCTCCAGTAGGTACTATCAGAAGCTTTTGAAACGCATAATATACCTAGGTAAATGTGGAGATGTGTGACGTCCAGTCAACAAAATCTAGGTATATGTAAATCTATACTATACTACATTAATAAAAATAAGTAAGTTTTGTGAGGTTGTAGGGAGTAATCTCTGAATCTACTGAGCCAATTTTGAAAATTCTTTCACCTATTGAAAACCACGTTATTTGGGAGTGTTATAGGCTATATATATATATTAACAACTAAAAATGTTTACCAGCCAACGAAGTGGGCACGGGTCAGCTAGTATACAATATAACATGGCGAACTCACAAAATATTAATTGTTAAAAAAAACGTGTAAAATTCACGTTCAGGTATCATCAATATGTATAGTGGCATCTAGGCTGCTTTTCTACAGGATGTCCGGTGGAAACATTTTGAGTTAAAGAAAATCGATCTAACAAAAAAACTGCTGGCAGGAAATCGTAGCGATAGATTTTTTTAAAATATGACTGCCTTTTTACCCCAACGGATTTGGTTGCTGATAAAAAAAATATGTACATTATAAAAAATTTAGGAAGATGGCTATTTTTTTTTTATTATACCTACGTATTTTAGTTTGAATACTCTCTTCCCGCGAGCATCAACTTGAATATAATCTTTTCAAACAACTTGTGTGTCGAATTTGATTCCTACGAGTAACTTCTATTCGTAATGTTCTTATCTTTACTGTAAAATAACGTAAAAAAAATTTTTTGTTTCCTCATAAATTGACTCCTTTTGAGTGGATTTGGCCATCCACTCACACCTCAAAAGGCCACACCCTGTCTACGGTGATAGCTTATAGCGTCATAGCGCCATACGCCTTATCATCTTGTTCTAGTATAGACTGATGATGATGAGTGATATCAATGTGTTCGAAAAAATCCTACCTTTCCAAAGCTGCCTTTTCCCAGCACTTTAATGAACTGGAAGTCTTCTATATTGTATTTTCTAAAGCGAGGAATGGACTTCGCCGGTGGGGTGAATCTTCCCGTCTTTCGGAAAATGCTGTAGGCTGTTGATTGCTCTGGAAAGAGAAAAGAACCTTGATTTATTTGTTCTAATGATCATAATCTATTGTTTGTGATCTTTGAAGTGCAGGTGAGGTGATGTGAACGACCATTTAGCTGCCACCAAAGAACTGGATGGTAGGAGTGGATATTATAGGTATCTTGTTTGAAAACTGGTTTTCGAGCCAAGTTTTTATAGATAATCTTTATGGTTTACTCGCGTTATTCTGGTTATCTTTGCTTCTTTATCATGTTTTATCTGCTGGAAAAGTCTCAAATCATTTTCAATCTTTTTGTAAACACTACTTTATATTTTACGAGACGTTTAAAGCTTTTAATGCTGCTGATTCCAGCGAAACGGTGACTTTACCTATTACAATCCTGATAATATTCTGAATTATGACTTTTTTTATTCATATACATATATTGAGGTATTCACTTTGACGTGTTTTCATATATTTCCTAACATCTCAGTATAATGTGGTTTATATAATATCGGAGTTTATACAAGGTCTATCTAAAAGTCAAGCAGAACATTATATTTTGGTATATATAATAAGTTAGTTTATATTAGGTAGTTTTAATATAATAATTTGTACTTATCTGTAAAAAAAATCGTTCAAATCTATCTTTCAATATGATGATAGCATGCCTATAAGTCAGAACTTGCAGCCACGTTGTCTGCTCGTGTTTGTTTTGATGAGTGTGCTTGCTTGATCCAAGTTCATGTTTACATTTCATTCCGCTGTCGTAGTTATGACATAATTCTCTTCAGCATCTGCTATATATTAATTATCTTTCACCTCGTAAGAGATCGCGAGCGTCGCTAAAAATATTAGCTCAGGCAGAGCAATATCAAGGTCTTCGCTTTTCATTTCGTGATAATCACGGGATTCCTTGCTGACATCCTTATAGCGTAACGATTGATAGGAACCAAATTTCTCGTCGCGGCAATTTATTTTGTTGACACTGTTTATGTTTTTCCACAAGTTGATGAAAGCATAACAAAAAACTCGTGACCTGACAAAAATCTAATCAACCTTATTGGATTTAAGAACATAATGATGACACAATATGTTGTCTACAAAAAACAAGGAAAAGGATATTCCAAAAGTAGAGTCTGGAATCCATTGAACTTTATCTGTATCGATTCTGATATTAACATCATTATGAATAGTACTACCAATCGCCAATGAGAATAAATAGTGGCTTTAATTGGTGTATTTGGCATTGAAGTTAATAAGGGTCGTATCCATCGTAATGTAGCACAGCGAACGTTAAGAATAGAACATTTATGATTACTAATGAAATATAGAAGTTCGTAATAATGACGTAGTGTTTACGCACATTAGATTGTTGAACAGGCCAATAGTCTGATAAGTGGGAATTACGCGATATCTATTCTATTAGTTGGATATCTTAGAAGTCCTTAGTTCCTTTCGTTTATACTCGAGATTTCAGATTACAAAAATCCTTGTCGATAATTACCTTTTCAAGAAGCCTCAAAGCCTTTACTTAAATATAAGGCTCCGCGCAAACGAGCCACCGACCACAGCCACTGGTGGCCAGCGACAGCCACTTAACATACTTTTTCATATACATATTTTGTATAGACGCGCCGCATACGTGTAGCCGGTGGCGGCCACTCGCTTCTGACACTGTTACAAATGTGGTGGTAGCGCGCGACAGCCACAGGTGGCTGTGGTCGGTGGCCCATTTGCGGAGCCTAAGTACCCAATTGTTTTCAAGCCTTCGCTTTGGTCTTTGTTTGGTATTCAAAGATTTTCTGTCGTCGTTAATATTTTTACTGTCTTCACTTAATATAATTTCTGTTTTCGCCAAATTATCTTTATCGTTGATAGTATTATTATGGGAAGGCACCTCGTCCGTCCGTTATTACTAATGTGCATCTTCCTGTTTGCCTTTTTTTCACAGAATTTGAAATAGTTATCATTCACTGTGTAAGCTTGTCTATAATTTCTTTTTCACCGAAGACATTGCTCTTGCTCTAATCTACGGTACCTTTATGTATGTCAGCTGACTTTTAATATGTATATTTATTACATATAATATACTATTATATTTAAATATATTAGTATTGACATTTATCTATATTCGATATTCATAACTTTCACATTTACATTAGTAAATTGTTTAGGCACCTAAGTCATATTTCTTAACGCGTCGATTGAAAATATTGATGTGATTTCTCTTAGCACATTATTATTGTCTAGTATTAATTTTTATTTGCTATTTTTGTACTAGACGTTTAAAAAAATAAAATATACATAAATATAGATTTTGATAATTCTAATACCGTTTCACTTAAATTATTCGTTTAAAAAAATACAAAAAAGCTATTATTACTAATTGTATACGTAAGTATGAGTTTCAGTACTGGAGAAATACAGTTGTAAAATAAAACTAATCCTAATCCAGCATTCGAGCGTCAGCATTCAGGTATTTAGATCTTGTATTTATGAATAATAGCCGACACTGTGCAGACTCTCTTCAGCCAGTTGCTGGTTCATTAAATATCACTGGCAAAGGAACGCGGAATCGCGAATTGGGACGACGTGAGAGCTTTCGTGAAAGTCATCCATCGCGGATTCCGTTTCTATTTCGCATTTATTTTGAACAAAGCGCAGTATTTTTATCGCAAAATGTTTCTCGAAATATTTCCGCGTGATTGATTCTTTTGTTTTTGTCTATTTTCCACTTTTGCGTCATTTGATAGATAATGAGTCGTGAAGATATAAAAATTGGGATTGAAGATGTCATGCTGTCTCGCTTAGATCATGCGTGTCAAATATGATCTAAACGGGACAGCATGACATTTTCAATCACAATATTTATGTTAGGTACCTACCTACAACACTTATATTAGGTATTATTATTGGAATACAAAAGGCCTTCTTAATTTGTCGGTCACTTAAGTCATTAATTAAATGTGTTTTACAGAGTCGTATACAGAATGTTCTAGTTAATATATATATTTACAAGCACTAAAATTTTACAGCTCATGAAAAATATGTTATTACTGCAAGCACGAACGTTAAACAAGACAAGAAAAAGATCGAAACACGCAAAGCTTTCGATACAAACACACTGGATCGAGGGTGATCCTACACAAACCTTGCTTTAGCGACAGAAAAGCTACAGCACATACATGCTAATAATGATTCAGCGATCATCTTCGCTCTACCTCGAAACGACTATCGTGAAGCTTGCGATACGATGAAGATTAGCAAGCCCGACAGCTAAGAGCTCTTGCATTAGCTTGAACTCTAGTCACAGTTTTGTGATTCTATGTATGTAATTCGTCGGTATTTTTGACAAATATCTCTTTCAGCTTATTTTATTATAAAAACTATAGTTTATCGAATTTAAATAAGGTGAGCAACACAAAGGCCGTGGGGCCGCGGCGTACGAATATCGACCCCTCCAACTCAACCCGTGGAAGAGCCGACTGAGGGAACCTACCAGAGGAAGGGCAGCAGCTTCCTTCTGAGTATTTTTCAACATCAACACTGCGATCACCAATACGCCTGCCAAGCGTGGTGATTATGGCAAATCCCCCCCTCCCCCTACATGGGAGACCATCCACTCGATGGACCGACGACATCGTAGCGGTCGCAGGGAGTCGATGGATGGAGGCTCATGGCCACTATTTGTGGCGTCTCAGGACCGCTATTTGTGGCGTCGTACGGGAGAGGCCTATGTCCAGCAGTGGACGTGTATGGGCTGATGATGATGAGCAACACAAATAAGGTGAGTAGGTAACCCGCTTACATCCGTAATGAAAAACCTGGTTAATCTATCAGTTTAATTAGCCCTCAACGTATCGCAAGCGTGAATTGATAGTATGTTCCTGACAGTGCTACTTCTCACCAAGCTCCAGCTCTGAATCGCCGACCTGTCCATCCGGCGCGGAAGCATTGCTCGACGACGGTCCGGGACTCTCGCCACCTGAACATGGATAAAGTCATTTGCTCTTACAGTCCTTCACTTCATAAACTGATTTGCAAAGCATTCGTTGCGTATGTCTCTAATCCTTAGAACATGGAATGGACATTATGTTTTGGAGTCAAATCTTTTGACAAAAATATTGGTTACCGACGCGTTTTATTTTTATCAATTGATTAAACATTGCTAGATTTTACGAGGGCGGAGGCCTTACGAAGATTTCAAATCAGTTTATGAATTTAATCAAATATAAGAAACAGACAAACAGATAACGGAAAAATGTTGAAGAAATACGTGTCAATGTTTTCGCAAGCATATAAGAAAGGTTGTATAGAAACAAACGTAATAATATGCCAAAATAATACTTGTTACACCCATTTTATGAGAATTTTTTAACATAACATACGAAAGAAATTCAACTAAAAAGATTTAAATAAATCCTTAGGAATGTGGGTACTTTCCCTTTAAGATTGTTCCAAGATATAGGTACACCTAAAAACCTAAATGAAACAATTAATGTACTTTGTAAACACGAGCTAGTTGAAAATAAAAATAGCACCTATTTGTGACGTTTGAAATTCAGCCAATTGAATCTGTAGGTACATATCGATCGACATGTCACGCGACTCAATCGCATACCTGCCTCGCATCTCTTCGGGAAAAATATTGATCTCCTTTTGATCTATCTATCGATCAAAAGATCCAAGTTTCCAAGCTTTATTGATTTTTAATAGACGTAAATAGATGAACCCCAATATAAACTATGTTGAAAAAAATTATTCCTGAAAGTTTAACTAGAAGATGCAATTGATTTTATACAGGTGAGTGGTGAAAGATTGGCTTTTATCCAAGTGATCCCTTACACCTACATCGTTGCACGTTCACAAACATAAATACGCAGTTTATGACCACTTTTATATTTGTTGTACACAGTAAAGTGACAGGCCACAATATTAAAGTGGCTACCGCTATAAAACTCTGATGTAATACAGAACCAATCTCATGATACCAATGGTGATAAAGTCACCGCAATTTGACTCTAGTAAGAAAACTTGAGGTTAATTCTTTAATTTGCACAAAGGCTTGTAAAAATCACGATAAATTACCCAATAACGTTTATAAATAAGCTTGAACAGACGTAGGTACCGTACCTGACTAGCCAATAAAACATTGCTTATTTTAAGCGAGACATCTGACGTCGGCATGACGCTATCATTTCTTGTTCCATTGATTCTACTATAACATCCGTGATATCATCTACTAGAAAATACAAACCCCTTTTAGATGCAGTCCTCGATGCCAACGCTTCCACCAGAAGACGCTGGTTCACGCCGCACAGGTTCGCTGTTAACTTCTCACATTTCCGATGACAGTTTACATCGCAGTCTAAAACAAATAACAGCTATTCGTCGCTCCTACTTACTGCAAGGAGTTCTATTTACATATTTACATTGTCAGTCGCCCAAAGCCATGCGACAGCTTCATGCGGTAATGATTATGAGTGTTACGGGCGGTCCCATGATAATTGCTATGTTTTGATGATATTACCTTTTTTGATTTGCAAGAAACTGGCAGGAGAAGTCGGCGCTGAGGAGTCAAAGCCAGAGTCGTTTGAGCCCGTCGACGTCCGCCCATCAGGGTTGTTTTCGCACTCATAGAATTCACAACATTCTTCACTCGAGTCTGAGTCCTCTTCTTCAGAAGATTCTTCTTCCGAAGAAGAATCTGAATCTGAATGTATAACTTGAGGAGCTCTCTTTTTGAGGGGTCGAGGCGTTGCTATCAATGGTTTAGTTGCCTTTTCTTCCTTAACTGGTTTTGAAGGGCTAAGCTTAGCTTGCTTTATCGATGGTACTTTGAGCTCATGAGAATTTTTGTTTACGTTAATCCCTTTTTCAGCCTTATTTTCCTCTCCTGTCGGGTCTTGTGATGTGACTTGTTCTTCACTTGCAACTATTTCATTTGGAATGTCTGTGATTTTTATCACTTTTATACAAGGTGCGCTATTTTCAATGGGATTACTTGAATCCACTAATAATGAACTATCTAAACCGATTTTAGCTTCTAGCTCATTGTATGTTGGTTTCTCAACCGGACCACTAGATTTAACTTCTGGTACATTATTTATTGGGTTTTCAACCTTAACACTTGTCTCGGTACCAGTAGACTCATCTAATAAGGATTTAGATTTTGATGGATCATCACTCAAGACTGGTTTTTTACAGGTTTCACAAATCTTTTCTCTCAAATCACTGCTCCTTTTTACCCTTTTAATTTCTACTTTTTGCCCTGTGTTGTCTTTTTGTCCTTTGGTTATTTTATTTGTCTTTTTCTTTGAGTCAATTTTTCCAATTTTCTCTGTGCTGTCTGGAATTTGTTTTTTAATATTTGTTTTAGCATCTTTCAACGGTTCTATTTGTTCTTTTATTGACGATTCTGGAAGTTTTTCTTCTATTATACTCGTTGCTTGTGTTTTTAAAGTCAACACCTCATTTAGTTTTTCTGTCGACTTAGCCGTAGTTACATCAATATTCAATTTATCATTTTCAATCATTTGATCTTTTATTGACTTAGAAAATTTGTCAGCATCTAGCTTTTTGTTTCCGTCTAGTGTGGTTTTTGGCGGAATTTTATCATCTGTTAGTATTTCTAACGAAGTTTTTGAGCTTCTCAACGCGTCTATTAACTTTGCCGATGATTCATTACCAAAACTTTCATCATTACCAACTTCAAGTAGATTTTGTATCAGGTCTGTTGTTTCAGGATTCATTAATTTTTCTACCGATTTTTCCATTGATAATCTTTTGACACTGGTATTTGTTTTATCTCTGGGATTTGTTGTTATTTTCGCAAATATTGCTTTAGAATCTTTTTCTATCTTTTTGCTTTTGTTTCTAATCATAGTTTCTAATCCTGGTGTATATTCATGTGCCATTACTAATCTAGTAGAATTATTTAACGATAAATCTATACCAATGTTTGGTTTAGGTTCTTTTTTGAGACTTTTGTCCTCACTTTTTGCTCGCAATTTTAATGTTTTTGGAGGTAATTCATTTGTCATATTATTTTGGGTGGCACTTAAAGATAATTTGTTTTCAGTTGTCTTCTGTGTTATAATTTTTGCATTTTGGTCTAGATTACTGCCTTCGCTTTTAGTCCGTTTTAATGTTAATGTAATATCAGTGTCTGCTGCAACAGACACGTTAACATTAATATTGGGTTTGAAGTCCATAACTGTAATATTATTCGTTTGTGATTGTGTTACAGTTTGAATATTTTCACCAAGAGTTGTCTTAGTTTCTTCCAAACCTTTATTTATTTTTATGGTCTCGCTATCTACTTTTGGCAAATTATGTTCAAAATATATTTTAGAAGTATCAGAGCTGTCTTTAGAAGTGTGAGCGGTTTCCTCCATAATTTCGGCATCTTGACGTATCAGTTTTCTCTTGCTACTATCAAATACAAGATTATCTTTCTTTGTAGATATTTCATTGTTCATATTTTCTGTAGATATCTCTGTCGCTATAGGTTTACTTGATTTATCAGAACGTGGAATTTTTATTGCCTTGCTGTTTTCTAATTTGGGAAAGACGACATCATTATTTGGCTTAGGAGTTAAAGGTAAGTCGGAACTTATTTCTTGATCGAGTACATTACTTTCGCCATTCACTGTTTGACTTGAAGCGTCAGCTTCTTCATCTTCAGGGAACCATAAAAAGGCCTTTTTAGTTTTTTCTTTTGCTTCTTCAAGATTCTGTTTCCTTCTTACTAAATTTACAGTTTCTCTTTTTCCAATTTTAGCCCAAAAATTGCCATCATCCGGCTCAGGAGAAATAGGTTCAGTGCCCGGCACCTTTATAGATTTACGCTTAATACTATTGCGTTCTTTGGACCTCCTTAAATAATTTTTTGGACCTTGCAATGTTATATCTTGAACTGGTATTTCATCCGTTTCATATGTAAACGATACTTCTTTTTTAGGAGTATGGTGTTTTTCTTCTACTGTAATATTTTCGATCCTAAATTTTAATGGACTAGATGGAGGGGAAATCTCCACAGTTGCGGTAATCTTTGGCTTCACTTTGGATTGTTTTTCTGATTTATTTTCCTTAGGTGAAAACCTCTCTTGTATAGCGGGTAAATCCATAGGTTCTTTGGCCTCCTTAGGTAATTCTGTAATCGAATCTAATCTACAAATACTTCCACCAGAGTGAGATTTTTTCAAACTTCGTCCTTTTGCCAAGGTTTTACAGTCTTTGTTAAGTAGAGAATCTTTCTTTATAGATTTTATAAGTGTATCGTGCAAAGAATGATCTGACTTTGTTGTTTTTAAAGGATTTCCTTTGTCATCTATTTTCCTTCTTTTTATAGAATTCGACGAGGAAATCTTATTTTGAGTTTCGTCTGCAATGCCAACTTTGCTTATATCTAATGTGGCAGTGCTTAAGTTTTCACCTCTGATTAATGAATCTAACAAACTAGCTTGCTCTGCCAGCAGCTCCATAGAACATCTTCTATCCAGTGATTTACTTGTCGATGGCCCAACACTTTCTGGTAACGGCACAGAGTTTGATGGATCTTGTTCATTACTATTTGTGTTACTTTTCTCTACTTTATTAACCTTTTCGTTTGTTTCTTTCACTATAAATTTTTCAACTAATTTAGTTCCAAGAGATTTTTTCTCTTTCTTGTCAACGTAAATCAAATCGTCTGAAAGTTTTTCGCGCCAACTCAAGGATTCTGGCTCTGCAGGTGTAACCGAACTCTCAGACGCCTCTTCTTTGTTTTCCTCACTATTTTGAGATTGGGGACTTGGCGTTGGTTTGCGAGGAGAATCCTTTTCCTTTCTTTTTATTGTGTGCAATCTTACCACAGTCCTTCCACGTTTGATTGTGCTTCGCGCCTTGCCGGGCGACGAATCGATTCCTGTGACAGGTTTTCCATCTACTCTGGGCATAAAAGGGCTGTTCCCATTGTCCTTGACAGAGTCATCCTTGTCTTTGACGGGCGCCGGCGCCGGCGGTGGTGGCGGCGAGGGAGCCCGCACGGAGGGCTCGGCTGGCTTCGGACGGTACCTGTCTCTAGATACGTCGATACTCTCAGTGTTTATATTTATAGGACGCTGAATGTAATTTGGGGTCCCATACGTTCTGCTCGAAATCGGAATCCTACGGGGGCTGTTTATCCTTATGAGGCTGCTGGCACCTCTCTCGGATATGGGAGTGAGTAGGGGAGAGTAACTCCTGCTTACGCCGGGGATCCATCGCGGCGTAAGCGGTGCGCGGGAATAGCTGCTGAGCGAGGAGTGTTTGCTGTAGCTCCCTCCGGGGTTTAGGTACGAGGCACTGTACGAAGTCCCTAGCGGGGTGAACGAGCTTTTGTACCCGTAAGATGGGGCTTTATGTGTCGTGTGGTAGGACGGTGAACCACCGTAATACATGTTCGAGATGTGTTCGGAAAAGAGCGGCATTCTGTCGCGGCATCGACGCGCGAGTTTACACCGCGGGGCGCGCGCGCAGACTGGCCGGTGGCCGCCCGCCCACCGCTGCCGCCCAGCGCCCGCCGCGCGACCGAACCAGGTGATTGATTGATGGAATGTAGACAATAATAGACTGTGACACTTTGGATGTTTTCGGAACGGACTTTTCTATAAGCTAGTCATTTGTTTATCGTTTACCGATACGGGAGAGCTTCACATTGCAGCGAGTCAGCGGGATCCCTGCGCTTAACGTCCGTGCAACAAACCGCTAAATATAACGTGAACCGCGTGACAAATACGCTTATAGACTCTCGGTTGTAGGTGGATAGAATTGTGTAGCATCGGCTTAACGTATTGTAAAGATTCATTTCTGATATTTAATTATGACTACTAGTTAGCCCCGAACAATAAGATCACCGTGGCCATTTTAGTTTCATTCTTCTGATTTCTTAGATGCCCAACATTAAATATCAAAGTGCTTTATTTCCTTTAGACCTTACAGGACTCTTGGGCACGTCACAAAATCTCTTGGAGCTAAATTGTAGACCTCTCCTGCTGATCACTTAGATACTCCACATGATGGCTCTATTCCCCCTGGACACGAATATATGGCATGAGGGTTTTTGAAGGGGGATTATTGCTCCATGTGATAGAACTCATTTTCCTGATTTTCTAGAGACCCAACAACGACGTCGACATCTGAATCTTGTAAACTATCAAAACAACGTCTGTGCAAGTATGATACTTAATAATCTATTAAGGCGGTTGTTTGCCGCACACTAGCGCCACCATATATTTTTACTTATTACGTTAAGCACAAGAATTTTCAAATATCCAATGTACAATTTGTGATACCTATCATTAGCTTTGTTTTAATCCCTCTAAAATAGTTTGGTATCGTATTAGACAGAGCGAAAACAGACTTCGGTGGTTCGGTGGTGAATTGCGCTATCCTGCATAAAGGAAATAAAAGAAAACTATTTTATGGGCATTCAAAAACTTTTTGATAGTTATTATAAACTCTATATTAGATTTCCATATCGTCGATTGTGAAGAAGAGCCATATCAAAAAATAAAAACATCAGAAAAAACTTAAAGATAATCGTCGAAAAGTTAAAACTTTCACATAAATTGGCTGGAGATATTATTATTTATTTTGGTGCAGCGGGAACCTTAAAGAATTTTAATTAGTAATGGTGCGGCGAGAACATAAATAAAAACTTTTTTGTCGTTTCACCTATTATGAAAATAACCATAGCTACCTGCCGATCTTTTAGGAAATTAAAAAAAATAACACGTTAGAAATGGATTTCCATACAGTCCCTCCCGCTAAAACGCGTGAGGAATGAAATTCCATAGAGTTTTTCCTCCCGGAATCCTATACGCCTGCAATGACTTACTTTCTATCTTATATTTGGAAAAGGAATAGGCAACTTATATAACAATAGGCAGGTGTAGTATAAGAGAATAAAACAAATGCAATGCAATTCGGTTGTGATTCGGTGCATAGTCGGTGCATGTCTAATTTTTAAGTTGCTTATGAAGTAAAATGCCTAAATGTCATGTCTAAAAAGCAAAATGCCTAAGATTGAGGATACCTAAAGCGGTAGTAGGTATGCCTAAAATGCAAATTGTATAAATTTGAATTTCTTTTACTAGAAAATTTTTGGCGAAATAATAATTTGAAATTTTAAACATTTTACTTCTTAGGCAACTTAAAAATTAGACTATCTTATCAGG
Source organism: Eupithecia insigniata (assembly GCA_947859395.1). NCBI lineage: Eukaryota > Metazoa > Arthropoda > Insecta > Lepidoptera > Geometridae > Eupithecia > Eupithecia insigniata. Next base: position 3,284,900 of record OX402000.1, read on the forward strand.
AAGCCATTCATTTGGCATGATCTCCGATTTCATGGAATCTACCAACTGAGAAATTTTCTGGTCGGTCATTATTTAAAAAAATAAACACTTTACAAAAAAAAGAAAAACTAATTGAAATGTACTCAAGTACATCTTCCTTATGAATTTTATTTGATTTCATTGTTTGAACCCCCCTGTGGACCCCTTATTTCAAACACCCCTAGACGGATTTGGTCGCACTAAGTAACAACCAAATTTCACAAGTCTTATCAGTACCTCTCCACGAATATCGGGTCAAAGCTAGTTATTTAGTGGAATAATCCTTATAAATATCTAGACCAGGGCTGTCCAGTCCAGGTACGACCGCGGGTCAAAACAAATCACTGTATTTAGTGGAGAGCCGCATCAACAAATCATCATCATCCACAGACAGATTTTACCCATTGCTGGGGCTTTCGCCGTGACGCCCACCCGGTCCGTTCGTCAGCCTTCGCTGTAATAGTAGTGGATTAGAAAAATGTCGCGGGCCGCGATTAGGACAGCCCTGATCTAGACCATGTGTAATACGATTTATTTGTTTGACTCATCTTGAACTTCTAGATGAGGAGTACTTATAATCAATATAGATAGATCGTATCTTCAACTATTTGGAATTGATTTATTTTGATGAGTTTCTTGGCAATCAGGCAGATGTTACAGGTGTTCCGAGAATACCTTATAGGTGTTGATATAATTTTATAACTAGCTTCTGCCCATAGTTTTGACGACCGATTTCGAGCGGCGAGCGAAGGTCCTCCTGCGACGCAGGAGGTTGCGGGCTCGGTTCCCGCCTTGGAACAAAAGTTTATACGATCTGAAAATATTTGTCTCGGGTGATCTGGCTATTTTCTATGTATAATAAAAATTATCTATCGATATAATATATTGTATCTATATCATTCATCGTACAAGCTCTACTTAGCTTGGGGCTAGATGCTGTGTGAATTGTCCTGAATTATTTATTTATAGTTCTGCCCACATGGTAGGTAAGGTAGTAAGTAATATGTAGCGATGATTTAGCTAGCAAACGAGTTATAGAGTTAAAAAAAATACCTGTAGAGTTCCGGAAATTATACAATACAAACAAGCCTAAACGTTTTTCTTACGAGGGTGGGCGATGTGGTCATCCAACCCAACCCCACCAAAGCCTTTTACTGTGGTGTGAAATAAAAAAACAGACCATAATACCCTAGGAACAATTAGTAACTAATGACGCCTCATTCCTGCTGTCTTTCCGTATCCACGGCGCTATGTTTCTACAAATGATATATTTTCAAGGGAAAAGGAAACAAAAATACTGACAAATAAACGTAATAATATCGACTCTCAACTCCTCCAATAATAAGTATAAGTAATACAGCGATCGGCAATCGGAGAGCCGCAGTAATTTTTGGGTTGGGTGAGGTGGGGTCAGCAACAAAGACAAATAAGCTAAGACCACAAGGAGCGAAGACAGCCGCAACATTTTCTTTTTTTTTTCGGCAGTTAACAAAAAAAGAAAGGAGTAAAAAAAAGGTACCAACAGAGATTTCTGTGATCTAGCTATGCGTGTGAGTTTCCGTTGTCACCGTTCTTCTTTTGGGTCTGGGTTCGAGCCACCCCGAGAGGTGTCAAGATGGCCCCTCGGAGCTTGGTAACCGGGGCGGCCCGAGCCGCCCGCCTTCCTCCCTTAATCCTATGTTTAACCTTAAGTGTTAATAAAATCTGGTGTTTTTCGTCTTCGTCACCATTTCATCTTCCGGGCCAGTAAAGCGGCTTTTTGGTTGTTAGAATCGTGGTTGTTACTGGCTTATTTTAAATACCAGGTGCACAAAGTTACGGCGGTTTTATGAATTTGTGATATACTGTTAGCTAAATATAGAAGCTATTTAATTGCATATAAACCTAACGTGATCGTTGAAACGTTAATAATGCGAATAGCCATTGCTTATTAGTATTTGATAGCCAAAAGCGTATTGCGATTGAGGTCAGTTTGTATTTTTAGCAGAATTCTAAGCACTCCTTAACACGCTTTGAATATTTCTAAAAATGCAATAGGTGGTTTTGCATTTTAAGACAATATTCGTATAAACCATGTTTTTTTTATGTAATTCAACACAATTATAAAACCTGAGCCACAGAATAATCCAAAGGCCGAGAGGAGATATAGATATTTTTTTGCAATATGGCATGATCCCCTTAAAGTAGAAGACAATTGCGCCAGCGATTAAAAATTTATCTATGAATCAATAGCCATGAATCAATGTCAAAATACCGTCACTTGAGCATCACGACATCTGTTTGAGTTTCTATTGGTTGTTGTTGAGTATCACGAAGACGAGAGAAGATGTTTAACACTTTACACATCTTCTCTCCGCATTTGTCGAAATTGGGTGTAAAATTTTACAAAAATAATGAATGAATACACTAAGCTACGAGATATTCCTTAGACTAGAATCCTTTATGGAGTCTCCACACCAAAATCGGCAAGACATCCCGGCGGGTTGGCGCGTAATTTCAGTGTATATTGTACATACAGGTCCCGTTATGGTTTAACAGCACTGACCTTAGATTTTTTTCTTCGACTTTCACCGAGTGCTATTCAACCGTGACGAGACGTGTATCCGACAGTGTTTTGTGAACTTGTCGACAACGACAGCCCGGCGACTCTGGTGTATAGACTCCATGACATTGAGCAGACAACTTACTTATTAATGGCAAGCCAATTATTGTTAAATATTTTATATATTTAAGTACTTATTTTATCGTGCAGCAAAGAATTAACAACCTGAGATGATGTATAAATAAGGCACGGGTACAATAAACTTGCGCGACAGACAAATGCACGACGGATATTTGCGCATATCTCTGGAACTAAAAATCGTACAGTCGAGACATGGGCGCATGCTACACACCCGAAAAATATCACAATATATAACGTGATTTTTAAATAATTTATAGTCACTCTTTACATTACTGATTTCGGAGAATGTGAAGTACAAGTCTTTGGTGAATGAAATTTACCGTTGTCCTGACGCGATTGGTATGTAGATTCGATCCAAAATATTTCAAGATAGTTATCGACTGTGTAGCATACGCCATTCAGAGTTACAGATTTCACCATTGTGGAGAAGAGTTCCCGCTCTATGCAAATTGCGTAAAGTCATAGACACATAATGTATATAGGTACGCGATTTGCACAGAGTCGTAGCAAGCTCTACGAAAACTTCGTAGAGGGTGCTACGGTGCTACGTCGGACCCGCGTAGCAAACAAAAGATTTCAACGCGCTCCCCCTTCGTTTCAACAAAATAGTGCCGCGCGCACAAAATACGCAATTGCGTATTTTGCAATTGCGTTTTTCGTTCAGTTTTTTGCGCAAATTGGTTCTTTAATTCAGTGTAATAGAGTACTAATTGACCGAAACGAAACACACAATTGTGTAATTGGAGAATTTAAAATAGCCCCCAGAAAGGGGTTTTATCTCATAGTAAACATTATAAGTAATTTCTGATATTATTTTCGTTGAAAGGTAATCGGACGCATACATTTTTAATTGATGATTTTGACTATAGTTTCCCTGCAAGACAAGACAATACAAGACGACCGATACGGCGCGGTGGTAAAAGGTCCGCCTGTGACTCCAGGAGGTTGCGGGTTTCATTCCCACATTGGGACAAATGTTTGTACGATCTGCAAATATTTGTCCCGGGTATTTCCGATGTATAATAAAAAATATCTATCTGTGTAATATATTGCACAGTCATATATAATAGCACCCACGACATAAGCTCTGCTTAGCTTGGGGCTAGATGATGCTGTGTGGATTTTCCAGCATTATTTATTTATTCATTAGGTACATTATATCTACATCGAGTTAACCGATGGCAGTTCTTCATCGTCCGATTATCTTTCAAAGACTTGTGATTTGGTAACGTTTGCTGTCGATCGCGTTTGCTTGTCATGACATACGTATAATTTTTTTGGCGTTAAGTATAGTCAATAAGTTTATCCAGGTATTCACCGGTTCGATATTAATAGACCGTTGAAATGACAGCAATAACAATTACAACAGCAATCGATAATAAATCAGTGGACGCGTCAGCAATCCTAATTCCTAGTCCTCTGTATTGTACCTTCACACTTGAGCTCTGGCTTGAAGAAGCCGTACAGAAGTCCGCCGCAGTGGTCGCAGAACGTCGGGGAAACGAACTGGTGCGGTCTGAACCGGTGGGGGACGTCTACCTTGAACCTCTCTCGGAGATACTGGAACAAAACACAAAAGCCGGTGTGAAAGAAGTAGTGGCAAGTACTAGACATCAGTTTTTTCTTTGGATACATCTTTTTAGATTTAGATATACATACATATTTATTAAAAAAAAGTGAGTTTACAGTCCTAACCAAAGCATTAACTACACCAAATGTTTAAATAAGGTATATAGTTAAGTTGAAATTACAATAAAAAAAAATTAAATAGAATAATTATAAAAATAATTAGATAATCATATAAAAAAATATATAACTTTACTTTTATATAATGCCTAGCTGCTGCCCGTGCCTTCACCTGCGTTTTATCGGGATAATAAATTGCCTATATTTTATTCCAGGTCCCAAACTATACCCATACCAAATTACAGCCTTATCGGTTCAGTAGTTTTTGCGTGAAAGAGTAACAAATATCCATCACTCCTTCCCAACTTTGACGTTTATAATATTAGTAGAATTCATTTAAAAGTAAGATATGATCTGTTGATGCTTCAATTAGAGACACAGTTGTTGTACGCTACGTCATCTGACGTTTCCTAAATTTCGTCGCCTACGTTGCATAGCGTGGGCTCAGTCTGGTTAGTGCATTCACTGCCCAGCCTCTGCGGTGCGACCCGCGCACGGATGTGCCACCACAAAGTATTAAGGCCCAGATATAATGTGAATTGACGTCAATTGAGTTACGTTAAAACGTATTTTCTAAGCTAAGATTCGAAAAAATATATATAAATAAATTAGCGTGTCTTTTTTTTCAAAAATGAAATAACTTTTTTAAATATCAGAAATGATTGAGCAAAATATCAATTTTTTCAGTTACTAGCCAATTGTCACATTTCTTTTTTTTTTGTTCAAATTGTTTGTAAACTGTTTTGTTAAGTGTGCAATAAAGTATTTTCTATCTTCTATCTATCTACCGTATTTCTCGTAAACTATCAATCAAAATATTTCTTATTGTCATCACCGTATTAAATAATGAAATACTGAAGGAACCTTCGGCTTATTTTTGCATACAAATGTCCACATTAATAAATAATAAGCAAAGACATTATTTTTGCGCTTACGACGCTCTGCTCTGTCCCGCTCCTATGAACGATCATATAAATAGATAGAAGTAGAGATCCTATCCTTTTCACAAAATGGTGTCATATGGCTCCCTCAAAAGTTTGTTGCACTATTTATCAACTCAGAGACGAATAACCGCCAACTCATACCGTTCATTATTCTTTGTATAAGTAACAATGCACACTCATCAGCAATGTTATCGCCTCGCATCATGAGGAGTCCAGTCAAAGTCGATTTTTTCCGCATTTATATTTGTGCATCAACGTATTCATATCTTCTTACTATCTTCTAGGATACCTTTTTGTCCCGGCCGAGTTAAAAAGGTATGTTCGTGCCACTGACATTGGTGACCCAAATGAAGCATAGGTACAGAAATGCTAGAGACCTACCACAGTAGCGTCTGAATGGGCAGAAGAGCCGGGACATTTGCCCAGCAGCTTGCTGTGACATCGCTTGTGCACTGCGGTCTGGCAGACAGCACAGCGGTACCCTTGCTTCCCGAACCCCCATAGAAACTCCTTGCAGAAAGCGCAGAACGTGGGCTGACGGAAGAACTTTGCCACGAAACGGTGTCCGTTCACTTCGTGGATCCTGAAAACAAAATTGAGTTCGTTTGATGAATCTGACATCAGTTTAGTTGTTAGCCAGCGTTGGCCGGCGAACACAAAACGAGTCATATTTAGGCATATACAGATATATCATTTATATGCTATACATACTTAACAATTTAAAATAAATTTAAGTCTTAAAATGTAAGCTGTAAGATTTATTTTGTTGAATTAAATAATGCTGGAAATTGTCACACAACATCATCTAGTCCCAAACTAAACACAACTTTTCTTATGGATAGGGTTCCAGATAACTGAATACATTAAGTAGGACTTTTTTAGTTTTTCGGGACATATACTTATAATTTGGAAGATTTATAGATTGGGAATACAATTTTCATCATCATTCTGTATACAATAGAGAAAGAATTTTTCAGATCGGCTCATAATTGAAGAATAAATCGACAAACATTACCTAACAAAACATACATACAGCCGAACATAGAACATCCTCCTTTTTTAGAAGTCGGTGAAAAATTACTAGTGTCGTTTCGTCCATTGAGAAACATTTTCACGATACATTGCTGGTTTTGCAAAATGAATACCGATCCGTACCTACCATTATGTCGTCCGTACCTACTCGGCAAGACGAATCGTTTCACGATGTAAGAAAAAACATTCATCTCATTTTTTTTTATTTTGTTAAAACCAACTGTAGGTACCTATTAAATAAAGTTTGTAAATTATTTATTTTATTTTAGAAATTAAATAATATGTCGACAATTTATTGACAAAGAAAATGACAATCAAATAATATAAACAAATTAAACTAGTATTTACAATTGAAACAATTGAGCTAACTGCTGACTGTTGTAAACAATCTACAGATAGCTCAACTGATCCATATCAATACCAGAAGGAAGCGTCCCCAAGAAATTATAATTATTCTGAAAATGGGGTAGGTCCCCAGGTATAAAAAAAGGAAAAAGAACATGTTAAAAAATGACTGACTCGACAAGAATAAGCGAATAAATACCACAGATTAAGTAATGTTGCGATACTTTCAAAATGTATGTATATTTCTCCAATTAAGAGTAGGTACCTACTTATAAATAGGCAGGTAGGCGGTAGTGATTAATAGCACGAATAACTTCACTCGCCAAATATTCTAAACTCGAAGTCGCGTAGATCAAACTAGGAAGCGAATAGAGCGTTAGCATCGTATGTATCATATGAATCTGATCGAAATAGAAAATCTTTATATCGTATTTTTATACAGACCTCAACGCTACGCGCTACGAAATTCTACGAGTCGTAGCAATATTCGTAGCCTAGCCTACGACCATAGCTACGAATTCGTAACAGGACTTTTTCGAATCGGTGCGCGTTGCTGCTATATACTACTGCTACGCATATCGGACCTGCTACAGATTGCTACGAGTCGTAGCGAAATTCGTAGCCGTAGCCTCAACCTCAGCTACGATATCGTAGCAGATCTTTTTCGGTGCGCGTTGCTGCTATGCCTAATAACGGACTTGCTACGAGTGAAATTCGAAGCCGTAACCCGTAGGCACAATTTCACCACAGCTACAAAATCTTAGCAGAACTTCTTCATTGCGCTACAGTGCTGCTACGCGTAGCTACGGGCAGTTACGGGCTGGCGTAAGATTGCTACACGTTCGTCGCCTACGACTTTGAGTAAGTATGAAGGTACACAAAACTTTTCCCTGCGCTGCTAGGCCTAGCTACGGTTGACCCTGGCTACAAAATAATACTAATAATACTTTATGACACGCTACTGAGAGGTAAATTAGGGCTAGATGTCCAAAATGCTTACTTGTGGTGCTTGATGGCCCCGCGGCGTTGTGTGATACGCTTGCCCCGGGAGCGGCGCACGGCGCCTTCGCCATCGCCGCAGCCTGCGCCCGGGAACCACTACAATGATTAAAGAACATGTTAATACTTTAATTATACGAGACCCATAGCGTTTCATGGCCGAAAGTCTCATTTTGACAAGTCGTGTTGCAATTGCATCGCCATTTATAAAAAGTGTCTATTCTCTAATGTAGTCAATAAGTTCTGACAAATTGCATGTACCCTAATATGACGCAATAAATAAATGAATATTACCTACAGGCCACCGGATACCTATCTTAATCTCCTAGAAGCTAAGAGAATCCGCGTAAACTCATCAGTAAACAATAAGTCAGATTTCCCTTGACAAAAAGTAAGATTTAGTCTTAATATTCAAGGCGACTGATGAGGCGCGGCGACCAGCGAAGGTCTCTTGTGACGCAGGAAGGTGCGGGTTCGACTCCCGCCTCGGGACGAATGTTTGTATGTTCTGCAAAAATTTGTTCAGAGTGCTCTATGAATTTTAAATATTATCTAAGTAATGTATTCAATCATTTAGTAAATAAGTAAGTAATTATATCTATTCAATCATTTAGTAAATAAGTAAGTAATTTTGTAAGTCATTTAGTAGTATCTAATAATGTTTTTCAGTCAATTAGTACCCATTCCACAAGCTCTGCTTAGCTTGGAGCTAGATGATGTTGTGTCGATCGTCCAGTGTTATATATGTATTATGCTCGAATCTGGTTCTGGTTTTGTTGTGTCCAAGTAGCTCCCCAAACACCCTCTCCAAAAGACTGAAGACTTTTACCTAAGTAAATTTTTTCATCGTGGTTCCATCTTTCCTACCTACATAGATACGTGTTTTGAGGATGAATACGTAACATCACCTACGTAGGTACAAACCGTTCACATCAGACACTAGATACTATAGTTCGTACCTACATCTGTATAGTTAGGTTGGGTACAAATTCCATAGCTCGTCTTTCGTCAAACGTCTGCAATGTTGCCAACATGATTCAGAAATCATGAGCTACAGCTGGTTTTCCACTAAACCACTAATAAGTTTATCCTTTTTATCTCTATTCCATGTTTTGCCTATTAGTCATAAAGTACGGTATTCACGCAGACATGGTAGAGCTGCGCCTTAAGCGTATTTACTTGTTAGGTACCTAATTTCTAAAGTAATTTACTCTACATCCTGTCTGACAGCGTATACGATTTGGTGTTTGATTGATAGCCAAATATTTATGTTTAGCGGTGAGCTGGCAACCCCATATTAACGTACCGACAGCCCTAGATTTTAATATGAGATAATGTTACAAAGCGTCGACGAAAGAAGCAAAAATTACAGTTGATTTATTTACAACTAGTTGAATAAAATTGATAGCATTCGTGATTGATCTTAGTCGAAAATGTTTCTTTCCGTTTCGACTTGGCATGAATGCATTCAGCTGAATTCAAAATACATATCAGCCGTTGGTCCGGCACTATTTACATTGCAGCTACATGCTACGTAAACGAGTGAACAAACGCGGTTCGAGCGTGAAACTTGCATAGCTATCGTATACCTACCTTATATCTATGTACGTTCATGCTATGTTCATGCTAACACGTTCGGACATACCTTGTTGAACCACGATGACATAGCGCGGTGCACAGCGCGCGTCGCATCGCCAGTTCACGCGTCTTTGCCACGAGAGGAGGCGGATAAACCCATAGATAAATATAGATTTTTATACAAATGTAGCTCCCTTTCCGATGAAGGGACGCAACTACAGATATTTTCATAGAAAGCGTCGCGCTCAAGGCCTGCGAATTCCCTGGCATGAATCCGATTGCATCTTTTAAGTAGGTTGGTACTGTCGAATAGCCAAATTGAGAGGTAGTTTGTCAGAGATGAATAAAGATGCACATGTGGGGAGACGTAATGTGAGTCATAGCCTGTAGCATCATCCCTCAATCATCGACAAATGCAGCGGAGCGGAGAACATGGATGTTGGCTCGTAAATTATCCGATATTTGAGATCTTACGAGCTTCTTTGCCAATTAGTTTCATACAAACGGAGTTTAAATAGGTTATGCGCCTAGTTTAAATTGAAAGCTTTTGAAGAGGTAGTTTTATGTCTAAGAGCTTTTATGGAGAGAAGCCAAGAGAATATAATAAATAGGTCTCTCGTGAAGGTTTTACTAAATTCATACAAATCGAAAAAGATCTCTTAGTGCAAGTCTCCTAGGTCAATATTTCCGTACATATTTTATGGTTCCAAATTCAAAACACAATACTCCGTTGCAGTGTTGCCGCGTTGGAACGTATGTAGGCTGCTTGATTTTAGCGTTGGGAGAGCTGTGTTTTCCCAAGAGAATAAATCAATGAATAGGTATACAATAACAGGATTGAATTTGTAAATATACGTGTCATTTCTTACCAAGGAGATTCGTACAATTTTTATTTACTTTAATTAATACGGTATACACCACTTACATTAAATTATAGGATATTGGTAACACAAAGAGTCTTCTTCGAAATTTGAACTACGAGTATCTCTGTTCAGAAGGTGGAACTAATGCCGCGAAACACGTTCCGCCTTTACTGTTTTTTCGAATAAAGTGTGAAAAGTAGTAGAGTTTTCTCCTCGTGCTTATAGTTGTCTTCGTCTCGGGCGTGATTAATTAGAATCCTGATTTGCGCTTTTTTTGATTCCCTGATTGCGGGATTCAATGAACCTTGACACACAATGTAGAGTAAGACACTGCTTTAGGAACACACTCGGTACATAATCTACCAATATAAATATAAATAATGCTGGACAATTCACACAGCATTATCTAGCCCCAAGCTGAGCTTGTGTTATGGGTAGGTACTAGATAAATGATATACATACTCAATATAATACATATATATATTTTTTATTATACATAGAAAACATCCAGAACACCCTGAACAAATATTAGCAGATCGTACAAACATTTGTCCCGAGGCGGAAATCAAACCCGCAACCTCCTGCGTCGCAGGCACACCTTCGCCCACCACGCCAAACAGGTCGTCATTTTTTCATTGAAAGTCTTTAGGTACGTACTGGTCTATTTCAGAGCAAAGGATCTGTCTCCTTTTACCAGTTTTCCGTCATTAGCCTGTTACCTGAACGAAACAACAGTAGGTATAGGACCACCACGCTGCGTCCACGGTGTTTGTTCTATTTACAGACGTGCATTCGCCATAGCTGCCAGCCGTGGTGCTCTCCTCGGCTCCTCACGATCTGGTTTACTTTGCGAATGGACAAGTGATTCGATATGATTCACTACAGGAAATTTTGCAGGAAATCTTGTAAATTTTCCATTTGTTTTGATTATGAAAATTATAGGTTTATACTCATGGGCAAAAGAGGAACTCAAAAATAAGGTAGATCGACATAAAATATTTTCTCGTTCCCAAGTCTATGATTTTTCGCAGAATTTATATACTAACGTAACTGGAAAGTTCACTATACATTTAATGCCAAAAGGATTTTGAACCTTATCACAACTAGAAACATTTATTAATTCAATTTAGATTTAAGGAAAAACGGTCTCGAGTGAGACTCACTTTTCAGTCGCTTGTGTCCCTTTCACACATTCGCTAGCATTATACACTGATGAAACTAAAAAGGGAAGATTCGGCACTAGCTCTTTGAAAGTGGAAGGCTAAAACTAGGTTACACTAGGTTCACCCACCTCAGTCACGATCGGATCAGCGTTTGTGTTGCGCGTGCTTGCTACGACGTACTTTTTTGTGATTTATTGACTAAAAGACTACAGCAATGCCTTCCTGTGCGTTCACTATGTGTCCAAAACAGAAAACAAAGCCCAAGGCATCACTTTTCACTCGTAAATACACCAAAACTTTACATTTTCTGATTATTCTACTGCAATATACGTTACCGTGTTAACCTATATTGTCCTTATCATTTTCTTTTGATACTTAGGTAGTCGGAGGCCTTTATTCCTACGTCTTGTACGTCTAGGTATATGGGTGGTGGCGGTGCCTCCGACAACCTAAGTTTAAAAAGAAAATGAGAAAGACAATAGGTAAACGCTTATTTAAGACTTTTATGTAGTCGTTTGAAAAACGGTTTCGGAAAGTACAAAGAAAGACCTTTGCAACGATACCACACACGAACATATTTACTAACATTGGGATTTTCGATCCTTACTTAGACCCCGCTATCTCATAAGACCATTTACCCATTTTATCTGACGTCTTATAACCATCGAGCTATTAAGACGAATCATACGACACCTCATTTGTTGAAATCGAACCAGCAGTTTCAGTGCTAAGTACATAAAAATCGGCTACAATCATACGTAGGGTGTCAAACTCATAACCCTCGTCCTTCGGTAGTCGGGTAAAAATTATCAAACCTCGTGCAACATTACGCCACAAATTTTACAAGGCTTTATTGCTTAGTCATGTATGATTGATTGCTTGAATGCATCAGCATTGCCATATGGATCAGTTGAGCTACATAACTCTAGATTGTTTCCAACGGTCTGCAGGTAGGTAGCTCAATTGTTTCAATTGTAAATACTAGTTATATTTTGTTTCTATACTATGTAATTAACTGAATAAATAGTAATATGATTGATTGTATATAAAAAGTTGGTTTTGCAATACATTATTTTTGTTCAAAAAAAGTGTTTTTTTAAATTACCACTAGTATTTTTAGTCTAAACGAAACGCAATTTTAAAAAGCATGACAGTGGAGTGTGACTTCAGCCGGATGCCCCGCCAAAAATTTTCTGTCATTTCAAAAAAGGTTCATATCTCAGCGCTGTTTACCCATACCAAAGAAACTACCTGTTGACGTCACACTTGATGGTTCCAATATGGTGACGTTTTTAATTGTTTCTGACTAATCGAATTTTCAGTATCTAACTTTATGATCATAAATCTATTTTAAAAAATCTTGTTTTAAAAGGTTGTACTAATGAATTGATATAAGCAATAAAAAATAATCATGAATATTCCCTATCTTGTCCTATTTCGTTCATAAATTATGGCCGTCCTCATAGAAAGAGACACACCTCCTTAGTATTCAGTCTCTTTCAGACCGCGGTTTTTGTATCAGTGATCCTTCCAGTTACGTTAGTAAATAAATTCCTTGGTTAAACGATACCGACAGATCATACTTGCCGGCCAGAGGCCCATTGCTCATCGGATTTTGATGCGGTTTTTTTAATAGATAGAGTGATTCGTAGAAGTGTATGGTTTATTAAGTATAATTTAGTATCAGCATTGCACCCGTGCGTAGCCGGGACGGGTCGCTAATCTACAATAAAGGTACTTAGGTATTATAAGTCCAACAGAAGAATTTAAGAGGACATCAACCTCTGTGAATTGGAATGAACCGTTAGTTATGTACCTAGCCTACCTATATCTCCAAAACGAAGTACCTAATTCATGCAGCATTTGACTTGTCTTAGTGCTTATTTTGTAAGCCAAAAGAAATAAAGTTATTGATTCTGATTCTGATTCAGCTGGCCCGCTCCTTAATATGCAGAAAAATATCTCGATACCTACCTAAATGAATACCTACTATCAGATCCGATTTTTTTGTGATTGCTGACAATAGGTACAAATGTGTTAAGGTTGTTTTCTTTCAAGTTCTGAACTCGAACTCTTGAAACTTGATAACGCAACAACGTGCATTATTATACCCATTATACCCTTATCCACCGTTAAAGAGTGGGTGGTTTTTTGAAATCGAACGTTTACGGGTCCGAAAACCCTCAATTTATCTTTCAAAGAATACCACCATCCTAACTTCAGAACTAATATAATAATTGCCAGTGTGTTTATTTGTTTGTCCTTCCTTCACGCCCTTACTCATTGTAAACCAATCAACTCGATTTTTGGTATAGAGTCAGTTGAAAGGATGGAGAGTAACATAGGCTTTAGGCATAGGCTCTTTGTCCTCGTAAAACATCAAATTCCCATGTGAGATTTACAGGAAAAAATACCTTTTTATAGGTAGAAATGTATAATTCGAATTTAACGTGGGTGTAACCGCGGGGAGCAGCTAGTTAGATTATAAATAACCTACAACCAGGGACGAGATAAATTTTACCTTGTACCTACGTGCCTACAAATTACAATACATAGGTAACTAACCAATTTCATTTCCCACTTATGAAGTTAAGAACCACAAATACTCATGTACATACAATTAAAAACATGCTCACTTATCCACACTTTTGTATGTCGTAAAATAAAGAAAACAACGTTAGTAAGCGCAAACACATTCCCAGATTATAAACACAGAAAGCTGTCCGACGGGCGCCAGACAGGCTGATTTATTTCAATGAAATTGTTCTCTCAAAAACTATAACCGGACAGAAATTGTTAGATATTTCAATCCAGTTATTACCTACCTAAATATCGACCAAAGATATCTGCGTAAACAAACAAAAGTATTGCTATCAATGAAAGAGGTAGTAGAATGATGATAGTTTAGTTTGTTTACACACAGTGATATCGTTAGAGGAAAAGGAAGTGGATCGTTGACTCACGGCGGGCTGAAGGCGGGCGGGCGGACGCACAGGGCGAGGGGCGGTCGAGGTTCGCCGGCGCGCCCCCCCGCCGCCCGTGAATATCATCGGGCTCCGCTGACGCGCATGGCGAAGCCCTACAGTAACAAGTAACGCACTAGTAAGTCGAGACTCGCGCGCCGCCGCCGCCGCACTCGCGTATTTATAAACGGAATTCCAAGCGCTATTCGCAGCCGGATACAACTTTTTACACGACTTTCGGCACTTACGTCGTCCGGAGCACTGAAGAGATGGCCTCGGGCTCCTGGAGCGTCTGCGGAGTCCGAGTGACTCACGCCGCTTGCGCCTCCGCAACCACAAACCTAGCACTTAAAATTTAGATACAAATCTTATAAAACGGCCGAACTATTCAAATACATGGTGGCGATTAAATTTATATTTAGACGACCCGGAATGTTTATTTCTCGTTTTAGACTATTATTGGATTTGTTGAATAAGTGCGTGCCTACGTTAGGTATGTAGAGGTAAATAAACTTGTAGGTTAGAAATACGTAGGTAGCCATAACTCAGTCACATTGACGACGGTGAGATCCTGACTCTAATTGCCCTATAACTAAGCAATTTATATTTTAACTGATTGAGTCTAAGTAGGTAGTCAGTACATTTTTGGAAAATTCATAGTTAGTCTGTGGAAAAGAATGTATAATTTATATTACATGCACCTAAACCTGCAAAAGACCTCAGGGTGTCGTCATCCCACCATAAAATACCAATAAATAGACGAAACTATTGAAACAGTGGTCAGTTTTACGATCGACCTTTATTTACTCTGATAGTGTTTCACGCGATATACAAACAATCCAAGCTTTTTAAACCGAACCCAGAGTTAAATTTAAACAAACGGAATGCGGAGAGAGTATTTATTTCAATTCAAGCTGACTTCAATTAAAACAGATAAGTAAATGGTAGAGCATTCTTGAACCTAAACAAGAATAGATGCAATGGTCCTTCGATCCGGATACTAAGTGCAATGGTCCTTGGATCCTGCTCCACAGCTAACGATTCAAAAATGTAAACAGCGTGTATGATGACTTCAACACCTGAAACGATAACACTAATAGACCTAATTAACAACTTAGGTACCTAATTAATGTTAACTGTTGACTTTAGTTATTTACCTACGTTTTACAGAGCATATTATTAATACTAACTTAATAAGTACCTATCAAGGCCATCGATTTTGCTGATCTCATTGAATGTGTTATGGGTCATTCATTACGATCTAGATTGATAGTGGAATTTCTTCCCTGTTTGCTTTTCTTGTAGGTATTGTAGTAAGTACAAAACAGTTGTCAAAATTAGACTACGCCTAGAAAGCAATAACGATGGAGAGCCAGATTGAATATTGGCAATAGCCCATAGCCCTTCCCAAGTTATAGTAAAAACTGGGTAACCATAAATCGGTTGTTTCTTACCTTGATATAAGTGTCCAAAGACATGGGAACAATGTAAGCAGTTCGCAAAGTGATAGGGTTGGAGCAGTACTGCATCATCACCAGGAGCTGACGACGGGAGCGAGGGGAGAGAGATAACCAGTCCATGCTGTATAGGGACCGGTTTAGGAACTCGCTCTAAAACACAGACATGATACTAGCTGCGCCTCTAAAACAATCAGATAGGCGAGAAGTGCTACGTAGATAAGCGGCGAAATGTGTCAAACACAACCAAACCTAACTAATATTATAAATACGAAAGTGTTTGTTTTTCCTTCCTTCACTTGTCCAAGTGCTTATTTTGTAAGCCTAAAGAAATAAAGTTATTGAAATCTGAAAATCACGCCCTAACTAGTATAGAATTATGAAATCTGTGCAACAATCTGTGTAACTAAGCAACCAATCGACTAGATTTTTGAATAGAGTCGTATATAGAGACATTATCCTACTTTTTGTCCTGGTAAAACATGAAATTCCCATGGGAGATTTACAAAAATACCTTTTTATTCCCCTAAAATGTGAAATTCGAAATGAACGCGAGTGAAACCGCGGGGAACAGCTGGTAAGTAATAAAGATGTTGTGACCTTTGAGTATGGATGGATTTAGAACAAACGACAAAGAAATATAATTGTTTTTTGATTCTTTGTAAATATTCCTTACAGTCGTTTGGTCTTAATCTAAATTCGAGTAGGTATATTCTAGTAGGTATGCAAGCCAAAGAGGCAGCTCTCCTCTTTGGCTGATAACATGCCAAAGAGGAGAGCTGCGGTATTAATATCCTCTACAAAAACCTTCTTGGATACCTCAACTGTGAGTTGCGACCCGAAGTAACAATATATGAAGAGCTGCGCCATCATACAAATCAGGTAAACCGCCATTGACACGAATTCCGCCGAAAGAATGTTCAGCTGAAATCAAAACATTATCAAAGAAAT
Source organism: Eupithecia insigniata (assembly GCA_947859395.1). NCBI lineage: Eukaryota > Metazoa > Arthropoda > Insecta > Lepidoptera > Geometridae > Eupithecia > Eupithecia insigniata. The sequence continues at coordinate 3,301,582 of OX402000.1, forward strand.
AATCCCTAATTCAACAAGGTTTGTTCAGTCCATACTGCGAAACTAAAACCTACATTAGCAATCTTGTATACAGTCATACAAATAACCCATGCCATGACTAAGAACTGAAGAACCATGGCTTCGCTGAATATGGACTGAATCTCTTTTACAAACCTGGAAAATATAAATTAATTTAAAGTCACTTTATAGATAGACGCCTAGGAGTTTAATAACTAAGAACACAAAATAAACCGCACCAAAGAATACTTTCATGATGCTGAACACAACGCACAAATCTATGCTGAATAATTCCTTGATCCTCATCTATGTAAATCTGATTTCTCTTGATATATTGATCCTCCAGATTCGTAAGATGCTCCATATTGTGTCTGAGAATTTGTATCTGAGTTCTGGCTTGAGCGTAGAAAGCCACGATCGTACAATCCATTGTCACGTTGCCATACGCTTGGACTACTATGAATATATTCATGTAAGCAACTGCTATTCCGAACCTAGAAATAAGAAGAATAAATTGCAACAGACATCATCATAAGTAGGTAAGGTACCTATACTTACACTTCTACACTCGCACTCTCAAGAGACTGGTGTCCTCGGGAGACCCGCCACACAAAAATCTAATTCTGTTTGTATAAACAATCCCATCAATAAGATTCATTTTATACTTATGTTTTGCAGAAAGATTTCTTCAACTAATTGTAAGTCTATACTCTATTGATAAATAGAATAATTGTTCTCTACATGGAAAGCAACTGACTCCTGACCACAGACATGATACTCTACTCCTGACACACAGGTAACCCTAGTTTTGGAGTCAGGGCTACATTTTATAAGTGTAATATATTTTCAATTCAGATTATTTTCTTTTTTATTTACTGCTGTACACAAACGTCCCTGAAGACATTAGGGACAGTTCCTGTCTTCAGTTTGCCGCGATCAACACCTATCACCAGCTGTCTTTAGAAGATCCTCATCGCACTAAAAAAAGCCCAAAGAAAATGTCAAGAATTTTCTTTAAAACAAATCCAGTTCGTTAAACCACATCTGACTTACGCCACAACATTACTAGTATCAAAAGGTATGTATCCAGTAAAGTTGTCATCTTCACCAAGCAGCCTGTTTACTATCGGGAATAGAGTCCAGAGAACGCCGCAGAAGAACGCAGCAGAGTGGTAGAACTTCAGCAGAAAGGACATGACGAAGCCATTGGATCTCATCACCGACTGATGGTAGGGCGTTGATAATGCAAACCCTGGACCTGAGGTAAGTAAAACATCAATACAAGTAGCGAAAACATAAAAACACCTAATGAAATTCAGTGAAAATTATTGAAGAAATGAGTTGGGTGTATATGAACAATTTATAGTCAAAATAAAGAAAATAGGGCCTACAAAGCCACCTTGCATAGGTCTGCATAGATGCTAAATCAATGTTGATATGACTTACGATCTGATGCGTCTGCAAGATCGACTAAGCAAACAATGAAAACATAACAAAACATACATAATTATGTATCTAACGAACCATTAATGAGTCCAACGATATCTTCAATACGGGAGCTTCTTAGATTGAAAGTTATCTGCTTGGCCAGTGTGTTAATGATGGTTAATAGTATAAACAGGGTATCTACCACTTCATCTGTGTTTTTAGACTGCAACACAAATTTATTTAACGATTTATTGGCCATTGAAAACACGAATTTAATTGATTCTCGATAGTTTTGATGAAACTTAATGCAATTTTATACACGAGGCACGAAATGCAATATCATTTCATTGAATTAGGGAGAAACAATTACCATAACAACTCTTATAATATGTTGAAAATTGTATGTCGCAACAACAGTCCATATGAAAAGCCTGAAGGCATAATGGAGTTTAAGTTTCCTAGGGCTCGGTGTTTTTAACATCTTGAAGTACCCCACTCGGGCTAAGGCATCGAAATGTGGCCGCAAACTGTCAAACGGCGTATAGTCAATGGTACTCATTTTTAATGCGACACAAGTGTACTTAAATAGATTTGGAAATGAATAAAGTTTTATGACAAACAGCCTATGAAATGTATTTGAAATACAGTATGTTGTTAATTTGTTTAAAAATTTGGTCACTTCATCTAAATTAGCTAGAACGATGCCCATAAAAATGTTCGTTAGACATCATTGCAGGAGAAAAACTGTGTTGTTGTACCTTTAAATTATAACAAAAAAGTATTTTTCAAAAAACAATCTCGCTGTATATAATTGTTGTCGCCATAAAGCGATGTAGGTGTTAATTTCGCTAAGCGGCTATTACCTCCAAATCAAGTCGTTATTCCTCAATTAAGTAGTTATTCTAATAAGGTAGCTAGACAAATATGTAGAGAAGTGACAAACAATTACATGTATTTAGTAGCTGAATAAATAATTTAAGGAAAAACATTCTACATTCTAATAACAAAATAGAATTTTTCAAAATATTTATTTTTACACTTCAGACATTATAATTATGTAAACCACATCATTTTTACAAATAAGATACACATCATTATTTGGTATTGAGCTCGGGCCGAACCTGATAAATATGTAATGATTGGAATGTTCAAACAATCTCCCTGAGCCATCCAAAAATACATTTAATACTGCAGATGCTCTTGTACTCAAATTAATATAAAAGCCAACATTGCAATGTTAGATTAATTTAATGATATCTCTACAAATTATCTATAGTAGTTACATCTATGGTGTTCATTGAAACGGACCTATAACTTAACAGTTGTATAATCTAACAGAATATGATGTATTCGAAAACTTCCTTCAAAATGACAATATGACTGTAAGTCTATGAACACAAACCTTACATGATTTCAAGGTCAGATGACCCAGAGCTTTAAGGTGTCGCATCAAAGTCCGCGTACGCACTGCGCAATCATTCCGTAACTATTTTAGGACACTGTCTCTTGGGTGAGGTTTCATCTTCGAGCGGTTCTTTCCTTTTCAGCAGTTTGCTGTCTTTGTCTTCGACCATGCCGTCGACGTTAGATTCGTATTCTTCAGTCTTTTGTTTGGGAGGTTCTAGTCTGCTGTTTTGTTCTTCGGTGAGTTTGTCTGGTTCGCCGGTCTCGTCCGTTTTGTCGGCGTAGTCTGCCTCGAGCCGCTCTGCGGCTTTCTGCGATGTGGCATTCAGAGCGCATTGGTTAATGGCGGAAGTCCGCTTGCTAACTGCGACGCGGGATGTCAGAGCTCTGTGCAGCTGTGTTATATCTACTGGTGCGCCCTGTAACAAAGATCGTTTTTTTTTATGAAATTGTGTAAATATGATAAAAGTCATGAATCAACTCAAAATCAGGTGGTCTGGGTATTTTTCTTTTTCAAATGAGGAGTCCTAGTTTCGAGACGCAATAACCATCTCGTTATCAGTAATTTACTCGAAGCTGTGAATCCTAATGCCATGATACAACACAAAACAACTTCACCCTATCTAACATACTATACTGGCTTTACTCTAACTGGATATGTCAGCATAGAGAGTATCAATTCTAGACTCGCCATAATAATGAATCTGAGTAGGTTCCCGCTAGATCTGTTTGTATACAACTTGCAGATAAACTATACCACGCAGCACGTAAGTCTAGCGCTGAACGATACGCGAGGGGGAAAGCTGCGTATGGGTAATGTACAGCTAGCCCCCCTCAGGTACCTTACTTTTTACTTCTGCGCAATAACGGTCAGCGCTTAAGTTTCGTGCCGCTACTTGTATAAAGTCTAGACTAACCATAATAAGGAACAGTTTGACTTGCTGCTGCGCGTCAGACGCTGTGATTCTGAGCGACTTGGTTCCCGCTAGCTCGACCACCATGTCGGGCCACAGCTTAGTGTTGAGCACCACTCGTAGCGAGCCGACAACTCGCACGACCAGTCGGGCGCCGCCGCCGTCTGCCGCGTCGTTGAGGCGCAGGACGCCGCGTCCGCGCTCGCGCCAACTGCCGCTCTCCCATGCAAATAGGCGGCATGTGGTCTGGAATTGCGTTATTTGTTAGTCTTTAGTATCATTAAGCTAGATCCCGGGAAGATTCTGCGTTTCGGAACAAGGCCACCTATGTACACAATACTACACGCAGAATGGTTCAGTTCAGTCTTAATACGGAACCATGGGTACCTACTCTTACCACGCCATACGACATAAAGGACTGATGGCCAGCATCACAGTACGTTTAGAGGGGCATGGCCATAGTATGACGTTTCCTGACGTATATCCTTAGACAATTCCTCAACTAATCCTCTACCTACTTGAACTTGGCTGAGGGTGCCGAAATTTTAGACCTTACAGGACTCTTGGGCACGTCACAAAATTCTTAATAGTTTAGGTTAAAGGATAATATTAATTCACATTTTGCATATTTTGCTATGCATGTATCACAAATGAATTTTTTCGAGCATAAATGGCACTATAATCGCTCATTGCGAAATACTGAAAAACGCAATTGAAACTAAATTGCCATCACGCCTTCGATTATTATGAATGATTACCTTACGGCAACAAATTGATCAATTCGAGTGGGAGTGGTCGTGTTTGTCAGACTCTCACTCTAGCGTGGTGAGTGAAGCGAACCTTACACACTGCATTCGCTCGTACTCTGCTGCCTGTGGCAGTGTACAATACCTGTAGCACGTTAGTCTCGTCCTCCTCGCCAGTATGCGAGACTGTGGTGGCGGGTGGCGGCGGGCGCGCGTGGATCCGCTCGTACTCCGCTGCGGCCGCCGCGAGGCTTGTCTCTCCGGAGCCCTGCTCGCTTGAACTCGCCTCTGCTTCCTGGTTCAAAGAATATTAATCATTAGCCAAACCTATTCTTATTATAAATTATAATAAAATTATAAAGGCGTAGGCTTGTGCCGTTGTTGCGAGATGTTTTGGCGAAAACAATACCAAACTACTGAAGGGAACATGGAATCATGTCCTGGAAATAGAATAACAGGGTCAGTTGATCACACGGAAACTGATCACGTTACATATCCCGGAAGCATAAATAGGGGCCGCAGCTACGGCCATACTGGCAGCCCTGCACAAACGCGACACGAGACGACAGCGGCAGGCGGAAACAATACCCCCGTATTGCGTTGTAATGTCATCCTAAGGCTCGCCCTTTTCTCATGCTTACACTGAAGGTCTAAAGAGCTATAGTTAAGGAGCTAAAAAAAGGTACATCTTTCACATGGCACGGCGACCTTGCCGTGACCGCGTGTGGCCCATCCCATACATTTCTCCTCTACATGTGACTGTTTGCATGTGAAAAGGCCCTGAGTGTGTGGGGCCATAGTCTAATTAATTATAAATTTAACTCGCAAATGTCCAACCACATAAACACACCAGTCATCTAGCTCAAGCCTCAAATTAAACCACAGAATTGCTATATTTTTTTTTTATTGATAAATATATATAACCCATGTCTTCGCGTGGTTCTGGGTTTAAGCAAGCTTTAGAGACATGAATAAACAAATAAAAGAATAGAAACCAGATTTCTATGTGTATTCTATATATCAACGCTTTGTATTGTTGTGTACAGCATGGTCAATGGTGTATCCATATTTTGTAACCTAACTAAAACCAACATTTTGATAAAAATTATTATTATTTGTGTATAAATTACATAAGACTGCTTAAAAGTATACCTTGATATACATACACCAACTTGACAAACATGCTGTCACAAAATACAAGCTGATAAGAGTCTAAAGTTGTGTTGTAGTATTAAGTTGTTGATTCTAAGTGTCATTCAAGTCAGCAGCTAGGAATCAATCACCCATCATATGGAAAGCAGAGCGATGTCAATAAGGACAAGAAGGAAAATGATCTATGTTATGTATCAGCACAATAAGGGAGGGACTAAAATAATGTTGAACATTAGTTACATCCTCTTTGGTAGCACAAACCTGATTATTTTCTTTAACGGATGCAGCAGCATTTGTAAACAGTAGGTCTGTAGTGCCATTACTTGAACTATGCTCAGAGGATGCCTCTCCATTATTCACATTTTCTTGCATAACTACTCGCTCACTAAGATTCTGACCGAACACAAAGCCTGAGGCATTGCTAGTTGCAGGTTGCGGTTGAGTAACTGAACCTGACCGAGAGCTTGCATTAGCTGATCCTAAAGGAACAAATTTGGGTGCTTCCGACTCTTCCTTGGGATTTTGTTCGTTTAGCCTATTCTCATTAGATACTTCTTTTTCATCTTTAGAATCCTTTGTTTCTTCTGGTGTGGTCACTTTGACAAATGGATTTAGTGAGGGTTTCAACTGAGGAGGACGTAGAACTGAGCCTGAAATGGTAATAAGATATAATCAAGTATGATGAGACAGAACCAGACCATAAAAAAATTGTAAATCTGCATTTGTTACTGAGAATAGTTCTAAAATTCAAATCACTTGAATACATTATTCATTTAATGTTGGAGCTATGCATTTATGAACTTTAGAACTTACCAAAAGGATTGCTGCTTTTATTGGAACTTGATGGCAAGCTGGAGCCAAAACCCCCTAGTCGTGGTTTGGCCAGCACCACACGGGTTTGACTTGAACCATTGTAGTAGTCTTCAGTTTTACCTGAAAATTAGGCAACAATTAAGTATATTGCACAAATTATTCTTTATTAATTACTCACGATAACGATAGTGTTATTTCCCACTCAATAAAATAAACTTCTAAGTAGATGGGGACGAAAAACAACCTGGTTTGAAATGTAAAGGATACAACAAGCCATGGGAAGCAGCCAATGTACAGCAAGAGTATTATGACTATTTGGAGTCAGGTATCTATTTTTCAACAAGATTCAAAACTAAAGTAATGTGGAACTGAATTAAAATGTTGATGATGCATGCATGAGGACGTTGAATGTTGATAATACTTGGGACTTTGGGAGCTTAGTCTAATAGTCTCGCAACTTATATTGACGGTGGTTACACACTGTGAAAGCGAAACAAATGATAAAGAGTGCACTGGTTGAATGTTTTGGATATGTTTCAGAATCTTACCTTGCTTTGCGTCTGCCATTGTCGAGATTTTTTACAGAATTTTTATTTTCACGAAACTGGCAAAGCCATAGACAACTCTTTTTGTTTATTTTTCTTTCATTATTTTCTTTTCTGTCATTGATTTCCATAGATTTCAGTGAAGTGAAGTTAGTAATTTTCAGTCTATGGTTTACTCGAAAATCAATCTGTCAATGTAATCTTCAGGCAACTGTCACTATCAATTCAATGACATCACGTCAGCAAAGCAAGCCAAGCCAACCAATCAAATCAATCCATTCAAGCTCAAGCATCCAAGGGAAAAATTTCTAAGAAAGAAAATATGTAAACAATCTAAAATAATTTAATAAGTTGATATAATAAATACCTAGCAATTGGATAAACTTTATGATGTTGCTAGCTAAAGTTTCAAGGTTTCCCTAGTACATCTGTGATTTCAAGACTTCACAGAACCAAATATCCTACGTAAGTCAACCAAATAATAAAATGTTAAAGATATCAAAGAAAGCGATTCTCGTTAACGCGCTTTGTTACAGAACTTTACGTGAAGCCCTAAAAAAACAAACAATTGCATACAAATAATTTAAGGTATGTGGCAATATCATAAGCACAGAACACATTAATAGGTACCGATCCTTATTTACTAGCACACGGTGAAAGACGTGTGTTATCATCATCATGTATCTACTCTATCTATCTACTCCTAACACTATTGTATGTACCACTCAAAAAGGTGCCACACAGTGACAGCGCTAAGATTCCGCCAGTGTTGTGTGTCGTGAATGTCGTGATCAAGTTGCGTCCGATAATGAAACCGGTAGTAGTGGTAACATTAGTAAAAAAAGACAATGAATGAGGGTATGTTTGCCAATAAAAAATTACTTGCAGTGACTTCAGTCATTCCGTGAACATGGCGCATGAAACTGAGCCAAATATTGGAAAGCCTAAAACTGAAATCATGGTAAATATTCTGTTATTAATTACTTTATTCATACATGCTTTATTATTAAGAGCAAAAATTCAAAGCAAAATTAACTTAATAAAAATGTACTCAATGGCCTTAGACAAGTAAAAGACCACCTCCAGATTTTTATATCTGGCCTCATCCAGTTTGTTATCACACTCTTGCATCAAACAATCTATTAATTTATTTATTCTGATTATTTATACCGGTGAATTGCATAGGGCCATTTGGCCCACATGACTGGGTTATTCTATACAAATAAGCATAATTGTTTGTTATTCAAAAACTAAAAACCAACTTCAAATTCTGTTAAGTTTTTACACTTCACTGTTAAGCGGGACCAATATAAATCCCTCGGGAATACATTTTTATTGGGATCTAGAGACCATTCTCCATACAATAGCAAAATAAATTTCCAAATCTGTCCATAATTGATGGGGAAATCAACAAACATACAAAAAAATAAACATAAAGAACCATTTCATTTTTTTTAAGTTAGCTAAAAAAGGTGGTTAATCTGTAGGTGTTAAACTAATACTGCCATTGCCAAACTGTTGTGAAAATTGCACTCATCATGATACCTTTGGCCATTTTAGAAGAAAATTAAAATTATCCGATGAAACAAGAGATAATGTTACTACAATAAATAAGAATTTTTTTATCAGACCAGTGCTTCCACCTTTGTTTCCAAACAAATTTTGCTTCTAAAATAGTTTCTATCACCATGTCGTATTTTTAAAACTTTCGCGATTTTAAGTAATGTCAAGTAATAAGTGTCACAAAAGTACAAACAAAGATGAAATGAAATTAAAGATTTTTATTTACCTTACGAACTTAACAAATATAGAGACAACCACGATGTTAGCTTTTAACTAACTTTTCTGTAGTAAATATATTGTAATTTTAATGATTAGGGTATACGAGTATTTAAATATTTTTGGTTTTTTTTATTCGTATAAATGTGAAATTTTTCATTTACTTTTCTGCGAAATTTCGGTTTTTTAGTTGCGTAATATATGTACGTAACCTAACCCTTCATATGTTACTCGCCATCCTTTCACTTTCAACTAAGTCTATGCCAAAAATTAAGTCGATTGGTTGCTTAGTTAGGGCGTGGCGGAAGTACAAACGAACACACTTTTGCATTTATAATATTAATTAGGATTAGGATAATATGATTATGGTGATTTCCCTGAGGCATTTGCAGGCATTCCGGAAGAGTCCCTTTACAAAGGTGTCCCTGGAACTAGGTACATCTTCAAAACAGGTGAAACTAGATCAGAATGCTTTTAAATATTTTGCTCTCTATAAATGGGTATGTACGTACTAAATTCGTCATAAATCGCTAACTGTATTAGTCCCAATGATACACAAATGGCTGCAAGACGCTGGCTGCATTGCCCCGCTGTATGGCAAAACTAATGCGCTGCGCCAGAAACTCACCAGCTCTCGGGTCACGCGTCGCTTCGACTTCTTGGGGACGCTTCCGACTGGTATTGATATGGAGCAGTTGAGCTATCTGTAGATTTTTTGCAACAGTCTGCAGTTAACTCAATTGTTTCAATTGTAAATACTAGTTTAATTGTTTATATATTATTCTATCTACATATTATCCAGACGAAATTGTGGAATTTAAGATATATTTTTTCCGTTTTTAGGGATTGAAGTTATTTGGGTGCACCCTGTCATACAAAACTAAATAAACCTAAGATTTCTTTTGATTCAGTTTACTGCAATCTAAAGCTAGACTATTACTCTAAGTAAAGAAGTGAGCACAAGCTACATCGCATCTCAACAGCAAAATGTACAAAATAATTTGCAAGCTAATTTTCACATACTCAATTAATATTCATAAAGGCCTCCCTACGATCTAGATACGAAATACCTATATTTATATCCAGATAAGATACTTATAGCATAATAATACCCATTTTAAATTCATGTTATTGTAGGTATGTATAAATGCTTAGTCACCGTGATACGAGTGACGTGACGCCGCGCCGGGCCGGAGGTTTCTGTTTTTGCTAGTTGCTGGCAGTATACTCGAAAGCGGCTTTGAACGCACAGTAAATTAAAAATAAATTGGAAAACGCGCGAAAAAGCTACCGGAAAGGGCTTTCCGCACGCACCCTTGAAGTGCTTAAAGTGGCTAAAGAATCGCTTTTGCCTTAGTCTAGTTAGAAAAGTGAATAAAAAGTGGGAAGAAAATTTATTTGAATACGCAAAAGTGAATAGTGATTATGTTTATTGTGATTTAGTGTATAAAACCTTGGTGTGTGTATATTCCCGGTTTTCGTTAGGATATGAAGTTTGATTCAATGATTGCTATTGATAATCAACATGGACATTCATCACCTGGTACGTTAGTAGGTAATTTATAAATGCAACTGACCTGCGCAATAACAAACTCAACTATAAAGCTATCTGACTTCTACAGCCTATACTGGTGCACTGCTGGACACATCCCTCCCCCTTATACGGGCCGTATTGGCTTTTATCGGTGGTAATGTTCTGCAGGGTCGGTGCTCCCGCCACCGATGGATACCCTAAATGAAATGAAATAGTTTTTTTTTTATATAAAATGATCTTAGAAGCTTGGTGGAATAACAGTTCATCCATTAATTATGGACGTACAATTATACAAGTCAACAACTAAGTCGCCTCGTACAACACCCGGAGTTGGGGTGCTGCAAATTCTTGATTTTTTTATTACACTACTCGATTAGGGAGCAAGGCTTGCCGGGACCGTCCGGTCGCCCTAGTTAGGGACCCTTACGCTCTACTCTTATAACTTATAACACAACTCTTAGTTAGGGTAGGGTAATGGTCCCTGAATACTGTGTAGTGTAAATATGTAATACACAGACATGATAGAGCTGCGGTGTAATAGGCCTTTTATAAGCAGTATTTAAAACTTTCCTTGTGCAACTAAAATTTAAACTTTTGGAAAATTCATCTGATCTGATTCAGCGTTTTTTGATAGACTGGACTCTTCATCAGATTTGTTGGTTGACCAATATCTGATTCAACCAATATTATTGGTGAATGATGAGTTCACTTGGTACATAAATATATTCCAGTGGATAATTCCACCTTGCGCAACACATGCATTGATTATCTCTACCTACTACCTAGTTATAAAAGTAAATAAACGTAATAGCGAGTTCCATCCCGCTAAGGAATGGAACTCGCTGCCTGCTTCTATTTTTCCGGCCAATTACAATCTGGTTACAATCAAGAGAAGAGTGAATAGGTATGTTCTAGCTAGACCTTCGTGGAACACCGTCATAGGCCACATAGTCACTTTCTATATAAAAAAAAACATCGTAGATCCGCTCTTTCGTACTGCATAAATTGGCTCAAATGCATGATTAAATCATAAATCATAATCTTTATTTGCATAAATGTAGGTACAACTGTACATAATTTCAAATATATCCAAATACCTACAAACTACCTTATAAGGTCTGCAAAATCTTATTAACTACAATTATAATTTATAACGTCTCTAAATGTTAGTAAATTAAAATAGTATCCAGTAAAATCCAATTATAAAATAATTTCCATTATAATAAATTCCCTTGATTAGCATCATCCTCAAGTGACAAGAGCCGGTTGAAAGAATTTATTTACCTCGGCCTGCTATATTTTCCTGAAGACTGACTAAAGACTTCTGAAAGGGGGAAACTGCAAAATAATGGAAATATGTGTTTCTAATAGCTGCATTGAAAATTGTTTTGATTATTTAAGACCCTCATTGCCCCTAGAGATCCGATAGTGGAGGGCTCAAACCAGCGTTGCCAGACGTCCCGATATTGGCGCGACGTCCCGATTATTAGCCCAAAATTAAATGTCCCGCGCGGGACAGGCTCAGTCACGCTGTTCGGGGATTACTCGACGGTGCGGCCGAGCGCGGAGGAGGCTTACTCGCATGATACAAGAAAACAAGGTCTGCTCCTCCGGGAGTGACACTTGGTGACGTCACCGTCCAGTTGCACCTTATTTCAACAAAAATTAGAAGTTGGAAAACAAAGGTTATATCGTAGTTACGTATAAGGGTCAATTGAAAAATGTCAACCGTCAATTATGTTTGTAAGATCAGTCAAAACAGCGTTAGTTAAATAGGAGTCAATGTGATAAAATTAAATAATTGCACAAAACCACAGTTTATAAAATTTCACAAGAAGTTAAATCTTCAGATAAATATAATCATTGAAATATGCACGTTTTCTATGGCTATCTATCATCAACATCATTGTAAACTTACTTTGAAACTTAGATGTTTTAAAAAACTACTGACTATATACTTTTTTTTAATTATGTCCCGCTTTCGACGAAAGAAACCCGCTTTTTTACTTAAAAGGATTCCGAATCCCGCTTTTCCCGAAAAAAAATCTGGCAACGCTGGCTCGAACTCAAACATAAAAAAGTGTAAAAGCAGGTAGTAATACCTACTCCGCCGTGCCGTGGGGCCGCGGCTGACTAATATCGACCCCTCCAACTCAACCCGTGGATGTCGTAAGAGCCGACTAAGGGAACCTACCAGAGGAAGGGCAGCAGCTTCCTTCTGAGTATTTTTCAACACCAACACTGTGATCACTAATCCGCCTGCCAAGCATGGTCATTATGGTAAAACATGGGAGACCATCCACTCGATGGACCGACGACATCGTAGCGGTCGCAGGGAGTCGATGGATGGATGTGGCTTGGACCGCTATTTGTAGCGTCGTATGGGGGAGACCTATGTCCAGCAGTCGACGTGTATGAGCTGATGTGAATGAAAATACCTACTCAGCATTGGGTAACACTCCTCCAAAAATACTTAAATAATATTGGCAATCCACACGGCATCATCTAGCCCCAAAGTAGGTAAGCAGAGCTTGTGTTAAAGGTTATAAGATAATTGATATAAGAAAAGTACCTACATAGAAAACACCCAGATCCGATACAAATATCTATAGATCTTACAAACACAAGCAAGTTAACATCTTTAGACAGTTCAGTTTATTACGTCCTCTAACTTTATAACTATTTACATAGGTATAAGTTTATATTGTAGCGCCCCAACAACGGGATTCATGTCATGATCTGACTACTCATAAGAACTCAATGTAACACATGAAACAACATTATAAATAAATTAATGAAGGAATATTTGTCCCGCGACGGGAATCTATCCCGCAACTTCCTGCGTCACTGGTTGACCTTCGACCGCTGCGCCACCGTCGTCGTCGTCTATAATAACATTAATAACAGTCTGTTTTTACAAATTTTTCTAGGCAGCAGAATGGAGACGGACGAGGATGTGTTCCGAGGCAACCTTCTCGATGACATGCCTCCGTTCAGCTGTGGAGCCAGCCTCGAGGGGGCAATGGGGACGGGGTCCAACGACATCGGCGATATGACCTTCTGCATGGGAAATTATATAAGCGACTTTATGCGGGTGAGTGTCGGGTAAAAGAACCATAGAAATATTATAAGAAAAATAAGCATGGGAAGAGATTTGCTCCTACTAGAAAACGAACAACCTAACAAGGTTATTGTTCGCCTTCTTTACGCCCCATTTAATTCGAAGTGAAACGACAACAAATCCGCATGGGCCGGCCGCGGCCGCTGAGATTTGGGAGATGTTCGTAGAGTGAACAAAAAGTCAAAGTGATCACTTCATTTCCTGGTTTACTACTTACGTAATTTTGTCCAAGAGTCCTGTTAGGTCTAAAGGAAATAAAGTATATGATATCCTTCCTACTGATATTATAAATGTGAAAGTTTGTATGGATGGATGTATGGATATTTGTTACTCTTTCACGCAAACACTACTGATCCGATTAGGCTGAAATTTGGTATGGGTATAGTTTGGGACCTGGAATAACATATAGGCTATATTTTATCCCGATAAAACGCGGGCGAAGGCGGGGGCAGCAGCTAGTTTGAAATATATTAAACTCGTTTCTGTACGCAGCTTCCCAGGCGTTGTTTCTATGGAAAGGTTTAAAGTTTATTTCTATCCCATGGGAAATAATTTATGGGATAAAAATATAAATAGCAATAACCGGACCTAAATATATGCAAAATTTCAGCACCATCCGTTCGGAAGCAACACAAACTTTCGTGTTTATAATATTAGTCATTTTAGTGATAAATGTGATACTTTAAATCAGATAAATCTCTGAATTCGTGAAAGGCACTCAATAGTAGATAATCTATTATAAATATAATATATATATAATAGGTAAATAAAAGCGATAAATACGCGTGAATATATGAATGTGCTCTGATCGCGTAAGTTTAAAAAGGCAAAGTAAAAGTTAATAAAAAATGTTCAATTTGTCGCACAATTGCAACAATATAAATAAGAACCAATTACAGTTACAACAATGCCCAAAAACACTCAGCGGATGCTATGCAAGGAAGATCCCGCCATAGCGCTGGTCTTCCGTGCAAGTCAGAAAAAAAACTTTAAACCATGCATCAACCAAAAATTTTACTTTATTTAACTTAAAAGATGCACGGAAAACAAATTATGTCATTCGAAAACGTAAAAGTTTGATACAAAAAACGTCAGTAATCTATTGACATATAGCTGACCTTCTGCATTATTATGCGTACTGCTTATAGTTAATAATTTGCGTGTACTTGACGCACGTAACATGTTTACTATCGCGTGTTGTATAAAAGTTCAACAACCTAGCTTCTATTCTAGGTCGTTAGCAACGTAAAAATCGTATATTTCATGCTGTATCTGGGTCATGGATGCTGACTTTTAGATGTTTTTATCAACGACACGGTTATCATCGGCCAACAAATATGAATCTCAAAGCGCACAATGCACTAATGCAAGTTGTTAGTTACAGAACATTGTTATTTTAGCGCTATGCAGATAGAGCAACTTAAATTGTAGAAACTGTCGACTTTTTAATATGTTTCGTATAAACTTCTTCGTTTATATGTAAACAGCTAGTTGCGAGTTGCCAGTTGCCGCAATAGTTGCTCCGTCTGCATAGCCTTAGGCGCTATCCTAGGTCAGTTGGAATGGATCTGTTCAAGATAATTGCTATTTACAACCCAATTTTATGCTATTTACACTCAATTTACATCAAAATAAAACAAACTAATATACTATTTAGCAGCCAAAACGATTATAAGAAATGAGTTACACCAACACATAAATATATTAGATACTATCAAAAGTTACCACTATAAAACTGCATTTCATGTGCGTACTCGTGCAAATAATAATAGGTTTTTTCGTGGTCGTTGTAAAGTTACACCGCTTTTCTTAATTTGTGTTCCATCGCGCTGTACTGCGATGACGTCATGCTTCGAGTGTCATGTCTGATTGCGGGTGATATGGAGTGTTTACGTTCATAAAATTTGATTTGTAAAATGGTTTGCACTTTACATATTATTTTAAGTGTTTGTGTTAGCGGTTACTTTAAATATTATAGTTATTAAATAAAGGCCCAGATATATGGGAATTGACGTCTATTGGTTTACGTTAAAACCTTTTTTCTCCGTAATCTTTATTCGAAAAAAAACTATGCGATACAAGACCTTTTTTTTCATATTTGAAAAGAAGGGTCTTTTCAAATATGAAAAAATAACTTAAATATCAAAAATTATAGGGCGGCCCTTCCTGCTATCCTCTCTACTTGATACTGCTCCCTGCTACTACTTGATATTCTAATACCATAATGATTATCCATGAATGAAAATCTTCCGCGTTCCTATTGTAATCTTCTATACCTAATCTACCCACCGATATCGATAATTTTATCTAACGTTTATAAAAAGGCACTTTACCTAATCTATGTCCTGTTTCCTGCCGCGTTTTTTTGGTTAGTTTTTCAAGTTGGCATAACTTCAAAAACTACCAAGTTTTCGGCTACATCTGAATTTGACTTTATAAGCGCGAGAGACTGAATTCAGTGACCTGCCATGTTTAACCCACATGTGACTAACCAACTAACAGTTATGAAGGCTACGAACCTCTCCCAAACGGAAACGGTTTTTCCCATGCAGATTTGTTGTTGTTTCACGTAGAATGAAATGGGGCGCGTTATGAGTGAGAAAGCGCGTCTAACCATCTAATACGAAGCTGTTATGTGACTGTGTGCGTGTGCTTGATGTTGGCACTATTTTTTGATATTTTTTCGTACTTTCCAATTCATTTTGAGTAAATGATGGATTTCTAAAATATTTTTGGTTATTTATTATCTATACTTATAATAAAACTGTAACAGGTCCAATTCCGTACATTGAAGATATTTAGAAAATGTTTTTTGGACGGCACTCTATTATCGATACTGATGCCAAAAATGTTTTTTTTCCATCATGTCTGTCTGTCTGTCTGTATCTTGGCCGCGCATAACTCCGTAACTACTGAATGTATTGAAATGAAACTTGGCAGGATTTCAGTTCATACTACGAGGAAGGACATAGGGAACATAGGGACTTTTTATCCCGGATTTCAGTAGAGTTCCCTTGGGAGAGGGGATGAAAGTAAAATTTCTTGGCTGCGCATAGCGCCGAAACTATTGAAATGTATTCAAATGAAATTTGGCAGAATTTGAGTTCATACTAAGAGTAAGGATATAGAATACTTTTTATCCCGGATTTCAATAGGGTTCCCTTGGGAGAGGGGATGAAAGTAAAAATTCTTGGCTGCGCATAGCGCCGAAACTATTGAATGTATTCAAATGAAACTTAGCATGATTTAAGGTCATATTACGAGAAAGAGCATAAAATATTTTTTATCCCGTATTTCAATGGGGTTCCCTTGGGAGAGGGGATGAAAGTATTCAATATATTCAAATGAAACTGATTTAGTTCATACTACGAAGGACATGTAATACTTTTTATCCTGGAATTCGTTAGGGTTCCCCTTGGGAGTGGGGATGGAAATGAAATTTCTCGGCCATAGCGCTTAAACTGCTCAATGGATTCGAATGAAACTTAGCATGAATTGAGTTCATACTACGAAGAAGGACATAAAATACGAGTCCATACCCCAAAGCCAACAAAATGATTACAAAATTGTTACTAGCGCCGATAAACGACCTACTGGACAGCATTCGGTCAGTACAAAGCTCTCGCTGCCAATGATGTTTCCGTCGTCCTGTTAGATCAGCACTGTGACAGGCGGGACATTGTGCTGCGTACCCGGGATGACCGCTTGCAACGCATTAGCAAAACGCACCAGGCATTTGATGCTCTTCAGTACTCGCTTATATACCTACTGTCGTGGCGAAGACTGATACAACTTTGATCTTCGACATGGGAATCCGACAACTGACGAGACTGTCGACAGTAAAAAAGTTTCCGCAAATGCAATTCTACGCCTAGATACATTTTACCAATGAGAGAAGTTCGTTTGCTCACCTGCAAAGGTTTCGAGGTTTGTTCAACCGTTTTCTTTTTTTGTCCATTGTCCACTGAAAACGTGATAAACTCTTGGCAATGCCAGTGACTTGCATTTTTACAGCCTCGGAAACCGTAATATAATTATCCTATTTATTATGCTACGGCAATGCAATAAACCATGAAGCCTAAGGCAATTGCTTGAAAACAATGGGTTGTTTTTAATTGTAGAATGACTTTGAAGAATTTATTTTAAGCGGGCGTGAAAAACCCTGTTTCATATTATGTAGTTTGGTAGGTGTTTCTTATATCGCTATATTATTAAAGTAGTAATATTTTACCGGCCGTGGGGCCGCGGCATAGAATATTGACCCCTCCAACTCAACCCGTGGATGTCGTAAGAGCCGACTGAGGGAACCTACCAGAGGAAGGGCAGCAGCTTCCCTTTGAGTATTTTTCAACACCAACACTGCGATCACCAATCCGCCTGCCAAGCGTGAGCCATAATCAGCAAATCCCCCCTACATGGGAGACCATCCACTCGATGGACCGACGACATCGTAGCGGTCGCAGGGAGTCGATGGGTGGAGGCGGCTCAGGACCGCTATTTGTGGCGTCGTACGGGGGAGGCCTATGTCCAGCAGTGGACGTGTATGGGCTGATGATGATGATGAGTAATATTTTAACGAATCTAGACAATAACATTACATACAGACTATTCCAATACGTTATGACGATGGAATACTTAGACCAATTTATAAACGCATGCATTTTCTGTACACAACTTTATAAAGCGATTTTTGTTAAAGAATTTAAATACATAGACTTTAATAAAATATATTTTACCATTCACCATCATTCTAATAAATGGGAAAGTAACTCTGTCGGTATTTTACCCTTTCACGCCTAAACCGACCGGATCATAATTAAAGACAAGAAGATTTTTGCGGTTCGCTACGCAACGGGAATAATTCGCATAAAATTTTGTATATCAATAGATTGGAATTCGCTACGTAACGTCGCTTTGTGATAGGAACCGTTCGATTATGTATCCTGGGAACGATAAACGGGTGCGAAACCGCGGGCAGTAGCGAGTATCCTATAGTTTTGCATTTTATTTGTTGTAACTACGATAACTTTTTTTTCTTGTATATATATTGCTCGAATTGTGCAATAAAATTACATGTTTTTGCACATTTACTTTACTTTAACTATTGTTTCTTGTCCCACAGATGATGTTCACGATGCGGTCCCACCACATGCTCACCGACGTCGTTTTAGAAGTCGGAAATGAGCTCTTCCACGTCCACAAAGTCGTGCTAGCGGCTGGTAGTCCATATTTTAAGGTGAGTTCACATTCGATGAAAACAAACGTAAATAGTAGAGGCGCACCGGGCACTGCTAAGTCGAGGCGAGGTCGAAGTGGCGCATGGCGGCCGGCGCCGGCACCGCGATGCGGTTGCGTGATCTCTATGTAGAGTCGAGGCGCGGGTGACTATGCTTCCCTACAAATAAAAAATAAACTTTCAAAATGGCGGTGGAGTCACGACGCGGGCTGGGAAAACTGTACTGTTTGTGCTGACTGGGTTTTCTATTTTAATTGTACTGTGTGAGGACCAAATACGAGTATGTCTAAAGCGCCCCCACCTCGCCTCGTCTCCATGTCGACCTCGCTGCGCCTTCTTGCCTCGACTCTACCGCGCCTTCGCCTCGCCCGTGACGTAACTCTAGTATATGAGCGCACTCCCATTATATTTTTAAAGAAAACGTAGATGCTTAGACGCTGCCTCGACTATTGCTCTAGTTAGCGTCGCGTCAAAAGTATACCTATTGTTTGAGAACCTACTTTTCGTGTAGTGTAAAGATTAAACGACAAAACTGCTGATAAGAGCTGAGTCAAGATTCCAAATAAATATCCCACATTTTTTTTAATTGGGCTTAATCGCTGTTGTTTATGAATTTAGCTTATGTATTGCTGTATGTTTCCCGGTTCTCACTGTATATTCTTTATGGTGACATAAAATTCAAAGTCACATGTTGAGGTCGTCGTAATGCGTTTCGTTTATTAATTTTACATCTTTTCAAAAATATACATAAATTTATTGTGCCTGTGTATTATTTGCAAATTTTATAGTAATAACTAGCTGACCCGGCAGACTTCGTACTGCCTCAATCGATAAATAAACGACCTAAACTTTTGTATAAACTTAATTTGTGAAAATAATCTGATACAGTTACAACAGAAGGTAGCTAAAATTAAGTTTCGCAGCCGACCAAATTAATTGGAAATCAGTACTACTAATAGTTTATTACATTTTTTGTCGCGTTCGCGATTCACTTTTGTTTATTTTCGGAACGCGACATTAGATCCTCCAAAGCGCACGCGAAGACTATTTTCATAGATATGATTGAATTTGAACTTTATGCAGCGGTGATAAATTGCAAATTGACTCTTTGACGTCAGGAACACACCTAAATTGCTTAGACAACAGTGAGTGATTATAATTTAATATGAACTTTATTGACTCTAGAAAACGTTTGTATGGGAAATAGAAAAGGGCTGTTTTTAGGGTTTTCCCGGAAAAAAAAATTCTCGCCTTTAACACCTCCCCTAGACCTCCACGAACATTTCAAGACTAAGATAAGATAAATCCGTTCAGCCGTTCTCGAGTTTTAGTGAGACTAACGAACAGCAATTCATCTTTATATATATAGATGACGACCTCTGTGGCGCGGTAGGCGAAGGTCCGCCTGCAACGCAGGAGGTTGCGGGTTCGATTCCCGCCTCGGGACAAATATTTGTACGATCTGCAGATATTTGTTCAGGGTGTTCTGGATGTTTTCAATGTATAATAAAAAATATCTATCTATGTAGTGTATGTATGTTCTATGTTGTATCTATGTTGTATAAAGTATATCAGTTATCTAGTTCCCATAACACAAGCTTTGCTTAGCTTGGGGCTAGATAATGCTGTGTGTATTGTCCAGCATTATTTATTATTATTATTTATTATAGATAAGCCGTGGATATAAGATTAGCCTATTGTCCTCAATTTAACAATAGTAACATGTTGTTTTGATAGCAACAAATCTCGTCCATCTATTTTTATCTATTGGATAAAGTTTAGGAGTCATAAAATATTAATAAAAATAGGACACGACATAGGATTGTAGAATAATTAAAGTAGTCGATACTCCGACTCCGATTCAAAAACCTGGATATTTTTTGTGTACAAAAGCTTTACAGAACCCAAGGAATATTGGTGGTAAATATTAAATGACATGGTATTATCGATGCAAAGCACAGAAGCTCGAAACAATTTTTGATTTGGATCGCTCCAATCCACCAATCCTCCTGCCAAACGTGCTGATAATGGGAAACCCCCTGTTTGGGGGAAGCGTGTTGTGTTCTGCTGATGACGATGTCTCACAATAACAATGCGAGATTGGGTAAATCACAACAAGCAATCCATTCAGACATTTATTTAATTATTTTCGAAATAACGCGCAGTTATGTTAATCGCCGAAAGTCCAAGGTTGGGCTAAAGACAATAAAACTGTGAGCAATCGTTTGTGCTCTGATAATTATGACTCATCCATTCATACAATTCAAATAGTGTTACAAACATTATGACCAATTTTGATATTTTGTTTACTCTGAAAGTGAGAGCTCGTAGTTTTTTGTATGTAATCGTATGAGGATTTGTTGTACGGACACGGAGGCTACATTAGGTAGGTAAATTCAATTCAAATACTTCGGCTCATTTCGCTCTTATAGCCCGGCTACACGCTCAAACATTTGTGCATACATGATTGCACAAACCAGTTTGCGCAAGCAAGATGAGCCCGGCCACACGCTATATCATGCTTAAACTATACCCATACCAAGTAGTTCCAACGGTAGGTTTGCGTGAAAGAGGAACAAACATCCATTCTCACAATCTTTGACATTTATAATATTAGCAAAATGTACCGCTTTAATGTTAACTTTCGCCATTATATAGCTGGTCAAAGACCTCCCCCTTTCGCCTAGTCACTTCGATTAAAAGCTAGTAATTTATAAAAAGGTACCTAAAGTTTTAAAGCTATAGTAGCTAAGCAATAAAAAAAGAATATTACCGTTAATTTATTTAGGTTCACGTAATAAATTAGTTTGATAAGTGCTGTGGCATGAGTTTGCAATTTTGTGAATGTATTTTTGAATGAGAAATAAACGCTTGCTTGTCTGTAAAGTTTAAAAGTAAATATTGGATAAACCTTTTTCACAATCGTGACATTTAAGATTTGTTCTCATGCTGACTGCGTGTAAATGAATGCAAATATTAGACAGGATTCTTCGGTTTATGCTTAGCCTAAATAAAATGTGTCATGTCAACGACAATTTCTTTTACACTTGGTTCGTTTTCACCATTCCACCAGGAGAAATATGTAAAAATAACTTGTAAGATATAATCATGTCGTATAAAGAAGTAAAAGAGACCGCAGTGGAAAGAGAAAAGCGGAGGGATCTGCATCTTTGCACCAACAAGAGCTAGGCTCTTTAATTTAATAATAATAACTAGTAAAGTCGCGTACACATTGAACGTCCGTTTTTACAGGATCCTTTTTAGCGGATCCGTCGCTACTGGAGGTAATATTCACAGCATTTTTCGCACACACAGTTTCGATCCGATAAAACGGGTCAGTGTTTCCTTTGTGTGTGGGATTTTTTTACTGGATCCGGGATACTGTCGTGTGAACTTGCTCATACAAATAAATACACCAATAATGTATCCGTTTAAACGGACCTGCATGTAAAACGGATCGTTGTGTACGCGACCTAAGAATGTCATACACATATCGTGATGGTGCTGATGCAATTTTGACACCGTGCTATTCGTTTTTTTGCTGTGCCTGTCGCGGCGTAATGATTCACTCCTCCAACTCAGCTGTGGATATGGTAAGAGACGACTAAGGGAACCTACTAGAGGAGGGGCAGTAGCATATGAGTAGGCAAGAACATAGGTAGAGCGGAAACTTACGCCCTGGTCCGGCTCAAGGTCGGGACCGAAATACTCAGTATATCTGAGTCGGGCTCGCGGGCGTCGCCGACAGCCCGACTGAGATAGACCTGAGTAAGTATTCTGTATAACGTCTAGCCGCGACCTTGAGCCGGCCCGGGGCGTAAGTTTCCGCTCTACCTATGTTCTTGTCTACTCTCGTCTAGTACGAAACTGAAAGATGAATCGGACACCAGCTATCAGTATTCTGTCAAAAAGACAAAAAAATGTAACTGCTTGATTATCTTTTTGAAGAACACGTGCCTAAACTCTTCATTCTTCCTCAGGCAATGTTCACAAGCGGTCTAAAGGAGTGCGAGATGTCCCGCGTCCGGCTACAAGGCGTGTGTCCGTCCGCAATGGCGTGGCTAGTGTACTTCATGTATACAGGCAAGATTCGCATCACGGAGGTCACCGTGTGCCAGCTGCTGCCAGCCGCTACCATGTTCCAGGTGCGTGTTCATACAATAAATACACTTACAACAATCCTTTCCTACGAAAACTTGTGTGTGTTTGTGTGTTGTGAAAGGTTTGGGCTAAGATAACGCCACTACTACTGAATATATCTATGACATTTTGCATCGGTATAGATTTAGATATTTAGGTACCAACGGACAAATGCGTGCGAAGCGGCGGCGGCGTGGCGGCGGTTAGCTACTTTTGTTTAGGTTTGTCTAAAACACATCCATCACTCAACGTTATTGTGGTTTAGTGGAGTGTTTGATGTTGCTATGAGCTTTAAGGTGACCTTCTGCGATGACAATATTCCTTAGCTTAATATAAAGTGTCAAGCATTGAAGGATTAGCGGGTTCGAGTCCCGATTGATCTATTATTTAGTATGTTAGGTTGATCCCGTCTTGTTTTAAAAATGACAACGTAATAGCTGAGATATGAAGGCATGATAATTTTATTATTTTGATTTCGAAAAAACGTTAAAAATGACTTCAAATTCCTATACATTTACATACACTGTTTTTAAAGTTTTGCGGGACAAATACATAATAATCCCTCGGTAATAACATTCTTATTGTACCTACCGTCTCGGGATTATCAAAATCGGTCCATATTTGACAGAGAAATTGACAAACATACTTCACATCCTAACGAACAATATAAATGCGAAAGTGTGTTTGTTTTGTTTGTTTGTCCTTCCTTTACGCCTAAACTAAGAAACCAATCGACTTGATTTTTGGCCTAGAGTTAGTTGAAAAGATGGAGAGGAACATAGGCTACTTTTTGTCCTGGTAAAACAAATTCCCATGGGAGATTTACGGGAAAAAATACCTTTTTATCCCTCTAGAAATGTGAAATCCTAATTTAAGTAACGCGAGTGAAACCGCGGGGAACAGCTAGAAGGTAACAAAAGCACATTTAAACAAAGTTACTTTCACGTAAAATTAATTTTTGTAGTAGCCGTCGATTCATCGAAAAGCTGTCCTAAACCCAGCAGGAGGGGTAAAAATAAAAAATCTACCTCCGCACCTAACAACAAGAACACCCACAAGCAAACTACAATTATTTTAGCTGTCACCCGACAGATCGCGAACGTCATCGACGCCTGCTGCGCCTTCCTAGAACGACAGCTGGACCCTTCCAACGCCATCGGCATTGCCAACTTCGCGGAGCAACACGGCTGCGCGCAGCTAAAGAAGAAAGCCAACCAGTTCATCGAGAGGCACTTCACACAAGTATGTTCATTTAACAATCATAAGGCCCGCCATACACTGACTGCTTGGAGCAGCCATTATCGACTGCTTCAAGCTGCGAATTCATAGCAAATTACTGTCTTATGCGTACACACATACACGGAACCCCTCAAACAGTTGGAACTGCTTCGGATGGTCGTGCGGTCAAGCAGTCGCCAGGCATACACAGACTGAAGCTGTCGACTGCCCGCGTCTCGCGCAGTTGCCTCCTGCGCTCTTCATTCCACGTCGCGCGCGTTTCCCGCCCTCACGCTTCTCTAACAGTTGCTATCAACTGCTCCAGCTTTTATCAATGGCAGCTTCAAGCTGTTGACTATGACTGCAATAGTGGCCCGTGTATGTTGATCAATGGCTAACTGCTCGAGCAGTCCGTGTAACGCAGCCCTTATAACGATAGGACGACCAAAGCGGTGGCGGCCAAAGACGCCTGCGATGCAGGAGCTCGATGCGGATTCGATTCCCGCTTCGGGACAAATGGTACGATCTACAGATATTTGTTCCGGGTGTTCTGGGTGTTTTCTATATGGTTTTGTCCAAACCAACAAAGTTAATTTGAAGTAAATTTTTAATGACTTCAGTTTAATCACAATTTTACCTATTCTATTCAAGAGATGGATCTCAATATTGTGTTTGTTTCGCAGGTATGTCAGGAGGAAGAATTTCTACAGTTAACAGTCCAAGAGCTAATATGTATGATACGGAAAGACGAGTTAAACGTCAGGGAGGAAAGAGAAGTCTACAATGCTGTTTTAAGTTGGGTAAGTTGAATATAGCCGTGGGGTCGCGGCGTACGAATATCGACCCCTCCAACTCAATCCGTGGATGTCGTAAAAGCCGACTAAGGGAACCTACCAGAGGAAGGGCAGCAGCTTCCTTCTGAGTATTTTTAAACACCAACACTGCGATCACCAATCCGCCTGCCAAGCGTGGTGATTATGGCAAATCCCCCCCTACATGGGAGACCATCCACTCGATGGACCGACGACATCGTAGCGGTCGCAGGGAGTCGATGGATGGAGGCGGCTCAGGACCGCTATTTGTGGGGTCGTACGGGGGAGGCCTATGTCCAGCAGTGGACGTGTATGGGCTGATGATGATGATGAAGTTGAATATTTACTAACATAAACCAGATGTCTCGTTGTGGTAAATTTGGTCATTTTGGTGTGATTGTGGAAAACTACTTTTCTGGTAGTTGTATTCCTTGTTGCAGAATATATTAAAAACCGCTTCGAATTTCTATATTCGAATTTCGCACGATTCTGTGTCAGATTCCGTGTGAAAGACTCGGAATTGGAGTTTCTGAATCCCTGAAGGACCGCTATTTATGGCGTCGTATGCCTATGTCCAGACGTGGAAGTGTGTGGACTTATCATCATCATCAGCCCGTACACGTCCACTGCTGAACATAGGCCTCCCCCAAATGACGCCACGAATAGCGGTCCTGAGCCGCCTCCATCCAACGACTCCCTGCGACCGCTACGATGTCGTCGGTCCATCGAGTAGCAGGTCTTCCCATACTTCGACTCTATTTACAATAAAAGGTTGTATATATAAGTAGCTGTTCCCCGCGGTTTCACCCCCGTTAGGAGGAAAAAGGTCTTTATTCCCGTAAATCTCCCATGGAAATTTGATGTTTTACCAGGACAAAAAGTAGCCACGTTACCCTCCATCGTTTCAACTAACTCTATGCCAAAAATCAAGTCGATTGGTTGCTTAGTTAGGGTGTGAAGGAAGGACAAACAAACAAACAAACACACTTTCATATTTATAATATTAGTTAGCATTATTCTATACCTATATATAATTATTCTACCTATTATCCAGCTACATATGTACATATGTTTGTGTGTACCATATGAACGAAGCCGCAGGCTTATTGATGTGACGACCTCTGTGGCACGGCGGGCGACGGTCCGCCTGTAATGCAGGAGGTTGCGGGTTCGATTCCCGCCTCGGGACAAATGTTTGTACGATTTACAAATATTTGTTCAGGGTGTTCTGGATGTTTTCTATGTATAATAAAAAATCTATCTATGTAGTCTATTATATTAAGTATATCAGTTATCTAGTACACATAACACAAGCTGTGCTTAGCTTGGGCTAGATAACGCTGTGTGAATTGTCCAGCATTATTTATTTATAACTCTTAACGCCACCGTCTTTATTGTTCTTTTATGTCCAGTCCATCCCAAGGTTGCCTGTAAGAGATCGCTCAAAGCGATAAGGCCGCCCTTTGTACTTAATTGCTGTCAACATTTCCTTCTGTATGTATTTTGTGTTTGTGTGGTACAATAAAGAGTTTTCTATCTATCTATCTATCTATATCTAAAATAATATACAATAATTGAAGTATTAGTTATCAAAGATTTGTATCGGAAAATCAAATAGCTCGGAAACAAGCTCATTAGTTCCAGTTCAACAGAAACCTGCTTATCAAATGATTTGCATATCTTTAGTACACAACGATACATTTCTGCAAATCATATTCCTTCTGAATAACACCGCGTGTTCATTTATACAAACGAAGTATAGTAGAGATTATTTTATTTCCTTCGATTGTCGACCTTTTTCATCATCATTATCAGCCCGTATACGTCCACTGCCAAACATAGGCCTCCCGCAAACGACGCCACGAATAGCGGTCCTGAGCCGCCTCCATCCAACGACTCCCTGCGACCTTTTTACTTGATGTAAAATGACGTGGTCTATATTGAAAATCCTACTAATATCATAAATGTCAAAGTTTATATGATATTTGTTACTCATTCACGCAAAAACTACTGAACCGATTTGGCTGAAATTTGGTATGGGTATAGTTTGGGACCTGGAATAACATATAGGCAATTTTTTATCCCTATAAAACGCGGGCGAAGGCGCGGGCAGCAGCTAGTGAAAAATTTTTTATGACAACTCAATCTTATA
Organism: Eupithecia insigniata; assembly: GCA_947859395.1. Taxonomy (NCBI): domain Eukaryota; kingdom Metazoa; phylum Arthropoda; class Insecta; order Lepidoptera; family Geometridae; genus Eupithecia; species Eupithecia insigniata. The sequence goes on from OX402000.1 coordinate 3,328,573, forward strand.
CAAATAAAGTTACTGACATACAAGTTTAAGATATGGTTTAAGACCAAGTGCGCTCGGTTTTGCGAGACAAGGACGAGCGAACACCGCGTTGCGCGCGGTGTTCGCTCGTCCTTCGTCATTCACCGGTTTTTATTTTTAAATTCGGGTTTGTTCTCAAATAATATCGATCTCTTTCGCAATAAAATAAAACCATAATCCTTTAAACTATTTATCTCAGAACGTAGACGCATCTTTTTTGTAATTATAGTGCTTATGCCCGCACTTTGGGTGATCTTAAAGAATTTAATAATATCCCAAAAACTTACAACTCCGGCGGGACTTGAACCCGCGACCCTCCTCTGAATACGAGGATGCGCTAACCAACTGCGCCACGGAGGCAAGTACCCGACCTGTCGAAAATCTTTGGGACTTACGGACGACTATAGCGCCGTTAGCTCCACCTACAGGGGAAACATTGAAGTTATCCAAACCTTACGTAGACGAATGTTTATTGAAATATGTTAAATAATCAACAAATGAAATTTGTTTTTCCGTAGAGTATCTCTGTAAAAATGAAGATTTAGTGGTTGAGTTTCTTCTATCTAGTCAAGTTTAGTCAGTCGTAGTTAGATAAATTCATTATGAATGTAAGCGGGTTAACTACGAACCTAGTTTGTGTTGGAAGAACACCAACGTTTCGCGTGTGCGCCGCGACGCTGAACGAGCGCGACGCGAACCGCACTCACCCTGAAGAAGTCCCGAGAAGAATTTCAGTCTCGTCTTGTTTTTTTATTTTACTGTACCGTTAACCATTTCTTTAGCGTGATTTTAGCCTGATAGACAGACCGCTCAGTTTTTCACTAAAGTGTTTTATGACTTTGTTGTACGCTAAAAATCTGTTAAAAATACCAAAACGTCGAGAAAAATTTGTTGAGATGGTTGATAGCGGTATTTTATATATTTAAAAAAACCGGTTCGCCGCGCCGCCGCGACATTTGTCGGCAATGTTGTCTCGCTCTTTTTCGTGCGAATATTACCACCAGTTAATTAATTTACTTCTCCAGGTAAAATTCGATGAAGACAGACGACATCCGAGAATGGAGCACATACTACAAGCGGTACGATGTCAGTACCTGACGCCGAACTTCCTCAAGGAACAGATGAGTACTTGCACCGTCCTGCAGAAGGTACCAGCATGTAGGGAGTACCTCGCCAAAATATTTAAGGTACGATTTACGAATAATATTACTGTAAGAGCTCATTCCGGGTTCCTTCATAGCCATTTCGCTCCGGAACCCCAAAAAGGGCTTGACTAAACACTTCGTAATTGGCCAAAAACCAAAAACGCATGCCCGTGTTCTCTACGCCAAAGCACAAAGTGAACAAAAGATATTCTAAACTTCGTTGGCGCTCAGGGTCCTCCAGGTGATTTGTCTTGTAAAGGTGACTATGGCGGTCAAAGGGTTAAATATTAAGGCGCTACCTCGACCCAATCAGAGCCACCACCTATTTTATCGTATTACTAGCTGACCCGCCAAACGTTGTTTTGCCTTCAACCCTTATCACTTAGGGGTATGTAAAATAGATAGTAGCCGATTCTCAGACCTACTGAATACGCATATAAAATTTGGTAAAAATCGGTAAAGCCGTTTCGGAGGAGTACGGTGACTAACATTGTGACATGGAAATTTTATATATAAGATAACGATATACAAAGGACTTTTGCTTTATTTTGTATAGTTTAGGAGGAGATGCGAAAACTAAGTTTGGTGGGCAAAAAGTGCAACTTCGCTACTCTTCCTAAACTATACAAAATAAAACTATTACAGAGGCATTAAAAAAAAAGCTTATGATACGTATCACAAACCGGCCAAGAGATTTATGAAAATTCCTTTGTTTAACGTTATAATACGATAGGTGGCGGCGCTAGTTTGGGTCTGGGAACCGCCTTAAGACTGGACACATTGAGACGTCCATTATTTTTTTGTAGGTACCACAATTAAATATATCCCAAAATAAACTAGTCGGTCGTTAGTGATCAGTTTCCTCTTGACCTTGGTCAACACTATACGTTCACATTCACATGTAGATCAACACTGAACACGCCATAAAAAGATAAAATAAAATAGGTACATAATATGCGCATGACTTGCGAAACTGTAAATATCAAACATGTTCGCATCGACTTGGTACATAATATGTACGTAAGTTAGAGGTACCTACTTCTTATCGGCTAAATCGTTTAACGATAAAATTTGAATGTTAAGGTGCTATAAAAGAAATTATAATGCTTCGGTCATTTTTGAAGAGATGTTTCTTCAAAACAGTGGAGAGTTCAGTTTGGCCAAAATTTGAATTAAAAGTTTGAAGGTTTTTATTAAATTAATTATAGAGCAGAAACATGATTGGTGGAATTTTTCTCGATAGAATAATTTTTCAAGTATAGCTCGATTTATACCTTTTTGTCGATAAATTATAACAGTTAAATTATGGTTAATCAGGTGGCCATTACAATATCTAAACAAATTATAGATTAGAATTTCAAAATATTTCGTAGATAGGGAATTAATATTTTTTTTTTATATTTGTCGCTTACCTCTGTTTTACCTAGTATCTTGGTCCCTTTCTATGGCCCTATAAAATTAGCGTCGTCACTTTCTCATTAGTCACTCATCAGAGAAGCCAATCGCTAAATTTCGTATGTACCACGACGTATTCGTTTCTGAAAATCTCTGTATTTTTACCCGACTACCGAAGAACAAGGGTTATGAGTTTGACACCCTAAGTATGTATGTTTGTACATATGTATGTAGCAGATTTTTATGTTCCCACGTACCGCTGAAACTACTGGTCCGATTACAACAAATAATATGTCGTATGCTTTGTCTTTATAGCCCGATCGTTATAGGCTAATTGACGTCACATAAAAAAAAATATAGTTAAAAACTAAAACCCGACTACATAATGTTGGACGTGGAATATAAATATGCCATTCGTAATAAAATGCCTTTTATTTATAATATAACAGAAATTATAACAACGCACTTTCTTTATATTTTTCAAAAAAGAATACAATACTAACAAGACAAGCTTTTTACCATAGAGTAATAATAACCATAGAGGTTGCGCCATACCATCACATAAAAGTCTTAAACAAGCGTTCACCTATTGTCCTTATCATTTTCTTTTGATACTTAGGTAGACGGAGGCCTTTGTTACTAATTGTACCGTAGGTATATGTTATATACCTTTTTGCTAATAGTTTGAGAATCGTTAATCTCACAAAAGTTTGAAAAACGGTTTTGGAAAGTACAAACAAAGACCTTTGCTACGATACCACACATATTTACTAACATTGTAATTTTAGACCCTTTCTTCGACCCCCGCTATCTCGTTAGACCCCCATTTTTATCTGACGTCGCTATTAAGACGAATCATATGACACCTCATTTGTTGAAATCGGACCAGTATTTTCAGCGCTACGAGGGAACATAAAAATCGGCTACATACATACATACATACATACATAGGGTGTCAAAATCATAACCCTCTCGTAGTCGGGTAAAAATGGGGGTCTAACGAGATAGCGGGGGTCGAAGTAAGGGTCGTATTTCCCAATGTTAGTAAATATGCTTGTGTGTGGTATCGTTGCAAAGGTCTTTTTTGTTCTTTCCGAAAGCGTTTATCAAACTTTTGTGAGGTTAACGATTCTCAAACTACTCGTATCAGCAAAACGGTGAAAAAATATATATAGTTAAAAACAAAAACCCGACTACAGAAAAGTCTTAAACAAGCGTTCACCTATTGTCCTTATCATATTCTTTTGATACTTAGGTAGTCGGAGGCACCCACCACATATACCTAGGGTACCTAGGTATATGTGGTGGGTGCCTCCGACTACAAGTAGGAACAAAGGCCTCCGACTACCTAAGTATCAAAAGAAAATGATAAGGACAATAGGCGAACGCTTGTTTAAGACTTTTATGTAGTCGGGTTTTAGTTTTTAACTATTTTTTTTTTTTGTTACTTAGCACCTTAAGTTCAAGGTTTACTTTGTTGAATAAACTTCGGACTAAACTTTTGTAATATTATGTACGATACCACCAGCAGTCAAACTGCTAACTTTGACTGCCGCACCCCGCCGGATTGCATCGCTGAAGCTTAGCAGTGAAAGAACCTACATTTCCATAGAAACTAGAGCATAAATCCCGACATTTGTTAGTTTATTTTAAAAAGGAATTTTGTAAATTACGCCACTATTACAAAAAGAAGAATCTTCAAGAATCTTTTCTGTATTTGTTTGTATTGTAAAATAATGTAGGTCAACTACATACATATGTGCATACAAAAACAAAATCAAATAAACGTAAACACATTATATTAAAATTTGTAACATTTATTTCCAGGATCTCACATTACACAAAAAGCCAGTGGTCAAAGAGCGCAGGCCGAACACTCCGCGGATTATTTACGTGGCCGGCGGGTACTTCCGACATTCCATAGACGTGTTTGAAGCGTTCAATCTGGATGACAACTGTTGGGTCACGCTGCCGAGGCTAACGGTGCCACGGTCGGGGCTTGGCGCGGCGTTTTTAAAGGTAAATAAGTTTTCTTAATCAACATCACCAGCCAACAAGTCCAGCTGTACTGAACATAAGCCTTCCCAATGAGCGCCGTAGCGTCCTTTCTTCAGCTTGCCACATTATCTACCTGCAGTCTTTCGCAAATCTTCATCATCTTCATCTGGCTGTACTGGATACTAAGTTTGCCAAGTCTCCACCGAAGAACACGTTTGCACCAGCGGTTGTCGGTTCTTCGGGAGATATGGCGGGCCCACTGTTATGTTACGAGGCGTTCAATATCGACAGTATCGACTAAACGCGTGAGAAATGAAGTTCCATATAGTTTTCCGTCCCACATTTTAGTACGCCTACAATGACGTAGGTACTTTCTACCTCATGTTTGGAAATAGTACATTGTACACCTAGGCGAGAAAGTGCCCAATTCCTATCGAGTGTGTCATTTGAGGCCCGAGCAGCCTTGGGCCTTAAAACACACGAGGTAGGAATCGCACTTTCTGCCGAGTGATACATAGTGCTTTATACTACACCTTCGAGGAAAATAAAAAGCAGAAAAAATCTTTTATTTCTCGTGGTGTCATAAAACCTTCAGTATCACTCGACGACATTCTGTAGAATTAATAAAATTGCATACACCAAATTCGAATTTAGAAGAACTTCCCGCGCCAGCCTTTATCATTTGGGTTCTTTTTTAAAAATATTCGGAAATCGGAAGAGGCAAAAGCGGACTTGGAGTAAAAACTTGTTGTCGTTTAACCTATAATGAAAATAACCATAGCTACCGGCCGATCTTTTGGGAAATAAAAAAGAAATAACACGTTAGAAATGGATTTCCATAAACTATACCCTCCCGCTAAAACGCGTGAGAAATTAAATTCCATAGAGTTTTTCCTCCCGGATTCCTATACGCCTGCAATGACTTACTTTCTATGTTATATTTGGAAAAGGAATAGGCAACTTTCCGAGCAGGTGTAGTATAAAGGCCTTTTTCTTCCATTATTTTCTATCTTGGCCTGCAGATAATGGCTAAATTGCGCTACAATACATAATTAATATGTAATTATAAATTAATGTGGGAAGACCTCCCACTCGATGGACCGACGACATTGTAGCGGTCGCAGGGAATCGATGGATGGAGACGGCTCAGGACCGCTATTTGTGGCGTCGGTCGTTTGGGGGAGGCCTATGTTCAGCAGTGGACGCATACGGGCTGATGATGATTTAAATTATCTGTTAACCTGTTGTATCACAAACTGACAAATAAAATATCAATCAAATAATATAAAGAAATTAAACTAGTATTTACAATTGAAACAATTGAGCTAACTGCAGACTGTTGCAAACACATACTTATGGTTATACATCATAAAGATGATGGAAATAGTTGACTGCAAAGCTAAATTCAGGAAAAACCAGAACCGTACAGGTAAATACCCGATCAAGTATAAAGTGCTCAATAATCATGACTGATTCCAATCATAACTTGCTGTTTTAAATTAAACTTTATTTGCATTAGGTAAAGTTTGACTTTGAATGTAATAAATAATCAACTAAATACATAAACAGAGGTGAATTTTAAGCCTATTATAAGTATTGAATGAGTGGGTGTTTACTTTATGAATGCTCATATTATTATCATACTACAGGGTGGCACAAAAGTAATGTCTTATTGTGAGTGTGCTTTAATTTCTGCAAATAGAGTCAAATGCTTGTGCTGTATGTTGTAGACAGAGAATTAGTTGCCAACAAGCCATGGAGCGGTACAAACCTGAAGAACCAACAATTTCCAGGTTGTTCTTCAGGTGTTCATTTGCATGCTATCTTAATTTTGCACGCCTCGATGAGGTAGTAATGTATTGGAAATACCATTTTTAATTAATAACTTTTGTACCTACATTACAGCAAATAAATGATTTGATTTGATTTGATTTTGTTCGCCCCAGGGCTTGTTAACAACTAATTCTCTATCGGTATATAACATAGAGTTCAAAGCGCAGTGACATCTGACGCCCTTTGCAAAAATTAAATAATATGGCATTAGCTTTGTGACACCTGTTATGAAGTGCTATACTATTCGTTTTTTTTTTGTTTATTCTATTTCATAGAAACGCAATGTTTGTAGCACGTGATAAGGTTTTATTTATTTTGCTTTGTCATTTCGCTTATCTATAAAACGTAGACTTTCCATGAAGCTAAAAAAATTGTCGCTACATGTTGAACTTTAAACTTTAGGTAAGAAGCGTTACTTTCCTGTCGCTTTCAAGGATAGAGAGGCGAAAATATGTCTCCTGAAAGAATTAAAAGATTAAAATAAAAAAAAAATATTGCGTAAAAACTCCATGACACTTATTAAAACAGTATTTCAACGGTTGCTAACGCGAATCTTTTACTAGAACCACGCCAACGCGCCCCTATTCGACCATCCATTACGGGCTTTTACCTCTATGCCGAAACGTTTGTAGCGATCCAATTTGAGCCTTAATGCGCGGGTCCGACTCGCAGGCCGTTTTATCTCTAGTAAAGCATTTCTCTAATATTCCTGTTTTATCTTATATAACAGGAATATTAAATATACATATAATGAGTATTGAACACCTTGGGAGCTTACAAAATAATATGATGATTCGAACTGCGTATATCAAATTGCTTTTATGTTTTTCAGATCATTTTGACTACTCTAGACGCTCATATCAATTTAACGCTGACTGTACATGTGAGCAAAATAAATAAATAAATACTATTCTGTATTGATGTTTTTTTTTATTGATAATGATAAAGCGTTTGACCACCATCTCACTCGGGAAAGTGAAGATGTGGCCTAAAATGGAGCACGCTTTCCCAGTCCTTCTGGGAAAGCGTGCTCCATTTTAGGTACTTATTCACTCGGGATTTGAAGACTCCTAGATTGTACTCTACTGGAAAAAGAGAAGCAGGATCTGTAGATATTTGTAACAATCTAATATTTCCAGGGTTTATTCTACGCAGTGGGCGGTCGCAACACCTCGCCCGGTTCCTCATACGACAGCGACTGGGTGGACGTGTACAACCCTGCCACAGAGCACTGGCGACCGTGTAGTCCAATGTCCACGCCTAGGCATAGGGTGAGTTATCTAAAAATTTACATTATAACCTGCGTACTTAAAAATAGGATTTAGAATGACGTGATCCCTCATGCTGTCTAGCTCTGGATCCGATTTGAACTAAGCAGGCCAGCAGTAGAGATGAAGTGCCCGCGTGACTAGAACAAACGCTGTGTCCCATTCGGGTGGAGGAAACGTGACGGATGAATGGGATCGGCGAGTCTGTGGAACGGTGAGCTTACCGGCCATGTATGGAAGGAAGAGGGGACGCCAGTCGGGCCGTGGTAGGTTTAAATGTTCCCGTGGTTCGGCGAAAATGGCGAGAGAGGATCACCGGAGAGGTTTTAGTGAGTAACTATTACGTCCTTCTTCGATTTTGTTTCACTACAGTCGCGTTTCTGTCGCCATCAGCATCGATAAAGAATGCCTGTGAACGCGCGAGCACTCTCCACTCTTCGTTCTCCCGATGTCGTTTGAGACGGTCGCTAGTATGCATCGATACAGTCGCGCACTACTTCAGACTGGTAATAATGTAGAAAGCCTGTGGATCTATTATTATGACATTGAGTGAATGCCTTACTTCTACAATTTACGCCGCTCATCGGTTCTTTTTCTGCGAGTATTAAGAGTGCCAAATGAATGGAAAACATAGGACCTTTAAGTGAGTCCTTCGCTGAATGATATAGGGATCAGCTGTAACCAGCATGTGTACTTATGGGCTAGTATCTCACCATCAGCCATAGAAATTACTGTCGTGTGGTTAACGACATCATCATCATCAGCCCGTATACGTCCACTGCTGAACATAGGCCTCCCCCAAACGACGTCATGAATAGCGGTCCTCAGCCACTAGGGTAACGACAACGTTAGGAAATTCGTTGTGTATAAATAACAACAACCACGAGACTATAGCCCTATCTATGTACCTATGTAATAAATATTGTTGGACAATTCACACAGCATTATCTAGCCCCAAGCTAAGCAGAGCTTGTGTTATGGGTACTAGACAAATGATATACATAACACAATACATACATAAATAGATATTTTTTATTAACCATAAAAAAATACCCAGAAAACCCGGAATAGATATTTGCAGATCAAACAAACATTAGTCCCAAGGCGGGAATCGAACTCGCAAGCTCCTGCATCGCAGGTGGACCTGCGCCCGCCGCGCGACATCGATCGTCAAATGTCTGGTTCCGTACATATAAAAGACGTTATTCATATTTCTTGCAATGTAACATTGACATCATAATGATAGTGATATTTTGTACAATAAAATTAAGTCCACAATGCTTGTTGGTAAAAGTACGCGATTTTAGGTAGGTGTGCAAACACTTACCTACGTAAAAGTATGTTACAAGGCAGGTGCTAGAAATATCGCAGAGTCTAGATGATTTGGCTAATCCGAATTTATCTACTGTGACACAATGTGTCGCAAAAAGTGACTTTATTTTGCACTAGCTGCTGCCCGCGCCTTCGAACGCGTTTTATCGGGATAAAAAATAGTCTATAAGTTATTCCAGGTCCCAAACTATACTCATACCAAATTGCAGACTAATCGGTTCAGTAGTTTTTGCGTGAAAGAGTACCCATATATCCATACAAACTTTCACATGAAAATGTTCTATCCATCCAAAGGTTGCCTGGAAGAAATCACTTCTAAGCGATAAGGCCGCCCATTGTACGTTTTTATGTTAATGTCTATGTCTTTTATTTGTCTTTGTGGTGTACAATAAAGAGTTTTGTATGTATTGTATTAGTAGGATTAGTTTTAGAGAAATCTAGGACAGAATTGGGCAATTTTTAAGGAGCCCCCTTAAGTGTCATGGGGATCAAATGCTTTACCAGTCGCAATAAAAAAAGTGTTTTCTTGTGCTTAACTATTAAGCCTTTGATTTTATAATGATGATATAATTTTATTTCTTGGAGATTACCCCAAGCGCCCCTCGCACTTCGGGTAATCTCCAAGAAACGCACCATAATAACATAAACCTTATCATTAAAGCAAGGTATTTGTCCACAGGTGGGAGTAGCGGTAATGGACGGTCTACTATACGCTGTCGGGGGCTCGTCCGGCTCAGAGTATCACAAGTCTGTGGAATGGTGAGTACGTACCCCTTTTATGATAAACTATCTTTACTACTGGTAACACCAGAAAACCAGATTCGTCTTCTCATTCGCCGATGGCGTCGATGACGTAGGGCTTGTGTCACCCACGTGACCGTCTTGTCTCGGAAGAGCATACCTTGTTTTCTTATACCATGGGGTTGTGTTTATCAGCAGGTACCTGCAGATAGTTTTTCTTCGCCTTGGTTCTACCCACAATTGAGCATATATGAACCCAAAATTTGACTTTTATCCGGGCACAAAATAAACTAAGCTCACAGATATGATACTTGTGGCTAAGCCTAAGGCAAAGCTTTAAAAATTAGTTTATCAAACACGTGTCTAACTATAGAATACTTTCCCCAGCTACGATCCAGAACGCGACGCATGGACATCAGTAGCTTCCATGTCGAGCGCACGGCTCGGCGTCGGCGTAGCGGTGGTGAACCGACTTCTGTACGCGTTTGGCGGGTTCGACGGCGCCAGACGGATCGCCTCAGTAGAGTGCTATCATCCAGAGAACAACCGGTGGACGGAGGTCGCGCCTATGCACACTGCTAGGAGTGGGGCAGGTCAGTTAATTTTATCTTTAGAGGAACTGCACCCAGTGATATTTATTGCGCTATTCTGTGGTTGTCCACATTTTCTTGACTGCTTTTGAGTTATCGATAATTTTTGCAAGATGCTTTAAAAAGTTCCGGGTAGTTTGAATTTTTAATTTTATTGAGGATATAAACAGTCTTGAGCTCAAAACTATAAAATCGTGGTAAACTTACAAGATTTAAAAAACAAACAAGGTTTAATATAACTGACGACCGATATTGCGCGGTGGGCGAAGGACCGTCTGCTTCGCAGGAGGTTACGGGCTCGATTCCCGCCTTAAGACACATGTTTGTACGATCTGCAAATATTTCTTCCGGGTGTTCTGGGTATTTCTATGTATAATAAAAATATCTATCTATCTATGTAATTGTTTTACTACTATTGTATATTATTTATATTTGACGACCTCTGTGGCGCGGTGGGCGAAGGTCCGCCTGCGACGCAGGAGGTTGCGGGTTCGATTCCCGCCTCGGGACAAATGTTTGTACGATCTGCAGATATTTGTTCAGGGTGTTCTGGATGTTTTCTATGTATAATAAAAAAAACTATCTATGTAGTGTATTATATTAAGTATATCAGTTATCTAGTACCCATAACACAAGCTCTGTTTAGCTTGGGGCTAGATAATGCTGTGTGAATTGTCCAGCATTATTTATATATTTAACGAGTAAAATGAATCTTTACTTCCAGGCGTAGCAGCATGGAATCAGTACATATTCGTAGTAGGCGGCTACGACGGTTCACAACAACTTTCATCCGTGGAGCGATACGACACGGAACATAACACGTGGGAGCCGGTCGCCTCCGTGCAAGTGGCACGGTCGGCGCTATCACTCACCGTGCTAGACAACAAGCTTTATGCGTTAGGTAAGTTTAATATAATATTTAAAAAAATTTAGACAAGCAGGGGGTATCCAGGAACTCCGTTTCTGAGTGTTTGACATGTAATCTGGCACAGATTTGGGTGAAATTCAAATATTTGGCGGTTTTTAATATTTTCCGCGTTTCGCAAGGAACAAAACTACTAGAAAGGTTGTTTTCCACAAATTGTAGTCCATTTTCTATGAGATTAAAGGAAGATATAATGGAACTTTTGGTAATCCTTTGATTTTTAGCAATAAATCTCTTATATTATTAATTTCTCCAAAAGTAGCAGTAAGAGCGCGCGCCCACGACATCGGAGGAACGAGCGGTGCGAGGGGAGCGCGAGCTCTCCACTTTTCGTTTTCCCCATGTCGTCTGAGACGGTCGCGCGTTTGCAGCGCTACAAAGTCGCAATGGGTGCGCGCTCTAAATGCAATTTGTTAAAACGTGGGTTCATAGATTTTACGATTTACGGGAAACTACTTTTCAGCTATTTGCATTTTCTGCATTCCTTGTAGAACGCAGAAAATACTAAAAAAACTGGAATAAATTGACCTATAACTTTCACAATATCTAATAACTGACTTCTTTCCAGGCGGCTACGACGGCGCATCGTTCCTAGACATCGTGGAAGTGTACGATCCAACAACCAACCAATGGACCGCCGGCTCCGCACTAACCTCCGTACGATCCGGCCACGCCTCCGCCGTCTGCTACCAACACGTCACTACCAACGCAGAGAACGAGCAAATACCTACAGTTATAAAGAAACTAGGCAAGCGCTCTAACAGTAACCCCTCCACGTCCAGTACTTCCCCTAGTTTAACGCGAAACGATGATATACCTATGGCTAATAGCATCATAGGCACATTATCTAACCCTAGGAATCCGGGTGATTGTACGTTATAATACGATTATATACAGGATGCTACTGAATGGGTGGACTATACCGAAAGGAGTGAATCTGGACCCCGGGTTTGTTTAAGTCAAAGCCGATGTGAAATTAACCGTAGGCATCACTCAAATACTGGTCACATTTTCAGTCTGTTAGAGCGTTCGCCCACAGCGACTTTTTGTAGCAATGCTGTCGCGATGCTGAGGTGCGTTCGCATCGATATAATTGCGATTCAGCATCGATATAGAAATGCCTGTGAACGCGCGAGCACCCCTCTCCACCCGTTCCCCGATGTCGTCTGAGACGGTCGCGCGTTTGCATCGACACAAAAATTCGCGTGGACGCGCGCTTTTAAAGAGGTTATGCACTGCATCCGATCAGAATCCGTGAAAATACGGATATAAAAAACGCTAATCCAATTCGCATATTGCTTTTCGCACTGCATCAGATCCTTGTTTGAAAACTACGGATCTAGAGTCTAAAACGATTCGGACTAAATTCGGATATTCCTTATTTATTTATTTAGAATTACCAACAGAGGATACACTTAAAGAACACAAAAAAAGAACACTTAAGGTATCACCAAATGTGACACCCCAATTACAGGTAGTAACAGCTATATAAAATTAGATTGGGCTGACAGCGCACTAATCCGATCTCTGATCCAAATCCAAACACTTCAGCAGGGCATAGACTCATAGATATCGGAAAGAAAACTAGTGACGGAAATCGGATCTCTTACGTAAGCTACATATTTAATGAAAAAATATTTAGTAACAATACCACATATAACCTTCTCTGATAGTATTCATCAAAGTAAGTTGTCTACTAGTTTCGTCTCTCCACGAGACATCTTCAGGACACCACAATACTCGACCTTTACATTGAGATTGGTCAGCACAGCAACACCGACAGAGTCCCGCCAGTGATGTTGCCTACATTACCTTGACATGGCTACATTACAAATAGTTCTATTAATTGTGTACGTGGCACAATAACAACAAATCTTTATTAACGAAGAAAATTACAATCAATAGAAACAAATTAGAATTAGTATTTACAATTAAAACAATTGTGCTAACTGCAGACTGTTGCAAACAATCTACAGGTAGCTCAACTGGTTCATATCAATACCAGTCGGACGTGTCTTCATGACGCTGGCTGCATGGCCATAGTTCTATGACTAGAAGGAATGTATGACTACAACGGAACGTATTTTCATGGATTCTGATTTCGCTTTTAGGATCAAAAGCGGAGATCTAGCCTTACAAAAGGATACTACTATGTAATAATTGGCGATCTAGAGGCTGCCGGTTTATTGACGCGGGGAAGAGAGGAGCGGACCTAATGTTAAGGCTTTCTGTCCATAGACGCGCAGCGAGGCAGCGGAGCGGAGATTTTAAGCAATTCTATTGTTCTACTGCAACAGTGCAAAGATTTTATGCAAAACAATTGGTTAATATCGCATAAATCTCCGATCCGCTCTGCCACGTTCCGCGTCAATGGACAGGCAGCCTAACCAATGGTATTGTATAAAATCTCCGCTCCGGTTCAGTAGACACAGATTTGCGAACTATAAATAAATAATAATAAATAAATAATGCTGGACAATTCACACAACATTATCTAGCCCCATGGGTACTAGATAACTGTTATACATAATACAATATATTGCATAGATATTTTTTATCAAACATAGAAAACGACCAGAACACCCTGAACAAATAGTTGCAGATCATACAAATATTTGTCCCGAGGCGGGAATCAAACCCGCAACCTCCTGCGGCGCAGGCGGACCTTCGCCCACCGCGCCGCATCAGTCGTCATTTTTAAACTACATAATTTAAAAATGCATTCAACCGGGAAGCGGAGCAGAATTCAAATAAAAGCGGGGAGATAAAGATACGCAATGGACAGATACAATCCGCTCCACGTTACTCCCTCGCTCCGCGGCAATGGACAGGCAGCCTAACATAGTCCTAAATAAATCATGAAATGACACTAGACATGTAATAGTGAAATGAATATAATTCCCAATTCGATGTTTCCAATATTTTTAAGACTCACTCGTCATAGTAGCTTTAAGAATACATAAATATTGTTGGAGAATCCACACAGCATCAACTAGCCCCAAGCTAAGCAGAGCAGCTTAACTCTGTTTAGCTTCGGGCTGGATGATGTAAGAACTGGTGTTCTTCCATGGTGGAGTATTTTCTTGGAAAACAAATCAAATCACAAATTGTGTATAACACCCTATATCACGAAATAACTTTGTAAATTAAAGTTATATTTATATAAAGATAGAGGTTTGTGTGTAAAATGTAAACAACAATTTATGCTCGAATTGTTTACCCTCGAATACTCAAACGCAACTCAGGGGGCCAATTCTGCGTATCACGTGATAATTTTTTGGATGATTCTCATTATCACGGGATAAAAATGTCATGTGATAAATATCGAGTAGTACCGCCATAAACTGCATTTTCGTGCCACTTATCGAGCAAGTCACCAAAGAAAAACCCTTGATAAATATCGAATTGCAGATTTTGAGAATACGCTTGTTTATCAGTCGATATTTTGACAATTCTTGTCATATTTATCGACTAAATTGCCAGAATTGCCCTCCAGATCTAGGCACGTCTCACTCACTCTCCTAGCGCCATCGACCCCGAAGTGGGTCTTGGCCTCTGAAACAATAGATCGCCACCTGCTTCTGTTCCGCACGGCCTCCATCCAGTCCGGAGCGAAGATTTGAAGTGAGCGAAGGTTCTCCACTTCGTCTTTCCACCTGTATCTAGGCCAACCCAACTGGTCGTCGGCTAACCGGCGCTCCAAGGAAAGCCCATTTTGCAGCCCGAGCTTCCTCCATTTGTAGCACGTGGCCGAGCCAGCGAGTACATGCACGTCTCAAGTCGCAATTTTATTGAGTTTATAATGAAAATCTGTCAAAAATTATTTAATCGCCTTTTATGTGATTGTGAGTTGCGTTTGAATATTCGGCGGTTAATTTATTAATTAATTTGTAACGACGACGTCGATTCTGTTGGCACCAAAAACAAACTAGCATATTATGTTGTCGTCTTTTGTTTTCGATCGTAATAGTGTTTTTACACATGGTATAAATAATAAGAATGGTCTTCAGAGACACGATGGTCACGTGGGTGTCCCTTGTTTACGTCATCATCGCCATCGGCGGATGAGAAGACGAATCTGTTTCCTGGTTGCGTAAAATTGTAACTCCCCGAACTCCTTTTAAGGCCTAGAAAGATTGACCAGAAAAACTAATGTCAACAGGCTATTGGGAACATTTTTTTGGTTTTTGCCAGTAGAATCGACACTAATGTCATATTTCCATTGATGCTATTTTTATTTGAAAATATTATGACTGCAGGCAGTTTATTCATAGGGTTGTATCTTAGAGTATCTAGAATGGAGATGTCAACGCAAGGCGTACCTCTCTGCCGGCCATATGGCCATACACGTTATATAAAACTACTTCACTCGTAACCGCGACCATTAGCTGCGCTCAGTGAAAATGGTGAATTGTGCGGTATTACGGTGTAAAAGACGATCAGAGACATCAAACTTAAGGTACCACGGTATTTCCTATCACAAGTAAGTGATATTTTTGTCAATTGTTTTTCGTAATATTGTCTAATTTAGATTCAAATGGAATAGCAGTTGCGACAGTTTTAATATGACGCCAACGTCTTAGTAGAGGGTGTAGGTGAGTAATGTGAGTATAAATTCCTTGGTAGAAGGCGTAGTGTGGGGACTAGTTGAATGAAATTGATTGAGTGAATGATGAAATGAATAAAATGCCATGTGTTTTTTGTACCCATATTTAACCGATATAAAAAAAGAGGTTCTGTATTGGACTCGTAATGTATGTATACAACATCATTTCAACTTAGTTAACGAAACACGGGGAAAGGATCTCTATCGGTAATACATTACTTAGAGCATTCAGAACGGGAGTAGCCGAGCGTACGCAGTCCGAGGTACATGAACAGTCATTTGTGTCTGTTTATAAAAACTATGCATCGAAAGATGTTATAGATTTGTGTAGACGGTGCGAAACCTTGATACGAAGACATCTGGACGAAAATAATAGAGTAAATCCTAAAATTACTACAACGTATATAGTTTCTAAATCATTTAACTATTTCCAAGGAAAGGACTTATTTCCAAATATTGATCTACATGTCTATGATAATGATTTCGTCAATCAGAATATGGAATTAGGAAGATTGGTTATGCAAAAGTATACAGATACTGGAATCTATTTTCTTATGAAAAAAACAGATCCAAAGAAATGTGTACGTCATATTTACAATAAATTAATCCATTTTAAAAACCAATAGTTTAAAAATTATATAATATACATTTATATTAAACACCACAATATCATTTTTTTTTAAATTCCTAGCCATACAAATCCGCGTGGGGCAGTACATTTGCTAACAGCCGCTATTCTTCTCCTGCTCTTATTTTTCTCACCCCACCACACCAATTAAGAAACAAAATATTTATCAAAAAAATGCATTCATGAAAGATTCATCGAAATCAGTTCAGTCTTAGAAGTTCTAAGACAGAACCGATTTCTTAAAGATGTTCTAAGTTAGAACCCTAAGATTCATAATTGCGTAATATTTGTTGTATTAAGTAAGTACATACAATAACTATTAGCGCACCGCGGTTTTACTTGCGTAGATAGAATATAGCCTTGTGTTACTCAACAACAGTGTAGCTTTCTATTCGTAGAATAATTTAGAGATTACGTACGCCCTACAAATCTATAAAAAGGGAAAAGTATATGATTTTGAACAACTCTGATTTCATTCATTTGAAATCATTCATTTTATCGGTCTTTTTACACACCATCACTACTTTTTTGTGTTAGTGTGTAACTAAACAATAGTGTAACAACAGGTAATTCTTTAATTGTGTGCTTGTTTTGTGTTTGTGTATAGCTTTTACTTGCGTGTGCGTTAATAGAGACGCTTAATTTTTCTGCATTAGTGTGCGTGATTATGTAAATGTGTGCTGTACCGTGCTACCTCGCCTCCCGCGAAAACTGGCAGAATCATTTTAGTACTAAAAGTAGCGCTTGGCAACTCCCTTTCTAGATACTCTAAGGGTTGTATAATTATTTTAATTTAGGTATGTGTAGGTATGGTAAATCGCAAGTACTATTACCAAAACTCTTAAGTCTTAAGTAAATTATGTAAGATTGTTTTAGTAGATGTATCAAAACCGGGAAATTTTGTGAAGTAGGATGTAATTTTTTTACCAACCTATATTTTGTAAATAATTTAGGTACAAAAATGTATATATAGGGTTGTTGTAATAAGAAAAATAAAGACTGTTATGGGCATATTAAAAAGTATTTTATTTACTATAGTGAGAGAGTTATATTTACTTCTGAATAAGTACATATTTTTTACATTTGTTTTTACAGTTATTAGAAAAGTAGCGGTTTACACGCGTCATAATACTCTATATAACTTTCATTACTACTAATAATTTACAGACATCAAAATCAACAATACTTACATAAAAAGCCTACCTACCTATAACCAGGGCCGTATTTAGGGGCGGGCAACCGGGGCGAAAGCCCCAGGGCCTCCACAAACGGGGGACCCCTCATAGAGAATTCGGAAAAAATCTTTCTTTAAAATTTAATTTCAGATAATGCTTGTTTCTGATTATATTTATATGTTTGTTAAATACTAAGAGAATCTACTTGGTTTCACAATAAATGATTTATTGGAAAACTCGACAGATTTTTTTTTTAATTTTATTTAAAAAATTATTTGGGGCCTCTCTGCTCCTCTGTTGCCCCGAGGCCTCCAGACCTCTAAATCCGGCCCTGCCTATAACTGTGGTATCCTGGTAACACCACGGTATAAAAAGCATAGTAGGTACGCAAGTACCTAGTGTGAATACCTACGTAAAATATAGGTCTTATATCATAACTCACTTTTTCAAAACTTTTCTTCGCCGTTTGATGAATATTTTCATGTCAGGCTCATCATTTACTTGTGAATTCATAGTGTTGTCTGAAATATTGGTTGCAATAGGGGTTGTTGAAATAGGGGTTTTATCAGCACTGGTATCTTTGCTTTCATTAGTGACATCTTTCGAAGTACTAGGCATAGGGGCCATTTCAAGTTGAACATTTTGCTCCCACAGCTTTTGTGGGGTTGATGTAGCTAATGCTTGCATGCCTAAACCTTGAAGAACTGTGGGCTTCACACATTGCATTACATGCAAATTCTCAGATCTGTCAATCGGTAAAGAATTTGATTCTGTGACCTCTGATACAAATTGTGGTTGGACACCAGATGAAATAATAACTGTTTTTACATTGTGATTATCTTTATCCATAATCCCAGGCTGGAGATTCTGATATATTGAGCTTTTGATCGGGGCGACGGACTGTGCTAATTCTTTAGGTGCACATTCTTGATTGGGTGTTATAGACCCATGAGATACAACAGGAGTATCTCCGGAATTACTGTCCACCCTAAAATTGTTGTGCGTATCAGCTTTGTCTTTTTCAGTCGTAATAGAAGAAACCGCAGCTTTAATTGCGGCTATATCAGTGGCGTCTTGGGCGTCTTCAAATATGGCGACGTAATTGTCTTGGGGAATAATGGTTGGCACTAAACCCAAATCTTCAGGTGAAACTAAACTGCTAGAATCTCCAAAAAGTTCAGTAAATTTTGTTGCCTTTGCTTTGTCTTTAATAATATTAGTACTTAGCGGAGTAGAAGTGATTTCTTGCTTCTTTTTCCGTTGTTTGTTAGTATTCTTCTTTTCTATTTCTGTGTCTTTTAAAGATTCATCTGCTACAGGTATGTCTTTTTTAGCAGTTGTGGCTTTTGTTTCGTGTTTAGATTCTTTTGTCTTGGTTTCTTTCTTTTTAACGGATTTATCAGTGGGTGGAATTAGATCTTTATTTTCAGGAGATGTTTTTGTTTTAGCCTTTTTCTTTTTACCTGGTTTTTCATCAGACATTGGGGTCTCCTTATCTTTGAGCCCTCTATTATGGTTTTCTTTCTTTAAAGTGGATTTATCAACTGGTGGATCTGGTTCTTTGTTTTCAGGTAATGTTTTAGGTTCTTTCTTTTTCGTAAATTTTTCAGTAAGTACTGGGGTTTCTGTACTGTCGATGTCTTTAATTAGGTTTTCTCTAAGTTTAAAAAGTTCATCAATTGATAGTGAACTATCTTCTAACTGTTCTTTAGACGGGATTTTTATTTCTATCACGTCATGTGGCGGCAGTGTTGAATCTTCAATTTCAGGTAATTTCTGGGAGTCCTTATGCTTGTGTGATTTCTTTTTAGTTTTTGTTTTTTCGTCATGTGGCGATACATTACTTTTCCCTTCAGAATTTGGGAGTGGTTCGATAGACTTATGTTCTTTTGAAGTAGCTTTATTTTCGCTTGTTAAACCAATAACAGATGCCTGCTCAGTATGCAGAACTGTATTTGTTTGTTTCTGAATTTGTATATCTGTGTTGTCGCTAGTTCCGTCGTCGCTCAGATCAAAATCCCCTATAATTTCTTTACTGCTTGCATAATTTTGTAACTCTTTCCGTACATAATTGCTGAGAGGCTGTGAAGTAGTGCTAAGAAAATGGCTCTTGTCTTCCTTTTGAGATTTATCAGTGCTTGATTGCAGTATTTCATTTGTCAGTTTTTTGGTTGAGCTTTTACACTTCACCTTTGGCCTCGATTTATTTGGTTTTTGTTTGTCCAACAAAACCGCATCTTTACAGTGCTCAACAGCTTTTGCATCTTTCATGCATTTTATATGTTCTTGCACATTATTTTCTTTTGGTTCATATGGCAGACCATCTAAATCATCATATATTTCCCCTGACTCAATGTCAGACATAGGCTTTTCAATGTCCATGTAGATCTCATTTACAATATCATCAGTTGATATTGATTTTTGGGAAACAGTATCAGGCATGTCACTGTAATGACTTGAATGTTCTTGTACGATGTCTGGCATGTCAGAAGTTACTGCTTTTTGAACAGGTTCTTTTTCTATATTGGGTGAAGTTTTTTGCTGTTTGAAAGTTGGTGTTATTGCTCTTTCTGATAAAGCAACTAAGTTGGCCTGAGGCAAAGAATTATCAGGACACGAATCAGTTTCAAGTGCTTTATCAGTTGATACACCACAATAAGGTTTGCTTAATTGGTGAGGTACTGGTTTTTGTAGCAAATTACTAGTCAAAACAGATGAATCTGGTTTTTGCAGCAAAGCATCTGGCATCTTCACCTTGATGATATCCCACTCTGATTTATCAATGGCTTTCAAATCAATATTGTCATTTTTAACAGAAGTAAGTATAGGTTTTCCAGCATGTACTTTTAAAGAATACCGGTTACTCGATCTTCTGGGATCCTCTAGCTCGGTTGTAGCATGGAACTTAATTTCTGAAAAAAGAAATACCCAAAACATTTGATCATCTTTTAAAACAAAACATGAGATTTGTCAACTATGTAGTTAGTATGAGAACTTACCTCTTATTTGATGTGATGGGTGGGCTTCTAAGTTGTTGAATTCAGGTGATTGGCAAGACATGTCATGTTGGAGATAGGAGAAGTCAGGTTCTGCTATGCTCCTCTCTTCAATTTGGTGGTGAGAGTCTAGTCTCATTCTTTTGCTTGGCTCTTCATAATCATTTGGCATTTTATGTTTGATTGTATATCTATCTTGACTATGGGAATTGTGCTTTTCAAAGTCTTGAGAATGATGGACTTCATGAGGTCTTTGGACTTCTCTACTTTGGTGTTTTTTATTAAAATCTTTCTCTCTTGGTGGGCTGACTAATCTTCTGTGCCTATCATATTCTGGTTTATGACGCATTTCCTCACTGTGGTCTCTGAATCTGCCTTTCATAAGCCTATCAGGACTGCTTCTCCTCTTATTGGGACTCAGTCTTCTTTTATCCGGGCTCACTCTTCTTTTTTCTGGACTAAACCTTCTTTTGGTAGGACTAACTCTTCTCCTATCTGGACTGACCCTCCTTCTGTCCTGACTTAGTTTTCTTCTCTCAGGACTATCCCTTCTTTTATGTGGGCTCACTTTTCTTCTGTCTGGCATAAGTATTCTTCTTTCAGGACTACCTCTTCTTCTATCAGCACTTATTTTTCTATTTTCTGGGCTCAATCTTCTTCTATCTGGACTGCCCCTTCTTTCTGGATGATGCCTCCTGTCCGGGCTGTGATATCTTTTATATTTTTGAGTACCATATCTTTCTTGACTTTTTGGCTTATCACCATCATATTTATTAAGTTTTTTTGTTCTGAGATCCCTTGATGGTTCATGGCCAGACTTCTTTTCTATATTTGGTTTGCTGGGTAAGCGACTTGAGTATGTTGTTTCTGGCCCTCTTGGTAATATTTCTCTACCACTTCCAGTACTAGCCACTTCATCTTCCTCAGGGCTGAACCTAGGACTGTCCATCCTAAAACAACATGAATATGAGCACAAAATCAACACGTCATAAATACAACCAATTCACACAAATCATTCCATCATTTACCTGAATGCAGGCATAGATTTCCTTCTACTACCGATTCTTGCACTAGATCTAGTGTCATTGTCCTGAATGTTTTCCTTGGCCTCCACTTTACTAGAACTCACTACAATATCTCCAACACTCCTATTGACCATGTCCAGCAGTCTGGTTTGAAGACTTGAACGATGGGGAGGATAAGGGAGATCAGTGTTTACAGCTGTATTTAAATTATCTTTAGGGGTATTGTCACTTGTCCTAAAACAGTAAAAAGAACATGAATGTTTGAACAGAAGAGTTGTATTTTTATTTTTTTTTGTTACATAGCTATAAAACTATGTGTTATGCATAGCATAATTTAAAAAAGCTTTAATACCTTTCATTGGAAGGCTGGTTATCAATGCTAGGTGTCTTGGTTATATTGCTATTCACAGGTTCTTTTGTAGGCTTTGTGTTCCAATTATTCGTTTGATTGTTTCTTCGTCTATGATATGGTCCATTTCCATTTTGAATAGAATTGAGCACCATTTGATCTTTTCTGGATAAAACATAGGATTTTACAATGAATACTATTTCTCAAACTAGGGCTTCTAAGGCAGCATCTGTTACATCTTGTTAGGTAAACCATTGAACTGCTTTTTTTTTTAAATACTCACTCTATGTTCAGTTTAGTTATCATGAGAGTCTTTCTCTCAATTTCAGCTTTAGCAGTCTTCAATAGGGAGGAAAAATTGATTTCCAACTGCTTGTGTTCCTTGAGCAGTGTGTCAAAATCCTGCAAAATATACTAAAATTTTATTGTGAATCTGTTCTATATTAAACATTCAAGGCAGAAACTAGCTTCTGGCTATGGCTTTGCACCTTTTTTTTCAATATAGCAAGCCTAGTCATATGTTAATCCAGGTTTAGAACTAAGTACATCTATGACATTTCAGCCCGTTCTGTTCAGTAGTTTTGGCGTGAAGAAATTATCAATCTCATAAACAGAAATACATAGTTATTAGGTACTCGAGGGTAGCTATCATCGCTTCTTTATCATCAGTAAGGTTTGAAGAGACAACTATGCAGAACTACCCATACACTTGTAACATTTCCTTAGAAATTACGAATTGAATGTATTCTTACTTTTTGTAACTTTTCGAAAGCCAAAGCATATTCCTCCAGCTTTAACTTAAGCTCCTTGTTCTCATCGCGTAACTAAAACAGGAAAACGGCAGCGTCAGTAGAATTCAACAGTCTATAAATTATTAGCAAATTTTGACTGCTGTACCTCTGCTATTGTTGTCTCTTCGTTATAATTTTCCAGGTTTTCGTATAATTCATCCATTTTATATCGTACTACTATTAAATTACGTGAATATGACTGCAATTGCAGTGAATAATCTAGAAAAAATACTGAAAGAAAGATCAGATCAGTGAAATAGTAGTTGATCTTTGCTGATTGATGCTTTTTTTGCGAGATTTTCGCTCCACAATTTGATTGACAGTTGGCTTGGCTTGGTAGTATAGCAGTTGGACAGAGGTGACACTGGTGGATGACACTGGTGTCATTAAAAATTATATGAATGAAAGTCAATTTCAAAAAATCCTGCTTGCACAGACAATCAATCCCATTGAGTAGGGAAGAGGGAGCCAAGTCATTTCCGGTCTTATATCTATGTATCACCATAGTTTTCATGTATCTTTGTCTATCCCACGGAGCCAAGCAATGAGTAAAAGAGATAACTGGTGTACGTATAGCTATTCTGCACTGCAGTGTGAATCGTGTCAGGTGCTGACACGGTAGTTTGCTCTAATGTTGTGGTCAGACTGATGAACTTTATTGAAATTTTAAGAAATTACTGCGTTTTACTCAAAACTTTGTTGAAAATGTGAAAATATGTCGTGTTCCGCTGTGTGCAGTCCTTCAAGAAGCACAAAAGGTGGAGTAAAATTACGTAAGTTTTTCGCTCAGTATATATACTAAAGTAATGATGTTTATTACTAGAAATTTGTAGTAAAAACATTTTAACAATCTAGTTCATGTGTTCCTATGGGTCTAGGATACAAATAATGTCCAAACCATGAATAATTAGCGGCTTTTTAGTCGCCTTCGGCGACCAGCCTCAGCCGTTGCGGCTCGCGCGGTGCCTGTCCCTTGTTACGGCTGGCGGAGGCTGCACTCCCTTCGCGCCTCCGGCTTATTATATACACTCTAGGGGCGCCACGCACAAGACCACGTGGAGTCGGGGTACTCTGTGTCGGATTCGCCACTCAAATTGAACCTAATCAACTCTTCCCGGAATGCTCTGTATCGGGGTAGTTCTTCATGTTTTTTTTTATTGCATCGCGATCGCGATAGCTCCTGCGCTGCGGGAAGTGCAGCCTCTCCGCCATTGCGTAACAAGGGACAGGCACCACTGCTCACCTCCTCACGGTTAAAGCAAAATATTTATTTGCTTTAACCGCGATATACAAATGTGGACCAATAATGTTGATGTTGCCTTGTAATTAGCCCCGTTCTCTTCTCGGTATAGCTCGAATGTTAGTACCCTATAGTTTTTTCATACAAATTTGTTCGAATTTCTTGAAATTTTGAATGCGTTCAGGTGTCAGTTGGTTGTCGGTTGTTGTTTGTTATTGTTTATTGTCATTGTTATTTTGTTATGGTTGTTTTGTTATTGTTATTTTGTTATTACTGTTTTGTTATAGTTATATTGTTATTGCTTTTTTGTTATTGTTTTGTTATTGTTTTGTTATTGTTACTGTTTTGTTAAAGTAAGAAAAAAAATGATTTAGTCCTGGCCCGTAATTTCACCATGTGGAATTACGCGGCCAGTATCTCCAATGACCAGAAGGCACTAGAAACTGCTCAAACATGGCTTTTAGTGCCAACTCCAAACCGACGGCCACGGTGTCGGCATTGCCAAACGGCAATGTCTGTAGAGCAACGCTCTGACACAATATGTAGGTTTCGGTGGCGTTGCCGCAGAAGGGGTTGTATCGGTGGGGTTGTGGCAGCAACAAAAAACACAATATTTGAAAGGTCCCACATTACAATGCTGCAAACTATGCGCATCATATTTCATTTTTTTCGAAGAGATATGGTGTCGCTTGCTGCAAGGAACGTAGGGGTGGACCGGAAAACGGCTATACAAATCTACCACTACCTCAGAGAGGTATGTGAGGTGGCGGAGGCTCACGACCGTGAGCTAATCGGCGGCCAAAATGACGTTGTAGAAGTCGATGAAACACATTTATATACAAATAAATATCACCGCGGTCGACTTCTACAACGACAAACATGGTCGTTCGGGTGTATGAGTCGGCTCACAAGCGACGTGCATGTCGAGCTCATCCCCGATAAATCCCGCCAGACCCTAGACCCCATCATAGCGTCCAATGTCAAGCCCGGGACATTTATTATGTCAGACATGCACCGGGCTTACCAGGGAGTGGATGCTAGATTAGGCATGAGGGGTCACGCCACCGTTAACCACAGCCTTATGTTTGTCAACGGGACTGTGGACCTTCCCGTTGACTCCAGGCTAGGCATACCGGTAGCTGGGTCTGCAGACGTGCGGGTGAAGGTTCACACCAACACCATCGAGCGACAATGGCTCGAATTGAAACGCCATTGTCGCTCATGCCGAAGCACCCGCCGCCTAAAGTGGTACTTAGGCGAATACATGTACCGCCAAAACATACTCAAAAAGCTCCCCTCAGATGCGGCCAGATTCCGTCGACTGCTCCGGGATATACATCGTGTATATCCCGGATACGGAAAAAGGGGCATCAAAATCACCAACTGCCGGTGCCACCCCAATTGCATTAGGTCGTAAATAAAATCCTGCGTCCCGTAAACTCCACCCCAACCGAGATAAATTTAGCGTCTGTGCTAGTGATGTGCTTACCGTCAAATTTAGTTTTCGGGTTATTCCGCATTCGTCCCACTGGTTTCGGCCGAAACTGGGCCGAAACAGGAAAATAAAATTGATTGCTGATTTCATTCCTGATTTGTCCCATTTCGAGATTTTTTTCCGATAAGTACTGTCTTTCACACACTTCTCGTGCATGTAGTACTGGTTTATCATTATTGTTTCCGTAGGATTTAAGTAATTTATACAACTCAAAATAAGAGGAAAAAAGAAATAATACAAGATATTAACTTAAAAAAGTTGGAATTATTTTCATGCGGTTTTTTTCGGAAGTTTTCGTTCCTAAGTTACGTAATTTGATTTTAGTTATAAGATAAATTTTTCGTAGGGTTTTCGTTTACTAAGGCACGAACAGTATACAATATG
Source organism: Eupithecia insigniata (assembly GCA_947859395.1). NCBI lineage: Eukaryota > Metazoa > Arthropoda > Insecta > Lepidoptera > Geometridae > Eupithecia > Eupithecia insigniata. Next base: position 3,354,507 of record OX402000.1, read on the forward strand.
CTTAAAATTAACAGTAGATAGATCTATGTATACATCATTCAAAATGCAACGTTAAATCAATGCGGGCAAAGCCACGCGCATTTAGCTATATAATAATATTGTAAGGTGTTATTTATTGTCCTTTTATTTCCTTTTTTATATATATTGCAAAATTTTATTCTTAGTCTTACAAAATGACATCGACATCGATGTAAAATTTTGGGCAAATACAACATATATACAATTATAAGTCTTATCACGTTGATAGGCCTTCTTTGACTATAATCTCACCTAATGGAAAGTGACGATTTGACCGGTGTATCAGGAAGGTCTAGAATGGTGGGTATACAGGTACGTAGGTACATGCTCAATGAGCATGTTTCATCCGAGCATGGCTATCTATAAACATGCTTTACCCTGCGTCTACACGTAGAAGCTTGCTCGAGGAACATGTTTAGTGTGCGTTGAAACTCTTTGAGTATCAGACGATTCGTTGTTGTGTTTAGTGGGCATCGCCTGCTACGTTTACTGTCGGGGAAAAATTTAACCAATTAATTTAATTACAATTAGCCTGTAATGTCCCATTGTTAAGCAAATCTTACCATGAATTAGGACTCTGAGCCAATTGGGCCCACGTTCTATCGAAGGTGTCTAGTTCATCGCGCCATCGTTTCTTTAGTCTACCGCGATGCCTTACGCTGTATTATTTGCTGAATTAAAAATTTATTAATTAATCAAAATTATTGATTAAATAAATTCATAATTTAATTAATTCATAAATTTTTCCACAAAATCTCGAGAAAATGAACGAAAGTCCGACATTATAGCTAACTAACATTCACATATCAATCACGACTAACATGCTCGACCTCGTTGCTACACGTACAAACATTTTTGTTTCGAACATCGAGCAAGAATTATGAACGTTTGAATCTTTGTTCGAATCGAACATTTTGGTTGGCTTCGAGAATTTGTCTTGAGTCTTGCATGGTCCACACGTTCGTACTTGCTCGAGATCGAGCAAGTTTATCGAGTATGTACGTCCCTGTGTACCCACCGGAAGACACCTATAAACTCTTGTCTTAAAGAGACCCAGGTTATAACTGGCCGAAAAAATAGGAGCAGATAACGTGGATTAATTCGGCTTGCAAAATACATAGATACATAAACTATAAGTAATCACTTTTAATATTTTTTTATTGCGTTCACGCAGGAGTTGGTAAATAAGGATTAGCAAGAAATTTCAGGTTTTATAGCGGCAGTTGCCCAAAATGACAAAGAAACTAAGGCAACGGAAAGCGGAGCGAATCCTAACCCCTTTTTTAGATTTTTACATCGCGTGAGTGGAGCAAAAAATGGTCAAAAAACATGTTTTTGTGGAGCTCTCTTTAATTTTAATATTTATTTTGATAATATGTTATTATATCGGTAAATGAAATACACACAAAAAATGCAGGTTACCTTTTACGAATCATGAGATACAATAAAGCTCGATAGATTGACAGAGAGACAGACAGCGGAGGAAATATGGGACGAATCAGGAATGAAATCGGCATTAAAATTTATTTTCCTGATTCGGACTAGTTTGGGCCGAAACCAGTTCGGCTTGACAGCGAAGTCACATCCCTAGTCACGCACACTATTACAAATCTGCAACAGTGCACTAACGGACATGCGTAGAACTGTGTCTGGCGGTATCCTTCTAATACTTCATCCGAGATCAATCCTCAAACTCACTTATTCAAATCTTGAAGAAATAAAATGGCTGACCAGTAAAGACGTGTATTTTACACAAAACTAAAGAAAATAAAACTAACGTAAGACAAGGCAATATGCCTATAAACTCGAATGAAATATTGCTAAAAACGTTATGGCCTGTTCATTTATAAAATGAATAATGTAACAAAAAAAAAAACTTTCACTATTCGATCTTCCATTCGGTCTTTCATTGAGTGTTGCAAGCTAAAGTAACTTTCTGCCTGAAGTACCTACCTTAGTATGATTTAGAATCATAATCATTCGATTGAAATTTTAACTTTTATAGCCCGGCCGGCCACACACGTGGTCTTATTTGCAAGCATGCCTGCAACACCAAAACCAGTTTGCACAAGACGGTAGAGCGTGTGGACGGCAAGACGGTAGCTCGCGCAAGCCCGAAAGAGTTGTTTGTTCAATCGCTGATATGCTAAAGAATCAAATTTGGTTCCAACTTAATTAGATAAATAACAACATTATGGTCAGCTCCGATGTGCCTTATTGGAGTTGAACTTAATTTTGTACAATCTCACCTATTGATTATTTATGTCTTCCGAATCTGGGTTTGATAGGGTTATGTTAAGGTCCGCAAATACATATGTACTTTAATAAAAATATATACACTTCTCTGTATGAAGATGTCTTTCACACTCCATGGGAACATGCAATACGTCCTCTAACTACCTTATGTCATCGTAAAAAATATGCGTTAATTGTGATCAAGTTTTTCTGATGTATTATTATTTTAGAGTTTAAATCACCAAAAAAAAAATAAAAAAAATCTTTGCTATTGTAAAGAATGAAAGGATTTTTTTTATTTACTTTCGTTTGTCAACACAATATCTTAAGATGTGTTAATAATCAAATAATAATCATTAATCATAGGTAGAGAGATCACTCACCGATATATTATTTTTCAGTTTTTTAAATAAATTCTCAACCACATTAAAAACTTTAAAATTTTCGGGGCTTGCGCCACTCAACATTATTTTTTCCTATATTACTCGTAATTCTAACTTTTTTGCAAGCAAATTTTACGGCTCCACCTGCTCCACTTACCCTCATCATAGCCTCATCAAACGCAGGAGGTTGCGGAAGTAATTTTATAGATTCAGATTCATAACTTTAATTCTTTAGACTTAGAAAATAAGCACTTAGATTAATAACATTTTATACTATAAACAGCTATAAATAGGTATAGTAATTATTATCTAATAAGAAATAGTTTATGTTTGTACGATCTGCAGATATTTGTTTGTTCAGGTTGTTGCGGGTATTTTCTATGTGTAATGTATGTAGTACAATGTATTAAGTTTATCAGTTATTTTCTAACTATAACACAAGCTCTGCTTAGCTTGGAGCATGATGATGTCGTGTGAATTGTCCACCATTATTTATTTATTTATCTTTGTTACTAATCTCAGTCCACCAAACTCCAATCAAGGATGTAGCGGCATCCTACCGCAGCTCGCTCCACTCGCCGTTATTTCATTCGTAGCTTCATTACTTATTTCAATCACCGCAAATTCTATAAATAGCTGTCTGGGCTCGCTTGGCTCGCATTCATTTATTTTGTTATACTCTTGCTCACTATCTTACCTACGACAAAGTAAAAAAAGACCTGGTAGCGGTAGCTGTGTTTTTTTTTTTGAGTGCTTGGTAGATAACTACTCCGGGTAGTAACACACGCTACGCTGCCACCATGAGCTTATTTCGGAAGCTTAAAGAAATAAACTTAACTTATTTATTTGTTTGTTTGTGGGGCAGTTGGCTGTTCATAAATAATCATTAATCTAAAAAACTTTAGTAGTTCTGTAGGAAAATTCAGAAACTCTGTTACCAAGCCGTTGACACGAAATTTGAGACATTTTCGCGCGAAATTCAGATATTTTTGCGATATTTAATATTTTCTACGTTCTGTAAGGAATTAAATCAGACCAGTAATTTTTCACAAAATCTTAGACCATTTTCTATGAACCCTATTCTTCTATGAATCCACAATAAAGTATGATAATAATGGAGCTTTTGATAATATGTAGATTTGTTGTAATAAATCGAAATTTGTTTACACATAATGGGTTCATAGAAAATGTTTATGATTTATGGGAAAATACTTTTCCTCTATTTATATTCCTTGTAGAACGAAGAAAATATTAAAAACTACTAAAATATATTAATTTCACGCGTAACTGGGTCAGATTGCGTGTCGAAGACTCGGTAACGGAGTTTCTGCATAGCTCTGTCTGGATACTTGTTATAAAAAGCTATTATTATATTATCAAATAAAAATAACTTTAAGAAAATCGTTTATTTCAGACCGTTGACCATATAAAACAGAGTAACAATTTTTTTACATAATTTTATTAAACTTACTATTTTATTGTTATCAGAATCCCAATCCAACGGAGCTGGCAGCACTGACATTGAATTAGTTCTTGTCGTTCATTCATTCCATTCGTTCTTAGTGCTTGGTTTTGCTTTTCGTTTGATTTTTTGTTGGTTGGTTTGCGTTTTGCTCCGCCGCCTAGCGCTTGGCTCGCTTCTTGATTTTGTTTCGTTTGTGTGTGGGGCAGCAAAACTAGTTTTTGTTTTAAAATGGCTTGTAATATAATTTATTGAATACTTATAAAGATACTAGACAAATAACTTGTGATAACAACTATGTCAGTGTTTGTGAGTTCATCATTTGGTACGATTTACATGCGATAGTGCAACAGGCAAGACTGACGAAGGATCGCAGTAGTGTAAACACTGGAATACGGAGATCAAGATGCCTGCGGACTCCGAATGCGAGTGCGACCTGGTGTCGAAGGAATGGCTGTTGGCGAAGTTGCGTTCAGACGAGCGGGACACGATACTGATAGACTGTCGGGGGTCGAACGAGTATTCGGTGTCTCATATTCGTTCTGCGGTGAATTTTTCTATCCCGAGTATAATGCTGCGGCGGCTTGCTGCGGGGAAGATCGAGCTCGCGTCGACGGTGCAGTGTAAGGAGCTGAAGGCCCGGATAGCGCACTGCCGCACGCGCGGCATGTTCGTGCTGTACGGCGATGGCGCAAGGGACCCTGACTCCGTGCACGGCATCCTGCTGAAGAGACTCAAACAGGACGCTGTGCAAGTTGTGTGTCTTGAGGGTAAGTTTCAGTATGCAATGGATTTACTATTTGTTACAGACAAGAACTATAAAATCAAAAGCATTAGAATCTCACTTCTTCAACTCTTCAATCAACAACAAGCCCTGTTGTAAACTCATTATAACATAAAAACCACCATTCCATACGAAATAATATTTGAAAATTTTTTAGCATACAAAATTACTGATTCCCACATTGTCTCTATTGATTTAGTGAGATCAAATTATAAGGTCATTTAACTTTCCTTCATATTAACATAAAAATTAATAAATATTGCTGGGCAATCGGCACATCACGATCTAGCACCAAGCAAGAGTTTGTGTTATGGGTACTATTATAATTATCTGATATACATAATATATTATATTAAAATTACAGTAGACTAGAATTACAAATGTCTGAATCTTCATATCTACTGCACTTTAAAGGAATCTAATAGATTACTTAATTGTTTAAAATCTTGAACAATTCAAAGTTTACTTACCTACTAAAAGCACCAGGAAACTCAGTTGGTATGTACTGAGTTTCTGATTCTTATTTTTTGTTGACAAAAAAATGCCTCTAATACTAATTGTAACAATGGCTGTTCTCACAATTTAAATAATTTTAGTTATCTAATCGGAAAATCCTAATAACTGCGGTTGAGTTGGATAGTAATTACTGGATACCTGTATTCTTGAATGATGATATTTCTTGTTCCTTTATGATGATTGAATTAAACCATGTGAATTATTCAGTAGTGATTCTAACAAAATAGCTTTAGGAAAATGGGTGATAATCACCCTAAAAAAGGAATGGGCAAAATTTTTGCCCATTCCTTTCAGTAGTTTTTGACGTGAAGAGATTACAAACATCTTATTTAAGTGATAATGACTGGAAAACAAAAATAAATGGGAGAAATACCCATGGAAATATAATAATTCAACCATTCCTACCAGGAAAAAGCACAATAGAATAATTGTTTTAAAGCTCTGTTTGTTGTTTTATGTAGGCAACAAACAGCTAGCTATTTCATCACCACATTCAACAAATACCCTAATTAAAGAATCTAAGTGTAATTTCAGTGATATCACATAAACCATACATAATAAGTTGATACTTATTATGTATGGTAGTAAACCATTCCTAACAGGAAAAAGACCAATAGAATAATTGTTAAGCTCTGTGTTTGTTGCTTACATGTAGGCAACAAACACAGAGCTTAAAAACAATTATTATTCTCTTTGAATATCTCCAAAAGCCCAGGATAAAATTACGCCGCTAAAATATGAATGACGTTATAAAAGGCCGGCGCAAATCGCTTAGTTAATGCACGAGGGGTCCAAGAGCCGAGACGGAGGTCGCGACGGAGCATCCGCTGTTCAAACGTGGGAGAGGAAGTCGACTACTTATTGTGCTCCTCAATGCGAGACGATAGATTAAATCGCCACGAGCGACTGTTTGTATTCGAATCTATACTTAGTTTTGCCATTACTTAAAAAAGACTTTAAAATGAATCTGCGTCTTTGACTGCCAAATACATACTTAATTGTGTGATTATTATATTATCTGTTTGTCTTCTCGAGAGGATAAATTCGTCTATTGATTACGCCGAAAATACTAAACGTTCAATCTAATAAGATTTTCATGAATCAATGAGGCAACCGGGTTTTGCTAGTAGCCCCACTAGCAAAACGAAAATCGAACTTTTTTATTCGGTATATGGTTCAGGGGCCTGCGTCTAGTCGCGTAAGTTCGCCGTTTTTACAGCCCGCAACCAGTCGTTTCTTAGAGCCGCATTCTATATAATACGAAAAAAGAAACTCGAGAGAGCCATAATAAATCGCAGCGCTGCACAAACTGGATGATCTGGCATGCCGGATGCGCTGCGCTGCTTCGGCCGTCCGACGGAAGAGCGCCGCAATTTTATTAATAAGTTCCCGTTTCACTCACCACGTCCTGCTAATTCCAACCGTGTACAAAACTATAATGTGACGGACGCATTCATCATCGGCTCCTATTACATTAACAGTCGTTAGGTGCTAGTAGAAAATAATTTCACCTAACTAACTAATAGTAGGAAGGAAGTCTGTAATAGAAACACTCACTTGAGAAACTAAAACTAAGGAAGGAAGCCTTTTAAATAAATAAGTAATGCTGGACAATCCACACAGCATCATCTAACCCCAAGCTAAGCACAGCATGTGTTAAGGGTATTAGATGAAACTGACTACTAGTATCTTAAAAAAGCAACAACCAAATTGGAGCAAAACGAATAACTATTTGCTGTAAAAAATAGTTCGTAAGCTCACCGGAAGAGTAGCAAACAGGCAGCTCATTTAGTCTTGGAATGCAACAAAAAAACCAAGACGGACGGCACATCAAACCGAATTCCTCATCAAAAACGAATCTGTAGAAATTCCATCCGCCACTTCCTGGGTGTTGTTCAAGCAAACATAATAAATGGCACGTGCTTTGCTTCTGAACAACAGGATGTTGCGATCCGCGAATGTAAACCTTTTGGATCTTATGATTTTATGATGACGCAGGAAATAGTCTGCATCTGAGCCGGCTAGCGCGAACATGCGCCTGCGAGAGGATAACCAAATGTGAACGGGAAGCATTAAACTGGATGCCGCTGGAATTATCTTCCAACAAAGAATTACAAGTCTCTGTTTTAGTTCAACTCAACAGTTTCGTGTGCGCGTTTCCTTTATGACTGGTTGAGTCATCGCTATACCACATTTTACAACTATCGTAAAGATTACTATCGATTGATAAATCGAAAATTCTGAATGGAATAAACATCGTGTACAAGTACCTTTTTCCGTAGGTATATTCGAAGGCGTAGCATTGGCAATGGTTGTTTTTATGTGGTGATGTAATTGTCCAAACTGTGGATTACATTTTCCTCTATGCATTGTACGAATTCCGATTTTATTTATACCTGGTTTCACAATGGCGAGCTCACATAAAAGCGTAATTTGTGATACCGAAATGGTATAAGGTCGACGAGATTTCTGTTTATGGTATTTCCTCCCTGTTTCCTCTGTTTTGCATTGAACGGATGAGAATTGGTGGCGTGGTAGGTACCTATTAAGTTTTGTTTGGTCGATATGGTACTGTTTATCAGAAATTATCTGCCCCCGCCGCGCCGCCGCCGCCGGCGCCACTCTTATTATCAGCTCGGAATCGAGCTGGCCCTCAATTAGTCCAACTTGCACTGACCGGCTCGCTTTATTTATAAACCATTCGACTCAATGAACTGACCCTGTTATTCACAACTATAATAGGATCACTCGTCAAAACCAGAATAAAGTTAAAAAGCTTTAAGTAGATAAGTAGATACAATTACACGATTTAAATGCTTAAATAATTGTTTAATTTCTAAGCAATTCCGCAAAGCACATAGACTTGAAATTTAGCACCATGAAAAGCTTACTAAGTATTACGCCCGCCTGGAACCGTCAAACTTCTGGGTGTTCTTAGAATCCGTTTCCAGTGACGTCAATCCGCTCCCTGTTCCCGGAGCTTGTGTTAACAATTAAGAAAACCTGGAAACCTTTCAACTAACTACAAAATAACTGATTCAAAATAAATATTCTGTCTAATTGTAAGCGGTATCAAAAGAGCTACTTACTGACTTGCTTGCTCTTCAAACAATCTCAGCCACAGGAAACTATTAAAAAACAGCAGAATCTGCTAAATGCGAATATGAACGATTTATATTCGACTTTAATAGCTTGAAAATAAGACGCAAAGAAACCAGAAATCGTAACATCTTACTGATGTTAACCAGATAAGATTCCCAGAATCGTTCAGAAGTTGTTGTTTTGTAAGCAATGGTTTTGAAGAAAAACCTTGATTCATGGCATATCTCGTGGAACCCTGAATAATCCGAAGCGATCTTGATATCCTGGTTATTCGCAAGTCGCCAGTTTGCAACACTAGCTCGCTGTTCATCTCTAAATTGTTTAATAGATGTAATTGACCCAGCGCTTAGAACATAGAGCTAATGGAGGCACATGTGCAATCATATGTTACTACTCGGCCACCAACCTCTGAATTTAGTTCAATTTATCCCAACTGGCTTTAACCACTAAGAAACACTTTAGTACAATTCACCATTCATTGAAATTAAAGATTTTTTTGTCAGAATTGCACCCTGCATGCAGCGTGTAGATCGAATGATTGAGCAGTTTTATTGAACAATTGTAAAGTTTAAAATATGATTGCCTCAATAAGTGATATGAATGGACGAGGCGGGGTGGTGCTGCGATCGGGCTATAAGTCTCGATAATGAGGAGAGCCCGCGCAAGGTTGTTGGTAAACGTGCAGGAAGGACGCGGGCGGGCCAAGGCTGGCACCTGCCACCTACGCCACCCCAGCCCCCGTCTTCGCCGTCGCGGCTCTGTTCTCAACCTCTACCATGGCTTTTCATTTACGAAAGATTTGCTAGTGATTTTCATAAAAAAACTTTGTAAAATTATGCAGGGCGTCCAGCGTTTATGGTTCAACGTTGCAATCTGAAGCAACTGAACTCCCTATTCGTAAATTTAAACAGTCCATTAAACCAAATCTTATCAGGAAGGCCTTTTACTCCATAGATGATTACATCAATGATGTTAATGCTTGGCCAGATGTCGCTCCGTTCCGCACTGTCAGTAGTATGTAAGAAATTCAATGTTCTGTTTAGCTTTAAAGAAATATTGACATGTATCTAAATTGCATTAAATTTATATTTAAAAATAAACATGTATTAGACACAAGTGATATTATAATGTGCTAGTGGTTTCTTTTTCACTTCTTCCACTAGTGGACAAAAAATTGAAGTGAAGAGAATATCAATAACACCTTATTTCTTATTTGATAATAATAACTATGTTTATAGTATACAATTTGACTTGTCTAAGTGCTTATTTTGTAAGCCTAAAGAAATAAAGTTATTGATTCTGATTCTTTCTTTATGATAAGATAACATTTATTAACTCGATAAGTCGACATAGACATCAGTAAAGGCTTCGTATACATAACACGAACATGTATTCTCGTATTTATGTCACAAAGAGATTTTTTTCTTCTAAAATTTTGTACAGTCAAGCACGTAATCTGGACGTCTACGTATAACAGATTTTCAAAACATTACTACGAGGCTTCGCTTAGTAAAGTATCTACTTGGTAGAATGGGTAGGTGGATTTCTCGCTAAATATTTGTGCGTGTTGGATACGCCTGGCTAAAATATAGCAAAAATAAAAACATTTTTTACATCGTATTACGTAAATTGGAGGAGCCGTGTGGGCGAGAGGAGTGGGTGCCGAGCGGATCAGGCCAGTGCAAACCGAACATGTACATAATCATGTGGGAGTAATAGACTGAAGGATTGGGTTCACGCGGCGAGGGCGGATTTTATGGAGTCCTTGGTACCGAGGACGCGGGGTGGCACGGCGACTGGCGGGGTGCGGAGGGTGCGGGTTCATTGAGTGTGGCGGATGAATGGGCCGCGGTGAGTCACCGGATCGATGCGCCCCGCGCGCCTGCGTGATACCGCCCACCTGCCTTATGCCCACGGCCTCCGAAACGGACCAATTTTAATGAAAATAGCGAATAGACAGACACGGCTCCGTCGATTACAGCGATACCGTGGATGACACCATTAGATTTACTTTCACGCCTATGACCTCAACTTGCGTAATTCGTTGCTCTCTCTCTTATCATTCAGTATAGCTGAGCGTGGTTGTTGAAACTATTCAAAATACATTATTTATTGATTGATATTAAGTATAATAAGTATGTATTTCTATTCCATAGGGGATAATTATTTGATGGATTGTATTTCTCAATGGTAATCGCTTGCGTAATTGGCCAGAGAGACCATACTAATTAGTTATTACGTAAATTTAAATTAACGAATATCAAAACAATAACGGTTAAGAAAGAATACATATCTTTCGAAATAAACAACAATTTGATTGTTTTGAAAAAGTTAAAAACCGACTTCGAAACCATATACTGCATTCATACTAATAAAATCCCTCGGGAATATCATTTCGGTATTATTATTATTTATAAAACTGCAAGAGAATCATCCAAATCGGTCCATTAATAACAGAGAAATCGACGAACACATAATACATCCATGAAGCCGAACATAGAAACGCCTCCTTTATTTCGAATTCGGTTAAAAAGGGAACCTACCTCTGAAAACGAGGAAACCGAGACAGCAACTAAGGCCTATCAGCGACAGATCTAAACGATCAAGGCTCATGACAACGATTAGCGACACCGTCATTGAACTGATGAATAGAAGCTGAATGGGTAATTACGTCTCGTCGGCGGCTATTGGCTGGTGATGGACATAATGGGAGCGGTATTAGCATCACAATTGCCGTAGAACCGGACGGCAGGAAACGTGCGCCGGACGACGGAAACGCTTCCACGTATTACAGTCCACCTGCTTTGTGTAGGCGGCTTTTCATATACTGAATGCTAGAGTACCTTGAAGGCTAGTAGAGTACCTCGAATGACGTGAGGCAAGCATTTGCTAAAGGTCAAATGCTGGATACGACAAAGGTACACAGCCAGGTAGGTTAGGTACTAATTTACAGGGCGATATGGTTCCAGGTATTACTGAAACAACCAGCTTTGTGTAGGTGTAATCTAGAGTATCCAGTGTACGTCGATTGACGTGAAGCGAGGATCTGCGAAAGGTCAAATGCTGAAAGCACACACAGACATCGACCCCCCCGTCTGTGTACCTGTGTAGGTACATTAGTACCTGTATGAATATTTAGATGTTGTATATGTCGTATACGGTAATAGGTATCGCTCTGTATATTAATACAGGACGATACGCATTGCAGTACCCGGCTGTGTAGGAGGTTGTTCATATTTACTGAATGTCTCGTCTTGTCATCTCAATCCAATCTAGGTACGTAGAGTACCTAGATTGGAACCTAGTGCGAAAGGACAACTGGTGGAACGGAGAATGTGACAAAACAAAGAGCTACACGGATAGGTACAACAAAATACAGAATGATACAATATGGCAAATGTTTGGGAAGGCCCCTGGTCTGACGCCAAACAGCTTCCTATTATTTTCATTTGAGATTAGAGATTTAAATCAGATTTATTTTTTCAAATCAGATTTTGTTCAATTAATTCATATTTGTCTATCTTGTTTTATGGTTTTATAGATAGGTACGAAAGGAACGTTCAAAGGTTTTATAAAAAAAAACGTTTATTAACTCGGACCGGATCACATCCATAAGTATCAAATTAATGTTATATAGTTTATAATACACACACACATAGAAGGAAAAAATATATAATTAATTTATATAATAAATTTGTTTAGCATAAGGGTTCATTAGACTTGACATCCAGTGCCTTTGCAGGCTACTGCAATGTCTGTCTGCCAGAACCCTTAGCAAACTATTGGTGCTGCCCAGCATCCTGTGTCTGACGGATGTTATTTTGTGGCGAATAACAGCGTAGATGTCCTTAATGTGTGCGTCAGCAAACATGCCTGACGCACTACAGTATCTAGGCAGCCCCACCATTGCCCTAAACAAATTATTATAGGACTCGTAGGGCACCGATGGACGCCTTGGTATAAGTAACACACAGGCCGCCGCCGGTGTAAAAAGATTGATAGTAGGATTTAAATAAAGATACCTTGACATCTACTGAACAATGAGCGAACCTGCTCATGTTTCCTCGTACCTCCAGTGCCCTACGTTCCCTTTCTATATCGATGTTATACTAAGTACATTTGGCAGGTGCACCCCCGCGTGCTGAAGGTGCTCGATGCTGAGCCCGTCATGACCAAGCGACTTACCACGTCGCATATTTTTAATAATATTTTTGATATCACGAGCATGGAAATAAACAAGTGCCTCATCACGACGGGACACAGACTCGAACACCTTCTCCGTTGAGGCTGTTTTAATAGTTAAGGGTAATGCCTTTATTTTAAATTGCTGCATAAAAATATCAGCAATATCTTTGTGGTCACTAGCACCACCCACACCAACCGGAATGCTCGGTTTTGAATTTAAATTATTAACAGTTTTCCAAAATGTTGAGAAATCTTTTTTCTGATGATGTTATCTGTTTATCCATAGAGGTTTTATCACACGAAGTACCCGCAGAAAGAGAAGACATCAAGAAGGTTTAGCGATATAGGTATTTTCTGACATCTTGCAGTATTTAAACTTTATGGAATCAATGTATGAAGGAAACTAGCAAAAATTTGTGTATTAATTTCAGAGAATTCCCTGTGAATCCTCAACTAGGGGAGCAAGTATAAGTACATTGCGTGTGTGTGCATCGAAGCCTAATTTGGTGTGTGCCTAATGAAAGGACAAGTGCGTCCTTTACATTCTCGATAGCTTTCTGTTTTATTGCAGTAAAAAATATTTGATTTAATTTAAACACATGATTAATTCAAAATATAGTTCGAGATGATTTAAAACATCACGATCCTGTTTGGGTTATTACTTGAAATTGACAGAACAAGCTGATGGTCTACCTACTTAACGTCAGTGGTATAACTATCACATAGCTAGGCTATATAACATACATATCATCATCATCAGCCCATGTATGGACACGTCCACTGCTGGACATAGGCATACCTATACCTTATCCAAACTCGATGTAGAATGTTAGTAAACAAACCACGTCACAAATAACTAAAAACAAACATTCTACATCGAGTTTGGATAAGGTACAGGTTATATTATTTGCTATATAATATAACATAGCAATACTTCGCAGGGTAAACTACACACACGCCAGAAAAGTGATGCTCTTTTTGTTGCCCCTTCAACAAAAAGAGCATCACTTTCTGGTATGAGTAAATTGGCACAAACTTAATTAACTCCTTCATGATGGACGAGGGACGCATCGTATTCTATATCTCTTTAATATCGTGGTGCGAGGCATGTGAGGTGTCGCATTGACAAAGGCGTAAGACTGACACCTAAGCGCAACTTACCATGCGTTTAAAAAAATCTAAAAAATTTAAAGGAGATTTCCCTTAAAATGGTCTGTTATACGTAAGTAAGATTTAACGATGACCGAATAAATCTTGATGGGAATTCCGATACGAAAGCGGTTTGATTGCTATGCCCACGCTTCCGTTCGCGTTTGTTTGTGGAAACTTAAAATTATACTTGACTTTTGAATGGAAATCTTTAGGAGAATAGAAACACGTGTGGGTTCGTTATTGCTACTCATATTTTATTAGTTTTAAGAGCCGGTTTTCCCATTCTAATGTTTAAGTACCTGCTTAAGCTTGTCGCACACCTGGAAATCACTACAGAAAAATATGCATTCAAATAAGGCTTACATCCCATTTCGTCATTTACCCATTTCATCATTCACCCATTTCATCATTCACCCACTTGATCATTTCCCTTCACTTCATCGCTCACCCAGTTTGTCATTTTCCCATTTCATCGTTCATAGCTCGCAGTACTAATCTTTGGGGGAATTCTTTCGTTTGAGTGAGGATGAAGACCTTACTTTTCACATACAGGTAAATCTGCACTTTCTGTTTAAAAAACGGATTACCTATGCGAATATGATATATATTTATAAAATAAAATGACATATGCATGTGAATTCAAATAACAATGTATTAGGAGCGACACAAACATATTTTTTTTAACCTAAACCTATAAATTAAATAAAGGTATCTACTACTTTAGAAAAAAAAAACTTCTTAAAAATAAGAATCTTCTTCGTTAAACGAATAACGTATTTTTATGTTTTTATTTAGGTAATATTTATAATCGTTGTGAAACAGAAGTTTTTGAATAGTCTAGATTTTTAAATATCTCTAATTTTTTATTTTGGTTTATGAGTATGGTACCATATTTATATAAAAATAATTTTTTCAAGTTATAACGCATGTGAGGTCGTCAATTATTTTATTCACAAATATATAAATAATCCTAGCTGCAATAGAACTATACTTTTTAAATATGATCGCCATCATCGTCAGTCTTTGCTAAGCTAGACTCCCTTTAGTCTCTCGCAATTAATTCCATGCTCATGATCCGGTTCTAACCAACATAATCTGGCCGAGGTATGTGTACGTATTCCGAAACAGTTTCCAGAAGGTAGCCTCAGAAGGTGGCGACCTCTGTGGCGCGGTGAGTGAAGGTCCGCCTGCGACGCAGGAGGTTGCGGGTTGGATTCCCGCCTCGGGACAAATATTTGTACGATTTGTAGATATTTGTTCAGGGTGTTCTGGTCTTTTTCTATGTATAATAAAACGCTAAAGCCATCCTAAGCAAATAAAAAAAAAGTATAATAAAAAATATCTATATATGTAATATATTGTATTATGTATATCAGTTATCTAGTACACATATCACAAGATCTGCTTAGCTTGGGGCTAGATAATGATGTGTGAATTGTCCAGCATTATTTATTTATTTATATATATAATACGACCGAAGGTCACAATATTGTTCATAAATATGTAGTATACAATTGCAATGAATGATGATATGGGAAAATTATGAAATGGGAAGAATGATGAAATGGGTAAAAAATGTATGGAAATAGCTTCGAATGATGAAATGGGAAAATGATGAAATGGGATGTAAGCCAATTATGGACTCGTAACATTTAGTTGCATTTTATATTGAAGGCATTCGATGACAGACAGCTCTATCTATCTAATATAATTGAAATGATAGAAAAAATATTTATTAGGATACAAAAAAAAATTTTTAGGTTATTTTTAAATCATTTTAATTTTAATAATTTATCGCGGGCCACTCGTTAGAAGCTTGTAGGAAGCGAGTTTATCACTGTCAAATGTGTCTAAATGTAACGAGTTTAAGCCCATATTTGAATGCTCATTTTTGTGGCTGCGCTGCGTAGAAGCTGCGCGCCGCCGCGCCGCTTCCACGCAGCACAAAAATGAGGCGGCGTTGGATTTATGTCCGCAGAGCTTTATGATCGTAAGATGAGCAAAACAAGTCTCGGTCAATTCGCGAGCTACCAAACAATGTTCATGGAAGATTTTGTCACCTAAAGAATACATATGACATCATCGTCATCCGTGAATGGAATGATATCAATGACGGCAAGACATGAATGAAGTTGGTACTTGTAAATGGACTTGAAGCTAATTAACATCTATCTAACAAGTACCGAGTTAGCGGTGGCCGGTCTCGTTCGCGCTTAGTCGCTTATCAATTTATCACGATTCGCGTAATCGAGAAAGCGGACCGAAGGATATGGATATATTCATCATCATCATCATCATCATCGGCCCATACACGTCCACTGCTGGACATAGGCCTCTCCCGTACGACGCCACAAATAGCGGTCCTGAGCCGCCTCCATCCATCGACTCCCTGCGACCGCTACGATGTCGTCGGTCCATCGAGTGGATGGTCTCCCATGTAGGGGGCCCCCCCTACATGGGAGACCAGACCAGAAGATTTGCCATAATCACCACGCTTGGCAGGCGGATTGGTGATCGCAGTGTTGGTGTTTAAAAATACTCAGAAGGAAACTGCTGCCCTTCCTCTGGTAGGTTCCCTTAGTCGGCTCTTACGACATCCACGGGTTGAGTTGGAGGGGTCGATATTCGTACGCCGCGGCCCCACGGCCGGGCATGTATGTATATATTAGATCATAATTATTATTATTTTTTATTTTATTTACTTGGGAAACACAAAGCTTACTTTAATAACATAATATATCGAATGATCACTTGGCTCGATACTCTATTCGTAATAATAGTGGCGTGAATGAGTAACAAACATTTTT
Source organism: Eupithecia insigniata (assembly GCA_947859395.1). Classification (NCBI taxonomy): domain Eukaryota; kingdom Metazoa; phylum Arthropoda; class Insecta; order Lepidoptera; family Geometridae; genus Eupithecia; species Eupithecia insigniata. The sequence continues at coordinate 3,371,151 of OX402000.1, forward strand.
CGCAGAATGCAAAAAAAAAACTAATTAAGTATAATTAGAAAATCTTGTAATTATAATTTTATAGAGTCGTATCAGTATTCATATAATTCTTCGAAAATAACAAGTTCACGCCTGAATGGTATATACACTTTGGTTGATTTTACATCTCACATACTTGTCTTTTTCAACCGAATCGTTGTCTAGTCTAGGTACTCTACTCTAAATTTTACTAACGTAAGCTACGCAATTTTTATGATTGACGAATGTAATTTCAGCTTAAAGTAGATTCAAGTTGTTTTTTTTTCATATTGTCTTTTTCTAATTTTAAGAGAATAAAAAAAAACTGTTTAATATGATTTAGCAATTAGCTATCATTTATTTACTTATTAATGCTGATAATATGTACCTATATGCTGGATAATTTGAACCAGCAGCATCATCTAGCTCGAAGCTATTGTGTTATTGGTACTAAATATACTTAATTACAATACAATACTTAATTAGATTGGTATAGGGTGGAAACTTACTAAATATCCCCTATTTATAAAATTTTTATCTTCTTCAGGTGATTTTGCGGAGTTCCGGCGAGCTTACCCCGAATGGTGCAGTGAGGCTGGACCGCAGCACGTTCCACATTTGCCGCTCATGGGACTACGGTCAGTATTCTTAACGATATAGAGGCGCTTTTCCTCTGCTCCACTACCCAATCAATACTCGTTCACAAGGGATATTTATGATGCTCTCCATCTACCTTGTTTCGTATGCCCTTGAAATGCACACTGATTTTTATGTGATAAACCTATGTTTTTTATAATGGACTAGCTGCTGCCCGCGCCTTCGCCTGCGTTTTATCGGGATAAAAAATTGCCTATATGTTATTCCAGGTCCCAAACCACCATATATATATACCCATACCAAATTTCAGCCTAATCGGTTAGTAGTTTTTGCGTAAAAGAGTAACAAATATCCATACATCCATCCAGTCACTGTCCCTTCGGGCAAAAACGACATAGGGCAAACCTACACTTTATAATTGTAATAAAAACCTTTAACATGTATCTCAAAACTGTTTCAGAATCAGAATCAATAACTTTATTTCTTTAGGCTTACAAAATAAGCACTTAGACAAGTCAAATTTTATACTATAAACATAGTTATTAATATCAAATAAGAAATAAGGTGTTATTGATATTCTCTTCACTTTTTGTTGAAACCCGACTACTTTATAGCCTTCCTAATAAATGTATTTTTAATATGCCACTATCCCTTCTCGCTACGTCAATGACAAACATACCACTTTTACTTTAGTATAATTTGTTACGGCCATTACGGTAAGCAAGAATTTGCAATAAAATCTTAGGCTGGTGCTCACCAAAAGATGTACAATTAGGCAGATTCGTCGAACTTTGACGTTTAGCCCCGCTTGCTCAACGATAAATAAATGGCTTAATTTTGATTAGTGAGTTGTCAAACCATACAAATACGTCAAAATTAATCAAAATAAGACATTTAAAAATTTGTCGTGCAAGTGGGGCTTAATGTACTAGTATGAAAACTTGTGTCAAAAAGATCAAAACAACTGTTTAAATTATATATAACCATCTACTGGTGAACTCGGGTCTTTTTGTAGGTCTTAATCGTAATCTATACCTAAATTAAACTCACATATTGTAAGATTAGCAGAGTTGCCAACATTATGTAACCACAAGAGGTTTATCATCAGTTATGTATGGCATACTACAATTCCAAGTAACAGGGGACTAGCACACAATATAATTAGGTATAGACACGTAACATGATTGCTAGATCTAGGAAATAGCTTGTGGGAATTCGTTTATCGTGAGAGGTTTCTATAATCACCAGTCGTCGGTGGTGTGGTGGCGGAAGACGCCAATGTCGCCGGTTCCGGTACAACTGGATACGCGACACTAAACTTTCTTTATTCCGATCAATTTGTTAATCGAGAATGGCGTGGGAAACTGCGAAATTATCTTTTAATCGATCGTTTAAGTTAAATAATGTTGGACAATCCGCTCTTCTAACTATGGGTCTACCCATAGTTAGCAGAGCTTGTGTATAGACATATGTATGTATATGGTACTAGATAAATGGTGAACTATAGGTATACAAAATTACGTAGATAGATTTTTATACAAAGAAAACACACAGAACAAATATATATAGATCGAACAAACATTTGTCCCGAGGCGAGATCGAACCCGCAACCTGCTTCGTTGCAGGCGGACCGTCGCCCGTTGCGCTACAGACTTGCTCCTAAAGATATATTTTGTTCTATGATAAATATGATTATTGATAACTTCTGAGCCCTGAGGCGCAGAAAGTGAAGGTTTCCATGAGACGCAGAACGTCATGGGTTTGATTCCAGTCACTGGCAAATGTTATCATGATTTGCAACATTGAAATAGTCTAGTTGTTTTCTACGTAATAATATATGTATTGATGTAGTAAAGCCATCTGGTCCTCGTATCACAAGCTAATTTTGGGGCTATTATTATGCTGTGTACAATTTCCAGCATTCATTGTGTGCAATTTGAAACGTATATCATACGATTCTATCCCTTGTTCAAGATATTATAGCGATGACTAACTATAAGTACAGCTGGATGGAAAATTACAGCATACAGCTCCTTACACTGCACCGCCATGCGCCACGTCACCGCGGTGAAAACGATTGATCTCTCGTTGTTTAAAACTTCCTCAGAAACAATTCGTGGTATGTACAGTCAGCGTCAAATTGATATGAGCGTCTAGAGTAGTCAAAATGATCTGAAAACCATAAAAAAAAATTGATATACGCAGTTCGAATAATCATACATATTGTTGTAAGCACCCAAGGTGTTCAAAATAGTTTACTACTCATTATTTTATATTTTTAAATCTCAAATTTCAAGTATCTATGTCATTTCAAGCATTCACTCAAAAGAGTTTGCAAACTAACTTTGAGAGCTTTGTGTGCTAAGATAATTTTTGTAAACCCTGACTGCTCATATATGTATATATGAAACAATCAGTAGTAAGATATTTTGAATACCTTGAGGGCTCGAGACGCTCATATAAATTTGACGCTGACTGTACCTACGTACATACGTCTTGTTTATGTCATTATTCATTATACAAGCAGCATCTGGCATTGTCCTTCAAACGACCCGGTTCAATGTCAAGGATACGAGAGCCAAAGATCAAACAATAATGGTGCAGATAGTTATCGTATCAGTAATTCAAATAATTTTAACAGATACATCGTTTAATTATCAATATATACACAGTAATATCGAAATAAAGCGTGGGTTGCTTTCAAACAAATATTTCTCAGTATTGGACTCGATGACAGAGGATGTTAGTCACCCATGTAGGTACAGGTTGCTTCCTACCTTGTTCTTTGTTCCGTCCGTGTATTCTGGCGCTGCTGGTACTGTTTTGAAACAAGTAGGTACCTATTTGTTACGGCCGTGACTAATCTACTCTGCATTTGTGAATAGGCCGAGCCTCGTAAAATACAATGTCAAATGATCCATTCATTAGTAGTCGTTTATACAGCTGCTGGTATGAAGCTGTCGTTTAGTATAATAGCGTTATTCGCATTAGCATGCTCCAGCTAAGAGCAACAAACAATGATTGTGCTTATATAAACAGACTTAAGTCAGGATCTGATGTTTCTAGATAGAGAATATTCTAGAACTTAACTGTTTATAGTTTCAAATGATTTCTATGAAGACACGGTTCGAACACCAAAGCCTTCGTTCTCCATCGATGCATAAATCAGAAGGTATAAATTGCTCTGACTGTGGTCATGGCGTCCTAAACCGAAATGAACGGTGAGAGGCCTTCTCCCGCTATGGGATCCAGCAAGCTGAATAGGTTATGGGTTAAGGGTGAATTTGAATCATAAATTTACGTCACCTTGACTCATTGCAGGATTTGCAGGGCACACGTTAAAACATAACCATTCTGTAAAGTCGGGTAAAAATAATGCTAAAGTCATTCATAAAACTGCAATACTCGCTCGCATGTAACTCGTGAGCCTCCGTCACAGTTACCTAAGTCATAATTGGTGTTGGTGTTGCATTAGAATGGTGAAACTCGGCATTGCGCTGAATGGAGGCGCACTCCATTCATGCAACTTACACGCATGCGCGGAGCGCCGTTCACTATTCTGTTTCATAGTTTTTTGATGAACAAAACCATTGTGTGTCTTTAATGAATAGGCAAGGAATGCGTTCACAGGGTATATAAGTAAAGTATTTATGACTGCATTCTCGCTGTATTGTTTAAAACGATCTTGGTCGTCGTCTCTCGAATTGCAGTAGAATTGCATTGCATTGACAATGAATTTACTCGGGTGATGGTCTTGGCGCGAGTATTTTTTTTGTGGTTTTTAGTTTTTTCAGCGTCCTACAAAGAATAAAACTGTTTTCTATGAACCCATCATAAAACCAACTTCGATTCAATTATATTTAGGGAGCATTTGGGAAAATGTTGATTTTGAGCCCAAAATCTCTTATTTTCCAAAATGATCCAAAATTAGCAATGAACTGAAGTTAAAGAATTTAATGATATCCCAAAAATGTACGACTCCGGCGGGACTTGAACCCGCGACCCTCCTCTGAATACGAGGATGCGCTAACCAACCCCCGGTTCAAGTCCCGCCGGAGTCGTAAATTTTTGGGATATCATTAAATTCTTTAAGATTACCCAAAGTGCGGGCATAAGCACTATAAAACCTTAGAACTGAAGTTAGTTTTTTCATAAAATAATGATATGAATATGGTTTATGATTTGCGGCAAATTACTTTTCCGCTAGTTTTATTCGTTACAGCAGAATAAAATAAAAACCACAAAAAAACTCGCGTCAACAAGAAACAATCAACCTTAATCAAAGATCAATGTGAAGTAGACTGATTACGTAACAGCCAATGTCGCCAAAACTAAATAAAACTACTTAATTTGAGAGCACTAATCGTGATTACATCCTTTTTACTCGTATTTCGATCGTTATAAATGGGATGGTAACATTTTTAGTGCTGTCTAGTTTAATTTTGGCGACATCTGACATCAATCTCGTATTAGATTTGTCTGTAGCTCCGAAAAAAGTAGTAGTACATACTTATTTTGCGGAACTAACAACATTATAGCTAAAACAGGGTTCGATACCCAAAAATAAGCTTGAAAATCAAGACCGTCAATAATTTTTTTTGTTGTTTGGATATTGACATCCTTTACGGCAAACTATTTTACGGGATTAGTAGATCTAAAACCAAAACACCAACTAGGTAGGTACCGAGCAAAAGTACTTACGTACACTAACAGTAGGTAATTTTACGTAATATTTTGTGACCGTACAAACCAGTAGCAATAGATTGGTATCAAACATTTGCAAACTGTTTCGTATCGGCTTTGATCTCTAATCCGGTACCACAGAGTGGCTTTGTTACGGCTCCCTTTCACGAGTCTACAGAGCTATTTATAGAGGCATTCTTTATGGTGTAAATGTAATCACGCCTACACGGCACAGCGGTGCCTCGGGCGAGTGGGTCGACAACGGCAAAGCTCCCCTTGTAACGAACGAAACAACCTGCCACAGTTCTATTTTGGTTTTCCGACTTAATACAGTTGCTGGCTTTACAGGAAAATAATAAAGCCTTTTGCTTTTAAAGTCAAACCCGTGGGCTCAGTTTTTCGCAATTGGTCAGAAAATGTAGTTGTAGAATCAAGTTTTTTACGCTGGTCTCTCTCAGCCTCGCAGGATGTTGAATGAATTAATAACCGGTCTTAGAAGTTATTTTATGTTAATATTATCGCGGCAATTAAAGTTGATTAATGAAGCTTTTAATGTGACCTAACTAGTAGGCAAGTTATTTCATCGTGTAACCTCTTTGTTGGCACAGGCATGGCCCTGTCACGCAACGCAGGCACAAAGCCCTCGATCTGAGGGCCCTGACGTCAGCACTCTGGACGTCATTCGCAGAACTGATACCATCTCAACTGGTTTGCCACTGAAAACTAGTTAAGCAAGACAACCTAAATAATTGGTAATCAATGGAATAAATAGGCAATTATTTATACGTACTTCGAGCAAGTAACTAATTCATACATAATTATATCTTCCCACGCTAGAGCTCCTCGAAATAACTTTGCGCAGAGGCTGTCTCGTTCCCTTCTCATCATGTTTTTGCTAAAGGGGATGACGTCAAACGAGGCCTTTGCTTTTGGTAATAAAATGAATTCCGTGGAGATTCTCTTTGGCTCGTCGGCTGTCAGGTGGGCGGCGGAGGCCGGAAGAGCGAGGGACTATTATCTTGACATTTATCGGGTGTATCTCTGATGTCATTAGCGTGCCGATGAAAGTGTTCGATCCTGGCTGACGCCGACAGGCTCGGAGCCGTTACGTCAAACCCCTGACGTCAATGCTCCTCGCTCCGCGTGAGTTCATTCACGAATTTATCCGACCACGGTCACGGTCGAGGGTATACATATGTATACATATACATACCTTTATCTATGTATTCAGCCTTGAGTTTACTATTAACGACAGCTTTTAATGCAAACCAACATGGACTATTGGCATTTTAGCACGCCACTACAACCGGTATTATCTGTTCACTATCATTTGTCACAGATAACTTAGGAATCTTAGCATTTTCCTGTTCAGACAATATTGCGTAGTTTCCTGTCGAGAAAACGGAAAATGCCAAACATTTACCGAATAAGATTTGAAAGTAATTCCTGATCAAATATTCTTCCAGTTTATTCCCTTGAGGCTGTTGTTATAGGATGATTGAAAGGTGGAGTACATAAAAAAATGTTGGCATCATTCCGCTTTTCTCTGAATCCTCATCGATCACTGCCTCGTAATGTCAATAATGGGGTGATTTCTATATTTCTGTGAAATAAATTCCCACAGAGATTATTTAACAGAGCCTCGGTCTAGAAAACTGACTTGATTCTCGACCCGACATCAAATCTTAAAATAGATTATAAGTGCCCATATAGTTTCCCTCGCATCTCAACAGCGTCGGCCATGTAGTTGCGAGAGTGGCCCACGACCTCGGCACACTTGCTAAAATATATTAATGTACTAACAAAGCCAGACTAACATTTGTCCATTACAAACTTCAACAGTTATAAATTATAAGTTTATAACTCCTAATCGCGGCATAACATACGCCCTCACATAAATAAACGACGAGTCTCTTTGTCCGGTCGTCTCGTTAAAAGTCCTGCCAGGACACGAACCGGTGGTGCGCTGCGTTAAAAAACCGTCCTTCGCAGGCGGTCATTGGCAGCGCGCGGGTGGGTCGAGCCGCATTCCTGTGCGGCGCGGCCACGCACCGCGGCGGCGTATGCACGCGCACCCGAGCCCTCAGCCGCGCGCAGAGCCCTGCGCACACGCTCATTAATACATGCCATGCCATGCCCGGCCCTGTCACGGCTTCCGGCCGCTGCCGGCCGCCGCGCGCCCATTCAAATAACAATTGTATTCGCACGAAGCCGATGTCGTCCTGCCACATACAACACGTTACTACAACTACTTTGCGCGCATTTAAATGAATTCTAGTTCATTGTTTTAGACCGACGACATTCTCTGTGGTCGCTCTCGCACCTGCTCGTCAATATCAGCTCTTTCGTAATGGAGTAGGTGAGCGGATCACCCACACTAGGTAAAATCGAATTGAATAGTGTCGTTGTCATTATCAGATCGGTCGGAATGGCGCATGGCGTGGGCGGCTCCCTGAATGGACATGTCGGCGGAGCCCACGCGCGGCCCACGCTCCACGCACCTACTCACTCAGCACTGTGTACCTACGTACTAAATCTGCCTACGTATATAAGCACTCGGCCACATGTGTATGGCCGCTGGCTGGCACTGCCTGACCGCTTCCTACATAATTAAATTTATTGATGATACATTCACTCATGGAGCTGATTGAATTTATTCTAAGTGGCTGGTCAGCTAGGCAAATTCCATTCATAAAGGGGTTGAGATTTCAGACAGGTTTTATTTTTGTTAAAACAATGTTGTTGTGTAGGATGAGAGTCAGATAGGGACCCTCAAGTAACATGGTTTTCGAGTTTTTTTTTTCGTAGATATTCTCCAAACGGTTGTAAATATTATTCATGTTATGTAAGATAAGATAGAGCGCATGTCAAACAATATAGCTTGGGGCTAGATGATGCTGTGTGGATGGTCCTACATTATTTATTTATACCACACGTTTATGGTACTCTTACTTATCAGGATTGATTAAAGGTTTACATAAAATATAATATTAGCACTAGCAAACATTTGAAAGATTGTAGAAGTAAAGTACGTCGGTAACTACTAATAAAAAACTAAGCACTAATCTTGTATCTTGTGTGACGATGAGGTACCAGATTCTGAGCGTAGGCCCATACCTAATAAACCAGTGGAATGGGTATTATTGCTTTTATTACCTACTTAACTGACCCACCCCCACGTTATATCGGACGCTGACAGAGCTAGGCGTTACCTTTATAACTGCATGCTTAAAAGCCACATTCAAATCTAATTTCCAATTCGCAGTGTCACAGTATCTCAAATCAGTCTGTTGTTTTAGTCGGGTTTCATTTCATTGACATTTCAAAAGTAAAATGTGAAATCCAGTCAGAAACCCGAGACTCGTGGACGTTATGATCCGCAGTCAGACGGGGCAAAGCTGGATAATGTGATTACTTTCAAAACTGCAAACTGAATGACGTCGGGTGAATCGGGTAGGACGATTGAAAACAGAGGAGTTTGGGAAAAGTGTCGCGTGGGATGCTTGCTGCGGGCGGGGGTTGCGGGGGGTTGCTGTAAGGACGCTGCGTGGGTGGCCATTGAGCCGTGGGCAGGTGGAGGTGAATGGCGCACCCCAAGCCCCCACCCCACCCCATTCAGCCCGGGCATCGATCGACGCCTACGCCCGGGCGAGCTGAGCCGCTGAGCTCATGCCTATACCTATTTTCATATGTTCATCTTGTATTGAGATATTTTTTACTACCAATGTATTACTAATCCTAATGATATTCCAATGCCCTCGCGAGGACCTTACCACTACATCGAAAAAAAATATATTTTATCGCTAGGTTTATTTATTGTACATTTTTTATGATACAAGCTTACTTACGTTCTATGAGTACGCACTTATCTATGCTATGCGTTGGAGCTATTATAAATATGGTGTCAAATTATGACTCCAAGCTATTAAAAATGATACCAATGTCTGAGAGACATCCTGTTAGGATCCACATTGTAATAATAAATATTTGCAATAAATTTGTGTATTGCGAGTCGACTTTGCTCGATTTGTGGCGAATTTCTCAGAATGCAATCTTAGTGCTAGAAACCTACTTCGCACACTTATTTATGGTATCGTTTCCAGGTTCATAGTGCAATTATGATTTAGCTGCTTCATTTTCATGTAAATATTTACAATTACTAAGTTATTATCGTTATTTGTTTGTAAACTTTTTATTTCATATATGAAGGACCTACCTACCTACCCTAACTTTGAGTTTGACTGCTGGACCTCCCTACCCTATGTTGCCATAGCTATGATGCCTCTATATTCTTGCGATTCTCCTCAATCCTTAACTAGCCTGAACCAGGTACCCTATTAAACTCATCACTAATTAAACCACGTCTGTATATTCCAGGTCGCTCCGCATCTCAGGGTCTGGCTGCGACGATCCTCTTTCCTCCGGCTCATCGTCAGAATGTGAGGACACTCACACGCAGCTCCAACAAGAGTTCCCCATAGAGATCCTGCCTAATCTCTACCTTGGGAACTCTACCAACAGCGAGGACTGTGACGCGCTCGCCAGGCACAATATCAAGGTAGCTGTCTGATGGCGAATGGATTGTTTGGAAACTTGAATAATGTAGCTTTTCCTTTTAAGTATGATAAATACACATAACACATAATAGAGGATCCAAATTAGAGACGACCTTCACCCATCTGTTTAATGGATAAAAAGTATTTTATATCAAAGATAGTATGTTGTGAACTTGTGATGAAGTATATGGTGATTGGGTTGGCTGAAAAAATCCTGCCACACTATGATTTAATAAACTAATTAAAAAATAATATGGTACAAGGGGATTACCTAGCACCACTATTCCCTTACGTTTGTAACTCGCGTCGCGGCCTAAGAAAATAAACTTTGTCAGGTGAGTTTCGTTGTAATTTTGCACAAACAGTAAGAACCTCAAAAATACACTTAAATTACAAGAGTTATTCCAGGTGAAGAACTAAACTTTCGCATATATAATATTAGTGTGATATTAAGTTCTATAGACATAGAGCTTTATTTAACGTGCCGTTTATGATTCCAGTACGTCCTCAACGTGACCCCAGACCTCCCGAACACGTTCGAGGCGCAAGGGTGCGGCATCAACTACCTGAAGATCCCCATCGCGGACCACTGGAGCCAGAATCTGGCTGTGCACTTTCCGCAGGCCATACGCTTCATAGGTCAGTACTCTATACCTTCTGCATAGTCTATTCTTTTTATAGGTCAGTATTATACAGATTTTTTATATGTGAGCTAACAGTACCACGTAGCCATCAATCGACAGGGATTCCTTCAGTTCCCCATACCTCTAATGTAAGCCCGATAATGTTTGTTTGTAATCTCTTCCGGCGAGCGCTGAGGTTGAGGAACTATTTTGCCAAATTTTTCACCAAGTTAAACCCACTCTTATGTCGCTTGCATATGATAGTTTGCACGAAAACGAATCAGAAACTTTGATTTCGTTTTTAAGGTACGGGTCCAGTATCCGAAATCGTTCGAAAGAGATGTATGTCTAGTCCCTCACTATACTCAACTATATTTCAGTACTAATGTATGTCCGATATGGTCTTCCAGAGGAGGCGATGTCAGCTCGCTGTGGCGTGCTGGTCCATTGCGTGGCGGGCGTGTCCCGCTCCGTGACCGTGACGCTCGCCTACCTGATGCAGCGCCACCGCCTGTGTCTGCGCGACGCATTCGAGCTGGTGCGCAGCCGCAAGACGGACATCTCCCCCAACTTCCACTTCATGCGCCAGCTGCACACCTTCGAGCAAGATCTGGGACTGCACAGCCACAGCGCCAGCTTGAGTAAGGTCTGACTCTTGTACCACGCTTTAACACCCATGCTTTGCAGGTTGCCTGGCAGAGTTTACTGATTTTTTAATTTTATCTCCCTGGATTCTACAATCGAATGCTGGAAAAGCAGCTCCGGCCGCAATTTGAACATTTTTATTCAATAACTAGCTGATAAGCCCTGATGACCCAACATAATTTGTCGTAACCAAAAACGCTACTGACAATGGCAATTTTTCAATTACTCCTAAACTTTTAAATTTCTTCAGGTAGCTTTTAAAATTGTTGTCAAATTGAATTTTACAATTAAAAAATTATACTTAATTTGTTTGAACGAACCTATCCAGCTATAAATAAATATATCATGGAAAAAGCCTAAGAATTAGACTGACGACTAGGTATAGGTACGAAAGTTGAGACCCTAGCGATCACAGCGGGTGGCAAAAGGTTTCCGATTCACATACTCATTAAGTTCTCACCGGCTCCATTCCCATGATTCATGAATTTTCATCAGGATTCTTTGCCTCAAGGAGTGGTTATGAATATTGATGCACTGCACCCGCTTGTTAATTAATGTAGGTGCAATGTCGCAGGACTCAAATGTTACTTTTACCACGCGTAGGGTAAATGAGGGAGTGAATATTGCTTTGTGATAGTTCAAAAAACAAATGGGACTACCTAAAACACATTCCGTGCCTGTCTAAAAAAGGCTGATGTGTGTAGATGTTTTAGCGTTGTCACACAGGCCACCCCCAAAGATCCTTTAATCAGTGTTCCGATCTTTAGGCGTAGCTCTACGATGTCTGTGGTTGCGATGCTCCCATCTATTGGTTTCCTGCTACCTACACCAGCACAGGGATTGTTCTCTAGGGTAGAATAGATAGTTAAGACATCTAGTCGTCATACATAGTTTACATAATTGAAGTTGAATAATTTATGCATTTTATGACAAAGTGACGTTATATTTATCTATTCTACCCTACACAACAATCCCCTTGTCCTACTGGTCATCGTCAAATACACATTGCTTTAGTAAAATTGCTGTTTGATATTGTGTGTAGTTTTTGAAGTTGCTTGCTAAACATAGTGTTTGTCTTCAGGTGTTGGAGGAGCTGGGTGTGCGTGAGTTGTGCGCGCCAGACTCTGGCGTGGAAGGCGCAGGGGGAGCGGGTGGTCTGATGGGCCCACCCGCGGCCCCCTGCGGCTGCCCCCCCGAGCCCGCGCACGGTGTCTCCCCCGACTCAGGCATTGAGTTTGACCGCTGGAGCGCCGCGCGCGACACGCCGCAATGACAGTTCTTCACACCGCCGCCCGAGTAGACCCCGAGACTCGGAGCGACAACTCACCCTAGAGTAGACTAGAAACGCTCTGACCCGCTTGCTATAGATTCCTTCACCGACCGACCGATCGGAACTCACGTCGTCGGATAGTACAAATCGCGTCTGTATCGTTTTACTTTTATACGTAGGTGAGAAGTAAAGATATCCGTGGGTTCCGTCGCGTCGCCGTTTCTTATTTGTACTAGAGTACATAGATGAAGGAATAAGGATTAGAATTGTTGGGGTGAAGTGGCCGATGGACCGTTGTTGAATGGTGAAGCTGTTGACTTACTAATGTAGTGTAGTTGTTTAACTAGCACGTTTTGTAAAGTCGTTCGGCACGCTGGAAAATGACACAAACAAACTAGCGTAAAAACAATCTTAGTGACGCACTTTAGTTTTAAAATGTTTAGTGCCACAAAGCGTTGTGTTAACAAACTAAGGTCATGCAAATTAATTTGTCAGATGGTATAAAATTAAATTTAAACTAATGTTGTTAGAGCACTTTTATAAGTTTGATATCTATCTCTTAAGAATAATTGATTCAATACTGGAATGCATTCCCGAAACTTCCATGATGCTGTGCATTTTCTCGTGTCCAATCAATGTAAGGTTATTTTTAAGTCGCTGTAGTTGTTGGTAGAACAATAATCATTATGTAGATGTTGTGTTGGATGAAGGAATTAAAGATATCTCAATGAGATCGGGTCAGCATTGACTGACTATTTTTGTGCCACATTTTATACCCAAATTATAAGTTACGATAAGTATTATTTAGAGATTGGACATTGATTGTACAAAAATATATTTTAACAAAAATCTATTTTCAGTAAAGTTTACTAGTAACATGGGCTTCTAATAATTCTTCCATTGTTGATACCTATTATGAATGCGCAAATGTATGAGTGATATCGTATGCGTGATTCATTCATCACTTAGTTATACTTAATTATATTTACAATATTACTAAATAAATAACGTAGCATGCTGACCACCAAAAACTAAGCTATCTAGTGTTATTATTCTGATCAATGCGGTCATATAGTTAGTTGAAATTGATGGAAGGCTTTATTTTTCTATTGTTGTTACGCAATCTCTAATACTCGAATACAATGCAGCATGGAACGTGGTCAGCATGTTTATGGAATATTCTAGTTATCGAATAAAGATGTCTAAACGACTATTTTTATATGACTTATAGTACATTACATCCTATAATACAATAAATATATTATCATGTTCATATGCAAATCATCGCCGGAGTTAAATGGTGATTATATACATTCTATTTAGTATCATTCAATGTTATTCCTGCGTAACACGCTTTCGTGACTTAGATATTTTTATATACAGTATAATTTAAATAGATGTATTGTGTAAACAAGTGGCAAGCTTTAATTTTAAGTGTGTTATCTATCGTAATTAGTTAATTGTTATTGTAAATTTGTTACTAGGTTAGGAATAATTAATATTCCAATCGCAAATTCCGCACTGACAGATGCCAACTGAAATAATATTATTTACAATATTTATATACATAATACTCGTATCGATGTCCAATCATTTTCGAAAAATTATAATTTTTGTTGAGCTCTGCAAAATAATTCTGCACAGAATCGTCAATTTTTGTTAAGTTATATTTTTATAAGTTTTGTAACACCAAAGCATACTTGATCATGTAATTTTTTATTGTATATTTGTTGTCCCTTTGTATTTGTGACAGTTCGATACAAACCGCCTTTAGCCTTGTAATTTTGGATACGGATCTTGTTTGCACTTACCTATGTTGCTGGATGTAGTATATAAGATGTTTATAAATTGTAGTGCACAAAGTTATGTACTGATACTACATGGTACATGCATGGTCCATGACCTTTAGCGGATATGGACTCAAGTAATGTAAATAATTAAAGTAACAGTTTTGTTGTACCATAAAAATCATTTTAAGTATCTGAAAATGTTGACAATGTTTTAGAAATATTTTAGTGCTTTTTCTTAAAGGTACCTAATGCCATAGGGCACACGTAATATTAACCACAAACAAAAAATATAAACACTGTTAATTGATCTTCGTGTTTTATTTGAAGACCACGGTAAAAAACCTTGATATGATTTTTTTATCAGAAGGATATATTCATGTGTTTATGCAGCCGATTTATAGGTTCCCACGTACCGTTGAATCTAGTACACGCATTTATTGTATCCTCTTTGACCAGTACGATTGGAACAAATGTGTTGAATCTAGTACACGCATTTATTGTATCCTCTTTGACCAGTACGATTGGAACAAATGTGATATCGCAAGATTCGTCTCAATACCCCGATAGTGATGTGCTTGTCGTGACGTCAGATAAAAATGGTCTGAGGGCCGAAGAGATTCATGTAAGTAAAATATGTGTGCGTTACCCCAGCAGAAAAGTTTCTTCTAGAATGAAGTGAGTTCCACAAATAATTAGTACGTTCTACGCTGTAAATGTGCGTCAAAATAAAAAAATTGTGCATGTTCACGTTTTGGAATAAAACGCAAAATTCGTTTCCTGCTGGGGTAACGTTTTTCCAGCAGGAAGATTCTAAACGAATGACCCTAGACAAATTTGACTTATATGGCCAGATAGCTTATATTTGTTTATACATGTGGGCCTAAAAATAAAATTTGTGCGTCTTAAGGTTTTTGAGATATTCAATTTCCTGCTGGGGTAACTTTTTGCAAAAGCTTGTTTCTCGGAAACCATTGAATGTGCATCCACAAAACATACATACACAAAATATTAAGCGGGAAATAACAAAGATTTTAAATAAAAATTTGATATTTTCATATTACTTCTTATTAATTTAAACATCCACAACTTCGACCTATTGTAATAATTCACTAAACAAAGGTAGGAAACTTAATTAAATTTAAATAATTTTTATACCATTCGAAAGCTAACAAAATTTCTTTTCAATTGGTATACCTACACCAATCTGCAGTTTATTCCATGGAAACTGTAAAATATGGTCTGCAGAAACCAGCGATGAAGTGATTCCAGTTTATAGCTCGCAAGTGTAGCTCTTTAATGGACAGACATAGAGGTTCATTGTAAACGATGTTCGGTTCTTGCTGTTATTCTTTGTAATCATAAAAAGTTTCAAGAAGGTTCATTCACGTGTTTTTGAATAATATCGATTAAGACGTAACTGATAAGGTCATAACTTTGACGTCAATATGCAAGAAACCTTTCAACCCAAGATTGTAGGTAATAACAAAAAAATCAGTGCGTTCCATGATAATTAAATCCTGAAAATTTCTGCTCTCTACGTCTCGTATTGAGCTAGTTGTAAAGGAATGACTGAAATAAGGGTCCACTCGCCTAATCCCCCTTATTCTACTAAGTGATACGACCAAATTCGAATAACCACTAAAAAGCGACTGTTTCATACGTATTGATGACCTTTTTAATGTTGCTACCGAGATGCGTTGGGCCTTGGTACACTCGAGAACAAAAGTTATGGATAACTTTTGCCAAATATTTTATACGGAATGAAACATTAAAAATAACATAATGTACCTATGACTGTAATATCTTAAGACCTTAATAAGACTTGTTCTTTTTTCTCTTTGTTTTAGTTTATACTAAATGTAGTACCTAATTTATAGAATATTATATTGTTTGCCAACTCAATTTTCACTAAGTATTATCGAAGTTAGATATGGCCGCCTGTAATTGCGGGAACACAAATGCATGTAATAATTTCGTACACATTCCTATTCTAAACTTGTAATGTGTATCCTTCGTAGGTGGTTCAATTACAATAAATAAATAAATCTACAGACAGTAGAACAAACAGACAAGTAATTTGTCTGTTTGTTTAGTGTCTGTGTGTTAGAACAAACAGACAAGTAATTTGTCTGTTTGTTTTACTCTCCATCCTTTCAGTTAACTCTATGCCAAAAATCAAATCGATTGATTGCTTAGTTAGGGCGTAAGGAAGGACGAACAAACAAACAAATACTTAAACAAACACTTTTTCGCACCGCCGCCGCCGCCACCGTTTACACCGCCGCCGCCGGCGCCGAACCAACGACAACGCCGCCGCCTCTGAAATACCTACCTACTGTGTTGTTAAAAAAATCTATAAGAAAGTCATCAATGTGCCAAAAAGTACATTGTACGACTAGTTTACAAAATTTAACAATATAATCAATCAGTTGTCTCATGAAGCGTGTGCTGATGTTGAAACGGACTCATTTGTGAAATTTGCAGGATGTACCAGAAGTGGAAGTACAATTAAAGTTATGGGATTCTGTGAAAACCGTTCCTGAGATTAAAATTTATTTGAATTAAGATTAATTTCACTACTAACAGTTGATTTGTTCTAATATACCAATAGATATTGTTCCGAATTGATTGTTAAAATAATGTTTAATTTTAAATATGAACGAAAATTAGGCTTTCCGTCACTAGGGGACCTTTTTGAACATGTCCTTTTTTCTATGTTAATTGTTCCATAATATCTACTACATTTAAAACAATATTTGAGGCTGCTTATGTATCTGTGTTGATTAGGTATATAGTTGGAGAGCTTATTAAAGTGAAATAGACAATATAGACTATTACACGATCGATTTTTTATTCTTTAAGTGTCCGGATCTCAGGGAACTCCCCCTATCCATTCAATAATGCAAAATCTCGTAGTGTTTGTAAAACTTACACTGATCAACAAACAATAATACTTAAATCAAATTAATAAATTTTAATTACTTCTTGTTATATCATCGGCAGTACCGATACATAATTTTACCATGTGGCATGATAGAATGAGATGACGTTATAAGCATTGCAGCTAGGTTAGAGTGAGACGCACAGCTTCGTCGTCGTGCGTCCATTCGACAGCAGTACTAAGTATTATTACTAAGTACGTATTTAAATATATATTATTACCAAAAAAGTACCTAGTAGGTACGTTTTTGGAAGAAACTAGGGGAGGCCTATGTCGAAAGACAACCTGACCAGCAAACTGGTTTCTGAAAAATTTGTTGTACTAGTTTTATGTATACCTATGTAAATAGTACTTACCGTATATGTTATATATAAATGTAGTGTATTGTAAATTGGTCAGTGAATGAAGGCTTTTTTATTTATTTTATACGTGTTTTTCGATGCCGGCTCACGAGTAGGTAGGTAAAATTTGACTGGCCTTGCTCGTAAAGTTTCTGGCTAGCTAGGTAGAGTAGCAAACTACTTACGTTATTAAAATCACTTATGTAGGAATACAATTCTCGAAAAACTTTACCCTACTTCGTACATTAAAAAGATAGGTAGGTACTTATGTAGGTAGGTACCTACTGTCTTGGACTAAAATTATGTAGTTGGCAAAAGTTATCCATATCTTTTGTACTCGAGTGTACCAAGGCCCAATGCGTCTCGGTAGCAGAATTAAGAAGGTCATCAATATGTATGAAACAGTCGCTTTTTAGTGGTCATTCGAATTTGGTCGTATCACCTGGTAGAATAAGGGTGATTAATCGAGTGGACCCTTATAATAAGGGTAATAAGGAATGACTGAAATAATTTCAGTCATTCCTTTACAACTAGCTCAATACGAGACGTAGAGAGCTGAAATTTTCAGGATATAATTATCATGGAACGCACTGATTTTTTTGTTATTACCTACAATCTTGGGTTGATAGGTTTTTTGCATATTGACGTCAAAGTTATGAACTTATCAGTTACGTCTTAATCGATATTATTCAAAAACACGTGAATGAAACTTTTTATGGTTACAAAGAATAACAGCAAGAACCGAACATCGTTTACAATGAACCTCTATGTCTAGATTTTTTTAAGGTTTCAAAGAAAAACAAGATTACATAACAACTGTTAATATTTTTGAAAATTTTACTATTTCATAAATAAGCACTAATCAAAAGCTACTAGTGTATGTATGTTTTGTGGATGCACATTCAATGGTTTCCGAGAAACAAGCTTTTGCATAACGTTACCCCAGAAGGAAATTGAATATCTCAAAAACCTTAAGACGCACAAATTTTATTTTTAGGCCCACGTGTATACACAAATATAAGCTATCTGCCCATATAAGTCAAATTTGTCTAGGGTCATTCGTTTAGAATCTTCCTGCTGGAAAAACGTTACCCCAGCAGGAAATTGAATATCTCAAAAACCTTAAGGCGCACAAATTTTATTTTTAGGCCCTCATGTATACACAAATATAAGCTATCTGCCCATATAAGTCAAATTTGTCTAGGGTCATTCGTGTAGAATCTTCCTGCTGGAAAAACGTTACCCCAGCAGGAAACGAATTTTGCGTTTTATTCCAAAACGTGAACTTGCACAAATTTTTTAACTTGACGCACATTTACAGCGTAGAACGCACTAATTAGTTGTGGAACTCACTTCATTCTAGAAGAAACTTTTCTGCTAGGGTATCGCACACGTAAAATATGCCCGTGTGGGGTAGGTATCGTTTGTTACAAATCAATTTTGGCAAACATTTGATTCTCGGTTTGTTTTACGGTTCATAGCAAATGGCTAACAATGTGCGCAAAACTTCTTATCTACTGTCTAAATTATTTGTAGAAAATAGTAAATACCGTTGTTTTTTACGCGTGACCGGGTTGATCACGCGAGGGTTCGAGATTATTAGGTACGGAATAACAAGTACAACCTTATTAAAATAAATGAATAAAAATAATTTATTTCAGACAACACTTTAAACTAATTAAAATTTAGTCCATATGATGTTAAATGAAAGTTCTTATTATTACCTACATTACCTTGAAAGTACATAATTTTTTAATTAATTTCTCTCCCGCGAGACTCAATTTGCAACCCTGTTGAGATTGTCTCGGTTTATATTATTATAAGATTATTATATTTTTATTCTGTTTCTCATTTCCATGATCACGGGCCATATAGTGACCCGGTCCTTTGGGAGGCATGCGTGGAGCCGAAGCCAACAGCACAGAGGCCCTTTATGAGAATTAATCTAAAGGTGAGAGCTACACATAGCGGATATCATCCTTGGTTGCACAATATGATACACCCGAAGATGATATCCGCCAGGTGTAGAGACTATTGCAAAGGAAAATGAAAATAACAAAAAAGCCATGTTATTGTGGTGAATGGATGGACTGGGTAATTGGGCTATGGGGGAAACTATGGACGCCTGCCATAAACATACTCTCAATACTGTTACAAGCGGCAGACGGTGGCTTGCCGAATGCTGGACGGGTTCCTCAAAATGTTGGCTTAAATGCCGGTAAAGGAACAACATCGGTGCAAACGACTAAGGGGTGTCGAGAGGTGCGGCCCCGATTTCACCATCACGAAGACACGTGAGCGGGCTTCCTCGTTATTACGCCATTAGACACTTCCACCCCCGATTATATTTTTATATTATATTTTTATTATTATTCTCATTTCCATGATCACGGGCCATATAGTGACCCGGTCCTTTGGGAGGCATGCGTGGAGCCGAAGCCAACAGCACAGAGGCCCTTTATGAGAATTAATCTAAAGGCGAGAGCTACACATAGCGGATATCATCCTTGGTTGCACAATATGATACACCCGAAGATGATATCCGCCAGGTGTAGAGACTATTGCAAAGGAAAATGAAAATAACAAAAAAGCCATGTTATTGTGGTGAATGGATGGACTGGGTAATTGGGCTATGGGGGAAACTATGGACGCCTGCCATAAACATACTCTCAATACTGTTACAAGCGGCAGACGGTGGCTTCTACCAACGGGTCACTATTCGAGGTTCGTCGAAAATTTCTCATTAGTACTGGCCCAGGCACTAACCACGATGGCAAAGATTCTCCGTTAGGACTTCTCCTTAGGTGGTGGAACATCCTTTCGTGTGGTGCCATATTTGTAGCCGTACATAAAAGGGAACGCACAGCATGGAGTGCAGTTTTCAGTACGTGTTCCCAGTTTTCTATGGGCATCTCTTTTGATTTTAAACTTAACTGGACAGTACGCCAAAGGGTGCCATTAAGTCTTTCGACCTGCCCATTCCCTTGTGGATTGTACGGTGTAGTCCGTGATGAAGCTATTCCAGCTGAAGTTAAGAATGTCTGTACTTCTTTAGACATAAAAGAAGTTCCTCTGTCGCTATGAATATATAGTGGCTGTCCGAAGGTGTAGAAAATGTCTTTGAGGCATCTTATTACCGTGCCCGCTGTCATACCTTCGCACGGGTATGCAAAAGGGAAACGACTATATTCATCTATCACCGTCAGCAGATATTTATTTTCCGTGTTCGATGGAAGTGGCCCCTTGAAATCGATGTTTAATCGTTCAAAAGGTGCAGTGGCTTTTATCAAATGTGCTGAACCTTTCATGAATCTGGGTTTTATTTCGGCACATACACGGCACGAAGATGTAATAGATTTAATGTCATTGATAGAATAGGGTAAATTTTTAGAGCGCACCCAGTGGTGCATTCTTACCACGCCAGGATGACAGAGTAAGTCATGTAATACACGCAGTTTATCAGTATTCATGTAGGCGCATACACGAGAGAGCGCATCAGCTGCTGTATTTTGTGAACCTGGTCGATACACGATGTCATATTTAAAACACGAAAGCTCTAACCGCCAGCGTTGTATTTTGTCATTCTTTATCTTTGAAGTGTGTTTCTGATCTAACATGTACGTTACTGATTTCTGATCAGTTATCAACACGAAATGTCTTCCAAGTAGATAATGTTTCCACTTTCGTAATCCTTCTACAATTGCGTAAGCTTCCTTTTCTATCGAAGGATGATTCAACTCAGAGCTGTTGAGTGTTCTCGAAAAGAAGGCTACGGGACGGCCTTTTTGTGATAGTGTTGCTGCAATAGCGTAGTCAGATGCGTCTGTTTCGACTGTAAGTAGTTCATTATTGTCGATAGTGATCAGGGTAGCCTTTTGAATTTCTTTTTTTTAGAGCATCGAAGCTACTTCGTGCTTGGTCGCTAAGCGGGAAGCTCGTTGCGTCAATAAGTGGGCGTATTTTCTCAGAGAATCTATCGATCCACTTCGCATAGTGGGCAAAAAGGCCTAATGTACGTTTTAGTTCTGTAGAAGTTTTCGGTACGGGTAATTCCACGAGAGGTTTAAGCCTTTCCGGGTCTGGTTTCATACTGTTGTTAGAGACTGTATAACCTAATAAATTGATTGAGTCCCTTCGAAAGATACACTTTTGTTCATTAAGTGTTAGTTTATATTTTCTTGCGGCAGTCATAAACCTGTTTAAGTTCTCGTCATGTTCCTCCATCGTTCTCCCGCAGACTGTAACGTCATCAAGGTAAGCATAGACGCCACGTAGCTGTTCCTTGTTTATCACATATTCCAGAGTACGTTGGAACGCTGCGACACCATTTGTGACGCCGAATGGTACCGGTTGTGAACTGGAACAACTTGCCGCAAGCCTCAAAGGCTGTGTATATTTTCTCTCTTTGTAAGATAGGGACCTGATGGTAAGCGCTCTTCAGGTCTAACTGGCTGAATACACTATGCTTGGCAACTTCAGAGACAATGTGTTCAATACGAGGTAAAGGGTAAGCGTCCAATTCCGTAAATTTGTTTATGGTTTGGGAGTAATCTATAACTAAGCGCTTCTTGTGTGCTCCTCCACCAGCCACTAGCACTTGTGCCCTCCAGGGAGAGACACTTTCTTCCACGACACCGTCTTCCAGGAGCTTGGATATCTCTTCTGAGATAAATTGTTCATCGTCTTGTTTGTGATAGCGAGACTTGATAGCGATAGGTTTGATATCAGGAGAAAGGTTCGTGAATACCGACGCAGGAGGGACCGAGGCTTCCATAACGTTGCAAATCTTGAGCTGTTCTCGTGGTCCTCCAAAACTTAGTTTAAGGCGTATACAAAGGCAAATGACCTTGGGCATTTGGCAGCCTAGCGGGGATACCACGCGCCATCTATGGAGCAAGCAAAACGCGCGCGCGGTGTCCTCCACTGCAGTTAGATGGCGCGCACTAGTGTAGTACATACGTAGACACAGTACACAGAGTAATGATGATCAGAGATACCCCTTGAGAGAAACTGACCAAAGGAATAATAATTGTCTACAAATATTATATGATGTATATGAATATATAGGTAGGCTTAGGATTAAAACATTACTACACAAAATATCTTTTTAGTAAAACAAATATTATTAAATTTATTTTTGTTGAAGTTTTTATTAATATTGATGAGAACACTCGGCATGATAATATAAATTCACTGTCTTGTGTAAAAAATTATATTCGTCCTTGTTTTCAGTGCTAGGTAAATGGTTGGTATGGTAACTAGTAATGATGTGGTAAGTTGATCTGGAAAGAAGTAATTTAACGGAACCCTTTATCTTCTTTTACTGAAAAATAAAGAAATTAATATATTTAATGGCCCGCAAGAAAAAATATTCTCTAAGTGAAAGGTAGTAGTTAGGCAATTGATACCATTTGATAGAAATGTAAACTATGTAATAATAAGAAAAATACATAACATGGTATCCAAATATAGGAAAAAAGGTATATAGGAAAAAAAAGGTCAAAATTAGACCAAATTTCCGTTTTTTATTAAAAAGGGGGGTCAAAGGGCCAGGGGGGAAACATTTTGTTTTCGAAATTATTTTGATCCTCTACAAGACCCAACAAAATATTTTTTTTCAAGTCACTTCGCTTGGGAGATACAAAAAGAGGGGAGTTTTTTTTTTGGGGAAAGTGGGGTGATTTTTTTTTTCCAATTTGAGTAGAAACCCTCTATACGGTCCCGCAATCGATACTCTTCTATCACATCTGCATCTGGGAGCGAGATTGCTCCCAGATACCGATGTGAAAAGGAGGGATTTTTTGTTGGCAAGGGGGCAAAAAATTTATCGCATTCCAAATTACTTGTCCTCTTCTATAAAATCCCCATAAAAAAATTCCCGACAAATACAAACGACCGATCGATCGAACGATAGACTGCACGCACCGGCGCGGCATGGCAGTGGCAAGTCATGGGTCTTCGCGACCCGCGAAACGATCGAGTTTTTGATTCGATCTTTCTGCAAGTTCGATCGTGATCGAACAGGTCTTGAAAAATGATCGATCGACACAGATCTACATAATACTATGGAAGTAGCTGAAATAGACAAGTCTAGAAGTATCAACGTCTGTAAGATGACGGATTTTTTGACTGCGTATGCTGCAGAACTAAGTCTCTTCGATAGTTTATCTACCTGCCTAACCGGCCCCATTGAAGTTTACTGTTATTCCTTATAATACGGTACTGTCTACAATGTCTAAAGTTTCTCCTTTTACGTTTATATCAGCCTTTACTTGTTTTACATTTGGTAGAATAAATCTAATGCATTTAGTTTTGGTAAAAGATTATTGACATTAAACCAATGGACTACTTTTGATATTGCAATGTTTACACCGTCATAATTTGTGTTTTGTCTAATCATCTTGAAAATTAAGGAAGTATCATCAGCAAACAATACAATCTCGTGATTATTTTTAACGAGATGAGGCAGGTCGTTAATATAAACTAAAAATAGGAAAGGACCGAGGATAGATCCCTGCGGTACACCCATTGTAACTACATATCCCGAAGACCGTTTCCCATTTACGTCTATCTTTGTATCCTGTCACTCAAATAAGGAGTAAGAAGATCCAAAGAGGTGTCATTTATTCCATAGTGATGTAGTTTCCTGATCCATCAAAAATATGCGATACCAACTCTACAAGGCATCAGTAGTTGACCTGCCGCGAGTAAACCCGAATTGCTTACGATGTAGCAGGTCATTGCCATTGAAATGCCTAAGCAAGATGTAAAATAAGTTTTTCAAAAACTTTGCTGAATGTAGGCAGTACTGATATCGGTCTAAAGTTAGTGGGGTTAGGCCTACTACCCGATTTAAATAGTGGGATTATCTCACTATGTTTCATCAAATCAGGAAAAACGCCACAATGAATAGATTCATTGAACATAAAAGCTAGATCTGGTGCAATACGTTCGTTATTTTATTACATTTTCACTGTTTTTAATTTTTGAGCTAATATAATTTGATTTTGCCATTTGACAAACTTTTATAAATATTTTTGAGCGATTTTTTACTTTGTCTTTGAACTCCTGGCTAAGATTGTGTTGTTTTTCAATATACAGTTCATACAATTTTTGTCTACTCTTATATATATATATCATCATCATCAGCCCGTACACGTCCACTGCTGAACATAGGCCTCCACCAAACGACGTCACGAATAGCGGTCCTGAGCCGCCTCCATCCAACGACTTCCTGCGACCGCTACGATATCGTCGGTCCATCGAGTGTGAGGTTTTCCCACGCTCCGTTTCGCGTTACATCGCGGTCGCCACTCGAGAACCTTTACTTCCCAACGGTTATCGGTCCTACGAGCTATATGGCCTGCCCATCGCCACTTCAGCCATATATATATATTATAATAATTATAACAATTACGTCAATAATTAGTAGGTACCTAACCCCCGAATACTCAAACGAATCTCAGATTTAAGCACGACTCAAGTGACGATTTTTTGACAGATTTTCATTGAAAACTGTCAAATATTGCGACATAAGACGTGCTTACATCTGAGTTGCGTTTGAGTATTCGGCCGTAAGATACATAACTATTAGGTACTTAGGTAAAAGTTGCGCCACAGATTAGGTAATGTTACTTCGGTTGCGTGTGTAAAAAGTTGGTATTGAAACACGATGCTAATAAGTCTCTGTAACAGCACTACTCTATGCATCGGTGCATCGATATTAGACTATGCCTGAGAACTTGACTAGGGGACTAAGCAATTATTATTTATAAGGGCCCATACCAACCATACTACACGGACTGCTTGGAGCAGTCATTCATACACACATACACGGAACCACTCGAGCAGTTGAACTGCTTCGGAAGATCGTGCGGTCAAGCAGTCGCCAGTCCGTGTATGTTGATCAATGGCTAACTGCCCGAGTAGTCCGTGTTTGGCGGCCCTCAGATATAGGCAGCATGGTAGGTACAGGTGTTTCAGCCCTTGTTTATTTCCCATATTCTTATTGTTTCACTAAAACACAACTCCAGAAGAAATACTAAAGACAAAACACAACACAGAATTTTAGAAAATCAATTAGGTAGGTACTTCATTATTTTTGAAACTGCTTCAGATGATATTATGTAGGCATGATAATGCAAAAAGAAAAACGCGTGACGGCTGCGACAACGACGAAGACGACGGCACGATTGTTTTGTTTGGTCTGGCAACCTCGCACTCGAGCCGGCCGCTAGTCCGGCCGAGCTCGCAACGTCGCGTGCGCCCTCGTCGGTCACTACTAACATTGCCTAATCAAATTTTGCGAGCAATCGTTCGTGGGAGAGAGACGTTTTAGTAGGCGCAAATAGTTTTTTCGTAAAAACTTCTTATTTTGAGTTTATTTCAAAACAAATGGACCGCCAATTGAAGCATACGAGCTACATAAATAACTATACTGAGTTTGGTAGTAAACAAATAAGACACACCGCCAAAAAGTGAGCTCATTCACCTGAAGAAATTGTTTCTCTAAACTTTTTCTGAGTGTTTACTATAACTACCGGCAAGCATTTGAAACCGGCACATAATACTTTAAGATATGTGTTACCGGATATATAAATTTCAAAGGTCCACGATCTATATTTTCGTCAAATACTTGTTCGAAAAATACGTCGTTTTCGTCTTTTCCCCTTATAATTCGCCTTAAGGCTTGAGTGGTCCTTCAAGATGTCATGGCCGATAATTATGTCAGCACAAAGGTTGTGTACGATTAGAAGTGGACGCTGTTTATAGAGATTGCCGTTTATAGTTAAGGTTGCGTGGCAGATTCCTTGTATAAATGAGATGTTATTCAACGTCGCAAGTGTGACTGTCTGTTTGCACGGTTTGGTTTTAATATTCATAGTCAGAGCTACGTGTCTGTCAATGAAGCTCACCGAGCTTCCCGTGTCCACTAAAGCGTCAGCTCGTAGTCCATTCACGGTAATCGGTATGGTTGCTTTGTACAAACTGGATGGAGAGGCAGCGGAGATAGCAGCTACTTCTTCGTCACCAGCAGCGTTGTCATCAGTATTTGGGATAGAGTTAATTGTTTCGGTTTTAGATTTGCAAACATTAGCGAAATGTCCCTTTTTGGAACAAATTTGACAAGTAGCGTTAAGAGCGGGGCATTTAAACCGGCGGTGGACATTACCGCCACAAAAGAAATAGCGAATTTGCGGTGGAATTGGTAGTCTTGGATTCGTCCTTGGGTATCGTTGACTTGGGGTGACAGCGGATAAATTAGTCCTCGGTGAGGCTTCCGTTCCCTCACTGTCGATCGCATTGAGGTCGCTACTATTACCACCAATGGTCTTCGAGTCCCGTTCAGCAGTCTCAAGGGTTGTAGCTTGGTTAATAGTTTCATCCAGAGTAAGCGTTATGTTTTCTAGAAGACGTTCTTTTATTTTATGTGATCGAACTCCCGCAATAAATGCTCCTCTTATTGCTTCGTTAGAATGCTCCCCCGCAGTAACTTTCAAGAATTTACATTCACGAGCAAGCTGCCGTAAAGAAATAACGTAGTCATTTATGGTTTCTTCGGGTTTTTGTTTGCGTGTGGTCAGCATGTGACGCGCTAATATCACATTTTTAGCTTTGATGTAGTTTTTTTCTAAAATTTTGATGGCGTCGTCATAAGTACTACAATCTTGTATGTACGAGTACGGAGTTGGAGAGAGATGATTGACCAGGAGCTTGAATTTTATCGTACCTTGCGCCTTGGCGTTCACAGAAGTCATTTCTTCGGTTAAGAAGTTTGTAAAAGTTGTATACCAATGCGTCCATTTTTTGTCAGCTCCGATATCGTTCGGTTCGATACAAAACCGCTCAGGGCGTAGATATTTTGATATGGCTGAACAGCTAGGACCGCCTTCAACCATCTTTGTCGAATAAATTGTAATGAAATTACGTAAATACCATTTAATTTGGCTTTATTCGACAAAGAAATACGGTAGATAAATAAGCTTTGACATAACT
The DNA here is from genome assembly GCA_947859395.1 of Eupithecia insigniata. Lineage (NCBI taxonomy): Eukaryota > Metazoa > Arthropoda > Insecta > Lepidoptera > Geometridae > Eupithecia > Eupithecia insigniata. Next base: position 3,398,590 of record OX402000.1, read on the forward strand.
GTTGACAAGGTTACCTAGGCAACTAACTAGGTACCTAATCTATGGGAGAAAGGCCCTTTGATCTTAACCAAAGAGTTCTTAAGTCATATGTCATTTTATTATTATTATCATTTTCTTTTTAATTTTCAATGAACATTAGATTGGAGCAGAGATGTGTGCTGGCTAAAGCGGAGTTATGCTGGCTAGAGCGGGTGAACTGCGTGCGGCGAGCGTCGAATGTTTGTTGAGATGAATGCACTAGCGAGGCGCAGCTCACATCTCTCCGCTTCGATCTTTCTTTGCTTCTTCGCATACGAATACGTTTGTAGGTACGCGTAACGAATTCCGTCCACACTATCAGTGCAGACAGACAGAGGCTTGGTCACGGTCACGGTGTTCGGTTTGGGGAAATGTTACTAATGTGGACGCACCTTGATACATCTTCGCTCGGTAGTCTCCACTGAAGCTGAGCGGAGCTGTGAATAATGACGTTGTATTGGTTGTTCAAAACACATCTCAGCTCAGCTTTGGTGGATTCTGCAATGTAAGGTTTAAGAAAATAAATGGATAAGGGGATTTCTGGAACTTTTTATCCACAATTCCACTTTACGTTCTCTTGGTGAGCTAGCATGGGAGTTCTGAACAAAAAGTCCAATAATCCCTTTTGCAGGGCATTTGTGAAATAAGCCATCAGAAACTTTAATAGCCCGGCTACACGCTCAAACATTTGTGGCTTTAAGCACCAGCCACTATGAATGCAAAATAGGTAATCCTTTTTGTAATCAGAATCAATAACTTTATTTCTTTAGGCTTACAAAATAAGCACTTGGACAAGTCAAATTGTATACTATAAACATTGTTATTATTATCAAATAAGAAATAAGGTGTTATTGATTACTTAATTTAGGTAGTTATGGGTAGGTAGGCCATAAATAAAACAATGTTACTGAATTTATTTGATTTATTTTTCGGGATGTAGATGAAAATACAATAAAATCATTAACAATACATGTTACATACTCAGTTTAATCAGTGACATTAGATACTACATTATCCAAATCGACTCTTCGATAATCGTATGTAGAGTTAATATCTATTTATAAACTAATCGAAGGCCGAGCTACAAAATAAATCTCATTCATTTCTAATTGACTATCGTTGGGTGAATACTGAGATTAGTCTCAGGAACTAAATACTATAATATTTCAGAATAGGCCGTCTCCATTTAATTCATTACGTAAACAATCCATATAGTTCTTAAATAAACTTTGTCATATACAAACAGGTGTACAAAACCTTAACATAATACTATAAGGATTTTACTACCTACTTATGTACAATGAGCTGGTGCCGATAGATATGAAACCAAATGTACTTGACGCATCTAATTGTGACCATTGTGTTTGTGGAGCTGCCTAGTTTACAATATCCGAAGGAAATTAGCTTTAACTGCTTTAACGTAGATAAATCACCAAGAGTTTTTTAGTTCTAGGGAGTAAAGGAAAACTCCTAAAAGAGCTGCCAATAGATGTCGTATTTGAGTCATAATTCAAAGTACCTTTTACTAATAAAACTTTGGCACTTCAGTGTGCTTACATTTTAGTTCAATTAAAATTATTTACATAAAGGCTTCACGTCAATTATTGCTTTGTTTTTCAATATTATTAATATTTTTATAATGATAATAAAACCATGATCTGAATACATATAAATGTAAAAGAGAACAGTTGTGTTACACACCATAAATAGGAAGGCATACCAGGGAATGCATTTTAAAAGATAAATAGTTAAGAAATGTTTATTTCTCTGGAATGTAACGAAGTAAGCAGAAACTCACAAATATGACTGAAATGAATACGAACAGAAAGGGATAAACATACATAATCTAGGTTTTAAGTTACGCAAAAAGGCACCCGCCGATTTCGTTTTATTATTGGTCCTTCAAAATTACAAGTCTATAAAATATAAAAATATTATGTAACGTGTATAATAATTGTATAATTTTATTAATAATGGCACAAGCATTTTAAAAAATTTAGTTCAGCGTTTTAGAATGTGCCTACAAAATTATTCCAAAATATGTAATACCTAACAGGTACCTAATGACATATTAGAATATAATTATCCGATAATAAACGTATAATTCTAATATAATATTTATTAGTGACTATATACTAACTGCCATATAATAATGTGATACAGGCAACATGTTCATTGTTGCCTATTGGCCGGCATTGTTGCACTAGCTGCAGGGCACTATATAAAATAAGTACTACACAAAACTAAAATGTAAATATAACTTATGATACGTAAGATTGACATGTGTATTGGTGCTTTATACATTCAAATACTGAGCTCGTAATAACAGACTCACACTAGAGCCGAGATACATCTTTAAGTAGATAAAGGAAAGCAAAAGCTTAAATCTTTTCCTTGCGTTAAAAGTTCCCTTTCGTCATCAATGGACAGCGTCAATGTCCCGTTGGGCGCGTGATATTTTTACCTGCAAATAACGCTAAAGTGAATAAATATATGTGCCGAAAAAACTAATATAAAATATCAATGTGCATGAACATTCAACAAACTGGGCATTATGTAAAGTGCAAAACATGCTTTTATTGCAATAATCTTTATGCAAATTAATTATTCACTTTAGCCGTAACCAACTACGTATGTTTCTTCTACGTTCGTTACGTCGTATGTTGTAATGTCCACAATTTTCCATCTACTTTAGCCACATGCACTATAATTTTACTTGCACAATAAAATAACTACCAATGTAGTTAAAACCATTGGGGATGTTACCTACAAGTGCTTATTATACGGACAAAACATCAAGCAGGTATGACAACGTGAAAATTATGTGCAAACAATAACATAACAAGTCTTATATTTGATGGATCCACAACTACAACATTGAGCCTACCTCCACAGGTAAATTTATTATCGTCGTAACTTTCAATTTAATTACAACTTTACATAAGTAATAAAACGGCACATTTTGTGTTAACTCGCCGCGAGACATACGCCCATAGAACTGGTTCCTTAGCAAAATTCAACTTAATTAAAGGCCTTACACACCGATGTCGTCAGCCCGTTGACAAGTTGATAAAACACTGGTCGGCGGGTTGGTGCGACATTTCAGTGTACGAATATTGCAAACAGTGTCTGTAAACTTGTCGGCGGACTGGCGACTTTAGTGTGTAGAATCTTATATACTGACACTAGCAACACACGTGAAAGAGCGGGCATCATTTTCTAAGGGGTACCATCCACTAAGGCGTTTGCGGCAAAATAGATGTAAAAATTAATTCAAGTGTACCTATAACTGTGGTTTTGTATAATAATAATTACTATGATATAGGCACCGTAACAAGACATGATAAGCGGTGGCAACTATCCCTGACACTACAAAACCGTTGTACATTTTACCTGATCTGAACATAACCGACATAAAAAAAAACAAAAGAGAAAAAAAATTAAAAAACAAGGCAAGTGCAATCATATGATACAATTGTAAGTTCTAAGTATAACCCATTGGAAATATCTGCGACTCCGTCTGCTTAGAGAGCGCATACATTCGAGGTCCGCGGATAATTTCGACGCGTTATAGTCGTCATGCGTTCTCGTGTAACGCTGTCAAAATAGCAAACAGTACCTTCCAAAGTTTTGCCCGAACCGCACACATTAAAACGGAGTGACAATGACAAGTGCAACATCTACTTATATTCGGTTCTAGAATCCAAGACTTTTTGTAAACAAAGCGGTTAGGAAACCATAGAAATATGGTGGAAAATATTTTGCGGCACTGGTATCATTGGAGCAAATCACATAAGTTCGAAAATTTTAAGCCATGACAGTTATCGCCATTATTACTTCATCTCTTTCTTAAAAAGAATTTGTACTTTTTCTGTTGTGCGAGTGAGTGTTGAATATTTTGCTTTTGTTATTAGTGGTTACCTTGTTGTAACTAGATTTTTTGTTATTGTTTTACTGTAGTAATTGTCGTTTAGAAAAAATATGTTGAGTTCTTGAATCGAGTATGTATAGTACATTCCATTTCTTCATGCGTTCTCATGTAGTTTAACACTTAGTGATGAATGCAACATAACATAATAATATATTCTTCATGCGTTCTCGTGTAGTGCAGTCAGCTTAGTGAACTGTACCTTGTCTTTGGGCGTGGCGGGGTCACCTGATTCCAACGCAAACATCTTCATTTTCTCCTTGAAGGACAGTTGCTCGGGGATGGGTGCGGCCGGCGCGCGCGCCTGCGCCTCGGCCAGTCGCCGAGTGCGGGGGTCCCTGGGGAGATGACACGTCAATATAATAAAAATGCTTTTTACTTTTTTATTGTCGTCTCGTATACATAGCGGCACGTAACTTTAGCTCTGACCGTTACTGCGCAGAAGTAAAAAATAAGGTTACCATGGATTATATAATATGTTAATTTTAACGCGTTATAAAAAAATTACGAAAATGAATTAGATCTTATAACGCGTTATTCACGTTAATAAACGCTGATAACGCGGTACGTTATGTGATACGTTATAATAATTCATGGTAAGCCTGCTGGGCGGGGCTAGCGGTACATTACCCATGCGCAGGTATCCCCTCCGCGTTTCGCTCAGCGCCAGGACTTACGTGTCGCTACTTGTAACCAGCAGTTGTACATTTTATTATTGAAGGCGTTTTGAAATATCATCATCATCATCATCAGCCCATACACGTCCACTGCTGGACATAGGCCTCCCCCGAAATATACATAATCCCTTTTTTAATAAAAAATTTAATAAAAAAAAGGTAGCTTGATTTTTATAGCTTAGCGATTCCTTTTGGGTCACTTGATATATTGCACCGTTTATCTCTAATGAAAAGGCATCTTTAGAGTGGTTTTGAGGCGCGCGTTTGGTAAGGCGCTTTTAAAAACAATATGGTCCGATATAGCCACAAAATATCCAAACGCGCGTTTCTAGGTATTCAAACGCGCGTTTGAATGTGTACGAATGTATCGAACACGATGGTTTTTAAAACGCACGTTACCCAAGCGCATCTAACGTCATGCCGTTCCAGTTGCAGCAAAACTCGCCCAGCAAAGTGAGCGGTATTCCCTTACATAGCGAACGAAGCACACACACAGCATAAATGAAAACATATTATTGATATTCAGTGCGAGCAAAGTGACCTGCACACGTCCCTGGGGGCTTATATTAATTCTCCAACACGAAATTTTCATGTTTCGTTTAGCCTAATTGGTGTACTCCATCGTTGGCTTCTAGGATCTTTGGTGTACTCTAATATACCGAAATAGAATAAAAATTTGCACAAAAACATAAACTGTTTTGTTTCGTTTTGCGTATTTTGAAGAATTAAACAGGCCTACTGATATAGACGCCTATGTCCAGCATCGTATTAGCACAGACTGATGATGATGAAATCCTTACTTGTAGACCTCTTGAGCGCCAATAACCCCGGGCGTGTGCGTCACTATCCCAGGTCCGGTGGGCGTGGTGGGAGTGGTGGGCGCGGCCATGAGCGCCTCCGCCTCCTCTATGAACCGGTCTGGGTCCTCGCGCTCCAGCGGCGGGGGCGAGGTGGAGGGGGGTGCGGGCGGCGCGTTGGCGGCGCGCTCGTGGAACGACACGCGCTTGTCGCGGCTAGATGATACTGGGGATCTGGGGAAGGAAAAGATATAAATATGTGATATTAATTCTGCAATAAGACGGTGGTTCGGGAGGCTGAAAATATAGGAATTACCGGCCGAGTAATATATTAGTAATAAACTCACTGCGGCTGTGGCACTTCAGCGTGGTTATCCGAGAGATGTCGCGCGCGTGTCGCCATAACTGTGAAGGAGGAACCGCGCGCGGGCGGCGGGGGCGCGGCTATCTCGCTCGAACTCGTAGCACCGCCGCCCCACGTGTAGCCGGAGACGCTTGTCGTCTCTGTCGTCCATTGCTGGGTTTCTTGAGCAGGAGGCGCTGTCGTGTGGCCGTTTACCTGAGGTGTATTTTTTTTTGATAATACATAAATACCATTGTGTTTATGCAATTGCTCATTAATTCTACTTAGTTGTAGGTACATACTTGTTTCAAACTAGCTCACGGCACATAAAATAATCTGAAATAAGCGTTATTCGTAGCGGTCGCAGGGAGTCGATGGATGGAGGCGGCTCAGGACCGCTATTTGTAGCGTCGTATGGGGGATGCCTGTCCAGCAGTGGATGAGTATGGGCTGATATGATGATGCGTTATTCCTGATATTGATGGTTGAAGCGTTATTCAAGGTCTATATTTATGCAAAATCTCAGTACAGAACGCACTGTATTTTGTTATTTTGACGTGGAGATGTAACAAACATGTATCCATATAAACTTTCGCACTAATTGTATTACTGTCATGTGATTTTGTATCATCGACGTTCATTACACATTTAACATCTTACCAGGGACCTGGGCCCTAATTCTATTAAATTAATCGTTTTTTTTACTGGTCAGCGTTTGACCACCATTTGAGAAAGTGATGGTGGTCACCGCTTCATCATAACAATGGTGTCTCAGATTGACAAGTTTTGACATTTTATCTTTGATGAGCGAAACTTGAGCCGAAACTACAGATGCGTGTCAAAAGTGTCAAGGTTGAAAATCTCTCAGTGCAAATAGCACCACACAAACTATATAGAGTGCCTTTCATCTATAGACGATTCTGCGACGATACCAAGGATTTTATATCCTATTAATATTATAAATGTCAAACTTTGTATAGATGGATGTATGGATATTTGTTACTGTATCACGCATAAACTACTGAACTGATTAGGCTGAAATTTGGTATGGGTATATTTTGGAACCTGGAATAACATATAGGCTATTTTTATGCCGTTAAAAGGCGGGCTGCAGCTAGTACTAGTATATAAATTCCTTGGACGATACCACTGTCATAGTAAAGCGATTGTTTAGCAGAAATCGGCCCCTGAATACCCCTTTTACTCCATAGATGATTACATCAATGATGTTAATGCCTGGCCAGATGTCGCTCCGTTCCGCACTGACAATAGTAACAAATGCTTAGCTTTATATAATTATGACATGTATCTAAATCCCATTAAATATAGATTTAGATAAGCGAAATAAACATGTACTAGACACGTAAGTGATATATAAATGTACTAGTACCTAAAGCTTGTCGCTACCCTCCGGACCCCTAACGGCTCCAGGTACGCGAGCGGAGCTGAGGCAGCCAACGCCGTGAACTCGCACTTCGTGAATGCCGCGGCGATCTGCGGCGCGCCCGCCGCCGACGTTACGGCTGCGTTACGTGCGCTATTAGGTGCGCGGGCCCCTGCCGACCGCTCACTCAAGTTCAAACCTTTCACGCCTTTGGAGGTATTTAAAACTATATCCAATGGAGTAGCACATAAGTCTACTAAGGATATATACGAAATATCGGTTTCGTTGGTGCACGCCGCCGCTGCGCCGCTTAGCTTTATTCTTTCGACACTTTTTAATTTGTGCTTGCGCGAAGGATATTATCCGCAGGTAAAGATAAAAAGATAAAGATAAAATTTATTTATTTACCCACAAAATTAAATCACAAGAACAACAAATAAACAGTCTAAAATTAACATAGGAGACATCATCATCATCAGCCCATACACGTCCACTGCTGGACATAGGCCTCCCCCGTACGACGCCACAAATAGCGGTCCTGAGCCGCCTCCATCCATCGACTCCCTGCGACCGCTAGGATATATATACATAGAATTCTATTAACTAACAATTATTAAAAAAAGGGGGTAAAAAGGTCCCTATCTCAGCGTTATGCAGTATTGGGCAAATAATTGTCCAATACTGCGCTGGTTTTCAGTAGGGTATTCAAAAATGTCAGAATTTCGCCCCTACACAAGGGTAAAGGTAAAAAGGAAGACCTCAACAGTTACCGGCCGGTCTCAATAATACCCGCCATAGCAAAAGTTTTTGAATACGGCCTCAGCGGAAGGCTCATGGAATACCTTGCGGATACTCAATCCCTTTCCGATAGACAATTTGCTTACAAGTCGGGACGGTCAACGCCGGACGTGGCCCGAGAGTTGGTAAGACGTGTGCTGCAGGCTCGTGTAGACCGACTGCAGGTGGCGGTGATTCTGTGCGATCTATCAAAGGCATTTGATGTCGCCGATCATAGCGTGCTCACCGCTAAGCTGGCACACTACGGTATCGATGGCCCCGCACTCTCTCTTATGAGAAATTTTATGAGAAACCGATCGCAGACCGTAACAGCTGGTGAACACGTCAAGTCGGCGCCTCTCAAGGCGACTATAGGTGTGGCTCAAGGATCCTCGCTGTCTAATATCATGTTCTCCCTCCTCCTCAACGACTTGCCTGACTGCATCGGTGACGCGCATGCACTAATGTATGCGGACGACGTTGCTGCTGTCGTCACGGCGCCCACTTTAGAAAGCCTGGAGAGGAGGTTGAACGTGGTAGCTGCGAGGCTGCATGAGTGGTTCCATTGTAACGGCTTCTTATTGAATGTTACTAAGACCAATTTTATTCACTTTAACCTTGCAGGCCGTACCTATAGAAGCTTGGATGTGTTCCTAGGTGGTGCCGCAATCACTCAGGTGAAGCACACCTTATTCCTGGGCTTTATGGTGGACGAAAGCCTAACGTGGGAGCTTCACATTGATAGACTCTGCGAGAGGGCGGGCAGGGCCTGCTTCGCTTTGTGGCGTATATCAGCTACTCTTGAAGAGGGGATGACCAGAAGCTGTTACTTTGCATCCTTTCACTCGCTCCTTCAATATGGCGTGGAGCTGTGGGGCAGAGATGCCGACTGGGAGCGAGCGTTCAGGATGCAGAAGAGAGCAATTCGAGCTATTGTGAGAGTTTCTTGGAATACCTCGGCGCGCCCATTCTTCAAGAAGCTAAAAATAATGACTGTGCCCGCCCTCGTCATCTTTAACGCAGCTGTGTATGCTCACCGCCACCTGGACGAGTACGCGAGACTCGGGGTGGGCCCATAGGTATCCGACCCGGCACACTCCAAAGGTTAAAAGTGTTGCAGCGGCGGCTCACTAAATGTTTATTGAGCCGCCGCTGCAACACTTTTAAGCTGAAGAACTGGCTTATCGAACAACTTTTTTATAGAGTTGACGAGTTCTTTAATGAAAATAATTGTACGGTGTAACATTTATACCATATTATATTATTTATGTTAATTTATTGCTATAATTTTATAACTTATGTTGAATTCATTGTGATTATTAATTTAAATTTCTTATGAAATAGATAATGAATCTTATGTATTATGCTGAACTGACTACTATTATTATTTGTACTTTTTATGACATGTAACATAGGCTTTAAGGCACTATTAACCCTAATAATGTAATGTTTTTTTTTTACCAAATAAATATCTATACTATTCTAGTGGTTTATTTTTCACTTCTTCCACTAGAGGACAAAAAAATTTAAGTGAAGAGAAAATCAATGACACCTTGTTTCTTTTTTGATAATGATAACTATATAAAATTTTACTTGTCTAAGTGCTTATTTTGTAAGCCTAAACAAATAAAGTTATTGATCTTGATCTGAATATGCCTCACCAATTCATCATAACCAACAAGTAGACGACTTTAAATGTGGGATGGCAGCGACTTACATGACGTAGTGTGCAACTTTAGGTAACTCACCGCATCCTGTGCGTATCCGTTGGTGAGTTCTGCGCGGTTCGTCTTGAGTATAGACTTGGGGGGCAGCGGGGAGGGCTGCGCGGAGGCGGAGGCGGCGGCGGGGGGCTCGGGCGTGATGTGCTCTTCGTCTTCCACGTCGCCGTCAGCTGCGCCGCGTTCTTCCTGTTGGTAGATATATATCATTGAGTTATACTTTTTGGGATATGTTAGTTCCTTTGTTTTGGTTGTAGCGGGTAGACCGTTTTGGACGAATAAGGTGTCGTTGGATCCGTCTGGATCACGAGACTTATAATAGTCTTAGATAATAGGACAAATAATCCAATAAGGCAGTTGTAAGAAGCAATTTTCGGAGTACTTTTGTTTGACATGTAACGATATTAATTTTGTATCTTTTATCGTTTGTAGCGTCATAGAAAAGGAAGAACGCATTGCTATTTTATCGAATACTACCATATATACTTTCATATAGAATTTCCTCAATTTACCTGATCGTGCAGCGAAGCCCTCAGTTCGAAGTCCCGTTCCAGTTGTAGCGCGCGCAACTGTTGGCTCTGAGCGGGCGAGCGCGCGCCGCCTAGCGACACTAGTTGGGCTATCATCGCGTCTCTGCAAACATTACAAAACATATAAACATAGTTAATGCTTTTTAGACAGAAATCTAAGGACTACCTCAGATATTATTTAAATTTTAATTTATTTTGGAAAAAGCTTATACTACTTAAATAGCAATAAATGAAAATAATAACAAATAGAGTTAGAACAGTTTCAAGCCAAAGACGGTCATCATGCATATTTTATTTTTAATTCATTGATGACGTATTTACAATATATGCCAGTGTACAAGGTACCTTGTAGGCATATAATACGCACAAATCTTTATGAGCTCTGTGAAGTTGGCTTCAACGGAATACACTGAACCGTAAATAAGGCGTTGAGGGGAAAGAACGGGGTAAGAGGGGATCTGTCTGTCAACCCAGGGTTGCCAGCAAGAATTCTGGCGTATTTTTATTTTGTCTAGCACATTTTGTTCTGTAAAAATTTATTTTCCAATTCAATATTTATAAAAAATATGAAAACATCTTACACTCAATGACGGATTATTTTAATTCTAAAATGTTAGAATAAATTAAACTATTTGTCTAACGCAATTAACCCAAGTTTGAAAATAAAATAATTACTATGTAGCAAATTTCTTTATAATCTAGTGGGCAATACTGTCGAATGAATACTTTTGAGTACAATGACGCAGCAAAGTCTTTGACGCTTGTCCGGTGTTCGTTTCGTTGATTTGATAGTTTGTTCTTGCGATTTTGTGTTGTATTCCCTGTTAATACCAGTTTCTCTTAAACGTTAAATATGCCTCGCGTGCGGTTTAACGTACTGCGTCGTCAAACATGGAAAATGGTGTTCGATGTCATGAGTTTCATGACAAAAGAAGACAATGAAGGTCGTAATTTAACCTCAAAATTGTACTTTAGCGGACTGCAGCTGCAACAGGTGTGTCTATTAGCACCATAAAAAGAATTTCTAGCCGAAGCCCGGGTGGGTCGCTAGTTGATAAATATCACTTTTCTATTTGATTGTACTTGCGCAGTTTTGCTTCCGTGCCTAAGTTCACAGAGCTCATTAAGTTTTGCGATCACTATACAAAGTTATTCAGGCCGTATATGTATGTAAATCTAGTTCACCTAAATTCATACATTATACTACTACTTGCAATGCGTTTGTTATCCCGCATTAAGCTTTCATGTTAACTTAAATCTAATAAATATACAGATGTCATAATATCAGCGTTGGAGTTATGATTCCTATTCCTCGGTATTTCTAACAGCCAGCTTGGGGAAATACACTATAATTGATTTTAAATTTGTTGCGACTATGTCTGAAGTCTGTAATGCGACTATGGAAATTAATGTTACTGATTCTGTTTTAAAAGCGGATAATTTTGGATGTTAGTTTTCCAAGTAAAAACATCTACAAAGAAAGTTTATAATGCAAATTTTCATTCACTGTTGACGTATTATAATACTAGCTTGGGGAAATGTGTTTATGAGAAATAAACATCTTTAAACCGAAATGCGTGTTGCTTCTTTACTTTAGTCTACATACCGAAGCGACCGAAATCAAAAATATCACTTTATATCCATGTCAGTGTATAATTTTAAGAATCTGACCTTTTTTAAGTGTACATTTATTGTATTTACGGAAATAAAGAACTTTGACTTTGTAGGTACCTGCGCGCGCGTGCGGCTATGCGGCGTGCCTCGGCCTGCCGCTCGTGTTCCTCGCGCTGCCACGGGTTGCCGGAAGGAGGCGCCCGCGCCACATCCTCGCTGTACAAGCCGGCGCCGCGAGGCATGTCGAGCGCACTCGCTACGTAGCGTTCTGGAAACCACACATATTTAAATAAATAAATAACAAATTTATATATTCAAACGTACATTTTTCATAAATAAGTACAGTAAACACATTACAATAAAAATCAAGGATAGAATTAAAGTTACATGTCACCATGTAGAGTCAGCAAGGAGTCTAATTTATCAATTTTTATCTTTGCCTAACTTCGAAGGAGTTCGGCTCGCTCATCACGCGCGTAACGGTGTGATAACCTTGCTTGGGCTCTGTCAAAAACGTGACCACTCCCACTCTACAAGTCAATGTATAAGTTAATCTTATTTGATCTTAAGATTTCAGATAATATTTGACAAAAATAGGATCAAAAGGGGGACTGCATGACATTTTCAATCCCATTCTTTTTTTAAAGTCGATAGAGCTTCGTTTGACCACAATCACATCTTATCTACACGACTTTTACTTAATAAATGAATAAACAGCGCCCGAAATGGTATATTTACTTCCGAATGTGTGGTATAGCGCGCGATTACTAACCGTTTAACCCCGCTACTGCACTACTCAAGCTATTACTCTACTATATACTCTAGTGCAGATGTTGCGTACGAAGTGCTCGATTTCAACAGATTTTATTTTCTCTGTCTTCATAACAGGTTTGCCAAGATATTATTATTATCCATTTATTTCAGGGCATAAAAATATGTATATTATTGTTATTTTGTACCTTCATCTGGCTCTACCGTAGACTGCGGTTGCGGCTGTTGTGCCTGCGTTTGATAGAACTCGTCTGATTCTTCAGGTCTTCTTGTCATCTGCTAAGATAATATCCATTGGTTAAACTACGTATTTCTAAATTTTCGTACAAATTAAACTAGTATTTACATTCGAAACAATTGAGGTAACTGCAGACTGTTGCAAACAATCTACAGATAGCTCAACTGGTCCATATCAATACTAGTCGGAAGCGTCCCCAAGACGGTGGCTGCATTGCCATTTTATTTCATTGTTGTTTTGTTTACTAACCTGTGGTTTTGGAGCAACAGGCGGCTGAGACCTTTGTGGTGATAACGGTTGATGCCATTCATATCTGTTAACAAAATAAACTTCAGTTATTCTGTAAAAAAACACAATGGTAAATATAAATTTATAATTTATAAATTTCCCGTTCTAAGTGGTTTTTCTGTTAAAAAAGTTTGTTGATTGTCCGTTTATCACTGTAACTACAGATGAAATTTTGCTCGTTGTTTTGTTGTTTGTGTTTTTTTGTTTGTTTGTTATCTGAACAAGTAAAATTTCACAACAATAAGTCAATAACATACCACCCGGGTGGTAATAACTGCCTACGTTTTATCATAGTACGAAACGAGCCGTACCGCGGACAAAAGTTAGTTTTTATACATACTGATTGCACACAAAAAGACGTACGATTTTATGCAATAGGCAATGATTAGATGGCGGACTATGTGTAGTACTATACTAACCTTTGGGGGACAGAATGTTGAAGCGCGGGGGACGGCATTTGTTGCTGGTTTTGTTGTTGTTGTTGCAGCTGCTGTTGTTGCAATTGCTGTTGTTGCATTTGTTGTTGTTGCAATTGCTGCTGTTGTATTTGTTGTTGTTGTAACTGATGTTGTTGTAATTGATGTTGTTGTAATTGATGTTGCTGCAATTGCTGCTGTTGTAATTGTTGCTGCTGTTGCATTTGTTGTTGCTGTTGTAACAACAACTGTTGTTGTGGTGACTGAACTGGGTGCATTGCTTGAATTTGACCTGTCAAATAAATTTGGTTGTTAATAAATATGTTTCGATGGACAGAATTGGATTGGTTGAGATCTAGTTTCGTCTGATATCTTTGCTTGCTTCTCTGTCCGAATGTTCATTATCTAGATATTTATTTGTGTTTATAGTAACTTGTGGTTGTTCAGACCGCGACTCGGTAAATGGAGTGTAGGACGCCCTGTTGCCAGTTATGATGACGATCTGCGGAAGACCGATGCTGGATACGGCAAGTTAAGACAGTGCGCTATGGCGCTAGTTTAGTGGAGGTGTTTGTTCAGCAATGGACTTGGAGGGGAGGTTGATAGTACCTTGAGAGTGATTATGGAGCGAGTGAGGCGGCGGTCCGCGCTGTGAGTGGTAGGCGGCTTGCTCCCTTCTAGAAACTTCCTCGGACATCTCTGCTAGCTTCGCTGCACGGGCGTTCATTGCGTTCGCCTGGTTTGCCTGTATAAATTGACAATTCAGTAAGATCTAATGGTTATTGCAATTATAGTAGAAGCTCAAGCTTCTACATCTGGAATAGCATTATTATTATTCTTCTTTTACTCAGTAAACACAAGCGATGTAGGCAGAAACTAGTAATTTAATAGTCAAGTCGCGGGTTCCGATCCGATGGGCTCTTTAGATGACTAGACTAAGCCACTGTTACATGAACGTGCGAGGTTCATAGAGGTTTAGACCTCTATGAACCTCGCATACGGACTCACTGTGATCTGCATGTTGGATTCGGAAGTGTTGTCTGTATGCTGCGCACGCGCAGAGAAGTGCGCTGAGTGCGGCCGGCTGCTGCCCGTCGAGCTGCGGAGCGAGGACCATCTACAAATAGAATAGAATCATTTATTTCAACATTTTCAACACTGACTTAAGAAACGAACATAATAACAATACAAACTAAAAAAAAAATGTGGAACAACTACATGTACTTTTAGTTGTTGGTCCTGCGCCTGACCGCCCGCCACCCGGTCGTGTCGGTTTGCCGTCCCATCTGATTATGAAAGTGAGCGAATAGAGGGTTCAGGGTTCCGTCTCCGTTGAGACTAGCCGTCAAATTCGGCAAGGGGGACATCATTCATTCATTATATGATACATACATATAAGTATAATAAGGTCTAATTAGTTACCTATCTTGCTGCATATACATGGGATGCGCGTGCACTGCGCTCAGGTTCTGATAGAAGGCGTCGTGCTGCGCCGGCGCAGACAGGTTGTGGCTGCTCCGGGACTTTTGCGCCCAGAGCGCCGCGCTCGCCGGGCTTTCCGACACGTTTGTTGTGCTGGCGGCGCTGGAATTGTAATTATGAATATTTAATCAATAAAAAACAAGAAAAAACTATAAGTAGCACTCTTACATAGAAAAGTATAATCATCGATCCCGTAATTTCCTTCATTATTTTAAAACCCATAAGTTTACTTGTACGTGAGAGAACTTTTCTATAATTGCGTACTTATAGAAACTTATATGTGGCGAGCGAAGCTAGGCGCAAAGTACTCTTTGTGAGTCTCAAAATGAGTTCCGCATACCCTCACACGTCCTTTTACTCCACTGAAGCGAGGTCTCTGATACAGCTTACCCTATTATTTTTTATATTAGTTTTTTAGAATCTGTTTAATTTTGTGTACCTGGGCGGCGCGGGGTGCGGGTGTGGCGGGGGCGGCGAGGTGAGCGCGGCGTGGTGCAGCGCCGGGGTACTCTTGCTCGGCTTCACCGGCTCTGCAGCCAGTCTTGAAGGTAGGTCGCGTTCTGAGGCGCGACGGGCTGCATTGCCGCCTGGACCTGGGTTACATTACCACCTTTATTTGCTATAATGACGTGAATGATGCTAGGTACATACTGACAATACCATTCGTTTCGTCTAGGGGCCTAATCGCCCGATGCTATTTTTGCGGCGGAGTAGCAGCGATATATTTCAATAAAATATTATTTCGATCGAGCGATATGTTTGAGGGTCAACTCAAACTCATAACACGTATGGCCTGCCCAAATTTCGACTCTAATTTAGATAATCCGCGATGTTCGCGATACAACATAACATTATATAATATCAAAACTACTGCATCGCCGCAAAAAGTCGTTCTAACTAACATTCATTGACATTTACATGCAGCTACTGAAATAAAACAATTTATCATTAAAATATATAACGTCTAAAACTAAGAAAATAAACCAAATAAGAAAATCTGAAAGAAATAAACGAATTTGCCTATAGCAAATAAAATGTTCAAAGAACCTGAAACAACATTAAGAATAATAAAACATGCAAAATAACTGTGCAACGATGGAAACTTCTAAAAAATGAAAAAAGTGCCAACTAACATTGAGTTTGTATTTGGCTTACGCGAAGATTTGCTCCGTCTGCAAAGTGTTGGGCAGTTCAGTTCTGGCAAACTTCGCATTACGTCCGAACCCCGCGCCGCTTCTAAAGGCAATTCTAAAGATGAGGATCTATGCGGAAACATCGCGACCACACGTGTTATTCTTTCCTTCTCTGAGCTTTCGCTTATCGCAACCGATTCTCGACTCTTTGTACAGCTGGATTGGTTGGACTTCAGCTTGATGTTTTCGAGCGTGATCCGTCTTGGTTTCTTATTGACTATTTCGTTGAATACGTATCCGTTCGCGTGTTCAGAGCATTCTTCAGAAGGGAGGTTATCTAGCTCGAATTCGTTTCCATGCGCTAATGTGTCCTCGCTACCCCTCGATCCGTATTTTGACCAGTCTTCCAGTTGGATGATGATGCTTTTGACCTCGTCTTCTGATAGTTTCACTTCTCCCGTGTTGCTCGTATCGGTTTTGGTGCTTTCATACTGAATGTCCGCTAGGCTCGTGCTCGTTGGTAGTATTTCTGGACGGTCTATGGTTCTATCGAGGCGCGCTAGGTTAGGACTTGACTGGCAGTTTCGTTTGTAACTTCTGACGCAGTAGGTTAGGTTGATGTCGTTGAAATGTTTAGCTAGGGCTTTTACTTTGCCGAATGCTGGTCGGAACTCGTCTGGGGATTTCCAGGACTTTCTATCTACGCTGTCTAGTATTTGGGTAGCTCCGCATTCTACGGGAGATCTTCGGGCGGCACTAGTGTAACCCTCGCTCGAGTCTCTCGGCTCTTCGTTGGAATCGGACGGGGAGTAAGTTGCAGAAGACTGGAGTTCTGTGTCTTCAGATTTGATTGAGAAAGACCTCGACATATCGAATAGAGTTCTCTTCAGGCGACTATGAACGCTCTCGATCTTCTCCTCTTCTTTCCGAACATCGAGGGTAAGTTCTAGCTTTCTGCTGATTGGAGCTATTTGAGCCGCTTTTGGTTCGGTTTGCTCAACCGGTAATGGTGATAAGGGTGTTTGACAGACCGCGTCCGCCATTTCAGGGCGATCGAGGGAGAGTTGGGGAAGGATTCTTCTTATTTTGGGAGTGCAAGGTCGGTCGGCGGGGGGAGTCTCGTATATGAGCGGTTCTTCATCGGGCGCATCTATGTAGGGTATCGGTTGCGGTTCAGGCTGGGGTGTGCGGCAGCATTCGCAAGCTGAGACGCATTCGTCGCTAGCTGTGCAACGGCGGGAGTTAAATAGATCTAGGGTCATTCGGGTGTCTATCGGCCTCATTTGAGGAGGAAAGGGCGTTGGATCGCTGTCGCTCGACCGGTCGTAGTATGTAGGCGCGACCGGAACCGGCGGCGGTTCTTCGGGGCTCGGAGAGCGCGTGAAGTCACTGCATGGAGTTGCAGGGGACGGCGGTGACTGAGGGGAATGATGCTCATCAAAGTCTTCGCACGTGAAAGTAAAGACTGGGATGGGTCGCGGGGGCTGAGGAACGCGAAGTTCAAGCGGACAGCTAGGCGTGTCTGGAGATAAGTCATCACAATATTGTTGGTTTTCCCGGTCGAGAGTGATGATAAGCCGCGGAATGGATCCGTGGTGATAGTGCGGCCGACAGCTTTCCTCGCTAGAACAGCTGGACTCCGTCGACTCCTCGCGAGGAAGGTACCGCTGGCAGGAACTTCTCCTCTCCTGGGACCTGTACCCTGCAACGCCATATTTCGTCAACGCGGTACGTCACGCTCCACGAGTTACAGTAACACAGCTGACACAGAAGCGATGGACGGAATACTACTCCCGTATGGCGAAAACAGCAGAAATAAAGAAAAAAATATTTACAGAAATAATAAACGACGACGGACAGAATTGCCAAAAATAAGGAATTGAAACGAAAAAGCTGGAATCGTGACAAAAATGGTCCGAAACATCGAAGCGAGCGGCGACGGATTTTGTAATTTGAAACATATGAAGGTATCGCCTTTGTACTCATCAAAACGTGTCTATGATGCGAATTTCTTAAAATCAGTTTCATGATAAAACGTCAAAATGATCACTAAATCTATCATACATAATTGACGATTTCATCATGAACCTGAGCTTGTTTAACTTTGGTAACATGTTGTTAAAAAACAAAAAAAAACCAGGTGATATCAGGAAGCTACATAAGATAGCGGCTCGCTTCGAGCGGTGCGCGAGGCAGAAGATAAAACGGTGATGGTGTTTCGGGGCCCTCTTTAACCTTCAAACCTTCAGGCCGGTAAACATGCACGCCGATAATATATTCCCGTTGTCCGCCACGGGTGGATATCTAAGTCGTAGGTAGTGGTCAACGAGAATATTCCGGTATAAACTGAAGCCGGCTTGAGCCTTGGGTCGATGTAACCCTAGAGCTGGTTTAACCCTTGGGCCGGTATAACCTGCGGTGGCGAGCTCGGTGCGAGGCGAGGCGGGCCGCAGTAGCGCGGGATGCGGGTTGATGAACGTTCCTGAGTTGCGCCGGAGTCGATCCTCGTACTGCACTTCCTCCGACTCTGCTTATAACATACTACTGTACTAAAGTATACTCTAACACTCGCATTTTAAATGGATTTTGCTTTGAAGCTTCGCATTAGAAATACTAGAGGTGAAACTTAGGGTGTTTTTCTACGAGAACAAAACCTGCTAGCTTAGGTGTTTTCCACCAGATGACTTAGCGGCAAAATATGTCAAACCAAACCAAAAGGCTAACTGGATTTCCATAGCTAAGTGATAATAATGGCAGTCTTTTTGAAACATTTAGCCGCTTAGGTCTGGTGCGAAACACCCTTAGTATTTTGTTCCACCAAGATTGGACGGAGACGCTAAAGCCCTAAATGGAGCCACATTGGTCTTAGCCAAAAATATATCTGATGTGAGCCGCAGTTGCTGCTGAGATTTCGTGAAAAATTATCATGACATGAGTGATTAGAGCAAAGGCTTTTTCAATTCATTAATTTCTATGTGGAAATATACGGTGCATTATGCTCTTATAAAATTTAAGTACCAATCAACCCAATCCTTAAAACAGCGAATAAATATTTGAGTTAGTTAACGAAACCGGGCTTGGGAATTAGTGAAGTTTACTGTAAGATCATCTGACTAGAACTACAGCAAGCAGTTGGCAACACCTACCAGGTCGTTGGTTGTTGTAAGCAGGCTGATGCAGTAGTGTTGCCAGTCCGTGCAGCATTGCGCCCTGTTTCGCGACCTCTAGTGTCACTGTGGGACCTGTCCGGACCAGGTATTCTGCCGCCTAAGAAAGAACACGCTGTTATTTAATAAAATATAAATTAGTTCCTTTGTTCATGCTAAACAAACCGCCGTCGTGCCAAGTAAATAAATAAATGTAAGTCGACATACATCATACTGATTTATATATTACATACATTATTTTTATGGGGCCTAAATTATCTAGATTGATAGACTCAAAATCATTAAATGAGTTTTAAAAAAATGTAAAATGTTTAACCTTCATAAGATGGCACTGAAGAAAACAATCACATTTATAAGTAACAAAAATGAGAGAAACAACCTTCACTTTTTGCTTATGAGTTCTTACCTTCTCCTGTGTAATACCGACGAGCGACTGCCCGTCAACCGATAGCAACTGATCGCCGGCCGCTAGTCGCCCGTCTGCGGCCGCCGCGCCGCCCGGCACAACGGACTTGATGTAGATACCGAGTTTGCTTTGACCCGAACCCTGTAAAAAGCATATTTTTTGTTAACAATATCTCCGTTGATAAGATTAATTCTTCTATTCAATATTTATGTATTCTACAGCCAAATGAGAATTATGAGGCTGAAAGGGCAGTGGGCAGGCCAGCGACGCTGCTGACATTGAATGTCATAATTTATATTATTCATCTGGCGGAAATATAGACGCGACATAATAACCGCCCCCATCCTGCCGATGTATTTCGTCAAGGGATGAAACGTTGGTGTTCTTCCAACGCATCCTAGGTTCGAAGTCAACCAGCTTACATTGATAATGAGATTGAACATACCTTAGCAGCCACAATGCTCAGTCCCATCCCGTTGGAGTTCTTATGCAGCTGCAGTATGATGGGCCGGGGGTCGGGCCGCGTGGGCGGCGCGCGGCACAGGTACACCGCCCAGTCTCCGCGTGCGTGGGGCTGGTGGGCCAGCCGGCACAGTTGGGCTCGCTGCAGAGGCGCCACGAACTCCGCTAGGCCGGGAGGGACACCGCGCACCACTTCTGCGCTGAAGCCTCCGCAAGGGATCATCAGCTCGACGCATAGCCATGTGCTTTCTTCTAGTCGGACCTGAGTAGGTAATAAGAATGTTTTGGACAACATTCTCTTAATTACGTCATTGACATCCAAGTAAATGGAGGCGACCTTGCTATGTGCGTGTGAAAACGGCGTCACACACAGGGTACAAACGGTGCCTAGATCTTAGTAAGAGCAGTTATAATTTCGACACCACACAATTACCGGGGACGAAAGCGGTGGGTTACAAAGGGTGTTAAGGTTACAAAGCTTGTAATATGGATAATGGTTTTTGCTGTTTAGAGTAGTATTTCGGTTACTAGCTGTTGCTGTGCGAAATTGCTGTCATAAATAGTGCTGTAATCGCGCGCTCGGATATGGAAAATTTAGACCATTTCGAGCACGATTTTTCCTCTGCCTCACTCAGTGTAGCGAGCGAAGCGAGCCACGCTGTGTGTGTCACTCAGCGACTTACACACACAACTCATCTCTTACACAGCCAGCGTGGCGCTGTCTATGCTGAGACTCTGTCCGCCTCTCTTCTCAGTATTGGTACGCGTTGGTCTCACCTCCCGTCCGTCAGCGCGGCACAGCTCGTCGGCCAGGCTCCGTGCGTGCGCTACGGCGGCCTCCACCAGTTCGGGCGGTGCCAGCGGCGCGAGCAGCACTCGCACTTGCACCGAGTTCAGCTTGGAGCATGATGTCAGGGCTGCGACCACCTCGCCCGGTGTGCGGTACGTTCTCTGTATTAGTTGAGCTGAAACAAGGGCCTTTATGAGATTTACTGTCCTATTGGGGGGTGTTAGTTTTACCCTCCATCCTTTCTTTCAGCTGTCCTACCCTTAACGTTATGCCATGGGAGGTGCACACAAATGTACCTGGTCCCATTATTTCCTCTTGTTCTGCCGCGTGGACCGCCGACCATGATGCGATATTGAGTGTAGTTTGTTACCTGCTTGATAAATCTTGGCGAGATGACAGTCGGCGGCGATCTCGCTGCCCTGCCGTAGAGCCCACGCAGACAGCAGCGCGAGCCGCGACGTCAGCGCCGCGCCCCATATAGGGTTGATCATACCAGGCTCTGTTACTAGCTAGAAGAAAATCATAAAATTTCGTTAATACCCGTTGCAAAATCGTTGGACCTAGATGCAAAAAGAAAACATCCGCTCATTTAGTTTATATTTCCTTGATTTCAGTAATGAAATTATGAGATTTTCGTCGTGTTAAATTAAGAGAAAATTTGAAGCGTACACGTATCCTTAACCCGACGATTTTTACTAAGGTTTAGTTGGCTAATTAGAGCCCCTAATTCATACTCACCTTGTTGAGACAGTAAGAGTTTATATATTATATAGAACAGTGAAGAGAACAGCTGTAGCGTGGGCGCAGCGTTCAGCCGACACAGGCGCAGTAGAACGACAGCGGCTGCCAACGCTTGCAATGTTGTGGCGGACGCTTTGCTCGTCTATCTTACCTAAGGCTTAGACTATGGAGAGTTTATTAACTTTACACTCACCTTGTTGAAACAGTAAGAGTTGATATAGTAGAACAGTGAAGAGAACAGCTGTAGCGTAAGCGCAGCGTTGACCCGACACAGGCGCAGTAGCACGACGGCAGCCGCTAACGCTTGTAATGTTGCGGCGGTCGCTTCGCTCGCCTCCCCGCGAGCGGACATTGCGATTTCTAAAGCGGGAGTTAGTTCCGCTTGGAAGCAGGATACGAGGTTGCTGGAAACAAATAAGGGATGATGCAGGATAATCTGGTAACAAAGCGGATTTATAAAGGACAAGCTCGGAGAAGGAGCATTGAGGCCTTTTGTCCATTTGTGGCATCCCATTGATGCTAACTGCTTTTTATATCTACTCTTATAATCTCACTCGGGCCGTGGGGCCGCGGCGTATGAATATCGACCCCTCCAACTCAACCCGTGGATGTCGTAAGAGCCGACTAAGGGAACCTACGAGAGGAAGGGCAGCAGCTTTCTTCTGAGTATTTTTTAAACACCAACACTGCGATTACCAATCCGCCTGCCAAGCGTGTTGATTATGGCAAATCCCCCCCTACATGGGAGACCATCCACACGATGGACCAACGACATCGTAGCGGTCGCAGGGAGTCGATGGATGGAGGCGGCTCAGGACCGCTATTTGTGGCGTCGTACGGGGAGGCCTATGTCCAGCAGTGGACGTGTATGGGCTGATGATGATGGATTTCAATCAGAGCTGTAGGCTTTAGCCCTACGCATGTCTTTCAAAGGCCCGGGTATCTTACGATCGAGATAATGGAATTAAATAAATAATAAAACAAAAAAGCTTAATTTCAGGAAAGATTACAATATAGTAGGTTCGCAATTGGCGGTGTTATCCCTTGCAGAGATTTCTACTAGACGACCATAATTCAAGGCACCTTATTATTTAAGGCTACCTATGAGCTAGTTGTAGCTAGCTGTTTGTAGTAGTTAGGCTAGGCCACTGTCTGTGATTTGAACGGCAGTGGTTGAAATTGTGAAACATAGGGGACGCTTTCGACTGGTATTGATATGGTCCAGTTGAGCTACCTGTAGATTCTTTCTAACAGTCAGCAGTTAGTTCAATTGTAAATACTAGTTCTAATTTGTTTCTATTATTAGATTGTAATTTTCTTTGTTGATTAAGTCTTATTAAAACATAGTAACAATTAATTTCGATAATGGATCGGACGAATTTCACCCCTATGCAAATAGAAATATATCTGTCTCTTTTTTTGGGGCCGTGTTTATTTCCATAAAATGCATGAAAATAATATAAATGGTAATGTTATGCTATTTTATGTCTGCAATATGTAGGTGATTAATAAATAAATAATAATTCATAGAGTGAACGGAGGTACCTGAAAGCAGCCTCGACGGTCTGCGACAGTAGCTCCTGCGCCTGAGTCGAGAAGGAAGATATATGTCGATCGTATTTCAGGAAGTGGAGGAGTTCGCTCGCATTCGCCATCCAGAATGCTTGCGCAGCCGAGTGTTTACTTCGCTCCTGGGGGGTGAATAAGATTTTTTGTTGTCACAGCGAAAAGCATTAGCGAATTAATCATCAAAAATTTTACTTGTAATGTGTTTTTGATGCACAGAACTCCTGGGTTATCCTTGTAGTTTTGTACGCAGAATTACAGCATAGAACTATACTGGGAATACGCGAAATAATTATAGCATTGCTGGAAAACGTCATCTAACACCAGGACCCGTAGTCGTAAAAAAGTTTCATAATCTTTTCCTCTAGGCCTCCAGATCGTCCTTTCCCGGTGCGATCATAAAAGTTTCCAGTTTTGCCCAGCTATTATCTCATTTCTCGCCATCCGTCACTCTCTATCTTCTAGCCTCAAAATATCGTTGTACTGTACCAAGCCAAGCCATAGTATAAATTGAGGCTAAGCCTAGTATACTTTTAAAACATTACCCCACCACCATCATCACCTATAATCACAGCGGCCACGTCTTTTATTTTGGTGCACATCAACGGTACTCAGCAAATCGGTGCTGGATACAGGAGTGAATTACTCAAATAATCGAAACCCTGACAGAATACTTTACTTTAAATTACAACAAAATCTTCAGCCCTATAATCTAGACTTTGTCGGTACATTTCAACAGACCGTCATAAATAAACTTTAACATGGCCTTGTTTAGCAATCGATTAACTGCCACACTGCAGTTCTTAGAAAACTAACGATCGATATCAATTAATTTCTTACTTGAACTGCTGTTCGGGCATGTATGAAATACGCGACGTTATGAAAGAAGGCGATGATTTTGTGAGCGCGTTTAAGTTCAAAAACAAAGACAAAAAATAAGTACTCTTGTGCGTTAAATTAAAGTACTCTGTGGGTAAAATTTTCATTTATTACATTCTTTCATTGTCTTTGTTTCTTGGCAAGACCCAACTAAGATGGATAGATAGCTGACCAAGGTATACATTAAATATCAAAGAACGTAACAAATAAGGAACTGCCTATGGAACTTGGCACATATCTACATACATATATGATATCAGCTCTTACATCGGTGAAGCCAGTAACTAACTGAGCTGGGCCTAGTTTTCAGATTAATAGTTTCGGTGGGATAATTTCTTACTTCTTATTCCCAATTGTCTTCTGCAGTTGTTCTGTACATGACAACTATGACAACTATTGTCCCAGTAGTCCTGTGCACAAGACAACTGGGGCAAAAGTTGTCCCTACTTCAAACTTCCTGCAAAACAGAGAGCTGTGGACCCCTCTATCCAGATAACTTTTACCAGCACTAGTATATTGTGGGCTAATAAAATTCTTACCTGAACGGTAGCATGTATGAGATACGCAACGTGATGTAAGAAGGCGGTGAGTTTATGGGCACGTTCCGTCGGAGTGAGCTCTGGTCGGTAATGGGTGGAAGCTCGGTACCTGAAAGGCAAGGGCATTATTTAGTACGCCAACATGCTTTGAAAAATAAATCCATAAACACAAAAGCTGTTGTTCTTTGTATCAATTGATAAATGCAAGGTCAGGCATGTTTAGATTGTGATCTAAATGATAACCCTAGAACTTGAGGCAGCTAGCGGGTTAGGTAGGTGGTTAATACCCTCTGGGTAACCAAACATGTTGAGCTATCCATAGATTGTTTGCAACAGTCTGCAGTTAGCTCAATTGTTTTAATTGTAAATACTAGTTTAATTTGTTTATATTATTTGATTGTTATTTTCTTTGTCAATACCAAACATGCGTTTTTTCGGGATAAAGTCGTTATGTCAATCCAGGTCTAGAACTACATCTATGCAATATTTGAGCCATATCCGTTTAGCAGTTCTGGCTTGAAAAGGTAACGAACTTCCAAACATCTAAACATGCTTTCGCATTTATAATACTTTCATAAATAAAAAGTTCAGGCAATTTACACACCATCTCAAACTAAGAGCTTGTGTTTCGGGTAACTACTAACTGATACTTAAAACTTATAACGAATAAATAATTGACTTATTAAGTCATAATTGTTATTTCAATAGGTAGAACAACAATCACGTGAAAGCTATAACCAAATGTTTTGTTAGCTTATTATGTAGTCCGACTTACCCTAATACAAGTTAACTAACAACAAAGCAACACGTCCAGTTTGTTTTGTAATTTGAGTGCTCACGTAGCGCCATACTTCTCGGCAGGAGGATAAATAGAGATCATGTAATTTAGCGAACGAAGTTCTAAGTACATAGTTGCTTGATAAACGAATTAGATGAAGGTAGCACAATATTAGAAAATATATTTAGTAACAATTCCGTGCTAAACCTTCTCTGATAAGATCCAACAGAATGCATTCGCATGCACTGCCCTCCCACAAATTGACATGTTCCCGTGCAATTAGAGAAACTACAGACTTATTACGAAGAAATGTTAACTTAAATCTTATCTATAAACCATTTCCGGTCAGACCAATGTCGCAATTATCAAATCCCGGCACCTTTAAGAACCAGATTTCACCAAACCTGAGCTGAGATAAGCGGAGAATAGACTTGTATTAAGCAACGAAGAGAACGTCATTATTCACACATCTCGTCTCCGCTCAGCTTCAGTGGAGACCACCGGGCAGAAATGTATCATTTTTGTATCCAAAGAAACAAAGAATGATCGAAGCGGACATGTGAGCTGTGCCTCACAAGCTGGCGATGTCACGCGGAGACTAGAAGAGATGAACGGAGATGTGACCTGTGCCTCGCTAGTGCATTCATCTCAACAAACATCCGACGCTCGTCGCACGCAGCTAAGCCGCTCTAGCCATCACACATCTCCACTTCAGTCTAGCCAGTACGCACATCTACGGTGGAGATACTCTAGCCGAAAAACGTTTCTTTTCGTCTCCGCTACGGACATCTCCGCTTTGGTAGAGTCTAGGCCTCACTCTTGTAATCTATGTATATAAAATTAACCCCTATTTCTCCTGGTCCGGCTATAAGTTGAGAACGGCTTTATCGATTTTATTCTTCTTTTTTTTTTAAGTTTTCTAATACTTCGTAGATGGTCTTTATAATAAAATTAAGAAAATTGAGCAGAAACTTAGAAAATTTAAGGACTACCTTTATTATAAACTTTTATAATGTAACCTTAGCCCCAGCGTTATTATACTCTTTGCTCGGCATGTTTGAAATACATTTGAAGTTTGAATTGAATGACAGGACAACGTCTGTCGGGTTAGCTAGTCTATGTATATAAAACAAAGTCGTGTTAGTTACACCGTTTATAACTCGAGAACGGCTGAACCGATAATAATGATTTTTTATTTGTTGGAGTTGTCTCCGCCCGGCATAGGATATTGATTATAAAAAAATAGGGTTCCGCAAGAAACAAAAAATTCGACGGGGGCAAGGCGCGGGCCCATTATTATATAGAATAGATAACTATATGTACTCACCTTGCGCATAGATAGAGTGTGTAAACGGGCGCCAGTTTGAAGGCAGGCGCGTGGGGATCCAATCTCGAGATGACGGCGGCTAGGAACTGTGCCTGGCCTGCTTCAGGGAACTCCAGCACTGCTGGTAAGATGGCTTCTTGTCCCGCACCGCCTCTGAGGCTCATCCTGTTATATACAAAACATTTTAATCACCGGAATTAGGTTTTGTTTAATATGACATGCATTTGTTCAGGCCATTTTACGCTAATGGTGCATTTTATTGCGTAAATTTTGGGACAATATGTGATTTTTTTGGAATCATTTGTACGTACAAGCTTTATTTGAAGTAAAACCAAAACATAGGGCACAAATAGTCGTACAATTATAATGTTTCAAACATAGATAAGCTTCGTTCCGTATATTCTGTTCAAAATACCTGTTATCATGGCCAGAACCACCGCTCTTAGCGCTGCAAATACTTTTCGTCTCGACATTGCCGTCCAGATCGAAAGTAGTCTCATAGTTGTCTTTGTAGTTAGAATTGGCGGTTCTGTTCGTGCTCTGATCTTGTTCATAATTGGACGTCGAATGATCCTCTCTCGTGTCGTCTTTCGAGTCCATGTGAGACATCATGAGGGATTCGTTGTCGAGTTTTAGCGTGTTATTGTTGTAAGGCATGTCTTGCTCCCTGTAGTAGGTATCCTGAGACACAGGGCTGATCGTTCGGAGGTAGTCAGCATCCGCGGAGTTGGCGTTGGCGTCGAGGTCGGCTTGCTGCGACGCCATCGACGTCGGCGACATAGCGCCGCTAGTCTCGCCCGGCGACGCCGCAGATCTAACGTGTACGTAACGTAAACAAGCGGATGTTCGTGAGCCAGTGACAGAAAACATGCAAAAGAAACAATGAGTAGGTAACAAACATAAAAATTACGAGTGAATAGATAGGCCGTGTATCGACGTCGGATAGAATTAGTTAAACCAAAATAAGAAAGTATACGAACAACAAAACATTGCAGTGGGATGAGTGATCTACCTGACTCTAGGGTACGACTACAACACGACATATAGGGAGAAGAGTTGGATCTGGAGCAATGAGGTTACCTGTCGTAAATGGAGCCGGAGCCGTAGTGTTGGGACTGCGAGAGGTTGCGGTTGATGAGCGTCTCCTGTGCCGGATCCATGAAACGAAACGTGGACACGCGTCCGAACTTGAGCAGGCAACCATGCTGGGGACAAAATATAACTATTTTAATTAAATACACAAATAAAACTTATTCATAGAGCCAATTTACAATTACAAGAACTCCAACCAGTACTGCCGAGCATCAAACATACAACCCTAAACTTCTGAAACGCACCACGCTAGGAGATAATACTGTTATGTAAGTGAACAACGTCACTCGTCTTAAATTAACGAATGTTGCAGTATTTTGCTGAAAATTGCAGCCAGCAATGCGTCAGAAGCACTTTGCACTCGTGACGTGGGTATGTGATGAAACCGTTTAAAACATTAAAACAAACGTTTATGGACCGTTTTCCTCTGGTAATAAAAGCTATTTGTGGAAAGTGGT